>CM046885.1:7979216-8094333 GCA_025688845.1 Cucumis hystrix | reverse complement strand
CTTCGGGAGCGCTAGACTGATATGTGCATCCTTCGGGAGCGCTAGACTGATATGTGCATCCTTCGGGAGCGCTAGACTGATATGTGCATCCTTCGGGAGCACTAGACTGATATGTGCATCCTTCGGGAGCACTAGACTGATATGTGCATCCTTCGGGAGCACTAGACTGTGACTGTGCAGGGTACACCATAGGATGCTAATAATTTATTGTTCCCCTGACGGGACCAGTAGCGGGTCTCTTACTGAGTATATTAATACTCACCCTTTTTATGTTTAACTTTTCAGGCAAAGGTAACATGAGGGGCAGACCGACGAGGGACAAGAAGGACTCGTGAATTTTGCCATAGGGGTCTGTCTTTAAACTGCTTCCGCTGACGGTTTAAAAAATATTTTGATTTAACTAAGTCTACAATAGTTAAATTTTTTTGTAAACAGCACATTGTAAATTTTGTATTTTGGAAATAGGGCCCGATTAAATTTTCCTTCGTTTTCTTACGGTTTCAACTGAATATTCTTATGTCTTTTGTCAACAAACGGTTTTGTGTCAAATTGACGACTTAGACGGTCAGTCCGAAAAGTCCGAGTCGTCACAATGGCTTCCCTTCTTTATGCAATGATATACCATGTTTTACACATTCCTATGAACTTGCAAACCATACTGAACTATTTGTTGCAAACTCTAATTTTATTGGTTGTTCATTTTCTAAGATTGTTTGTATGCATTTCCATCCCCATACTTCGATTGTACCTCCATTTCATGCATACTTTATATTGATGTTTCCACAACTAGATTCAATTCATTACATTGAACATATTTAATTCCTCTGAGGCACGACCTTTTTGAAAATAAAACGGTGCCATTTTCTTAACCATTTTAACAAGCCTCGTTTTTTCATTTTAACATCAACATTCCTTCAAAGTGAACGGTATGTAATCGCTACATTTTGTCCCTATAGTCTCTTTATTGCTACTTGTGTTTGCCTGAAAAACTCATTTCGTTACTTAGTTTTCAGGAGGGTCGACTCCATATTTCCGTCGTGAGAGGTTGAGGCATTGGTGTTTGTAGTACATATTTTGTTTACTTTGTTTTCGTACGTTTTTAAGGGCGTATACTATAATTTATTTTGAACATTATTGGCCGTTATTGGTTGTTAATTAACTTTGTTCTTTTTTGTCTTAAAATATTGTATGTTTTTTTTTGCATACATAGTACTTTATTTATACTCCATTATACGACCTATATATTTCATTCCCATACTTTCCCAATATTTAGTTCAATTATGCAAACGTTAAATTTGCAATAAAATACCTATCGCTAGCTTTTAACCATAAGGGTGACTTCGTATTTCATTAATTGTTGCAACTCACATTTTTTTTTTTATAGATTTGAAACACAGTTGACCATTATTTTTTACTAAAATACTGGTTTAGGATTTTCAGAAACATGATGAATAATTATTAAGCACATATTTATGCATTAAAAGAAAATGGAATGTTGCCTTTCCCGATATGAACTATTCTTAGCGACCCTTTTAAAACAGAACACCATGACTTTGAAAAACCGTCCTAGTAACGCATAATGCATACACTTTTTAAACAGTAGAGAATATCCTAAGAAAAAAAATGTTGTATTAAGTTTTCCTAACACATTAAAAAATATTTTGAAGAAACTAAAGTGTCCTGCATCGTCTTCTTTTTTAATAATGGGTTTAGAATTTATGATTTCAGTTACGAAACAAAATGGATAACGTGCTCGAATAAGTTCATTTTACTTCACTATAATGTATACGTTGAAAAATGTATTATGTTCTAACGCATGCACTGTAGGTGTGATAGAATTGTAGTTAGAACAGTAGATCGTCAGGTTCGTTTTCGCTACCATCAAATGGACCCAGAAAACATACGCACAATATTAACTATGCTCACATTCGCCCAACGCCAGTTATTGCTGATTTTGGAGGTACTAAAGAACGACAATAAGCGGGTGACACATACACCCTACAAGACTAGGCATCAAATTAGACAACTTGCCTACTTTCATATGATGCATGCCTCCGACCTCGCTTGTTGCCAAAGTACTAGAATGGATAAAAGAACTTTTGCCATTCTATGTCACTTACTAAGAACAAGTGCTGGTTTGATGTCAACAGAAGTCGTCATGTGGAGGAGATGGTCGCGATGTTTCTACATATACTAGTGCACGATATGAAGAATAGAGTCATCCAACAAGACTTTGTGCGGTACAGGGAGACAGTTTCCCGCCATTTCAACCTTGTGTTGTTAGCTATGATACGACATCACGATGAGTTGCTGAAGAAACCACAACCAATAACAAACACATGCATCGATCCATAATGGAGGTGCTTCGAGGTTTGACTAGTCCTCTAATCCATTTTGATAAAGTAGCCTGAGGTCATAGTACTTAGCTGCAATTTTTTCAATTATGCAGAATTATCTCGGGGCATTGGACAAGACTTACATAAAGGTGAACGTGCCCGTTTTCGATCGTCCTAGGTATAGAACACGTAAGAGCGAAGTTGCCACAAATGTGCTCGACATCTGTGACACGAAAGGCGACTTCATATTCGTGTTGGCTAGCTGGGAAGGATCGCCAACAAAATTTTGCATAGTATGCGATGCTATATCACGACCCAACGGACTGCAAGTTCCAAAGGGTAAGTGGTCTTCGAACTAAGACGACATTAAATCTAGGGATTTGCATATGGTCAAATTAAGTAATGTCGCTATCGTGACAGTATTTTACTACCTATGCGACGCTGGGTATCCTTACGTCGAAGGATTTCTTGCTCCATACAGAGGACAAAGATACCACTTGCAAGAGTGGCGTGGATCTGGTAATGCACCAAGTAATGGGAAAGAGTACTTCAACATGAAACATTAGTCGACACAGAATGTTATTGAGCGAGCATTTGGTGTGTTGAAGGGTCGCTAGGCAATATTACACGACAAGTCGTACTATCCCGTGCAGGTTCAGTGTCGTACGATTTTGGCATGTTGCCTTCTACACAATCTCATAAACAGAGAGATGGTGCATGCCAATTTTTTGGACAAATTAGACAAGGGAAACTCAACCTATGCGACGATCGGAGGTGACAACATTCACTTCATTGAGAACTCCAACGAATGGACTCAGTGGAGGGATGAAATGCCAGCAGAGATGTTCACTCAATGGTAGTTGCATAATCAGTACATTCTATATGTTCATTTAGTATCGTTGTATTATAATTAAGTTAGATAGGGTTTGTCGTCCTTTTATTTGAATATATGCTTCCATTAATAAAATTACTGGTTACATATCCAATACAAGATCTAAATTGCCATTTTATGTCGTTAATTTTTTTTTTACATATTTAACTTATTGATTTGTGTGCCTTCATTTCAATTTTTAGTATGGCAACTTCGTCACGTGCACCGAAGCATGTGTTGACAAAAGAGGAGGAGGCAACCCTCGTGGAGTGTTTGGTGGAGTTGGTCTCAATGGGTGGATGAAAATCTGACAACGACACGTTCAGACCAGGGTATCTGGCACAACTTCTTCAAATGATTGATGCGAAGTTATCGGGCCGCAATGTCCATGCCACTATTGTTATTGATGGTCGTGGAAAGACGTTGAAGCTCTCCTACTAGGCAATTGCAGAAATACGGGGACCCTCATGCAGTGGGTTCGGGTGGAATGAGGATGCAAAGTGCATAGTTGCTGAGAAGGAATTGTTTGACAGCTGGGACAGGGTATGTGAAAAATATAATTGTACAATGTTATTAATTTTTACTAACATCTGACACTAGTCTCATGTATGCAATTTTTGTTCATGTATACAGACCCATCCTGCAGCCAAAGGGCTCCTTAACAGGCCATTCCCATTTTACGACAAATTGTCCTATGTCTTTGGAAAAGATAGGGCAATGGGAGCACGTGCAGAGTCCTTTGTCGATGTCGACTCGAACGTTTCACCCGAGTTTGAGGATTTTGAATACATGGACCTGAATGATGTGGAAATTCCCTCCACGTCCAGCCATGGGTTTAACATCTCCCTTGACGATATCGAACAACCTAGTCGAGCAAGCGATTCTAGGACGTGTTCGAGCGGCTCAAAGTGGAAGTGGGGAGGGCAGAATTTGGAAACAGTTGATGTCATTAAGGATGCCATGACCTGCCAAACTGACCAGCTGAGGCTCATTGCAGAGTGGCCGCGTTTGGCACTCGAGGATGAAAGTAGTACACTTTGGGCTGTCATTTGAGCATTGCATGCCATACCTACGCTCATTAGGTTGGACATGGCGCAATATAATCGAATACTTATGAACAATTTAGTTGACATGATGGGTTTCCTCGAATTGGCAGAGACGAGAAGCTTGACTACTGCACGGTGATCCTACGAGGCACTACCTGATTGTTTCTTTTAATTCCACGGACTATTGTTAATGTTTTTTTATGACTCTACCTGTTAACTATTTTTGAATTATTGTTGTAATGACTTTGAATTTTCATGTTTTTAGTTTCGATTATTCATGTTTATTTAATGCAGTTATGTATGAAGTAGTTTATTTCTTATATATATATATATATTTGCAATCATTTTTCCCCTTTTACGTGGTCCGTCACAAAAAAAATTTAAATTGTGAATGTAATCAAACGTAAGAAATAATCGCCAACTACTTCATATGGAAGTTACCAATGCACGAATTTGGTCAATTGCTTCACGTAACGTCGGACGATTTGGTAAACAAAAAAATTATTCACTTTGTCTATTGGATTTTAAATATGAATTTGATAAAAAAAATTAATTAAAAATAAATAAATACATCACGTCACAACTAACATAACTCTTCCCCCAAACACATCTTATCATAAAACTATCATAACCCTACCCACATAACACTTCTCCTAAACACATCTTATCATAAAACTATCATAACACTACCTAAATAACCCTTCTCCCAAACACATCTTATCATAACACCATCATAATCCTACTCACATAACCCTTCCCCCAAACACCTCTTATCATAAAACTAGTTTTATCATAACACTAGTTTCATCATAACCCTAACCCTTCCATAACCCAACCCTTCCCCCAAACGCCCCCTTAGAGTTTATGTTTATCTTAACATTTATATTATTTCATATATTTACCGTGTACTTGCATGAATTTTTCCCTGCAAGCCCAGTTTTGAAAGATTCTTTATCACTTACTTCAACAAGCACTATCTCCGTGTTCGTCCTTGGTACTTGTCAAGACTATTTAGAATCAATTTGCACTTGGATTGGTCATAAGAAAGCTTGTTAATTTCAACAATAGTTTGTGGGTGTATTCATTATATTCTCTGATATGAGTCTTCAATGGTATGATTTATGCTCATACACACAGATCCATGCATGGTAATTTACTAAAAAACAAGAGTGAATTGTCTAATCAAAGCAAAATGTGGGTAAACTAATGTGATATACTCATGACAAAGCTAATGAATCTGTGATGCGAATAATTTGAGGCCAAAAGACATGAAATTTAATGCATGTGTCAGACTGTCGTTAGAAAGAGAGCCAAGGTACCTTTGAAACAAATCTATAAATACCTCAGTAATTACCTTCTCACTCGAGATACTGTGAGACCTGCTTCTAATTTGAGTACAAGAATTAAAATCTGGCTAAGTGTTTTGAAATTGACGTTTTGGATAAGAGGAGGCATTTTGAAATAAGACTTCACGATAAGAAGTTGACATTTGAATCAATTCGTTGAAAGGATTAAGTGATAAAATCTTATATGGTTAAATATAAATTTTTCGTTTAAGAAGTTAGTTCGCAAGGAAGCTTTGAGAAAAGAAGGATTTGCGTAAGACCTATGAAGTCTAGGTGTTTACATGAGGAAAAGTCTTCGCGAGAGAGTTGGGTAGTCCGTGAGAATTGTTACGCATTAAGACCTTCGAAAGTTATGTTAAGCTGTTAAAGCTATTCACGGAATGGAATTAGGCAAGAAGAAAGGTTTGGTGAGAAAATATCAAATCTGATTTGATAGGGGTTAACGTGTAAGATTAAGGATTTAAGCATGACTAAGATAAATATTAGTTTTACATGTGTGAGGTTTTAAGTAGGAGCTTGCAATTTGACAAGGATTTGAGGATGACTAATTTAGGTTAAAGAGTAGTATAAATAAAGGATTTGAGTCACTAAGTAAGGGAGATTGTTGGGAAATTTTGAATTGTTGAAGTGCTGCCATTTTGTTTTCGCGAGAAGGCTACGTGAGAAAGAAGAAGAAGAAGAGATTTATGGTTCTAAGGCTAAGTATTCGGAGTGATCTTTTCTTAAAAGTATTTGAGAGTGCTTTCTTTCAAAGTGTTCTATTAAAGTATTTATATGATTTCAAACATGTTTTATAATGTTTAAAGCTTGATTTGATGACTATGATATTGATTAAGAAATGGTGTTCAAACCATTAGTTGCTTCCTTTGAATGAACTAATTGTTATGTGCACATAAGGTTAAAGGCAGCCATGTAGAAAAGGCCTGCATGGTGGAGTCGGCCAATGTAGAAAAAGACTGCATTGTGTTAGGCGGTCTAAGCAACAAGAATGAATCTTTATGTTCTTGGATGCTATTGATACAGTAGTCTAAACTCGAGGTAATAAGAGCAAGCGTAGAGAACGATTCGAGATCCTTGGCGAAAGGAATGATTGTGACTAATGAGTGTTTATGAGAAATGTATATTAATGTGATTTGTGAGTTGATCTAATTCTATTGTAAAAATGATTACATGTGCTTCGATATGTTTTGCAAAATGATGTGTTTATTGATAAACTGATTTGTGTTAAAATTTATGATTTGGTGAAAATGATTTATCAAAAGGTATTGTAAAAAGGTTTTCATAAAACCTCACTAAGTCTTTTAGACTTACATTTTAAAATTTCATATTCCAGGATTTGGCGTTTAGGCCAAGTAGAGAAGAAGGTTGAAGAGCTTGCAGCGAGTTGAGGAAGCTACCAGGCGTTTAAGAGTATTGATTAATGTCATTTATTTTGGTTAAGGTGTTATAATTGTATGTTCATGTACTAAATGCCTGTTGTTGAATAGAACTTTAAGTTGACTTCCGCTGCGTTATGTTTATCTTTATTCCTTGGTAGTTTAAAAGAGTTAAGTTTGAGCTAGGCGATAAGACCAGTTTCAAGATTTTAAGCTAAATTCCGTCCTATCCACACTACTTCCTGTGTTCTGGTTGTTTTGCAAATTGAGGTGTGACAGATACTTTATGAGCCTCGATTATCCATAATTCACTATTTTTCATGACTTAATCTTATCTTGGAATGGTTTTAAGTGAGAGCTTAGCCTCACTCGCCTTGATAAATAAAAGGAGGGTCACCGTCCTCAAATCGTGAACACATTGAAGTAGCCATTTTTTTAGTTGAAAGGAGCAAAGATTATCACCCTTTGCCACCATTTCTATATTTATGCATTTCTTCTTTTGCCTTTTCTTTTTAATACAAACACGTTGTCCAAACATTTCTTACAGATCCATGTTCTCACTTTTCTCCACTCTGAGTAACTAATTTTTTTATTGGATTGAGAAGAGTTTTGCATGAGTTTGAAGTTCATCTTGTTTAGTGTATGTGCTAAATGTAACATTTGAGTCACTTTTATCACTTGACTAAATTAAGAATAAGCTAGCCACTCGAGACAACAAGTGGCTAAACAAAATCATTAAACAAAGGAAGAAGTTGCTTTAGAGACAGAGTGAATCTTTAATTAGAATTGGTTGTACCATATACGTCTTAAAGACAAGATTATATGGCTAAAACAATGAGTTGCATGTGAGAACTTCATTTTACGAGTTAATCCATCTCATATTGTGACCCTGATTCGTGGTATTGACACGACTTTCGTCACTTGAAGTCGAAAGTTAAATACTTCACACTACAATTATTGTACTAAAAAGACTCTATTTCATCCATTATTTTTCTAAAAAAAAAGAAAAATCATTTTCTCCCGTCCAACATAATGACCAAAAGAAAATATTGATTATATTTTGTGTTGTGTTTTTAAAATTTGTCTTTATTCTTCAAGAATTGAAATATTATCCTAGACCTTAAAGAAACATAAACATTTTCAAAATTACTTGCACACATTCTTTGAAATTTGATGACAATCCACAAATTTTTACTGCTTAGTTACCACCGACTAATAATCTAGGATCATGGCAATTCAAAAAATTTTACTGCTTAGTTACCACGACACAATTTTAAGTCCTAGTTTAGCCTCAAAACTCTAGAATATATATTTTTTTAAATTTAATGATTGTTTTGAATTTTTTTTAAAAGAATATATATGAAATTTTTTTAAGACCTAATAAATAATTTTCTTTTAAAAATAAAAAATTTTAGGTAAATCTTAACATGCCACCTCACCACAACAAGAACACAACATTATTAAATTTTAGGTAAATCATAACATGTCACCTCACCACAAAGTTTTAGATTCTATCAATCTTTATCAGTGACTACCAATGACAGTGATAGACATTGATAGAAGTCTTTTCGTGTCTATATTGATATAATCTGAAATTTTGTTATATTTGCAAATATTTTTAGAAATTTGTCGTTTACAATAAATTTTCTAAGAATAAATTATTATGTCCCTAAATTAAATTTTGAAAATAAATAAATAAAGGATAAATTGGAATTGGAAAAAAAATTTAAACTCTATATATACTAATGGTCTAATTAAATAAGCTAGGGGTGTATATAAGCCTGATTGGAGGAAAAATATGGTCCAACCCAATGTAATAGGGTTGGGAAAATAAAATTTAAACCCAATCAGTTCAATATTCAAGGGTCAACCCAATCCAAAAAATTTGGTTGGACCGAGTTGGATTGACGAGTTGACTTTTTTTTTTTATATAATTTATATTTCTTTTCAAATAGCTCCATAGTTTAAAGGGTTAACCACAATCCATTCGGACTCCCCTCCTCAGGAATGGGAAGAATTAAATCTGTTCTCTCTAGAGAGGCTATTGAAAGACTTAGGGTGCATTTGGGGGAAGGGTTGAGTTATGGAAGGGTTAGGGTTATGATAAAACTAGTGTTATGATAATAGGTGTTTGGGGGAAGGGTTATGTGAGTAGTGCTATGATAGTGTTATGATAAGATGTGTTTGGGGGAAGGGTTATGTGAGTAGTGTTATGATAGTGTTATGATAAGATGTGTTTGGGGGAAGAGTTATGTGAGTAGTGTTATGATAGTATTATGATAAGATGTGTTTGGGGGAAGGGTTATTTAGGTAGTGTTATGATAGTTTTATGATAAGATGTGTTTGGAGGAAGTGTTATATGGGTAGGGTTATGATAGTGTTATGATAAGATGTGTTTGAGGGAAGTGTTATATTGGTAATGATGTGATATATTTATTATTTAAATAATTTTATTTAGCAAATTCATATTTAAAATCCAATAGTGAAAGTAAATTATTTTTTTTTTCCAAATCATCTGACGTCGCATAAAGTAATTGACTTAATTTATGGATTGGTTTCGTCCATATTGAACATGTTGTCGATTACTTGTTACGTTTGATTATCTATTGTGACGCAATACGTAAAAGTAGAATACCGAGTGCAAATATACATATATTATAAATAAAAATTAAATTACGTCACATTAATTTTACTACATGAATCATTGGAAAAAAAAACACATGACTTGCAATATCCTTCGAAAACAACAATAAAAAGCAGTTAACGGGTAGAGTCATAAAAAGAAACCATAACAATAGTCCGTGGAAGTAAAACAAACAATCAACTTGCGCCTCGTATGATCACCGTGCAGTAGTCAAGTTTCTCCTCATCTGACAATTCGAGGAAACCCTTCATGTCCGTTAAATTGTTCATTAGTATTCGATTGCATTGCGCCCTTTCCAACCTAGTGAGCTGAGGTATGGCACGCAATGCGCGAACGACCTCTCTACGGACCCTGCTTTCATCCTTGAGTGCCAACCGCGGCAACTGTGCAATGAGCCTCAGCTGGTCAGTTTGGCAAGCCATGGCATCCTTAATGACATCAGCTGTTTCCGAAGTCTGTCGTCCCCGCTTTCGCTTTGAGCCGCTCGAAGTCGTCCTACTATCGCTTCCTCGACTTGGTCGTGCGATGTCGTCGGGGGACATGTTAAACCTATGGCTGGACATGGAAGGAATTTCCATATCATTGAGATCCACATGTGCAAATTCCTCAAACCCAGGAGGAACGTTCGATCCGACATCGGCAAATGTCTCCGCATGGGCTCCCGTTGCACGATCTTTCCCGAATACATACGACAACTCGTCGTAATATGAGAAGGCTTATTTAGCAGGCCCTTGGCTGCAGGATGACTCTGCATAGGAAAGAAAAATCAAATATTAGACTTGTTTCATATTGAAGTACAAATTATATCAGTGTACAATTATAGTTTTCACATACCCTAACCCAGTTGTCAAACAACTCCTTCTCAGCAACGATGCACTTCGCATTGTCATTCCAACGAACCCACTGCATGACGGGGCGTGCATTTCTGCAATTGCCTGGTATGAGCTCTTCAACGTCTTTATGCGACAGTCAATGACTGTGGTCGCATGGAAATTGTATCCCGATAACTTTGCCGCCATGATTCGCCATCTCGGGGTTGATGAGATTGTGTAGTAGACAACATGCTAGAATTGTTCGACATTGAATTTGCACGGGATAGTAGGACTTCCCGCGAAGGATTGTCCATCGACCCTTCAATAAACCGAACGCTCGTTCACTAACATTCCTAGCGGAGGAATGTTTCATGTTGAAGTACTCTTTCGCGGTGGCAGGGGCATTTCCTGCTCCTCGCCACTCTTGCAAGTGGTATCTTTTGTCCTCTATAGGGAGTTAGAAATCCCTCTGCATCCGCGTCGCATAGATAGTAATAACCTGTTACGAATGAGTCAGATCTAACTAATTTGATTGACGTTGTTGGTAGTATATGTTCGAGGCATAAAACATTTGATTACCCTGAGGAACATGTAGCCCATTTGGTCGTGCAATAGCATCTCGAAGAATGCGCGAATCTGCTGCGGACCCTTCCCACACCGAGGACGTTTGTGGCAACTTCTCCCTTACGTGTTCTATACCTAGGCCTATCGGTTTGCGGCACGTTCACCTTGATGTACTTGCCATCCAATGCCCCAAGGCAGTTCTGCAGAATGAAATATCGCGCAGTTAAGTAGTTGGACTTGGTGATTGATAAGTAACAGAATATAGTAATATGCGGACCTCGAAGCACCTCCATCGTGAATCAGTGCATGTGTTAGTCACTGGCTGCGGTTTCTTCAACAACTCATCGTGCAATCGCAACACAGCCAACAGTACGAGGTTAAAGTGACGGGAAATAGTCTCTCATGATCGCACGAAGTCCCGCTGGATGACTCTATTCTTGACATCGTGTGCCAATATATGTAGAAACATTGCGACCATCTCCTCGATATCGATGATTTCGGTCGACGTCAGACCAGCAATCGTCCTCAGTAAGTGACATAGAATGGAAAAAGTCCTCCTGTCCATTCTGGTACTTTGACGACAATTGAGGTCGGAGGAGTGGATCATATGGAAGTATGACAGTTGTCTAATTTGATGCCTAATTTCGTACGGTGTATGGGTCACCCACTTATTGTCATTCATTAGTGCATCCAATAGCAGTACTAACTGATAATGGGTGCATGTGAAGACAGCTAGTATAGTGCGAATGTTTTGGTTATCCATTTCAGGGTAGCAACTACGAACCTCACGATCTATTTTTGTAACTGTAATGCTAGTACACCTTAAATGCATACATTAGAATAAAATATTTATGTACTTCTAAACTATAATTATGTAAAAGCAACTTATGCATCACCAATATGTTAGTAATATGGGTATGTACTATACATGACCAAAATGTTGTTCCAAATTCGTGCTGTTCAGTTTAAAAAGCGTGGCTAATATCGAAAGAAAACAGTTGGCAATTTTTTTAAAAACTCAAGTACGATGTAGTCATTTGTTTTTTATAGTGTTTGTGAAAAGTGTAAACCCATAATTGAGGAAAAATGAATGGTCAACTATATTATCTATTGAATTTTGCATGAAGAAAGTGTGTGACTTCCGTATACTGTTAATTTTTTTTTATTATTTTTCCTTTCATTTTTGAATTTGTTTCTTCATATTTTGTGTTTCTTTGTTTAAAAAAAATTAATTTCTTCCACATTTTAAAAAAATCCTCTCAATTGCTTAGAAATGCCTATGAAAATTAATTAATGACAACATTTTATGGTTTTTTCATTCACATATAAATAAGGTTATTTACTTTGTTTATTTTCTTTTCGAAATCTTGATGTAAATTATTTTTTTGAAGACAAACTGTACAATTTTGTTTTAAAATTAAATTTATGGCAAAATAGCATATTTCTTAGTTTGGTAGGAAAAAAAAAACAAATAAAATGCTATCAAATGGCATTTATGTTCAAATTATGCTTTGTCAACTGAAAATGGTTTTATTTTATGGTAATTTTTTTTAAATAGTTAGTGCAAAAATAATTTTTTGAGTTTGAATAAATCCATTGCCAATTCCAGTTTTCATATTATTCATCTGTTTGTGTGGGTATAGACTTTCTTTACGATATTTTTGAAAATCGAAGACAAACTGTGAAGTACAAAATGCAGTTACATTTTAAATCATGAAAAAAACAGAATTCATTATTACCCAATATGGTCACTAAAGTCCGAAGTACAATAAAGTATAATGCAAAAATATTAAACGACAATATTTGAAAATAAAGTAGTACAATAGAAAGCGCCAATGCCTCGTACCTCTGACGACCGAAGTAGGAAATTGGATATCCAGCAAATAAAGTAAGAAAATTAGTGTCCCGACATAACAGAAGTACCAGTAAAAATAGTATAAGGATGAAGTGTATTGCTTACGTACCGTATTATTTGAAGGAATGTCGATGTCGAAATGAAAAAACAAGATTCATTAAAATGAATGAGAAATTTAGCCCGTGTTATTTTAAAAAACGTTGTGCCTCAGAGGAATTGAATCCGTTCGATGTAACGAACTGGATCTATTATTACAAACATGAATACAAAAACAAGCAACAATAGGATGTGCAACAAATTATATATAGCTATAGAAATGCAACCAAATAAGCATAAAACATCGACACATAAAATGTAGATCAAAGAGTCACATAACATCAACATCCCTTAAAATGACTATGGACAGTGAACATGAGATGAGATCAAAGAAATCATGAAAAGTATGATATGGTAGTGCCTAAGGTTGTGTATAAGAAGGTATATCCTTCAAAAAAAGAAGAAAGTAATGGCCAACAAATATGCTTTAAAAATAGCAGATTCTTGTTAACATAGATATGGCAAAAGAAAAAAGAAGGACACATGGAACTTCAAAAGAAAAAAACAAAGTGAAGTTACATACCAAATGAAGAAAGAACAGAGGAGGAAGCAAGGAAAACAACACAATAAAATACAACAAAGGAAGTGCTATATATAGAGGGATAGAGGGTGAATAAGTATGCCTTTATTCACCCATACCAAAAAAAAAAGAAGGGAATCTCTGCAAATTACAGAAGTGTACAGAAAAGGGGAGGACATAATCAAAACCTACCACATTAAGACAAAGATAAGCTATGAGTAGACAAATGCATAACCAGAAAAAAAAATGAAAACAGACAATGCAGTTTAATGGATGGATGGATGAGATTTGCTTAGAAATAAAGAGAAAGGAACAGAACAGACAGTTGCTTGCAAATAAAGAGAAAAGACTTCACAGCAAACCAAATTCAGAAGGCATCTTAATTGCAAGTAAATGGGAACTGTGAACATAGTTAGTCAAATGCCAAATGAAATAAATATGTCAACATATTTATGAGGGATCCAATTCAAAAAATGGTTGAAAATGTGTTCAGATTGCTAGGCACAGTAGCAAGAAGAAAGTGAAACCAACAAAACAAATTAGAAACATGGCAAACAGGGACATATGTTGAAACAGGGATGGGCAAAATTGAAAAAATATGGAAGGAAATTAAACTAAGAAACAAACTGCATAGAAATAATTTTTCACAGAAGTACATAAACAAAAACAACTATAATTCAAACGAACAAATGTAATCAAAAACATGGAAAACAAACAACACCATTATAATTTCAAACGAGAATGCCCAAAAATGAAATAATGTGGACGTAAATTGAAGTAAGAAACAAAAGAACTTCAAATAATTTTTCACAGAAGCATATAGACAGAAGTAATTACAAAAAATTACAAAGGAGCAAAAGTAATCAGAAACGTGAAAAGTAAACAACAGCAGTGTAGTTGCAAATGGGGATGACCGAATATGAAAAACAATAGAAGTAAGAAACAAAAACGATTACAAATAATTATTCAGACAATGCATAACTTTAATCCTCATCATCGGCCAAGACAGAAACTCAAAATCCAACCACTTACCTCCAACCCTACCTTGCTCGAACATCCCAAATGCAGAAGATGATAGTATCTGTAGTGTAGAATGTGTCCAAATCAGAGGAAAAAAAATACCCGATCAGCAAATGGAAGTCCAAGTGGCAAGGTCGTGTGGAAGGGGAAAACCGAGTCGGATTGCATGTTCACCAAGAAGAGTGATGAAGATGCAAGCGCTTGAGTTTCGAAGGCAAAATGTAAAACACAGCCATTCAACGAAACCGAAAGGGAGACCCATTTGTTTCGGAGGCAACACTGTGAGCGAAGCCTTCAACGAAAATTGGGAGGACGAAGAGTGGGAGAGAAAGAAAATTAGAGGAAGATAGCTTTTTTACTGAGAAGAAAATGACGGCCAAAGAACAACCGGAATACGTTGAAGATGAGTTGAGGAAAAAGGGGAAAGTTTTTCGGTAAATTAAACTGAAGAGAGGGGATGATTTCATGTGGAGATTGGAAGGATTAAAGGGGTTTAAGGATGAAGTGGTGTTGAGAGATTGAAGATGAGTTGCGAGGGATGAAGACGAGTTGAGAGGAAGTAAACCGGGGAGAATTGCAAATGGAAGACGAAGGAGTAAAGTGTGAAGACGACTAGGGTTTCCATTACACGGGCCCCAAACGTGGGTTTGGGTTATTATAACCCAAGCCCACAGTGATAAACTAGGGCCCAAACGCCCCCTTAGAATCTTGACCTCTAGCTTAAGAATATCTACAAAATACATAAGAAATGGAACTAGAAAACAAAACCAAAAAGAGAGATACAATAACAACTTTCTCTTTTAGGGAAAAACATGGTTACAAACTTCGAAAACCCATCCAAGATGAACAAAAAAAACCTCAATTGACTCAATTCAACAAGGAGTCATCATATAAGAAAAAAAATCTTCAATTATTATGTTTCATAACCCAAATTAAATGTAACACTCCAAAATTTTAAGGTATTCAATCTTAATCAAATTGTGTTATTTATTAAAGTTTTTAAATTTTGGGTGTTAATGTACTTTAGCTTTATGTGAAAGATAAATGGATTTGTTGGAAAAGGAAACAAGTAAAGATTTAATTAAATAAAATAATAAATAATAGTTATTATAATTTATTATTATTATTATTAAATTTATTTTTATAATTTAAAAAAAAAAAATCTCCTTCTTCTTCTCGCGTGCAACCCTTCCCTCCACCCTTCTTCTTCTTCTTCTTCTCCGTAAAACCTAAACCGCCGCCCTCATTCAACCCTTCGTCTGGCCAAATCCTCTCCCCAGTTCTCCGATCGATCTGCAGACACCGACGCCCAGTCCTCTGCGTCCCGAATCGTCGTCATTCAGCAGAGGTTGGAGTCAAAGCGCTGTCTGTTAGTGTCTCCATCTCGTGTCGACGTGTTCGTTGTCACTTTGATCGATCTCCGTTCGTGAGTTGCAGCCATCGCGTCCCTCATTCTGTCGACCGTGGAACAGTCGCCGTTGCCTCCCTGTCACGAACCTTAGTTCGACCGGGCCAAGGGCAACAGATTCAAGCCGTACGCGATCTTCTTTCTTCGAATCACAAATTTCAAGCAGACTCACGCACAAATCTACTGCTCATTCTCCTTCGTGTTACTCTCGTACGCCACTGTCGCTTTTGCCTTGCCATGAATCATTGGGTTCATGCCTGAGTAAGAACAAATTTTGAGTTTTTGGTTGGTTTCATTGCTATTGATAAATACCACTGTTGATCTAATTATTTGGAGAAATACTTGATTCTTGAAGGTACTAATTAAAATTAGCGAGCGAATTCTTGACTTTCCAGTAAGTTTGGGTTGGAGTTTGATCCTCCATTTTCTTCGGTAAGTTGTCAAATTCACATATGGGGTGAATTGGATGGATGAAGTTATTTGGAAGATTTCTTGACTTTCTGTTTGCTTATGTTTAGATTGCTTTGTTGAATTTTAGCTCGATCAAGAAGCTTAGATAACTTTAAGGAAAGGGTTCTTACTACTGGACTCAATGATGAAGTTGAGATGTATTGATTGTATGGACTCTGCTAAACTGTGATAGACTGACTGATAAATAAATTTATAAATGATGACTATTTGACTATATAAATTTAGTTGTGATGAGTGAATTGAGGACAATGCATTGAGTAAATTGTGGGTTGTTGACTGTCATATTAAGGCATAGGTAACATACAATAAGTTGAATTGGCGATCTAGATTGAATTGACTGACCTGAGGTGGGTGACGCTTAGTTATAAGTTGAATTGTTTGAGGGACCGTTCTGATGATGTTTGATTATGTACGGGTTTGGGTAAATTGACTGTATATGCGTTGATTTGAAAGAAATGACATGATGGTAGATTATATTGTAAATTGAGTTGACTGTTTTAAATGTTAGCATGGACTAACGGGAAATTGTTAGCTTTATCTATAGGGTAGTGTACCTTGCAGGTGTTCCATAGAATCACCATCTGTTGTGCATCCTTTGGAGCACTAGAATGATAGGTGCATCGTTCGGGAGCACTAGACTGATAGGTACATCCTTCGAAAGCACTAGACTTATATGTGCATCCTACGGGATCACAAGACTGTTATGATGCAGGGTACCTCCCAATAGAAAGTTAATAATTTTACCCTAGTGGGACCAGTAGTGTGTCTCTTACTGGGTATGTTTGTACTCACCCTTTTATGTTTAACTTTTCAGGCAAAGGTAATACTAGAGGCAGACCGACGAGGGACAAGAAGGAGACGTGATTGTCATAAGGAGATTTTCTTCAAATAACTTCCACTTACAGTTTCTTTTAATTATTTTGTTTTACTTCAGTATTTGTGACTGAAATGAGTTTCATATTTAGAACGACTGGTTAATTCTTTATTTTATAAACGATACTTTCAAACCTTTAATTTTGCTTGAAATAGGGCCCAAACAAAAACTTTTCGATGCTTATTGATTTTAACAGATTTTATAAACTCTTATGTTTAAAAGAAGTGACTTTATATTAAAGTAATGACCTCAATTTAGATAGAAAAGTTGGGTCGTTAAATTAAATTTGCGTGAAATGAATGGAGCTTGAAATCAAATTTGAATCATATAGCTCAACTTTGTGCAATTCCTTATTCTACTACGCACATAATTTCTCTTCATGGAACACGATCTTCTTAATATTCTTCTTGTTTTTCAACATAGATACTGAAAATTTGAAACATTAGCAAGGAAAATTTATCTGAAATAACTGACGCAAGAATTTAAGAGCATAGGAAAGCATAAATCAATCTACAAAACTAGGAAGAATTTTAAATTATAATTACCTCCAACATTTTCTAAATCCACAGCTCCACGATGCTGCTCCTTCCACCTCCTAAGACTCTCATAATCCTAAACTTACATACCACAAAACAACAGCAACAATACTTATACAGTTAACAAACACAAAGAAAACTTAAATTACAATACAATCTTGAATCAAATTTGAGAAACAAGAATAAACATTAACCTTATATTTTTCAAGCTCTTCTTTCAATGTGCGTTGAGGCCCTAACTCAATTTTACTTCCTTCATCATTAGTTTCATCCTCAGTAGCATAGAGAGAAGTTTCACTTATTTCCCTTAAAATCTTCTCAGTAGCTTCATTCTCATTCCCATGTTTATCCAATGCATCTCCTTCTTCACGAGTCTCATCAAACCCCAAATAATTAAAGCACTAATTACTGATTCAATTTCATACAAGGGTTAAAGAAAGAGACAAAGAAACAAAAAAAAAAAAAAAATCCAGAAAGAAGAAAACCCCACAAGCTAGATCATAAAGAGAGCACTAATTACTTATTCAATCCCATATGAGAAAATCCAGTACAAAAATTGAAAGAAGAGGTTGAGTGTGCGAGCCGTGAGGTCTGTGTGTTGGAGTGAGAAAAAACACAAAATGAAAATTAGAGGTGTTATTAGGGTTTTTTTTTAATTATATTCCTAAACCGGATTGGATTGGGTCAACTCGACCCTTAATTAGCCAACCCGGTCACCCGACCCAATTTTTTTTCAATTCTCTAACCCAACCCAACCCTTACGGTTTGGGTTGGGTAGTCCAGGTTGGTCGAGTTACCGATTTTTTTGAACACCAGTAAAATAAGCCAATGACATGTCCACTACATCGTAAAGTTAGTAATGTTATGAAATGTTAGTTATACAATTTTATGAACGTGAAATGCCTTGCTAAATTTTACATATATATTTGCTAAGTATTTGAGAAAGTTGTTTTCGTTAAATGATCATGATTATCACTTTGTTTATTAACTGATTTATCTTTATGTTTAAAAAGGTCATCACATGCTCGATTTTATTAGAAAGTCGGTTTTATAACCAACCACTCATTGGACTTTAAAGTTCACCCTTTCAAAATGTTTACCCACTTTCTAGGTAAGAGATCATTGAGTTTTCGGTGCCTGATACACTACCACAATCTGCCAGAAGTTTATAGTTTGATTTTTAGTTTGAGGGTGGAGTTGTATAATGTGTTTGTATAGTTCAATATGTTTGAACTTTGTAAAGTGTCGTTGCAATGTCGTCTTGTAAATTATTATATGTTGGATTATGAATGTCTACTACATAAATTGGTTTACTTAACTTCAATACAGTGTCAAGTACACGTATACTTGATGTTTTTAAAAGCGTCAAGTAATCAATTGTCAAGTATAGTCACATTATTTGACACTAAAAAACCGTCAAGTATACATTTACTTGACACTGTATTAACGTCAAGTAATCTATTGCACTTAACACTTATTACATGTCAAGTAAGGTCGTATACATGATGCCTTTTATGTGTCAAGTAAAGTCTTATACTTGACGATTTTTGCAAGTCAAGTAAGATCGTATACTTGACACTATTTACATGTCAAGTAAGATCATTGACACTATTTACCCATCAAGTAAGATAGTATACTTGACCCTATTTATCCGTCAAGTAAAATTGTATATTTGATTCAAGTAAGATAGTATACTTTACATGTATTTAACGTCATGTATACCATGTATTAATATATTTAATATCCAAAAAATTTTATTTCCTATTTCTTGCATTACGTATATTCGTTTCAATAAAACATATCCATCAACAAAATAAAATCTCCAACTAGTAGTTACAAAAAAAAAAAAAAAAAGACATAGTTTAGTATCACAAGTAAACCAACAATAATTTCATTAATCTCAGCAACGTCATCAACAATTACACAATTCCAATGCAATATAGTCAACTAAAATTTCCTACATGTGGGCTATTCCAAAATCAACAATAATAATAGCTATCTTATATAATAAATAACATGCATGGTATACCAAAACTAAAGTTTATCCCCTTACATCTATTGCCTCATGTATATAAGCGTAATGGCTATGAACAAAACATTTACACAAAAAAAAGTTATTGACATTCCCATATGTTAGCCATTTATAAAATTAATAAGATCATATCTAGGTGTGTCTATCATATGTACCGAGCTAAAAATTCAACCCATTCCGCTCGTACTTCATCCAATTCAAGATCTAAGTACAAACTTCTCGTTTCAATCTGTAAAACATAAAAAGTCAAGTTGACACTTTGTTAAAAATAAAAATTAGTCATATTATACTATTTATAATGTTATAATGTAAGTAGTTTAAAAACATAGCGCATCATTAATAATACTTGTGTCTTTACTCACGATTTCACACATGTATCTCATGACATAATATCCGCATTCAATAGTACCTACTTGTAGAGGAACTACAACAAAAACCAAATAATAATGCATATTATATTACGTGCTAAATTAAATTGTAAACTATTTATAAATATATTTACCTTTACCGCTTTCCAAAATGTTGTTTTTCTTGTCTTTTTCAAATTCTTTTGAGATTGAAAAATCGTCAAGGCCCTACATTTCCCAAAGTATAGTATAAATCAAAATGAACTAACTTTTTAAAGATATAAAAAGAAACATAAGCAGAGTTAGCTTACATTTATTTGATGTCCTCTCGGGAGCTTGTTCTCAACGAATCAAGATGGTACACCATATCATCATATGTATTAATGATTACTAGTGATCAATGATCAATAAATGAAATATATGTGCCAGTAATTAATATTTTGCTACTAATGTAAGTTTGAATGGATAAAAATTATACTTACCCGGGATTATAAGGAGCAATAACTAATTGATCTTGTTCCGAAGTCATTAATCTATTACAAAGGTTTCGAGCTCTAATCTCTCTAGTACTATGACCAACTAAAATAAGAGATGAATCTATGAAAACGTACTTCGAAACCTTCTTCAAATCAATAATGAGTAAGTATAAGTACCTACAATAAATTTTCCACACATCAACTTATTACTAATTAAAAAGTGAATATATATGTCATAAACAAGTAACATTAATTTACTTACGTGATATATGCCACCATTGATAAAGTCTTCACTTTTTGCATGTTGCAAAAATCAATGACATCTTCTTGCAAGACGTAACTCTTTCGAGGTATATAAAATAGCTCAGGAAGTAATTGAAAGAAAAAACTAGACCCATTAATCATTACCCTTTCAGCATATTTGAGAATATACTTCAATTGTATTGGTAGATTGGATAGTTGACTAGTAACTTCCACCTCTTTTGTCATTAGCCTTGAAGCTTTTACCTAGCACAATTAAGTAACAATCTAAGAACTCATATATGTAAAATTGTTTGTTTACAATCCACCTTCACATTTACATCATTTTTTGATATCAATGGCCTAGTAGGAATCACTTCCTCAACAATTCGCCCTCTTTCACTTCCTCCTTTTCTAAAACTTTCTCCTAAAACCATCCAAATTTTCATAGCACAAGTAAATGATAATGTCACTTTGATAAGCAATTAATATTGTAACTTTACTTTAGAAATAAACATTTTACCTTCTTTTGGACTTTACTCTTGGAGCAACTACCAAGCTCGGATGTTGGCATGCTTTGAACTTTCTCTTCCAATTCTTGAATTCATTTGTGGAGTGTTTCATTTTAATTAATGATTTGTTGAGTTGTATCCACCTTTTTATACTTTCTTGGTTTTGGTTTATGAAAATAAACAGTAGGGGTAATGAAACCACCCACACCACGTACTCAACATCATATTCTCAAGTGCCCAAAGCTTGAGTCAACGCATCATTAGGTGATTCATCTTTCTTGGAGAGTGGATATGCATTGTTATTCAAAATCTCATCTTAATAGGAGTTAAATATGATCAGTAATTTGTAGAAAATAAATTCATGTGATTTGGTGCAAATGTAACATTGAGAATCTTACTATTTGATTGGCAATTTGTTGTATATCTTCGTTCATGTATCCTCCATTTTTTTTTGTTCGAGCTTTTTTCCTCGTATTAGCTCGTCCAAAATCTTGTTCATCGAAATGACCCTTTTTCTGCATTTCATTAACCGCACCATAGTTTAATTTTAAAATACTATAACATTCTTCATTACCATATCTTCTGCAAGATTCACATATCCTTGTCTTGACATATTATGACTATATTTACTCTTATTTCTTTGATCATTTTCTTTCCTTCTCACTCTCTATACAAATTTTATGTAAATAGATAAAAATAACAAATGTGGTTTATATTATGATTCATTTGATTACATGACAAAAGATTAATACCTGAAACTCTGAAGACATTCTTAACCTGACAAACTCTTGCCAAATATGTGTATCAATTATGTGAGAATACAATGAAGGTGGATCTATGAAGAGTTGCGGTTCAGCCACAAAAGGGATAATATATTGTGTTGTCAATCAACTCTTGAATTGACGAAATGCAACTCCAACAATTTTCATAATGGTCTTCTTACTTTGACCATCACCTACGAATGCTCCCTAGACAAACCAAATAACGTGTAAGAAAAAAGAACCTATATGAACTAAGTATTAATATATGCATGATTGACTACCATAGCTACAAGATAGGCACAACATAGTATAACTCAGAATATACAATAAGTGTGTAACATTTGCATGATTTCAAAATGAGAAAGAATTTATTACATACTTCAACCATATTATATATCTTTTCTTTCAACTTAGTTAACACTAGCTTCCACGATGCATGTGTAATTGGGATATGATGATGCACACAAGATCCAATGAAAGATTGTAGCTTATGCCCATTCTCGCCAATTAGTACTCCATTTTCATTGTAGTGAACAATTGTTTTCTCTCATGTACTCTTAATTCTTGTAGCATCTTGCATCAATATTAGTCCTCTTGTTTTCCTTTTCTCATTCTCTGGTGCTTCAACTTGTTCCAATTCATTAGTATTTGCATTGTCCAAACCAACTTTGACCTCATCCAATTCAAGTTCTAAGTCCTCATCAGTTGCTAGCTCCATTGTATAACAATCAGTCTGAGAAAAAAAATAAAGTTCAGTTAGGTAAGTGTAAGATGCAAAATATTCATAAAAATTAGTAAGTGAAAACCCACCCTAACATTTACTCATTAGCAATCCATATGCCTTCACAATTAGCTAGTACATATGTTGGAGTGTTCTCATCTAAATCAAGTCTAGATTCAATATCTAACGTAGCTTTAGGCATTCATTGACAATTTAGAACTGTATCTCCAAGTTCGTCATTATTGTATTGATCCTTGAAATCTCTTTGTGGTGGAGTAAGAACAATAGACCACCGACTATCACTTGGATCCTCAACAAATAAACACTTGTTTTGCCTCAATTGTAAGTATGAAAGAATTGTTCTTATGCCCTATTCTACTTAAGTCAACTAACACAAACCCAAACTCGTCAGTTTTGATACCACCACTATTTTTAATCCAATCACATTTAAAAATGACAACCTTGAATGTATTATAAATAAGTTCCCAAATCTCGTCTATAACACCATACAAGGATATTTCTCCGATTATAGGACTTTTATCTTTTGAGCTATATACTTGCATTATTTTTGCAACTAAACTGATCACTCCACTATTCTGTACACTTTTGTTTTTGTCATGTGATTTTGTGTGGTAGCGACATCCATTAATAGCGTAACTATTGTAAGTAGTCACAACTGGATAAGGGTCATGAGCAATTCACCACAAGTTATATGAAACCTCAACATCTTCCATTGCAAGTTTCTTTCCAACCTAAGTGACAATGACTTGGACAATTATAATATACATGAGAAAGGATAATGTTAAATAACTAATTTCATGTTATTTCTTTTCTTGTAACCAAGATATGAAGGTTTGGTTGTGTGTTCATCTTGAATCCATTTCTGGTTTTTTGATCTACTTCGGTGTTGTTGTTGCAATGTGATCAAATGTTTTCTTGTGAAGTACAACAAGATGTTGATATGTACTTACTTTCAATTTCATGAATTCCAATCGAATAAATGGATTACAGACACAAGAACTTACTCTATATATGGTTGCACATCAAGGATATGCTCTAAAACATATCTATGAGCTTGATGTAAAAGTTCTCGTTCAAGTATGTTAGTAACTCCACTTGACAATGGTCAACCAAGTTCTGAAATATCATAATTGTCTCTTAATTTTTGACAACAAGTCCAATGGGATCTACTCCATATAAAATTATGAAAAAAATTCAACAGTTTCTTCTAATATATAACATTCAGCAATACAACCTTCTGGACAATGCCGATTTCTCACTTTTTTTATAACCTTCATGAACCTTTCAAATGGATACATCCATCACAAATAAATGGGCCCACAAAGTTTTACCTCTCTAACAAGGTGTACAGAGGGATGGACCATTATTGTGAAGAATGAAGGAAGGAAGTACTTCTCTAGTAAACATAATGTAATCACAATGTCTTCTTACAGCTTCTCTACTTGTGTAACAGCTATAAATTTGTTACATATAAAATTTAAAAGAAAGACACAAACGAGTTACAACATATCGAACATGTTTTGGAAGAACAAATCTGATGGCAACGGGAAGCAATTGTTGTAAGAGAACATGACAATCATGAGATTTTAGACCATTCAATTTTGAATCTTCTATTGACACGAGATTCCTAACATTGGCAGAGTAATCCCGAGGAACTTTCAATTTTGATAACGTCTTCAAAAGAAAACGTTTTTATTTCTTAGTAAGAGTATAAAAAGCAAGGGGAATGAATACTTTCTTATCCTCATTCAAACTGTCCTTAGTTTTTTTTTTTGGAATATCGAGAAGTGTAGTTAAAATATTCATGCAAACATTTTTGTCGATATGCATCACATCTAAATAATGTCTAACATGAAGATGTTTCCAATAGGGGAGCTTGAAAAAAGCAGACCTCCTATTCCAACAACTCTTGGTGCTTCCTTTAGAATGTTTTCTTTTCTTGTTTATTTTTCCTATTTGAAAGTCAAGATCTTTAGTTTTTTCAAATACAACCTCCTCAAACAAAGGTTCAGGAATACTTCTAAGTTCTCGCTGACCATTAAACGATTTCTTTTGATGGCGAAAAGGATGATTATGTAGTAGAAATTTTTTATGCCCAAGGTATGCCATTTTTTTCCATATTTCAATCGTATGAAGATGTGTTATCTCCACAAATTGGACATGCCTTATACCCTTTCACGATACATCCACTAAGGTGTCCATATGCTGAAAAATCATTAATCGTCCATAATAGAATTGTTCTTAGGTTGAATAGTTCCTCATTATAGGCATTGTAGCATTGCACACCACTTTCCCACAAAAGTTTTAAATCATCAATCAATGGTTCTAAGTATATCCCAATGTCATCCCCTGGTTGCTTTGGACTTGAAATCAATATTGATAACATCGTGAAGTTTTGTTTCATACACAACCATGGGGGAAGATTATAAATCATCATCACAGCTAGCCAACAACTGTACTTGGAGCTCATATCACTATGGGGATTTATTCCATAAGCTAACAATGCTAAACAAAGATTCCTAGGTTCATAACTAAAATTTGGCCACATGATGTCGACGAACTTCCAAGCTAGAGAGTCAGTAGGGTGCCTTAATTTATCGTCAATTTCTCTTTCATTAGCATGCCAAGTTTAAGTTTTTAGCACATTCAACACTTCTAAACATCCGTTAAAATCGTATAATATGTGAAAAGTACCACATTATTTTAGTACAATTTTTTTTTTCTTATTTGAATCTTTACCATATTTCCACCTAGACGCACCGCATTCAGGGCAAACAATTGCATTGGCATATTCCTTTCGATACAAGCAACAATCATTAGGACATGCATGAATCTTTTCATATTCCATTCCTAGTGCACCTAACATTTGTTTTTTGCTTCATACATTGATGTAGGGAGGTCATTAGTAGAAGGTAACATGTCTTTTAACGCTTTTAGTAGTTCTGAGAAACTAATGTTACTCCATCCATATTTAACTTTTAAGTTATACAACGACTTCTCAACATCACTAAGAAATTTTTCGAAACCACTTGGTTCCTTTGAACATTGCTCATGAGCAATTTCAACCATTTCCAACATCGTTCTCTTCATACATACACTTAGAGGATTCTCCATGAAAGGATGAATTAGGAAGTTCTTCACCATGCCAAAACCAAATCTTATAACTTTCATCAATGCCATTAAAATATAAATGATCTCTAATATCATTGACTTTATGTCTTTGGCAATTTCCACACTTTAAACAAGGGCAACGTATAGAAGTATTATTTGTATTGGAAAATCCAAATATGATGAAGTTCTCTACACCCAACTCAAACTCTTTAGATAATCTACTCTTTGACATCCATGATTTATCCATACTTTTAATATACTAATCTTGGAGCAACAATTTTTTTTTACAATATTCCAAATTAGGTAACTCTTGAAACTTATAAATATTGCACAAAACTGGTATTTCTATAGAACTTAAGTACTTGTACCTAAACTATGCTCAAAATTACGTAAGAGTTAGTAACTCTCATATATAACATCTCCTAAAACCAGACTTGGCCACATAGTGATTTAAGAATAGTCCCCTCCTCTCTAAGTTTAAATCATAGTTATACAATAGATGGATTTATGGTTTCTATAGCATTCAACCATTCATCATGCATACAAATCTCACATACATTATGATCAAATTGTTAATTTTTCAAACAAAGTCCTAATATATATATATATATATTAAAATTGTAAACATGAAAAGTAATCCATCATTAAATTTCTTGACTTTTTGGAAAAAAGGGACCCCCTTCCTTAGTCAATTATAAACATATATACATATATATACATACATCAATTTCTTTTTTCTTTTTCGTGCGTTGAAGAATGGAATTAAACAATGTGATAAATGTCACAAAATATAACAAATAGAGCCACAAAAATTGTATACCATATGTTATGAGTTATTTTGGACCAACAATATTGAGGATAAACTCTAAATAGGTTAGCTTGATATAGATTATGAAATAAGGAACCCCGATAAGAAGTATGAGACGCAAAATTGGATTTCTTTGACTTAATTAAATGAGAAATAACCTTCAAGGGCTGGCCTTATAACAACTATTTATCAAATAAGTTCATCTTCTTTCTAAAAAACTTACTCTACTATCAAACACACATGGTGGCGGCTTTCTTTCTCAAATAGTTCATCTTTTTTTTCAAATTAAAATATAATTTGAAATTGTTTTTATATAAAATTTAGGAATTGAATCAAATCGCACATTTATAATGGATAGATATGTTTGAAATCATACAAACATACATGATTTATTAATGTCTTAATCAAAACAACTATTCAAATTTGTAAAAAACCAGAGTATGTTTCACTTTAATTCAGAATTATATTAAACATTAGATTTATACATACACACAAAACTTGACTTCCTATATCTTTCTCTTCAACTCGTATTTGCTAACTACTACACACTATTATTGTATTATTTTGTATACTATAATTATTTTATTTGCATGAGAGTACACAACAACTTCAATATATCAAAGAATCATCTACACAACATTAATAATAAAAAGCCATTGTTATAAAAAATTTAATTTCTCGTCCCAGTCAAACATCACATTAAAATCTATGCAAAGTAGTCTATCCTATCAACAAACAAATCCCAATCTAGCCTAATTTTTCTAGTATTAAGATCATTTACATCAAAATTAAAGCTCAAATTAACAAGCAATTTACTCTTCGTCAAATTAACATGCACCAACAATTGAAGAAAGAATCTAGTAGCAGGATGACTGAAATGAACTCATGGTATCCATCAAACTACTTAAAAAAATACAATTTCAGCTCAAAAAACGCATACATAACAACACTTTAAGCTAACAAAAATCCATAACAACAATTTCAGGTTAGTAGCAGACCATATTGTCCCTTATTTCTTCAACATAACAAAAATCCATCAACATTTCAGATTCGTTAATAGATCCTATTATGCATATCTACCATAGAAGTTCAAAAACATTTTCTAAAGAAAATTGGGGATGGTGGAAATCCTTCTTATATCTAATAATATGAGGCAAGGAGGAATTCAAATGCCAAAGTGAATTCGATCCTCCATTATAGGAAAACAAAGTTATTGCCAACAATGTTATTGAAGATTCAAATGCCAAGAAGTCTTCGCAAAGAAACAAGGTTTTAGAAAAGCCTCAAATGAACCCATACACTAAGAAGATTGCTGCAGAGAAAAAAGAGAAGGAAAAAAAGGAAGCTAATTTGAAAAGAAAATAGTACAAACCTTGCTAGATAGAAACAAAAACATTGTGGGTTGTCATGGGTCATAGTTAAAGTGCAGTGAGTTGCCTTTGGAATGCCGTAAGTCATCGTCAGAGTGTTGTGGGTCAGAATCTGTGTGGTTAGTCGTCCATAAATGGAGAGAATGGAGTGGAGATAGAGAGTCGTGAGTTGTGGGTCGATGACCAGTGGAGATGGAGAGTCGTGGATGTGGGTCGGCGACCAATGGAGAGAGAGAGTGTTGTGGGTCAGATATTGTGGTCGGCTGTCCAAAAATGGAGAAAATGGCATCGAAATGAAGAGTTGTGGGTTGTGGATGGGCGATCAATAAAGATGGAGATTTGTGACTGTGTGTTGACGACTGGTGGGGAGATGGAGAGCTGTGAGCTGATGGCTGATGGAGATGGAGAAAATGGCGTGAGGGTTTAGAGAGAAAGGGAGAGATGAAAAGAGAAGAGGATGGAGGGAAATTTTTAATAGGTTTATTTTAATAAATTCATTTTAATACATTTATTTTAATAAATTCATTTTAATAAGTTTATTTTAATAAAGGAGAATTTTTAAAAATAGTAGATTTTATAAAATATTTACAACTTATAGCAAATTCTATCATTGATAGTCATTGATATAAGACTATCAGTGATTGAATCCAAAATTTTGCTATAGCTTGTAAATATTTTAATTTATTTTGCTATTTTTAAAAATGCCCCTTTAATAAATTCATTTTAATAGTTTATTTTAATAAATTCGTTTTAATAAATTTATTTAATGAAAGGAGGGAAATAAAAAGTATTTTTATATTTTTATACTTGATAAAATAAAAATGTTAACTATACTTGATGTTGTTTCCGCGTCAATTAAATATTAACTATACTTGACGTGAAAAAATGTTAAGTAAAATATGCACTATACTTGACGCTAAAACAAAGTCAAGTAAATTTTGCACTATACTTGACGTGGAATAAAGCGTCAAGTAAAAGCTAACATAAAATAATTCAAAAAAATTCGTGAAAATTTTGCTTTCTTCAAACTATACTTGATGTTTTGTTTGCATCAAGTAAAGGTTCGCTATACTTGATGCGAATAAAACGTCAAGTAAAATCTCCTTTATACTTGACGCGAAAAAAATGTCAAATAAAAGCTAACGTAAAATAGTTCAAATTTTTTTGTGAAATCTTCGCTTTTTTGAAACTATACTTGACGTTTTTCTTTTAAAATGGTCAATACTTGACTTTTTCTAAAAAATTAAAAACGTCAAGTATGTAAAAGTACCTAGTATCAAGTAAAGTAGATTTTGTAGTAGTGTACGTCTTTATCAGATTTACTTTCCAAAGTTAGTTAAGTTAGGGCTACAATTCATGTTTGTTTATAAGTTTATCATAGTTCCATTGTGTTGTGCTGCATGTTAAGTATTTCATATAAAAGAGTAGTATGTTTATCAGGTTCAAGAATTTAGCAGGATTAGCGGGTATCCTTAGAAGATAGGGATGTGGGCTGGCTTCACACTCTCTCAGGATAAGCTAGTAGGTAGTTTGGGAAGGGGTGTGACAACTTAGTATTAGAGCAGTTAGCTCCATGGTAATGCTATAGATCAATTATCTTAAAAGGGAAGCTAGAAATTAACTAGTTAAATGTCGAGTCAGTTCAGATAGAACTAGTAGAGTACAACCTGAGTAATGATAAGAGTAAGTTTAGCAAGGACGAAATATGGGTGGAAGTTAGTAGCATGCATCTGAGTCAAGTATCTATAGCATGTTTGATGTATTAATATGTTATAGGAGTCATACCACCACGTACTAGCAGAAGACGCAAGCAGAATTCGGAAGAGATGCAGGATCCTACATAGGATTAGTTTGTAGGGGGATTTAGTACCTTAAGAGTTCAGGTTGGGCAGGAAACGAGCAATTTGATAGATCCACACAAGAGGTAGGTAGGTAAAAAAGAGTAGAGTCTAGTGATATAAAAAAGATGTACCGAATATAAAAACTGCAGAATCTAGAAGCCACAATGTTTGAGGGTTGCACAGATCTAGCTAACGTCGAGGTTTGATTGAATATACTTGAGAAATGCTTTGACGTGATGATTAGCTGCCCTAAGGAACAAAAAGTCAGATTAGCCACATTTCTGCTATAGAAATAGGTAGAGGGATGGTGGAAATCCATATTAGCTAGACGTAGTGATGCACGTACGATAGACTGACAAACTTTCAAAGGAATATTCGAGGCAAGTATTATCCCAGCACATACTTTGAGGTAAAGAAGGATGATTTTCTAGGGCTAAATCAAAGGTCACTTGCAGTGGTTGAGTACGAGAGAAAGTATACCGAGCTTTCATGGTATGTTGATGTGGTTGTGGCATCTGAGAGTGACAGGTACTTAAGGTTTGAAAGAGGAGTACTGCGGTTTGAAATATATATCTCGGTTACAGCTATTACTAAGTGGACAGATGTCTCTAAACTAGTTGAGACTTCTCTACATGTGGAGTAGAGTATAGTAGAGGACAAGTCAGCAGTGGAGCATAGTTGTGGGGCTTCATCAGCTAGCAGTTTCTGAGGTTGTGAGTAGTGGAGGTTCATACTTAGAGTGAATGTTTCTAGCAGTCGAGACTTTAAGAGTCAATCTGATGGCCAATCATCGAGGCAAATGAGTTTAGGTAGTGCCTATTAGAGGAAGATCCAGAAAGCACATAGTTAATCTTACAGATCAGCAGCAGGACTAGAGACAGGTCAAGAGTTAGTAGCTAAAGTGACCAAACGAACCCCATGCTCGAGTTGTAGTAGGAGAATCATTAGTGTGGTGTTATGACAAAACTAATGTGTGTTACCAGTGTAGACATCGAGAACATTTCAAGAGAGATTGCCCATAACTGAGAGCAACAGTTCAAAGAGACTAGGGAGTTGAGTTCCAGACAGTTGAGTAGCCAAGAAGTTTAGTGGCCGTAGAAGAGAGCACCAGTGGTGCAAAGCGTGAAGAAGATTGTTGTAGAAAGATATTGGAAGTAGGGAAAGGTGTACGCCATGACCCAACAGAAAGGGGAAGATGCACTAGACGTTATTACAGGTACGATTTTTATTTGTAATGTACCTGCACGTGTTTTATTAGATCTAGGTGCTACACATTCCTTTTTTTCTAATATGTTTATAATTAGGTTAAATAGGATGTCAAAGCCTTTACCTGAGGAGTTAGTTATATATACTCTAGTTGATGATGCTTTACTAGTTAGTGAGAGCTTGTGTAGTTGTGATGTTATAATAGAAAGCATCAGTATGTTAGTAGATCTATTACCATTCGAGTTGCAGAAGTTAGATTTGATTCTAGAATGGATTTCTTATTTACTCATTATGCTTCTATGGACTGTCATAGAAAGGAAGTATTTTTTAGGAAACCAGGTTTAGCTGAAGTGGATTTTAGAAGGTGAGAGGAAGATCATTCATACAAGTTTGATTTAAGCTTTGAAAGCTGAAAAGTTGCTCTGAAAAGGTTGCATATTGTTTCTTGCACACGTAGCAGAGGTGCAGAAAGAGAAGGTAAAGCCAAAAGATGTTTCTGTAGTAAGTTTCTTGATGTTTTTCCAGCTTATCGGTTAGGTTTGCCACCGGGTAGAGAAGTGGAGTTCGCTATTAATTGTTACTAGGATTGCCACCGGGTAGAGAAGCGGAGTTCACTATTAATTGTTACTAGGAACAATACTTATCTCACAGGCACCGTACAGAATAGCTCCGAGCGAGTTTAAGAGATAAAAATGCAGTTGCATATGATACAAATTAATAGTGAAGATGCATAACAACTGCATCTTATAATACTCGTATCTTCTATTCCATTTGTTTGCTAAGTGTTAAGGTTAAGCAAAAAGTTTACCCAAGATCTCAGGCTAAGTCAAAGATCTCGAGATTGGGATGCCCAAACTCAATCATGTTCGACCTGAAGAAAAGATAGAGAGCTTTGAAGTAAGAAATCTCAAGTGAGATGGAAAACAGAGAGCAAATTTCGGTGCTAAGGTAAGAGCATCTCGACACTTGCTGATTGAGTTGAAAGACAGAAAGGTTTTGGAGCTGCGGTTTTGGGTGTATCTGGCTGAGAAGAGTGCAAATCCTAAAGGATTTCAGGCAATTCTTAACCTTTATTATTAAAGGACTGCGACAGATAGATTTTCAAAAAAAATTGTCGCGCAAGAGCTTAGCATTTTTCAGAAGTAGAGTTTAGTTTGAGTATAAAAGACCCTCATTTCCTTCACTTCTCATAACACTACAACAAATATCACCTACGATGACAAGTATCCAGTTTAAAGTTCAACGCGAACTGAAGTAAAGCATTGAGAGATCGGAATTTCGTTAAAAATTTCTTAATTGTACTTAATGGACCACATATAAGAGTTCAAGCTAAGCATAACTATGAGAAATATTAAACCTACACGTGTAGCACTATAAGTAGGAGTTGGCGAGTTTATGAAAGCTTAACAATGACTAATCCAATTTAGGATTAGTATAAATAGGAGAGGAGTCAGAAGAGAAAAAGGTTACTATGATATTTTGATAAGGACAAATATTAAGTGTTGTTTTACTTTGAGATTTGGGGAGCTTAGTGTTTTGAAGGAACATATTTGAGTTGTGAGTAATTTTTGTTAAAGGATTTTAAAGCTTTCTTTTAAATTTCTTGTTGTTTTGTAATATTGTTCTTACATAAAATTTTATAAAAGAAATGATTTCTGAAAGAAAGCTTGTGTTGTGTCCTATGTGTGATGATTTCATTGTATACTATGTTGTTTGAAAATCATTAGTCATATTCCTATCTATGAAGCTAACTATTATGTGCACTTAAGGAGTAAAGGCAGCCATGTAGGAAAGGACTGCATGATGGAGTGAAGCTAGCCAATGCGTAAAAGAAGCGTATTGAGCTAGGCGATTTGAGCAACGAAAACTTGAACAAGAAAATTCTCCAAGGGATGTTAATGAAAAGGAAATCACAATAGTCTATGAGTGGGAATGATTCATGTTCTTGGAAGAAAGGGATATGAAAAGCTAATGAGTGATTTCTGATTTGTTGAAATGGGGCGTTAAAGCCTATTTATTGAAAATGATTTAACGTATTGTATGCCTAAAAAGGTTTTCAAAAACTATCACTCACTAAGTTTTACTTATGTTTTAAGTCCCCCCCCTCTCCCCCTCAGATCATCAGGCGCTAAGGCCAAGTTGGACTAAGTAAGGCGAACTACCAAGCGTTAAAGCTGAACTAGGTGTTTAAAAGTTTTATATTGTAATTTATGTACTTAAGGAAGCATGTAAACTGTATTGTAGAACGCATGATGTTAAGTTAAAAAAAAAGTTATTTGTTAATATCTGTTGCATTATGTTAATTCTTATCGCCTAGCGACTAAACAACAAGTTATAATAAGTTAATTGAGTTGAAATTCGGCGATTAAGCTTAATTCAAGAAGTTAATTTGAGCGTTCTTGCATTTCATTTTGAGGCATTAGGATTGCTAAAGTCACGTTGCGTGCTGCATAACGAGTTCCACGACCTGTGCAGGGTGGGGCGTGACATAAATGATATAATTAAACTTACTGATCGTTTAGTAATAACTTGTCAAACTAAACGATCGTTTATTTAATACTAAATGATCGTATAGTCATATTACACGATTGTTGTTGTTCTCCATTCTTGTCTAAGGTTACTGTGTTTTATAACAATTGGTTCTTCATGCAAATTATCATTATATCATTACAAGAAAATGGAGATCTCTCAAAGCTTTTGTGCGTCGTGAGATATACAAAAATGCATCGGAAAAGGATCTCCTAATGCATAAATTGAAGGGATAATAGCCCTATACAGAGGAAAATTTAACAGAGACCGTAAAACACAATTTAATTGGGATCCTAAAAATACCAAATACATTGACAAATTACATAAACAAATTTCCTAAAGGCTAAGCATGCTAATAAAATTAGAGATTGCAAAGAAGAAAACTTTCTCTCGTTGACGACTCTGAATTGAATTTTGGACATCAGCACTTGGAGACCTTCCTATTCGCTCAGCTGAGATTGGTTGTGGGAAGGAAAATTTTCAGAGAAAATGAATCCTCAATACGAAAAAAAAAATTCCATAACTGTTATGTCAAAACTTTTTGCCGTACTGATAACTTCCTCTTCTTCAGAGAAGTTAGAGAGAATATGAGAACGTGGGAAAACCACCAACGTTCCCTATTAATTTTATTTTAAATTAATAATAATATTAAAGTAACTAAATTAAATAATATTTCATTTAAATCATATTTAATTAAGATTTCATTTAAATCATACTTAAATGAATATCTCTCATAACCTATAGTTTTAATATGAATCTAGTTCACGTTAAATAATTTTTCAACTCATTCAAATAGTTTATTCTCTCATAAATTAATTTTGAATCATATCCAAAATTGAATTTATATAATAAAGGTTAATTAAAATATAAACTTGATATTATAATGTATTATCATACATTATATAAATGCCCCAAGTGAATTTGAACATTTCAAATTACAACCAATACAAGAAAATTTCATTACTCTATACGAGCTAGGAAGGGGACGTAATGGACCTATAGATCAGAAGCTACAACGATATGAGATTAATTGGTTGAACCCATTAACCACATTAATCAATATTTGTTAACTATGTGTACACTCCATTAAAGACTCACAACTAAACTCTTCTCACTGTAGATATATTTATGTATCCACGGAAATAGACTAATATTATTAAGTTAGTCATTCACAAGTGTTCGTAACACCAGCTGAGTTAAATTTCCGTTACCCCTGAGTTACTTCTAGTTTTTAAATAGAAAAATTGCATAGGATAATATTTTGAGAATATGATATATCAAATATAGCACACTGTTTTAGAATTTTGCAAATATGACAAAATTTTCACTTATAAAAAACTCTTCATCTTAAATTTCTTATTATTCCTAAACTACCCTTCAATAGCTTATTTCTCTTCCTCTTTTTAATTTCCTCCTGATAATTTATTTATTCTCTCACTTTTTAAGGCCTTAATTATTTATTTATTTTTATACGAGAAAAATTATTTTTTCTTTCTGTTTTAATCTTGATTTTAGAATATTAATAGTACAATAATTACAATATAAAATATAATGGTGTTGTTGATCAGAGTAATTTAACTTCATTTGTGATTTTTTTTACTTTCTTCGATGTGTATTATGAGTTGAATCAAATTTGAAATGATTTGGTTTTTTTTTTTTTTTTGCATTGATTTTGTTTTGGTTTTACTTTGTCTCTGTTTTGTATACTAGTGTTGCGATATACTTATATTATATGTATTGGTTGGTTGATATACTTACTACGTGGTTTTCATTTTTTTTTTTATGCAGTTCATTATAGTATTATTAAATATATGAATGATATAACTCAGTGTATCATTATCAAGTATATCAACAATATATTGTTAAAGCATATCAAAGTGAATTATTATCAAGTATATGAATCAAGTTTACAAGTGTATATCAAGTGTATAAGTAGGACTTCAAACATATCCAGTGTATTTAATCAATCAAATATATAAGTGAAGAATACTAATTAAGTGTATTTGCACAATTCATCGGGTGTCAAATATATCTTGTACATCAGACATATTAAATTTGTTGAGTGCTATAATGAAGCATAAAAAGTTTTTAGTGGTGTATCAAGTGTATCAAACTTATAAGTGAAGCCTTTAAGTGTATCAAACTAATCAAATGTATCAAAGCCTAAGGGATATCCAGTGTATCAAGAAGAATCAAGTGTAACAAGGAATATTATGTGTATCAAGATATTTCAGGTGTGTATCAAAAGGCATCAAGTGTATAAAAGAGTATCAGGTGCGTCAGTGAATCTATCAAATGTATCAACTGTATCAGCAAGAAGTATCAAGTGTATCAAGGGATATTAGGTGTATCAGACGTGTATAAGGTGTATCAAATGTATATCAGTAACGAGGACATTGTGACATTTTACCTCTTGATGTGTGGGCTGGGCTTTGTTTTTGCCATTTTCGCAAATAATAAAGTATGTGTGCTATGGACTTAATTATTATAACTTGTTTTGCCATTTTTGCAAGTGTCCCTTTTAAATACCAGTGCTCCTCTAATGAACAACCTGCTTATGGTTCAACCACTAAACAGATACGCCTCTCTTGCCATAGAGAGGGTAGGACCCTTTGTTCAAGTCCTGAAGACAACATTTAAGGGAACACTTATCTACTTGCCCTAAAGTTTGGAATGAGTGAATTCCATCTTGTGTGATTATGTTTCTAGCTCCCCACTCGGTCTTGTCCCCAAAATGATAAGCATATTGAGTTGACAATCTGGCCACTCTCACTCGTACAAATTAAAGGACAATTCCTCGTGAACAAGAGTTCATAATACACTCAGGATTAAGACTAAGTTACCTAGGTCATCCTAATGAAAGAGAAACCTAACTAGTTAACGGAGTTACATCTAGTGTGGTTACTATTTTGTGGTCCGGTCTTATATAAACTCGTTACATATGATACTCCCACTCGCATGTCACCTACATGAACGCATTGGATCATTGTGTTTGTATCAAATTCAAAGTGAGCCGTATCCATAGTATTACCAGGATAAGGTAATGCCTATACTATAGACCCTTTAAGTTGTATCTCGAACATCGATCCATGTATGTCCCTACATACTATTCAAGACTCATCAAACAACTTAGGATGTTAGTATATTGAATTTAGGTTATTAAGACAAAACTAATAATATAATCAATAACACTTACTGAAACTATAAAAATAACAGTTTATTAATAACGGTCAGTGAAGTATATTTACTATCAATGAGTTTTAGGACATTAAACCCAACATAAATTTTAGTCCAGACCGGGGTCATGAAAAATGTGTCAAGAGAGGATCTCCCGACGCACAACAATTTACCGTAAGGAGATCATAGAGAACTCTTGATGCCAACCATACGACGTTGGGAGATTACAACTCCCAACTCCGTGAAAAAATAGGTGAGATGATAAATAATATCCTTTTGCTATAACTAACGTTATTAACTTCAGGTAACTAACATAACAAAACGAACAGATAACACAGAAGGCTTTGATAACCCAGTTTGGTAAATACGATCTACATCTGTGGAGCTTCTTTGCTCAGATAAGAAATATTATTGAGATTCAAATTTTTTTAACTTAACCTTAAAGTTACATTAACAAATTATCACCATACCATAACCATATAAACTCAGACAAACTTGAATCTCCTCGAAGACGAATTCAGGCTCCCCCTAAATTCATTGATCGCTATCTCAGCCTTCATTCATATTTCTTATCAATTGATACTCTATTAAATTCTTTGACAATCTTCAATAATCTGTCATAATGCAGAAGGTAACCGGTTTACCTTCGTACAGATTCTTCACCAAAAATATAAACTTTGAACAGCAGCTGTGAAGAATAATTTTATGTTCATAGAACTTCTTTTTAAAGAGCCAAAAAGAAGAAATTGCAATAAAATATTCCTAAATATGAGGAATATCTTCTTCTTTAAAGGAGATATTTAAGGAAGATCTTTTGACTCCTTATTAAAAGATATTGATAAATGATCCTAAACATAAGGAAGATATTTCATCTTTCTTTAAATAAAAATAAAACTAATTTCATATTTGTCAAAAAATTTAACGAACTCTCCCTTTTGACAAAGTATGATTAGTTTTCTTTTTATGTGCAACACTTGATAATCTTGAATATGCTTTCTTCTTAAATCTTCAAAAAAAATCTTGAATAACACATAAGAGCAACCTTCAAAAAATACAATATAAGTCTTTCTGATAGCATGCACACATCTTCAAAAGAAACATGTCTTCAAAAATCATCCCAGCAAAAAAATTGCCAACTATCAGTAGCAACAAGAGCTTTCTCCCCTTTTGCAAATAAAACAGAAAACTCAACTTTTAGTCACATTTTCAGAAGGACTAAATGATGAAGTGATATGATCAACAAATTTTTCTTTCTTGAAGACGTACAATATATACATATCTTTTTAAAGATAAAACATATTTAAAAAGATCCCTAAACACAATGAGGATCTTTTATAACAACAATAGTCTTCAAGAGTATATAATTCCAATAGGAAATTTAAGTAATCAACAACAACATTCAGTTCAAAATTTCAGCACTAGCAACACCTTATGAATTCATAAAAAAAACGGCAAACCTCATTCAGTTCAACATTTCATCAACTAACACATTGAGTCAATTTCTCCCCAAATTTTGGCATTCTCCACAGACTGAGTCAGAGCTTATTTGCAACGGTGGTATCCTTAGAATATCATCTTCTTTAAATTTAGAGAGAAAAAGCTCTATTTGTCAAAAATAAAACTAATTTCATATTTGTCAAAAAATCTAACACGCCGCATGGTTGGTGTTGGGAGTTCTTTATGATCTCCCAACGCTGCAATGTTGTGCGACAGAAGATCTCTATTTTTTTTTTAAAAAAATACTTTCCATTATTAAATGGAAGGTATATATATCCACCTAAGACTTTACACTGAAATATATATATCAATACTAGACTTTACACTGAAATATATATATCAATACTAGACTTAAATTAAGCCAACTACTAATAAACATAGAACAAAAAAGAAAATAGTCGTTTACTTACTTAAATTACGTACATAACAATAGAATTAATTGGTGGAGTTGAAAGGAAAATATCATTTAGAGTTTATTAATTCTCATTTAAACAAAACATAACTTTGTAGTTTTCTAGATTAAAGATGACATAAAACTCATTGTTTTTGCCTCAAAAAATAATGATAGAAAACCAATTACTAATGAAAATCAAGTATACTACATAAAACAAGTATCAATATGCAAGAAAACATAGGCCAAAGAAGCTCATAAAAAAGGAAACGACCTATAAGAAAGGGCTCCAGTAAGACCAAACGAATAGTTACAAAAAAAAAGTTTTAAAACAATGGAACGTGGACTGTAGCCACATATGGGCACCGCCACACATAATTTTTATGTTCTTGTATTGTTACTACATATAAAAGAAAGAAGATACAAAATGTAGAACTATAGAAGAACTTTAAGGGGGTAGTTCCAAACTTCAAAACAATTGAACTTTGATGAAAAACATTATGTAATCCAATTTGAGGGCCAAAACGGCATTTTTTGTGATGAAGGATTGGTCAAGCTTCCAAGGGGTAGATCTCGAAAAGTTAAATGGAATCGGAAAAAAATCGTGCAATTTGGACAACTATGCTCAAAGTTATAGTCTTTCAAAGTTTCAACATAGCTTTATGTAATTTTGAAGGGAATTCAATGTCAAAATATGTGAATAAGATGCTCTGTTTATGAAAATATATGTAAAGATCATGAAAAATGCATCAAATCAAGTGGTCATATGCGTATAATAAGTTGGTATTGATGAAGGTACAAGGCTCAAAAGATAAATTGTAACAACCCAACTTTACTAGAAGGTTGAGGTCATTACTATTTAAATAAGTATGGTTTTTTTTTTTTTTTAAGACATTTAAAAAGGGAAATTAATTTATAAGTTTGAGGAAAAACTTTAAATAAGAAAAATAAATAAGTAATTAAAGTGATAAATCAAAATATTAGTTCGGACCCATAAAATAAAAGAAATACATAAAATATTTATACCAAAGTCTGAAATAAACCAAAAATAATTACTGAAACATAAATGCGGACAAGCTGAACTATCCCCTATGGCGATCCACGGTCACTTCTTATCATTCGCCAGCTTGCCCTTGCCTCTACCCTTACCTGAAAATTAAACATTTAAAAGAATGAGTATAAATTTATACTCAGTAAGAGTCCCATATTTAGTCTCACTATGTGTTGTTAGTCTCTTTGTTAGAGTCCTGTAATAAAGTACCACGCGCTATGGTGCTCCCGAACGCACACTATCCAGTAATCCCATCGGGACTGAACTGGGCTCTCGGTGAACCCGAAGGAATCACCCTAAAGGAGAGTCGGGCTGTAAGTGATCCCGTCGAATCACGTCTCAATAACTACTCAGACATATTTAGGGGAGGACCTTGATGGACCCCTCGTGATACGACTCTAACCAGCAGACCAACAGAACACTATAGGCTATACATGCTCAACATAATATCAACATCCCAGCTCAATACACATAACTCAAAAATACATATAATCACATCATGCACCAATGGTTCTGCATCTCAATCAAAAGGGGGAAAAAGAAATCTCTTACCTGGAGATCTGCTAAAATAATTCACTGGTTGACAGTCAATTCCTCTCAATACTCAGTCCTAAACATAAACAAAATTAACATTAATAATTTTGTCAACTATCACCCTACTGCTTAATTTAAGCAACCAAACTTATCCAAGCTTACCCCAAGATTAGGGTTGAATCCAACACAACCCTAAATGGAACAATTCACAGTCTCCGTTCCTCCAATTATACTCGTTCCTTCAAGAAAACATAGATCCACTTAAATCCATAACTTTATTCTTTTGGGACAAAAATAGGTAATAAATGGGAATACCAACACAATTAAAATTAGCCAAACTCACCAAAGTGACTCCAAAACAAGGAACGGCTTGGATCAAACGAATACAACTCACGTGGCTCGATGAAGGGACGCGGCTCGGATTGACGAACACGGCTCACGCGGCTCGGTGAAGGGAAGACGCGGACGGACGCCAACGGCAGCTCACGCGGCTTGGTGAAGGCGGACGCGTGCGGCTGGACTCGTGCGGCTGGACGCTTGAGGCTGAACGCGTGCGGCTGGGGAGGGCTCGACTGCGGCTTGATGATAGAGACGCGAGGCGGACGGCTCGTAAGGAGGGCAGCTCGGATGCACGCGTGCGGCTTGAAAACGCTGACCAGTCGACTCCTATTCAGACGACGCAACGAAGGTCAGACGGCGGCGGCGGTGATGTTTGATGGCAGAGGACGTCTCATTCGCTAGTAAGGCACGAACGACGGCTGTTTTCAGCGACGGACACGTGACGCCTGTTCTATTGATGAACCGAGCGGCTTGTCTGGGGTTGACGATCTACGTGCCGCAGCCGGCGGAAAGAACAGACGGAGATGAGAACGGTAGGGATTCCTTACGACGGCTAGGGTTCTTTGGATGAAGGAGAAGGTGAACAGTAACTATGACACGCATCCCGAGTGTGTATTTAAATATATAAAATACTAATAATAATAATAATAATATTATTATTATTATTATTATTTAATTTCCCCCACATAACTCATCTTTTCCTTCACCTCTCCCTATTCCTATTTAATTTTCCCTCTCTCTTCATTAACAACCCTTCTATCTCCTCTTTTATATTTTTCCTTAATAATTATATCATTCCATAATATAATTATTCTCACTCCTCCATAACTTTCTACATTCACATATCAATATTTACTCACCAAACTTCCAACTTTACAAATTTAATTCACCAACCATAAATTCAAAACCAAAATTTAACCATAGAATTTCAATTCTTCAAAAATTAACCACACATCTTTCCAAAACACTTAATCTTCCCAATTTAAAACAAATTTCACAAATAACACCCAAAACTAAGCAAAATAAAATGATAATAAAGATAACCTAATAGTTTTGGGATGTTACATAAATGATATGCAAAAAAGAAAATCAAGACAATCTTTGGCAAGAGTTTAGGGCCCAAATACAGATAAGAACACAAAAACAACTAAAAAGCTTATAATTTAGGAAGTTTATTACTAAACAAAACTAATAATTTTGGAAGTTTATAACATTATTTGATCTACGGAGATTGATAAAAGCAACATGTGATACCTTGACTGAGAAACAATGGTGCGTTGCAGTACAACAATTTATAGCCTTCATATGAAGAGGTAAGATGCCCTCTAGTGCATTCCTAGCAAAATACATGCATCGACAAGTTTAAATAATGCGGCCTTCGAATATAGATAAAACATACAAACTGCTTTATTCTTCACAAAGAAAACCAATGTAGTTACAAGCTCACGCTTAAGCCCGCTAGAAGACCCACACTTCTAAAAAATATGAACACAAATTATTAATAAGAAAGTTACCTACAATTCTATTAGACAATTACAAACTAAATCCAGAATTGGATGCACTTTTGCTTTGAAATAGCAGTTGTAGTACATATACTCCAAGCCAATATTCAAAATGAAGAAGTTTCAACGGGGCACATTAAAAAATGTTATTTCAAAGACAAAGCTCCTAGTACCTTGATGTCATTCTCAGTACTTGATATCCTTAAATCCTAAAAAACTCATACAAAAAATAATTATATGAACTGCTTATATTCGCATTAGTTGAAAAGAAGCCATTACAAAACAAAGTAAAAATTATAAACTACACCAAGAACAAAAATAAAAAATAGTAGAAGTAGTAAACAAACTAAAATACTAAGGGATGAAAGCACTTTGAACCAACAACAGAAGGATCCAACAAATGATACTGCTTTTATATCCTTCAAGGAGCACTTTAAACCACAAAGCTATATTTTTTCCACTATGTTTGAAGCAACAAATGATATTGCTTTTATATCTTTATCATCACAAATGTCAAATGTTTTACTCCTTCAAGAAGCATATGCAGCAAATTCAAAGTTCTTAACAACTTAGGGCAAAAATATAATTAGGATTAGGATTTTAGAGCAAAAATCTAGCTTAAAAAATTACTTACTGGAAGAGATAGGGGTGGAGGCGGCGGCGACAATATCGAAAGTGACGTGGCAGGCGATGAAGACGACGACAACACCAGAAGAGATACTGGCAGGAGCAAAACGGTGGGTGAACTTCCTTCGTTCTCTTCATCCCTTCATAATTCAGATATGCAACATGAAGAACTTGATCTTTCTAGGAAGCTTAATTCTCCAAACCAAAGAAAAGATTGATTAACTTACATGAGAAGGTTAATAGCAAACATTGAAAGAAAGACTTACACGAGAATCCCTCCAAAGGAAAAAAAAAAAAAAAATAGGAGGAAGATGAGTGCCAAGTCACACTTTCGTTTCTCTTTATCGCCAATTTTTTAATTTTTTTAGCCCAACTTGTTTTGTCTTTTATAGTGGTATCTTTTATAGTGGTAATAGTCCCAATGTTATAAAGGAATGTTATAGAAGGTCATCTTTGTTGTAGTAATTCATCTTTTTGAGGTGTTCTAATGTTATACTTTGTCATGTGCCATTAGGAATGACCTTATTGTCCTGCACAACAATTGGTAATCTAAACACCAAAAGACTCATTTAGTAAACATCATCATTCACTAAGAAACAATGTAGTAACTATTTGGCCTAACAGTATACAAACAACTTATTACAAGCTCAAACTCATCAGAATGTCACGGGTTCATAATTACTAATCAAGAAAGCAAAAATATTCAGCCTAACATTAGACAAAAACCTTATTACCAACTCAAACTCATCAAAATTTATTCCACTTATTCTATATATTTGGTGTAAAAAGTTCTCATAGGTTATTCCAACATCCATAATCAAATCTTTCAATGGGCCCCACATATTCTTTTTCAATCACCACCAAAGGAAACAAATATGTGACGCAATAAAAAAAGTTGAATCCACACTCCATCTCAGGATAATACAATAAACCTCGATCCAAAAATATAATATTCTTGGTTGGGATTTACCTTGTATGTAATGTTGGGGTAATATATGTCTGACTGTGCTTCATATATTTCCACCAAGATTATGGAAGATAACTCGCACCTAATGTTTTTAAATGCTCAAGGCTAAGGGTGTTCGACAATCCGAAGAATCCGAACTACCCAACCCAAATTGTAAGGATTGAATTGGGTTGAATTTTTGCGTTTGGGTTACATTTTTAAAAATTTGAGTTAAACCATCTCAACCCGAATTTCTAATATTATTCAAATATATATTACAACTTATAAATATTATTATGAAGTGTTTTTGAAGTTTGTAATAGAAATGTTGAATTTTGATCTTTTAACATTTGAGTTTTATGAAATTTTAGTTATTAAAATGTTTTGTAGACAAATTTAAGTATTTTAAGTTAATAAATAATATACTTAAAAAAAGAGAAAATAAATAAATAACTCGACAACCCAACCCAACCCAAATTTTAAGGGTTGGGTTAGAAGATCTTACATGGGTTGTCAATTTGACTAACCCGAAAATTTGAATTAGTCCAAAAAATTTCCCAACCCAACCCGACTCATTTACACCCCTACTTTTAAGTTACCACTCTACTAAGCCTCCTATTATACACACTTACAGACACAAGGGCAAAAGAGGAATTGCCCAAGGGGCAAGCCAACCATATATGATTGGTAAGAAGAATAATAGTTAATGGACCTACCTGGGAGGAAGGAATATTTAAAGAATGTTTTAAGGATTGCTAAAAGTAGGGTTTATTTTGACAAAAGTTGTTGAAGGCCTTTTTGGGAGAAGAACCAACCTTCTCAAATCTTTTGGGGTTAACCTTTATATTTTCCTTTGTTGCTTCTGTGAGTTTTCTTATTTTCCTTGTTTTTGAGCTAAATTCTCTGTAAGAACTTGTCGTTGCTTCCCATTCAATATATCGTATCAAAGTACCATCTGTGTTTCTCTATTTTGTTGGGATTTTCTGAGTTTTAGGTGGAGTCCTACCATATTGATATCAGAACCAAACAATCGTGAGGAGAACGCGAGCAATGGCATAAAAACAATTGGAGAAAAGGTTAGAGATGAATGAGAGAGAGATCTGGGAATTGAAAGAGATGATACTCGACTTGACGAAGAGTGTAGAAAAGCTTGTGGATGAAGTTAATGATAGCAGTATAACCAGGCATAGAAAATAATCGTACACGTTGGATGGGTATAGCTTTAAACTCATAGGAAACGTTGAGGAGGTAGATGTGACATCTGTTCACATCGGAGGGTCATCGAATAAAAGTAAGTATAAGAAGCTGGAGATGTCAATTATTGTCGGCGTAAACTAAAAGTTGTGTGTTTATAGTGGTGAACACTATTTTGAGATCAATGAACTTGTCGACGTTGAGAAGGTGAAAGTAATCATGTCGATTTCACTTAAGATGAGGTAGACCAGTTTTGTTGGAGTAACAATTGAAAAGAAATCACATCGTAGGAGGACCTGAAAGGAAGGATGTTTGAACACTTAAGCAAGATGGAACATATACTATGTAGAGAAATTTCTAAACTACCTGCGCTATTTTTGGAGATGGTAGAGAGTGTGGTGATAAATGCCTTCTTGCTCGATTTGTACCCAACATCGCAAGTGGCCGAGATGATAAGCTATCATCCGATGACACTAGAGGGTTGTATGAAAGAAGCCCAATTGGTGAACAATAGAAATTTAGCCCTCAAGTTAACCCTAAGTGAGTGGGGTGGTCAAGGGTCGAGTACATTTGAAGCTGATAACATGTATAAATATCCGTTATTGTAGTTTCTTTTATTAGAATAATGAGGTCAAAATGCATAAGAAGAGGATCAAAGTATGTAACTTATGTTTAAGTACATACGTATTTAGAAATACAATTTATATAAGCATTATGCCTGTTTTACGCGATTGTCATGCCTAAATGCAGGATGAGTAGAAAGGAAGAAACAATTGAATCGATGGAAACATCTCGCACAAGGGCTACGCTATGAGAACTCATCTGACGATTAACATCTTCAGACGAGGAACCACGTCATCATGCAAGGAAGGTTCATTAGAAGACAAGAATGGTAGTTGGAGTTGATGTGACATCATAAGGCTGCAATCAGCACTGACAATCTTAGAAGAATAGAAATTTCTCGCCAAAGATGCCTATAAGACTTCATACCCACCAAGCAAAGCAGACCTGTATAGGCTAAAGGAAGGTCTGAACAGACCATAAAAGAGAGTTTAGATGAACTATGTAAAGAGTTTTCTTCTCTGGTCATGCTGTAAGTGAGAGCTTAGAATGTGAGTGGTAAAGAACCCAATCCCCATTCCCTCTAACTTGTATTCTTTTCCCACTCTTTTGTCTTCTATTTTTGTATTCTTTGTGTAATATTTATTCTGTTCATATTGTACAATGGTCGAAGGTCAACATTCTTTATATATATTACATGTTTATACCCTTTCAATCCATCATGTCTTCACTCTCCTTCAATCAATGTGTTATTTGTAAATTAGAAGTGTGATGAGTTCTTGATAAGAAGTGTTGCTTATAAGTCTTATCGCGTTAGATGAGCTATTTTTATCACCTGGCCAACTTAAATCGTCAACTACCCAAGAGGGAAAGTATCAAGGACCTAACTAACGCATGCAAGGAAGAATTTCTTCTTCATTTGTGAGATCATTTCCAGAATTTGTATCCCAGAAGGAGAACAAGTGTGGACACTGGGAACGGAGAGTTGCTATTCTTAATTGCAAAATCCTATACGATTTATACGTGATTTCATCTAGATATATCTCGCGTAATCATGCTTAGTCATATGGATCCTGAAAAGCAACCATGTGTGGCATATAATGACTTTGAGAGAAGCAAGCCCTAATTAGAAGCATGATTTAGTAAGTTATATCATATCAGGAGTATCGCACTACTTTGTCGCATGTTAATGCATAGACCTTCCTTCTTTCATTTCTCTAATACAAGTCAATTCGTATTACCATTCCGCTATTCCACTCCCTTTTTACAGACTCTCGAGGATTAGTTTAGTAGTTTACCTTATTCTTGCATTCATTAGTTCATTATTCTTTAATTCTTTTATACCGCCTAGTTGATAAGTGATTCCTAGAACTAATATCTTGAATCAATTCTCCATGTTCGATCTTGGATCACCGAGATAAACCTACTATTTCGCTTGCACTTGTGCAAGCAATAGGAAAACTTGTACTTAATAAGAACTTAGAAGTTATGCGATAAAGAGGTTCATGGTGAGTACCTCGTGTACAATGATCATGACCAATGACTTGTCGCATAGAATTTAATTGTGCACAAACAACTAAGTTCTCCAACAAAAAGAATCAAGCAGAAGCCTAAGCCCAAAATACGAAAGTGGGGAGCCCAAGTATGGATGAAAAGAGAGGAAGACAAACATACTACCGTATAGAAAAATTTTGATTATGATAAAGTGGAATTACATGAAAGGGGAGCCGCTAGTTAGACATTTATCGGACAATGAGTTGAGGGAAAGGCTCGACAAAGGGTTAAGTTTCCGTTGTAATGAGAAGTATTTCAATGGCACTGATGCAAGATCAAAGAAAATCACGAGTTAATGTTATTCATTATGAATGAAGAAGAAGCGAGTGACTGGGCGCAATTGTGATTGAAGAACCAAAGCCAGAAGGGGTGAAGCTAAAAACCCTAGAATTGATGAGAGAGATAGAAATAGCCCTTCAAACTATTCTAGGATTCACGACAAATGGAACAATGAAATTAAAGGGTTTAGTGAGAGGAAGAAAGGTAATAATCCTCATAGATAGTAGAGTGACGCACAATTTTATTCATCAAAGAATAGTAGAGGGATTAAAACTACTGCTCGTGAAGGAGATAGCATTTGGACAAACAATTGGGGACGACATGGCTCTAGAAGGAAGAAAAGTTTGCAAATGAATAAAGGTTAAGTTACTGAAGCTGACAATAGTGGCAAATTTTTTAGCTATTGAACTAGGTATAATTGATGTAGTGTTGGGTATGCAATAGCTAAGCACTACCATGTTCATTGGTCATCAATGACTACGACTTTATGGTTGGGAGTATGCATGTGATCTTTAAAGGGGATCTGGCTCACAAAGACAAAATGTTCGTTAAAAACTCTCACCAAGATGTGGGAGGAGGAAGATCTAGGATTCTTGCTTGAGTTTCAAAATGTGGAAGCGGAGGAAGGAAGCATGGATGAAATTGACTATGAAAAAAGGGAGAAGAATCAAATTTACCCACGATCTGAAACTTACTAAAAAGGAAATTTTGAAAGAGCCACCTCCCAAAAGAGCAGTAGAGCATCAAATTCTAACAGTAAAAGGACATAAATCAATCAATGTTAGTCCATACAAGTATGGTAACATTCAGAATGAAGAAATCGAAAAATTAGTCTCTGAAATGTGTCAAAATTCTTATTCAGGTCTCATACTGTCAGTAAAAAAGAAAGATGGAAGGTAGAGATTTTGTGTAGACTAATGCAAATTAAACTAAGTGACAATTGCGGGTAAGTTTCCCATTCTCGTGATTGAGGAACTTCTTGATGAGCTACATGGGACAACGGTATTCTTTAAGTTGAATTTACACTCGAGATATCACCAAATTCATATGAGGGAGGATGACATTGAAAAGATAGCTTTTCGCACCCATGAAGGACATTACAAATTCATTGTCATGCCTGTTTGGGTTAACCAATGCTCCGACAACATTTCAGTCGCCAATGAATCAAGTCTTTGAATGATTTCTGAGGCTTTTTATGTTGGTAATTTTTTTTGATATCTTAGTTTACAACATCAATATCACCAAACACAAAAGATAATTGGGAGTGGTGTTTAGTATATTGAGAGACAACAAACTATTTGCAAACGAGAAGAAAATGTGTCATTGGGCATTCAAGAATTTAGTACCTAAGACATTGGATATCTAACAAGGGAGTCGAAGTTGATGGGGAAAAGGTTAAAGCAATGGTGAATTGGCCACAACCAAAAGGTGTGTTTTGAATTAAAGGAGATTTTTGGGCCTTACTCGGTAGTATAGGCGGTTCGTAAAAGGGTATTGAGACATAACCGCACCACTTACGAAATTGTTGCACAAAATAATGGATTTAAATGGGATGAAGGAGTTACAGGGGCATCTGAATAGTTGAAGTAGGCTATGATTTCGGTAATAGTCTTAGCCCTTCCAAATTTCTCTTTACCTTTCAATATTGAAACAAACACATTCGATGTAGGGTTGGGAGTAGTCATGTCTCAAAATGTAAGTTCCATTGCTTACTTTAGTTAGAAGTTATCTCACCGGGCTTAAGCCAAATCTATATATGAGAGGGAGTTGATGGCGGTGGTGACGACAATATATAAGTGGAGGCATTATTTGTTAGGGAGAAGATTTACTATCCTTTCAGATCAGAAGGCATTGTAATATTTTATTAGACAAAGGGAAGTACAAACTCAATTCTAGAGATGGTTGACCAAACTACTTGGTTATGATTTTGAGACTTTACATCAACCCGAGTTGCAAAACAAAGTCACGAATGCCTTATCCTAAATGAATCACATAGTGGATTTGAATACCTTGACAACCCTAGTTTTAGTGGATGTGGATATGGTTCTAAAACGTTGAGAATGATGAAGAATTGGAAAAACTCATCAGCATCCTGAAGGAGGACCCTGAGGGAAAATTGAACTATTAATGGGTGGAGGGAAGATTGGTGTTGTAAAAAAAACTCTTCATTTATTCCAGCTTTACTACACACTTTTCATGACTTAGTTTTGGGGCGATATTCAGGGTTCATAAACACATATAAAAGGATGAACGAGGAGATACATTGTGTTGGTATGAAGAATGATGTGAAGTGTTAAGTGGAGTAGTGTGATATGTGTAACGGAACAAAATGGATCCCCTTTCACCCGTGGGTCGTCTTCTACAACCTCTACATCTACCAAACTTAATCCTTGAAGACTAGATGATAAATTTCATAGAGGAGCTATTGAAAGCTGGACGATTTTATTCCATCATGGATATGGTGTATCGAATGAGTAAGATAGCATATTACATCACCCTTAGACACCCTTCCACGACAAAACAAGTTGCAGAGAAATTCATTAAAGAGGCGGTGAGTAAGCATTGGATTCCAAAATCGATTATTACGGACCGTGACAAGATTTTTTTGACCCATTTTTGGAAATAACTATTTTTGGCTATGAGGACATCATTAAAGACAAGCACTACCTTTCATCCTCAAATAGATGGCCAGATCGAGAGGGTGAATCGTTTCATGGAGACATTTCTTCGATGCTTTGGTAATGAGCAACTAACCAAATGGAAAAGGGTCACACCCCGTCCCGCACGAATCCTTACAAGCCATGCGAGACACGACATGACTTTAAGCATTTCTAACGTGTTAAACCCCAAAAATACTCAGATTGAAGTCCTTAAGCTTTGCTTAATCACCTTGCTTCTTAAAACTTAATTTGTAACTCAGCCACTTAGGTGATATAAACACTTAACACAAGATGAGTAAAAGAACTTAAACTTTTATTACCCAAGTCATGCATTTTACAATCAACTTTAAAACACTTAACAAAAATAAAAAAAAATACATAAACAACACTTACCCTTGAACTAAACGCCTTGGTAGCCTCTTCTTGCCTAGCAAGCTTCTCACCCTTTCCTTACTTTGACCTTAACACTTGAAACCTAGAAGGTGAAAACTTAAAACATAAGTCAAAAGACTTAGTGAGGTTTTAAGAAATCCTTTTTGTGAAATAGCTTTCATAAACATCATTGTCCAGTTCAAATCACTTAAACACATCTTTTAACATAAACATATCGTTTCGTATAGACATACTTTTCACATAAACGCACATTAGTCATCAACACATTCCTTTCGCCAAGAATCTAAATTATTCTCTACACTAAGACTCATTATCTCTCGTTTAGACAATTGTAGTGTTCTTTTCACCTACAGCGTAACGCAATACACATCTTTTATGCATTGGTTGGCTTCATTCCACAATGTAGTCCTTTTTTACGTGGCTGCATTTACCCTTTATATGCACATAAAAATTAGCTCAATGATAGGAAGAAGACTAGTGGTTTGATACCATTTAACAATCATTTTAATAATGTAAAACATTATTTAACAAAGCATGAACATTTCATATAAAATCTCTTTGAAACATTTATATAGAAATCATGACCTCAAATCAGTAAAGTCTTTTAAAGAAATACTTTAGCATATAAACATTTTAAAGTAAAACACTTACACAACTTGGAACCTCACACTCCAAATGCTCTTCTTCTTATTCTTCTCGCGTAGTCACTTCAACAACACTTCAACACTTAGCTTTCTCTTCAATTTTTCCGAACAACACCCTTGAATAATCCGACCTCAAACTCTATTTATACTAGTCCCAAAATGGATTAATCATCCTTAAGCTCTTGACAATTTTCCAGCTTCTACTCTTATTGGTGCACGTGGAAGCTTAATATTTAACTTAACCATGCTTAGCTTAAACTTCTACATGTGGCCCATTAAGTAAATTTAGGAAATTTCCCAGAAGTTTCCTTAGTCCTTCTCGCCTAGTCTTTAGTTTGTGAAAACTCAGTCCGCAATCTAAGCTTTCTCGCCTTCTCTTTATCTTGCAAGGAGCTCCAAACGCCTACTCTTTATCGACTTACTTTAGTCATAAAGCTTTCTCTTAAACACTTAGGTACAAGTCTCACAATAAGTATCTACCGTGGGTTGAACTGGTTGAACTGTGGTATAATATGACTTTTCACGTCTCTTCAAAGATGACACCCTTTCAAGTGATCTACGGGAGATCCCTATCGCCGCTGGTTTCATATGGAGATAGAAAAACAACTAATAACCGTGTTGAGCAAAGTTGAAGGACAAAGATGTGGTGATGAATCCTTAAAAGGAAAATTGAATGATTGTTCATAGTAGAATGAAGAAACAGATAGATTTACACCGAGGAGAGCTGAAATTCAAAATCAGAGATGAAGTCTATTTGAAGTTGAGGCCATGTAGACAATGGTCCTTAGCCAGGAAGTGAAGTGAGAAACTGCCCCAAAATTTTATGGCCTATACCGTAATAGAAGATATTGGTAAAGTGGCTTATCGACAAGAAATTGAAATTGGTGCAAGCTCAATGTGTGTAACATCTTCCACCTCCATTAACTGAGGAATCCAAAGTACAGGTAGGTCTTGAGGATGTTTTGGGAATCATATTGAACAGTGAGATAAAGGCTAATGAATGGTTGGTGAAATGCAAAGGTCTACCGAACAACGAAGCTACGTGGGAATTTACTTACACCATGAATCAACAATATCCTACATTCCACCTTAATAACAAGGTGAATTTCGAGCCTGATGGTACTGTTAAGCCTCCTATTATTATACACACTTATAGATGCACGAGCAAAAGAGGAATTACCTAGGGGCAGGCCAACCAAATATGATTAGTGAGAAGAATAACAGTTGAGATACCCAGTTGGGGAGGAAGGAGTATGGGAAGAATGTTTGGGCATGGCTGAGGATAGGGTTTATTTTAGAAAAAGTTGTTGAAGGCTTTTTAAGGAGAAGAACCAGCATTCTGGAATATGTTAGGGGTTACCTTTATATTTCCATTTGTCACTATTTTGAGTTTTCTTATTTTCCTTGTTCTTGAGCTAAACTCTGTGTAAGAACTTGCCTTTGATTCCCATTTAGTATATCGTATTAGAATACCGTCTTTGTTTCTCTATTTTGTTTTTTTAGTTTCAGGTAGAAGAGTCCTAACACACTCATTCTCACATTTAGAGTTTTGTTGCAATACCAAGACATTCATAAAACTCGTATATATATCTCGTTATATTTTTTAGTAAACTTTTTGATTCTAAAATGCATGTTATTGCACCAAAAATTTGTTTGGCGTGAACAATCTTTTAACAAGACCACTCGAGCACATTCCTAGGCTCAAGGTGCAAGTAAGGCGAGGCTCACAAAATAAGGCGCACACCTTTTGTGAAGCTCCAAGGCTCGAAGCCTTGCCCTTTGGGGATTTTTCATTTTTTTAAGAAAATAGTAATAATTAAGGATTTTCCTTAATTATTAACTAGAAGAATCAAGTTTACTAAGCCTAAATGCAAAATTCTTATGTTTGAGGATTTTTTTTTCCATATTTTTACTTCAACTATGCTTTCTCTTTTTAATGTAATATTTTTATATGTAATGCACCTCACAAAAAGAAAAAAAAAAAAAAAAAAACCTCGTGGCTAAACTCCAGAGGGCCATTAAGCCTTAAGGTGCATTGGCCTCAAATCATATAATTTAATTTAGGAATAATAAGAGATATAATAACGTTTTTAAGGACCATTTCAAAAAATGACAAAACCACTTTTTCTTTTGAATTTTAGCAAATAGCATTTTTTGCACGTGCATGGTATGTTATAAAATACCAAAATACCCACTAAATACCCACCTTCCCTAACTGTAATTATTTTGTTTCTACATTGTAATTAATTTTGTCATTCATTTATCAACCTTTAATTGTTTTTTATCTGGAAAAGATATAACAACTCATATCATAACTTTTTTCTTAATATCTCATAAGTCAACTAATTTAACATTTTAATAACTTTATTTCAAAATTGAAAAATCTCAACTTGTTTGATATCTTATCTCAAAATAACATTAATGGCTTGAATATGAAGATAACAAAATTATTATTTTAAAATTGAAGAATCTCAACATTAATTTTATTTTAAAATAACCATGATTGAATTTCAAAATAACCAAATTATTAATTTTCGAATTGGAGCATCTCAACTATTGATTTTAAAATTCAATTTCAAAATAACCTAATTATTATTTTGAATTGATGAGAATTTCAACCATTGATTTTATTTCAAAATAAAGTTTTAATATCAAAATAACATTCATGGGTTGAATCACAAAAATAACCAAATTATTATTTTGAATTAAAAAAAATTATGCTCTTTTTGTTTAAGTGAGAACTCGCTTATGTGTTATAATTAATGTAATTATTTCAATATATTGTGTTTTTATCAAAAGTCTTGTCTTTGTAATTAATTTATGATATACAGTTATGAGTTTATCAAAAGTCTTTCCAATATAATTAATTTTTTATATGCAATTATGAGTATATAATTAATTTGGACGTGTTAATAACCTAGAGAACCCTATCATAACCTCTTCCTGATATATAGGGATTTAAAAGATATCAACAATTTTATTCATTTTTTTTTATTTTACTATTGTGTTAAGATTTTATCAGCTTTATTTATTTTTTATTACAAAAGTAATAAAATTATTATATTTTTTTTTTGCTAAATCTCAACCTTTTTCTTTCAAAATATACTAACATTTTCGTCGTCTTTTTTTAATTTCAAAATAAAGTATTAGATGTTACTTTATTTTTAAATTTTGAATTTTGAATTTGAAAATTAAAATTAGTTTTCCTATTAAGATCTCAACCTTTTTATTATTATTATTTCAAAATTAAATCTCATCCTTTTTATTTCAAAATAAGTTGAATATTTAAACCCTTAATAATTTAAAAATTAAAATTAGTTTTTGTATTAGATTTTATTTTTTTTTTTCAATAAAATAGTCTAGGATATTGTGTTTTTAGATAAAATCTCCTAAATTTCGTTTAAAAAATCAGCTAAAATTCCTCTACGAGACAAGGAAGATAACTTTTGTATCTTTTTGTTTTGAGTGAAGGTTTTTGTTCTTCCACCGAAGCGAGGTTGTAGACTTGAAAATCAAAGATGGAAGGTGGAAAATGAAATAGTGTTTGCGTGCTTCAAATGTTTATATTCTTCTTCTTGAAAACGCACGATGAAGAAGATGATTGGGATTTGCCCGCTTGAAGAAGATGAGATCAAAAGAGAAAAATAGAAAGTGGAGACGGAAGATGGAAGCTAAAACTTCAAATGGAAGAGGGGGGAGATTGGGGTTTGCCCACTCGAAGAAGATGAGATCAAAAAAGAAAAATGGAAAGTGGAGACGAAGGAAATTTTCCAAATGGAAGATGCGAAAGAAAAACAAAAAGAAAAATGAAGCAGGAAGATCGTTGGATCTAGAAAATGAAGATAAAGAGTTCTAACTTTGGATCTGGAAAATGAAGATAAAGAGTTCTAACTTTGATTGGACAGTATCTATTCAAGATTTATTAAAATGTATTTATTCTATTTTAGCTCTAAAAAGGTAGCTTATACTTTATGTATAGGAGTATTTTGGATTTTTGCAAATTCTTATTTATTGTATTTTTTTCTTCATTTTGCCATTTTCGAATAAAAAAAACGGTTTTGCTATTTTTCAAAATGACAACTTTAAAATTGTTATTCTTCTAGTTGACTCTTTAATTTATTTAGTTGAAGAAACATTAAGCAATTGTAAGAATTAAAGAATTATTATTTTTTCTTTAAAAAAGTACAACTTGAGGGTTGGGAGATTTGAACCCAAGACCTCTGGTCCTCGAAAATATATAGATGCCAGTTAAGTTAAGTAAACATGAAAACATGGCAAATCTTTCAAAAAGCAAATTTGATGTTTTTTTTTTTCAAATTACAGAACATGGCATACCCTTCTTCAAGCATCCTTTCAATCTGTCACGATACACCCTTATGGACTCTCATTGACAGCTTAGTTTGTGAATGACTTGACTTGAAGGGGATTATAACAATCAACAGGTTGCGCAGATCAAGATTCTGGTTTCTACTCAACAAGCGCTTGAACATGAACTGCTCTTCAATGGCCCAGAGCGAACACTTGATACTGGAATGAGAAATAACATCTTGTTCTCTTATCATTCAGCTCTTGGATCTAAATTTCTCTTTGATTGCTGATGCATCAAGCAGGTAGCCAAAAATTTTAGATTCTAGAAAATGAGAGACAACTTTTCAGTGTTTTTGAACCATGACAGCTGGATAGATTTTGTTGCTTCAATGATTTTACTTTGGAAAGTTTTGCTCATTTAGTCGTATAGCTACCCATTCTGCCAACCTCGAGTGTCCATGTTCTCTACATGCATTGAAGATTCTTTCCAGCATTGGAACAGTGGGATCAAAGGGCATATTGTTGATAAATTTTTCAAGCTCATCCATGTTTCCATGTTGGCCATAGAGCTCGACCATGCATTCGTAGTGTTCTAATCGAGGTATGACACAGAACTTTTCACTCATTGAATCGAAATACTTCCTGCCTAACTCAACGAGATTTTCATGCAAACAAGCGAGCAAAATACCTTGGAAGGTCACATGGTCTGGTTTAATGCCTTCCTCCATCGTCATTAATTGAAATAGTTTGATTGCTAACATATCCCTTCTGTTGTGGCAACATCCTAAGATAATGGAGTTCCACAAAACCACATCGCGTGAGGCCACATGTTCAAAAACCTTGAGAGCATACTTAAGTTCCCGGCATTTGCAGTACATATCAACTAAAGCTCCAGTAAGTACGATGTCTATCGCAGAATTATTTCTAACCATGAAGCCATGGATTTGTTTACCATGCTCTAACGCAAACATGTTTGCACATGCTCCTAAAAGAGTTGCAAAGGTAAAATTATTAGGATCTGTTTCCAATTGCATCTCTGAAAAAATTGTCATAGCCTGTTCACTCATACCATGACGAGCATATGCAGTGAGCAGAGCATTCCAGGAAACTTTATCTCGCCATTGACTCATTTGGTAGAACCAAACTTTGGCACTTTTCAAGTTCCCGCATTTACCATACATATCAAGGAGGGCATTGCCAATATAGAGATTAGCATAGAAACCAGTTCTATAGACAAAACCATGAACTTGCTTTCCTCTTTCAACATCAGAACTGCCAGTACACACATTTAATATCAAGCAAAGAGTTGTACGATCAATATCCTTAATCGAACCGCGCATCAAGTGGACAAATTCTAATGCCTCCTCCCATTGAGAGGAATGAATATACCCTGCCAGCATAGCATTCCATGAAATCACATTGCGTTCGGGCATTTCATTGAAAAGCTCCCTTGCTTTTAGAACATCCCCAGATGTTGCATATGCATATACCATTGAAGTCCAAGAAATAAGATTTCTTGAACTAGGTTGGGTAAATACTTGGTGAGCATTTGCTAATGTCCCACATTTCACATACATGTCAATTAAAGAGCTTGAAATAACCTCATTTTCTTCCAAACCTACTTTAACTACAATGCCATGAATTTGCCTGCCTTCTATCAGGGCTGCCATACGTGAACAAGCAATCAGAGCATTGGAAAAAGTAAAACTCGATGGCATCAGTGCCTCACGGAACATTTGGAAAAACATTGAAACTGCCTCTTTCCCATTGCCCACCTCAAGATAGCGCCTAACAATTACATTCCAGGAAACATCATTTCGATTCTGGATTTCATCAAACATACTACGTGCATCATTCATAAGCCTACACTTTCCGTAGACATCAACAAGCGAGCTCTCAAGAATTACATTGCCAACAAAGCCACATTTAACAATATGTCCATGAATTTGCCTCGAAAAGTGATGAGCCAAAACAGAACCACAAGATCTAAGGATACTAGCTAAAGTTACCTCAGTAGCATAAACACCGGATTTATTCAAATCCAAATATAAATTCAATGCTTCTAAAGCGTACCCATTCTGCGTATACGCTGTTATCATCGCATTCCAAGAACCCCCGTCTCTCTGAGGCATTTCATCGAACAGCTCCCTCGCATCTTTCAAACACCCACATTTACCATACGCCTCAATGGCCCGGTTCAAGAGGAAAATAGGCGGTGTGGGGCAAAATGTAACCAAATGAGACTCGACCTTTCGAGCTTCAACAAGCGCGCGAGTGGAAGAGCAAAATTGGAAGAGGCGAGTGTACAGTGTATGAGGAAAAGGAAATGGGGAATTGAACAGGATCAAGACAGCTTTTCCGAGGCGACCCTCTTCCAGGTATCTGAGGATAGTGCTGGTGGCAGCATTGGCGTCGGTGAATTCAATTCTGGCGGTCAGGTTCTTACGGGAAAGAAGGCGATTGAGTATCGAGGCCGCAGACACACCCATATATCCTGATTAGTGCGTCGAACTCGAATGTTAACATTCCGGGTTATAAAAAAACCGAAAAACTGCAAAACCAACTCTATCCAATGGTTTGGTTTGGTTTTCTAGTATGAAAGTGTAATTGTTTTATTTGTATTTGACTAAAACAAAAAAGTATTGCTTTTGGATTGGATTTTGATTAGAAAAACCATTGAAAACCAAACCAACCAATGGTATAAATATATTCTTAAAAACTATTTTTTTCATAGAACATCCTTTGATATTTCAGTTATTATTTGACTAAAATTTTCTTGTTTCTTAAATGGAGCTTTCAGTTGTTGAGAGGGTTGCCCAAAAGCACTTGGCATACCTAGTAAAACTTACAAGTAAACCAAATATAGAGATAACAACTAGGGTTGTTATTTTCAGTATTATATAATTTCAAGACCATAATAGATCTATGATAAGATCATTTATCTACAACATAATGGTATACAAAGTCAACATATCTCACTGAATTAAAAAAAGTAAAGGATTATTTATGGCTACACAAATCGTTGACGATAATTCTAGATATGGGCCAAGACAAACGGTTGTAGGAGATTTATGAAACCATTAAATTTAGAATATGGTAAAGTGGCTCCTAGGTGGGGAACTACAACTTTAATGGATGTTGCGATGAGTTTATTTGGAATATTCCTATGTATTGTTTTGGAGATTTATAATTCTTCCATTTTACTAGATGGAATTTCAAGCAAGTAGATTCGATTCACAAGAACCCCTGAAAAAAATATTAATAAAAAGGAAAGTCTAAAGTATGTAGGTTTATACCTTTTAGCCTATTCTTTTTTGGAAGTTCGATGAGTCAAAATACCTTGAGAGAATTGAATAAACCCGGTAAACAGGTAGTCCTCCATTTTTTAGATGAAAGGTCTTTTCTAGAACTTCTCGGCAGATAGGTAACCCACTACGCGGGAAGAAGGCGAGATCTAAGAGAGTACAAGAAAGAGAAGAGCTTGAGACTGCAAATATCTTATTATATCTTTTCATTCGCAGAGCTTGAATTACTACTTTAAGAGAAAGAGAAGAGAAGGTTCCTCGAAAGCACTTTCATGAAATATTGAATATCAATGGCCTCCTATTTTGATTTCTTCTTTGAACCGCTCCGCGGATTACATATTAACCTGCGCTTCTACGACGATAGGCGTAAAGGCATGATTAGTTCCACAAATCTCACTGCACTGACCATAGTAAACTCCTTCTCGTTGTACCAAAATGGAGATCTGATTTAAACAACCAGGTACTGCATATTGTAAAGGGGAGCAAAGCCCCTTAAAAAAACATAGAAAGAAATAGAAAATTAGTTTTATCTATAAAAGAAGATCATATGAAAAATGTAACCGATTCTTTCATTTCTTTGGGTTACTGGCCATCCGCTGAGAGTTTCGGATTTAATACCGATATTTTAGCAACAAATCCAATAAATCTAAGCGTAGTGCTTGGTTTGTTCGATCGGTAGTAGCTGTTGCAGAAGTGGCTCTAGTTGTTCTGAAATCGGAAATTGTTGATACGAGCTATAGGCAAAAAGCCTGACTTTTAACGAGGTAGAAAGAAGGCGAGGAAAATCCAAGGTGATAAGGAAACTGATTTTTCAGAGATTTGTCTCATTCCCGAACATGACGCTACTTATCCAGAACTTCCACTTAAGAAAGAAAGACAAAGAGAAAGGACTCGTCCGCTTCGTGGGCGTCCTGCCTAAGCCGCAACTGTGACTGCGGATTCCCCTGCCCCAAGTAGTGCTAATTGCTGCTTTTCCCTATCGAGCTATCGAAAAACAAGAGATTTGCCGATCAAATCTAAGGAATGGAAGCCACCGCATATGATTGAAAGGAGTGCCCTAGCGCTTTCTCTGTTTTCTCTAATCAAAATCAACTAGCATATGGTGCTCCTTTGTTCATTCATTGATTGATTGAATGGGAATGAGTTCATTTCTTCACTGACGAAAGTGCAAGGACGAATGGTTTTTTCTTTGATAATGCCATTTCTTTTATGAGTGAATGTGCTCCTTCTTTCTTCGTTCATTGATTGAATGAGTCACTGATTGAATCACAACGGAATCGGTGAATCTCTCTTCTTGAACCTGAACGTAGAGAACGAGACTAAACCAGATACTTTCTATTTGTTCATGAAATTCATATCGAGCCCGTAGAACATGGGAACTCCTCCACTAGACCTAGACCGCTCCGTTTTCCTTATAACTGATCATTCTTACCAATGAACGAGGCGCTTCTATTAATTACGTAAAGTCCTACGGTTCCATTTAATTACGGATAGTCCTCCTTCTTCCCTTGCGGAAGGTCCTACTCCTTCCCTTAGCGGATAGTCCTACTCCGGTTAATTACGGAAGGTCCTACTCCTTTATGGATGGTCCTCCGGGTAAACCAACTGGACTATTTTTTGGTCCGAAGGACTAGTCTTTTAGACAAAGACAAAGTACTATTATCTTGTCGATCATCAATCATTCTTTGAGCTATAGAAGTCGTGTGAAACGGACTGGCTTTTTGCCTTCTAAAAGTAGTCTTTTGATTTGACTCAATCTTAGACTTTTCTTAGATAACGATAAAAGATCTTTTTTGACTCAACCCTATCGTAAGGTGCTGCTATTCGCAAATCCCAGCATACCCCTGGTTGGGATGGGTAGGCCCACCACTTCACTTTCACTTAGGCCTGCGTTGGAGAGACCGTTTCCTATTTTGTGCGGAAGCTCTTTTTAAATCACAGGGACCCTTTATAGTTCTACAGATTCATCTTCCGGACTCTGGACTCCTCCGGCTTAATATGAAGGGGTGGAAATATTGTTTCAGACTCCGGTTAATATGGATAGTCCTTCGGACCTGTCTTATGGAGCATCAGGACCCCTTATAATTGGGCCATAGATCTTTGCACCTTGTTTTTCTTCTTTGCGCCTAATGGAGGGAGTAAGATGGTCTCGTAGTCACCTACTTTGGGGAGATGGGTTATGAAGTCTATAGAAAGGCTCTCCCACGGTCTTGACGGAACCGGTCTTTCAACTCCTACTTCTGCAAGAACAAGAGCTAGCGCAGACACTTTCATGACGCTACTTACAGTCGAAAGAAATGTTTATTTCTTCTCCTTATATCTTTTCTGACTGAACTTTCTTTCTCGTCTTCTCTCTCCCGTGTAGTGGGTTATGGTCGAGATATTTGAACCCCTACGTGGGCTGCCTCATCCCACAACGACTGCCACTTGCTTACTCTTATAAGACGGAGCGGTATTCAGTCATTTGACTCTTGAATCAGGGAGACAGCGACTACTGAAATTCCAGAACCTCACTCACTTGCTTACTCTTTCAGTTTCCTTTGTTAACCCATTATCTCATACTCGGGAAAGCAGCTTCCTGAAACTCTGTCTCGCTTAATTACGAACCTCGTCAACTCAGTATATTCATACCTCGGGAAAGTAGCTGAGCTCAAGACTCGATACCTGCTCTCCACGCGTAGTGGGGTCGAGGATTGAAGTGATGCTTCGCCCTTCCTGCTGCTTTCCTCTCCAAGCTGAGGAATTCGATCTGTGGGGAGTACGATCGGAAGTTCTAGCTCGACGTTCAGAATCGGGCGTCAGAGGCAAAGCTCTTCTCTGAAGTTGAGGGACCACTGTTCCGTCAAGGAGAGGAGAGGGAACCTAGCCTTTTCGCAATATTCTTTGCGCCTTCCACTACTACTTTTCAAGGTCAGTCGCCGAGAGTTCCCAGGACTGAATAAGAATAAAGAGCTACTTTCTATTTCTAAGAGTCTCGCTACAAAGTCCCACTGACCTATCTATAGATATCTGATGATATGGTCCCCGTGACTTAGCACCTCTTTTGAGTCTGAAACTTGACATTCCTCTCTCAAACCAGTCTAATCTTTCTCAATCTTCTTTATCCTTGCCTTGAATCATTGGGTTTAGACATTACTTCGGTGATCTTTAATCGTTTCAAAATGGTAGCAACATACCATTTTTTTGTGATTTCTTTTTATCAGAGAATCATGCAAGTCGGTATTCAAACCTTTTTCCTACGTTTTGAGTACCTTTTGAGTACTTTTACATAAGGACAGGTCGTTATTGCCTTGAGTCCTTTTCCTCGCTAACTAATAGGGCTAACTAAGAGGTCCGACCTGAAATCTCCCATATGAACCTCTTGATTTTTCATTCCCATTTTGAGCTTCTTTCATTATCGTTAATGAGCTTCTTTTCTTTGATTGACTTTTCACAGGTGCCATAAGACAGGGATATTGTAGGATGAGAATTAGGTCAAATTTTGCTATCCCACCTAGGCTTTAAGATTACTCTGAGAATGAACTCGTCCTGGTCCTTTGTAGCGGATTCAGTCTCCATCAAAATAGTATGCATATTTTGGGGGCTGATGTACTTGCCCTGTGATCAGTGAGCTTGAGAGATTATTACAGAGATTTTGATGGAGTGCCAATGTGGATAAGCAAGCTAATCAAGTTTTCTTCTCTTCCTACTTAGCTTAGACGAACCGTGGAGTGGTCCGAAGGCCCGAAGAACAAAAAGAAGGACGCAGATGTGCGAAGCAGTGAGACTAGAGAGGAGCGCAACAAGGAAATCCAGACAGGCCATCTTGATCTCATTCTTTATAGTAGGCTTTCCTCTTACTAGTAGGTTCCCACTCCTTTTGCATCAAAATGAAATTCATCCACCAAATTCATAATTGATCTGGCTTTCTCATAGTCTTATCCCTATAATTGGGAGATAGATAGGCTTTCTTTGGTCCTTCTTCTCGCTGGCTGAAAGGGAAGAAAAAAAGGCGCCTAGTCTCATTCATTCCCTTTTGACTCTCCTTGATTCTAACTCTTAAATAGCAGAAATAGCGGATTGGTGTCTCGCGCAGGATCTTCGTTCCCAAGCTTATTCTTTTTTTACGGATGAAAGCGATGAAACTGAGAATACCGAAGGTACTTGTCTGCCGACCCTTAGCCCTTTCTCAACTCTCTACTTATTCTTGACCTTACAAACGAAGTCGAAAAAGTTGAGTTGCTGATAAGTAAACTCAGGATCAAGAAAAGGGGGTACTACGAGCCCTCTGCCCCACTCATCTAACCTGCTCGCTTGGTTCACCGGTTCCACCGACTAGACTGAAAGAGAAGTCGATACAGAGGTGCGCTTTCAGTGGGGGGTGTGCTGTCTCTATTGGGCTGGGCCCTTCCTCATAAGGCCTCACCGTCGGGGCATAAGCGCCCTCTTGCTACCCATATGCGAGGCGCCGTCTTAGCCTTCTCTGACCTGGATCGCTCCTACACCTCTAGCGTTCGTGATCGGCCTACTCAACTGTGTATCGATCGAAAGGCAGGGCGGCACAGCCCCCAGGAGTGCTTACGTCTAGTATGTCCCCCCTTATTCCCGACATGCTATGGTGCCCCAGGGTGGGTAGGAGCGGGTCGAGTCAATATCGCCGCTACGCAAGAGCCGCGTCCGGATCTGTGATCTATCTACTCGACAATTCATCCGATGACTTCACGGTCGCCAAAGAAGCCCCAAGAAGCATCAAACATTTCCGATGAGATCCATGGAGCAATTCTTAGATAGCAAGCACTAGCTCCCAGTTTCTCAATATGCGTATAGGGAGATAGGCTTTCTTCTTCCTTGAACTCTGACGCTTTCCATAAACTATCTATATAGAGCCCTTATTCCTTATATGGTTTCGTAGTAGCCTCATTAGACCGTACATCTTTCTTGGTATATCCAGATAATAGGTAGGAGCATAAACTGAAACATTCTGGAGCTACAAAGATAGTTATTAAATCATTAGCACCGCATAAAAACATTCCTCCTAGAGTAGCTGTTAATAAGAATAACAGAAACTCTGTTATAGCCATTTCTGTACATTCAATATACTCTACGGATAGAGGAATACATAGAGTTGAACATAGTAAAATAAGAAATTGAAAGATTTCGTTGAAATTGTTCGTTTGGAAATTTCCCGAAAAGCTAATCATAGGTTCTTCTCTCCATCGGAACAATAGGGTCGATATGCTCATTACTAAACTTGTTGAAGAGATGAAATATAACCAAGGTATATCTTTTTGATCAGAGGTTGAATCAATCATCAGAAGAAGAATTAGGCCAAAAATTAGGAGAGCTATCTGTAGGACCATCCATTAGGAGTAGAACTATCAAGGGTCCAGCTGGTTTACCCGGAGGACCATCCATAAAGGAGTAGGACCTTCCGTAATTAACCGGAGGAGTCCGGAGTCCGGAAGATTCATCTGTAGAACTATAAAGGGTCCAACTGGTTTACCCGGAGGACCATCCATAAAGGAGTAGGACCTTCTGTAATTAACCGGAGTAGGACTATCCGCATCCATAAAAAACTAGGAGTAGGACCTTCCGCAAGGGAAGAAGGAGGACTATCCATATTAACCCAGATTTCAGACTCTTAAGACTCCTTCAAATTTCAGGCAAAGAATATTGCGGAAAGCAAAGAATATTGCCCCACTACGCGGTGCCATAAGACAGGGATATTGTAGGTCCGGAGGACAGGTAGATTTCAGACTCCAAAAACGGTGACTATTCATCATAGATTATGCTGAAGGAGGTGCAAAGAATATTGCCTTCTTTATTATCTTTTCTTTTTCCCGCTACGTGGGCATCGACTTCTTCATTGATTTACTTCCCTTGAAGCGGATGCCTCAACCTCTTAGGTTAAGACGTCATACAGCTACGTGGGCTCGGTCTCACCTTTCGCCTGGGCGCCCACCTAGTGTAGCGACTTCCTTATTTCCTGCCCTGATCGGGATGGGCCTTAAGCGTCTATAAAGTCAATTACTTTCTGGTTCATATGGAAAATCTGGGTTTTTCTCAATATTCTATCTTTTTTCAAGGTAATTCATTCGACAAAAGAAAGTCAGAGGCAAGTTCAGGGATTGACTAAGCCAGAGTCTGAACCGTAGGGATCAGAGGAAGAGGCAGGACCCGTCTGAGTTGAGTAAGAAAGGGGAAATGCTTATAGAGGCATGAGATCTTGTTCCAGAAAGAGTTTAGGATGCAGAAGTGGTTATAGCTCATACCTATCCAATCCAGGTATAGGCAAGATTAAGGATGCCTTGGTAAAAGCAGCTCCTACTAAGTCTGATGACTGATTTTTTAGTGACTCATTCAACCTCATAACTCATACATAAGAAAACTAGAAAACTCGGGAAAGCCGTCCCAACTCGGATCTTTCTTATTCAGTTAGCCCTCCTCTCTTTCGTAAACTAAGTCGGAAAGGAGCGAAGGACTCATTCATTCCACGAGTGACTTCGGACCTGTCCTCTGTTCATTCCACTAATATTTGACGGAGGATTCATTCACAGGAGAAGTTGCATCCTTCCAAATAGGAACTTGCCAATCCATGGGTATACCCATGAAGTTACAAAGGTTGTACCTGTAAACCAACCTCCGACGGCAAAATAGGCACAAGGAAAGAGCAATAGACCGGACCAACCTACAAAAACGAAACGGTCCCTCCGTAACCAGTCATCCATAATATCGAATAAATCATTTTCGTCTTTGGTAAATTTACCAACGGCTATAGTCATAGTGATCCTCCTATTCAACTAACTTCAACCATTTTCGAACACCTCATTGCATTTTCAGGGCCTTCGAGTCTAGCACCTTGCGGATAGTCCTACTATGGATAGTCCTACTCCTTCCCTTAAGGAAGGTCCTACTTCTTCCCTTGCGGATAGTCCTACTTTGGTTAATTACGGAAGGTCCTACTCCTTACCTTAGCGGATAGTCCTACTCCGGTTAATTACGAAAGGTCACTCGACAATCTTTAACTCAGAGAGAACCGAAAGCATGAGCAATGGGTTAGGATCTACACTGATCTACAGGATGGAAGGAGTGTAAGAGGGCGAGGTGCCCTTCCAGCCTCGTATCAGAGTGGAGTTCTGGAAGCTCTCGTTCTTGTAGCCGTAGCCTTTGATGCTCTTGTTGATGGATTTCTTGTGAGATGGGTTAACTAAGGATTCTTGTGGTTCCGGAGAATTCAGCTACAGGAGAACCAGGAACGGAGAGCTTTCCCCCCTTTTCCGCCCGCCTCTTTGGTCTTAAGAATGCTGGTTTTAAGAATGAGTGATTGCCCTTCTCCGACCCTTACTGCCCAAAGGGTCCCCTTACTTAGTAATTATCATGAATATGCCCGTGCTGTGCGTATATGTGGAGCAGCCTTGCTTTTGTGACTAGATCCAAGGCCCTACATTGGTTGCGAGGGTTTACAATACAAAGGGTCTGATCATTTTTCGTATGATATTCTTGTCCATAAGCTGCCATAACAAACCTCGACAAGTGAGAGTAGGTTACTTATCTAGCTTTATGGTGATCTAGATACAATAAGGGTCTTTAAAGATGTAGTATAAGTATTCTTTCTAGGCCTAGTAATATCGCGATTCGGACTTTGAACCTTTTTTATCATAGTTTTTCTCATCTTTCTAAATAACGATAATTGTATAATTTTGACTGATTTTTCATGAAACCTTATCTCTTTATTGTCCGGAGGACCAGTCTCTTTTCAGTTCTCCTTATCGTCGAGCCCTAGCATTTTCTTCTCAATATTCTTTGACCCTCCAGGTTATTCAATCATAATTATTCTTTCATTCTCGTTAATGAGCTTCTTCGCAGGCGGTTTTGCCCCTGGCAATAATTCTATTTCATGATCAATCATTCTTCGCGGAGGCAATGACTTAGGCAGGCGATCTGGCATCACATCCTTGTACTTCTCTAAGACACACATAATGTCTTTGGGGACTGATTCCCCTGGACCTTCTGACGATTCCAACGGAATAGCCATGAAGGTGGGTTTCTCTCGAGTGAGGACTTTCTTCAACTGCATGGCCGAAATCATCTTTATCCTATCGGGCTGGCGAATATCTGCTTGTACAATAGTGGGCGTAGCTCCAATAATCACTAAACATTTGGCTAACGGCATCGGTATGACCTGAAGAATAAAAGAAAGAAGAAAAATCACTCCTGCTATCGCCTCAGCTGCAAGACCCCGGATGAGAAAGTGGGTTGGGGAATAGACCAGAGGAGAGGGATAACTTATCTCGGAAGAGGACCATATGGACTACGGCAAGGGCCAAATGTCGAGGGAGAGGTGCAAAGAATATTGCGAGACAGCTCGAGCAAAGGAAGCGGAATCTAGCTATGAGGACTCTTTGAGCTCTTCTTTGAGTCAGTGGCTGCCCTTGTATATCTTGGTGTTTCTAACCATCCACTCATTTTTGCTCAATCGGCTGTGTTATGGTAATACACATATGATAGTACATAGAGATAATAGTGAAAACTCAATCTGGTTGATCTTTTGAGTCCGCTTCAAGACAGGATAGACCCAATCTTGGGGCTCTCTTGCGCCTATATTTTTTTCTGCTTAACTCTTATACATAGAAAATGAGATAATGAAGAGAACTATTATGATTTCAGCGAAGTTGAAGAAAAAAAGAATTTTATTTATCTGACAGATTGGGGTAATTCTAGAAGTTTTTTGATTGAATTATGATACAAAAAAGAGCAAAAAGAATCGAATAATCATTCCATGATTCATAAATTGTGACTAGATATATGTATGGGATAAACAGTTGTTGGTGAAAAATCGAAAACTGTAAAATAAAAGTATAATTTTTAGAAAAAAGGAATCATAGTTTAAAAAACTAAATAGAATCATGAGCTAAAAGTATCCATTAAACATAGTAAAAAAAAAATTATTTGTATAGTTAAAATTGGTTGGACGTGCCTATAAAAAAAATTGAATATTAATGACTCACTATTAACTCGGTTTCTGGGCCATAATCATTCTGTAGAGGAGAGGAGTTCAGCTCTTGAAAACCACATAGTGGGACAGGGGTTGGGGCTTTTTGTGGCATCTAGTTCAGTAGCGGAGGAAGAAAGACAAATTCAGGATGAAAGGCTTTCTCTAATTCATTGAATAGGCTTGTTTTAGTAGAGAAGAAAAAGATCAAGCCTAGAGATGTAATTGAGGAGACGGAGTGAACGAAGGAGAGGAGTGGAAGAAAGGCTCGTCGACAGAGTTGTAGATCTTTTGGATGCTCTTTCATTCGTGACCGCTCCGTGGGTCGTGGCTTTTAAGGAGCAATCCTACTAACCTTCCCGCTTTCAAAGACCATTCTTTCTCCTTTTAAGTTAGGCCGACGGCCGACGAGCTCATTGAAGTACCAAGCGAAGAACTGAAACTGCAGTTTCCACAGCCTCAAGGAAAGCAGAGAACTAATGGAGCACTTGTAGAAGTGGTTCTTGAAAAAGTCTTTTTCTTCCAGTAGTTGTGGCTGCTGTAGTTGAGGATGCGAAAGCTTTTCTTCGATCTTGCGATCTCTAGCTAGATCTCCTTGCCCAAGGCAAATAGCCTAACCTTTCACTCTAAATCATGGTTCAAGCTCGACCCACGTAGCGGTGTAGAAGGATAGGCTTTCTTCCAAATAGTAGGTTTACAAAGGAGAGAAGAGATTACTATTTATTTCTTGTGAATAGATGATTATTTCTTTCACGGAGAGAACGAGTTCTAGCTAGAATGAAACTCATCTGGAGCTTGCTATAACAAAACTTCGTAAGAAAATATCTCGAGAAATCTATGAAGATCGAATTAAGTCTCAAGAGGAAAATCGGTGTTTTACTACCAATCACAAATTTCATGTTGGCCCAAGTACTCATACTGGAAATTACGATCAAGGATTACTCTATCAACCATCATCTACTTCAGAGATCATCCCTCTTGAAACTTTTTTCAAATACAAAAGTGCAGTCTCTTCCTACGAATTAGAAAATTAGGCCGTATACTTTTTTTGTACAGAATAACATAAGCAGGCCGACTAGAGCTCGGAATATGCTCTCCAAAGTAGCTCAGTAGTCTTAGGAGTAGGATATGGAGTGGCTCTTGGGGCAGCGAGAGTGGAGTGGGACCAAGGACGAACTCCTTTAGTTGTAGACCTTTTAAGGCCAATAAGTCGTATTCGTCCCTGCGGTCAAGTAGCTTCTAACCTCTCCGGCTTGAGCTCCTTCTTGTAATAGTACTTCTGCCGATTGAAGTTACTCCAGTCCGAAGCTCAATCCTAAAAACTCCCAGAAAGAGAAAGCCTATGGGAGTCCGGAGAAGGAGCCTCCTTGCCGTAGGTTTAGGAGTTGGAGGCCCTCCTTGGCAAGGGACAAAGGTTAGGAATAAAGCCAGAAAAAGGCTATCTCAGTTAGCATTTTCTTTTCATCTCCTGCCGCATGCATCAATGAGGGGAGGTTCTAGGCCAAGTGAGTTCTGTCCCTGGAGAGTGACTTTTTCCCTATCCAAGGTAGGAATGAGAAGGAAGATCGGAGAAGGTGCGATATCAAGAGAGAAATTTCAGCCAAAGGCGTGAACAGCTGAAGCAACTACTTTCGAAGTAACAGAAAGAAAAGCAACGACTGGAGTGGGAGAGTCAGAGTCGAAAAGAGACGAAGGCTGGACTTAAGACGGGAGGCGGCTTTCAAACCAAGCCCCGCAGTCCTAAGTCTCTTGGATAGACGCACCGTACGATTTTCCCGATCTAAATAAAGCAGGTTTTACATGAAGAAGATTTGGCTCAGCATGTTCTATTCGATACGGGTAGGAAAAGAACCCAACTCGGTATTATTAAAAAAATAGATAAATCAGAACCCAGTAGAGGCTTTCACCTATTACAGAGATGGTGCGATTTGATTTTTTTTTTTCAATTTTCTTTACCGCTCTCCGTCTTAGTAGAAAGACACGGTATTCGGGATAGAAAGAAAACAATAATTGAAATAAATCTCTTGCGCTGTCCGGCTTCTTTCCAGATAGTTGTCCGTAGGACCTACCATCCGTCGGCCTTCTTTAAGCCTTAGGCCCTAACTCTCCCCCGAGGGGAAGGGGGGAAAGCCTTAGTGGTTCCGAAGGAACTCCTTGTTAATAGGGATAGGGGATTCGGGGGAAAGGGAATCTCATTCCCCTCTTCCAAAAACAAAGGTCCAGATGTGAGCTCTGCGTAAGCTAGAAGTCCGCGTCGTGAAGGTAAGCCGCTAGTCGGCTTTCTAGTTTCCTTCCTAGGCAAGAAGTCGCTTCGGGCAACCTATAAGTAACCCAAAGGTGAGCCGAGCTTCCAAACCGAAAAGCCAATCTGAACATGAAATATTCTTTGAACCGCTCCGTGGGCAACATCGATCAGTCTGGGCCTTCCGGTGGTTTTCTCGTTAATAGGTCCGGCCTCTGACGCACATACCCATCCGGCTCTCAGGGACAGGGACAGGGATATTACATCTCATCGGAGAATCTGTACTGTCCCGAAATTGACTTTTTTACGGAGTGAAAAAGGGCTTAGGGCCCGTCGCCCCGAAACGTATTGCTTGACGTAAAACAGATAGTGGATTTGTTTCTGTCTTTTGTTGAATCTTTTTCATGGCTTGATAGATAATTTGATAAGCCAATGATTTTTTTTCATGTTTCAGAATACGGTTAACCAACATGTTAACTAATCGATTACGATAAAGTGGATCGGATTTTTCAATTTTTTCTTCTTGAACTGTTTCAAAGACCCAACATGCATTTTTTTGCATTGGGCTCTTTCATTAACTGTTATAAATAAGTTAGTCTACCATATTTTTTCTTGACAGAAAGTAAAGGGAGATGGTTCCATGTGCTCTGATTTATTATTTTGATTCGAATCTCGGAGCACTACCAAAGTGTTTCAAAGAAGGGTTATCCTAACGTAGGTATGCTTTTGACCTAGATCAACTTAAGTTAAATGGAATCTCTATTGTCCTGCTTCTGCTTAAAGAATAAAATATGAAACTTCATACACCTTAAAGTTGTTCATAAGATAGGACGAAAGATCATTTTTTTTGAGGTCCTGATACTCATTATGCCTAGCATTGAATAGACTGGGTATTCACCTTATCAATATCTCAAATCAATGATGCCATAAAGAAATTTGAGGAGCAAAGAATATTGCGTCGAAAGAATTTGAGAGTGGAATCTTACGAGTATGAATCATATATATTTGGGAGGAGCGGTCACAGACTGATTCCTACTTTCTTCTCGTGAGGGATCATACTGATTTTCAAGTTCACAACGGGTCTTGAACACCCTATTTATTACTTACGAAAGAATGCAATAACTTACCGCTCCATGGGCAATTCAACCTCGCAATTTCTTCTTTTTCATATACGCGGAATCAAAGAAAGATACTAAAGAATATCCTTTCTACTAATATCTTATCTTCAAATAAAACAGAATTGAATTATTAGTTTATTTATATAATAAATAAATCGAAAACTAGAGTTACAATTAATATTAAAACTAATTTCTAAATTACTATTAATAAATAAGCGTCTCGTATTCAAATCATTCAAAATACCTTTCCTTTCTGGACATGATATAGAAAATTTCAAACTAAAAAAAATCTATGGAAAAAAATTGCGTCCAATAGGATTTGAACCTATGATACAAAAAAGAGCAAAAAGAATCGAATAATTATTCCATGATTCATAAATTGTGACTAGATATATGTATGGGATAAACAGTTGTTGGTGAAAAATCGAAAACTGTAAAATAAAAGTATAATTTTTAGAAAAAAGGAATCATAGTTTAAAAAACTAAATAGAATCATGAGCTAACAACTTTGCTGACAATTGTTTGTTTGGTCAGAAGAGTCCTCCGAATATTCGGGTCTTGGATTAATGATCCATATTTTTTTTATTTTTTTTTGTGGAATATGAATAGAGAAAAGAGGATAGGCTCATTACATTCAAAAAGATATATGGGAATTTCCCAGAAATAATTGCAATAATTGAGCGTGAGAGCCAAATGAATCGAAAGATTCATGTTTGCTTCGAGTTCGCTCTGCTCCGATTGGTCTCTACTTTGTCCGGACGGATTCCTTTCCCCCTTCTCCTACTAATGATGATTCCCCAGCAAGGTCGAATGAAGGGAAAATCACGATAGGCTTTTCTGACTGAACTTGAAGAGAAGGCCTATTTGGCTAAGTAAACCTTGCTTGGGCTAAGACCGAGAAAGTAATAATCTACGCATACATTCAGTGACCTTTTTTGGTGGAGATCTTGACCTCTTCCACATTTTGCACCTGAGGCAGAATTTGATTCAAGCACTTCTGTCTTCTCTGGCACAAGGATCCGACCTTGTGAAAAAATCATTCCAGCCCCGCCAGACACAAAGAATTCAGTGCCTATAATTGGATTCGTCCAGTTCAACTGGGAATACCGCTTGATGTGAGAGAGCGAGAGCCACAGAAAGAGCTTCTGAAACAGCAAGATCTTCAGCCGATGACGCAGACTAAAAATTATGAGCCCTTTTGTTAGTAGTCCCCATTTTAGTACTAAAAATACTTTTTACTATCCCTATGAATCAGATAATACTATGCTATTTCCGATGAGATCTCATCATAGTGATAGGGCACCCAGACGATCACAATTAGCAGACCATAGGAGGTCTCACATAGAAAGAATGTGGAATTCACGATCGATGAGATGAGGCGATCATAAATAAAGAAATTCAGGTGGCGATCGGTTGAACTCTGATAATCAAAAGAGTAGCGGATATCAAGCCCGAATAGCTGCTTGGTCGACTTGGGCTAGTGGCGTAGATCCCATTCTAAGAAAGAATAAGAAAGTAGATATGTGCAAAGGGCTAGCTTTCCAACTAAGTCTTCCCTTTATTTTGTATCCAGCGCCTCTATAAGTCTCGCTCAATTCCATCCCCTCATATGTATGGCCAACTTCTCCCTCGGTCTGACTCAATCTGTCATCCGAGTCTGAGGTCAACGTGGCTTGAAACGCGTTGAAGGCGGTTCCCACCGGCCGGCTGATGGAAATAGACTGACTACCGGAGAGATTCATGTTACTTCGTCTGCACTGGTTTGTACATGAATGCGTGAGTTATACCGAGTACTCAGTCCGTATACATTTTTTGTACAGAATAACAAAGCAAAGAACGAGTGAATCTTCATAAATTTTTCATTGTAAATGGGAAATACTTATAGCGCGTAGTGGGGATTTCTCAGTCCGTTCGGAAGCTACTGTAGGAGTTCTAGAGATTAACCGATACTGGGAAGATCTTCTGAGACGCCCACTGCACCTGGGAATCTTTCTCTTGACTTCAAGGCCCAGCCCTTCATTAGTCAAGGGAATGAGAAGGCCCACGGAGCGGTATACCAGCGGGAGATATGAGGCGCAACTTTTAATTTCCAAAATTCAGTCGCGGTAGGACATGTATTTCTATTACTATGAAATTCATAAATGAAGTAGTTAATGGTGGGGTTACCATTATCCTTTTTGCAATGACGAATCTTGTATGTGTTCCGAAGAAAAGTTGTTCATTTTTCCGGGTCTCGAAGGGGCGTGGAAACACATAAAAACTCTGGAATGGAAATGGAAAAGAGATGTAACTCCAGTTCCTTCGGAAATGGTAAGATCTTTGGCACAAGAAGAAGGGGTTGATCCATATCATCTTGACTGGGTTCTGATTTCTCTATTTTTTTTAATAATATCGAGTTGGGTTCTTTTCCTACCCGTATCGAATAAAACAAATTATTATTTTGTTTATACTTATTTTGGTTAAAGGATAAATATTTCTTTGTCTTTTTTCAATATATTCAGTCATTGAATAAGGATGGAATAAGTGGTAATCTAAGGGTTCTTACTTAGGGAACTTTTGAATTTTTGTTAGAAGGTTTTTTTTATTGAATCATTGTGGTTCTAGTCTAATTCAAAGAAATTTTAATTGATTTATAGAGTCTTAACAAAATAACTCCTATCAATAATAAAGGAAACACGAGTAAAGTCGCATTACATACACATAAAAGAAAATAGGTAAATAGAATATTTAAGAGGCCCTTAATGATCAATATAAATATGAATGAGCTGACTTGATATTTGGACACTATATATTACTACAAAGAAAACTTTTTGGATTTTGATTCTTTTGTACCTTCATAGAAAAAATTGAATTATTATAGCATCCAATAGTTTGAAAGATTTTAGTACACATATCCATTACGAGCGGTATTTGGGTGTTTCTGTTTGAGTTGTACGAGACAAAATTCTCATGTATGGTTTCTCAAAGAAGGGTGCCCTTGGTATACTTGTAAGAATAAAGTGTATGCTATGTTCGAAGAATGTCTTGAAATTCAGGCAATTGCAGATGATATAACTAGCAAATATGTTCCTCTTCATTTCAACACACTTTATTGTCTAGAAGGAATTATGCTTAATTGTTTTTAGTACTAGTAGCTACAAGGTTTGCTAAGACTTTTTTCTACAGCTCGGTCGTTACTAAGGATTTTGCCTCTATTCAATATATAATGACAGAATAAAATTTTGGTTGGTTAATCTATTATGTTCATAGATGATCGACAAGTATGATGGACTTAATGATGATCCTACACCATATTTCACGTGTATCTTGCCGGTGGATGTAAAAAATATCATAAATTGACTTGAGTTACATGTGAGACCCTTACCAAGTTTTCAATATCTTGCATAAAAGAGGCGCGTGATAAAGACAGCAAGGCGATCAAAGAAAATTCTATACAACCAAGGGGGAGGGCGAGTAGTGTCACCTGACAAACAGATCACATGATATGAAGATGCTATGTGTCAAACTAAGAAGGCGTTAAGAGTTCCTTTCCTTGAAGGAAATTGATGTTATTTTATTATCCTTATAGAGTCGGTGATTGATTTGACTCTACCGTCCATTCAAAGTCAAGATAAGGAAATGTCAGTACCACGTGGAATTTTGATATTTGAGAACTTCCACTGCTAGCCAAAAGGAATCATTTCGATGAAGAAAATTTTTCAGAAAGAGGTCTATAAATAAAGGATATTTCCGGTCAATTGTAGGTTTTAGTTCAATTAAGAAGAATTGAGGCAAGATCGAAGGAAGACCATAAATTCTTTGTCAAATTCATCTGATGAAAATTGTGAGGAACTTCCAAGGGATTTCGAAGTCAGGGGTTATCCAGGAAGATAATTTGGCAGTGAGTGGTTCACCAAAAAATGTTTGCAAAACCCATGGATTCTAGTCTAATTTTGGAATTTCAAATTCATTCATATTTCGAGTCTTAAATTATGAATTCCTACCATAAAATTTTGAACTATATGTTGCATATGATTTCTAATATATTCTAACTCTTGGAAAAATACTTTTATGAATTGATATGATAAAATGACCTTGTACCCTATACAGTAAAAATTCATCCTTGCTTTGTGATCTGGGATAAAGTGTCCTATTCTTCCTATGGGATCTAGAATAGAATGCCTCATACTTGCTGTGTGATCTAGTATGGGATGACCTTTGTTTGCTGTATGATCTTACATTGGTGGATGTATTATGCGTTATACTTATGATAGGATGCTATTGCGTTGAGACTAATCCGCTTAGCAGTAACTTAGCAAATGAGTATGGTGAACGCTTGAGTTGGAAAAAGGATACAAAGAAATTATTAAACACGCAAAGGGCTTCTGTGAGATAAATGTGCAAACAAGTATTGTACATAATTTCTTAGGAAAATAAAGTTATTAATCGCTCAATAAAAGAAGAAATCACTTTGGGTATGAAATGAGTGATTTTCGGTCTTAAATGGCATACTTTGAATAAGTATTTCTTCTATTCTATTGTTTGATGAATTTGAGGAAAAGGATCCTACTCATTAGACATTTTCATCTAACTTTTAAATTGTTTTGTTTTACCTTCCCTGGGTAGTGAGGAACATCCAGTTGTCCTACCATCTTACTCGTCTGGCGTCCTACCCTCAAATCACTTAATCTATTTTGGTAGTGGCCACTATCTTCTTGCAATCATTTAAGAAGCTAGGCGAGATAGTTAAGGAGTTTGAGTTTAGTTAAATTAGAAAGTCTCTTTTGTATTAACAAAGTGCTACGTCCATGTATTCCACTTTTATTATTAATGAAAAAATTGTATTTTGATGGTCTTTTCATTTGCATTATCTTTCTTTTATCTCATTCTTTCGGTCTGTTCGATTACTAAGCGATCTGTGCAATATCTCATGGAGAGAGTCGTGTAGAAAACTTAGGCGGTCACACCCTCACTAAATCACCTAGGACAAATTTTGTGACGGGACGTGACATTACAGGTGTGGTTTTGGCCACATCCTTTGGTGTAACAGGTGTACCGAAATCTATTCTAGTAATAGGGTTTCCTTTGGTATAGTTATTACGCAGAAGTGGGTAGTGTGGGACAATCTAGCTTGACTTGTTTTTTTAGTTTACACACTTCTGTATTACCTCTTCTTACCATCGTATTTATGTTAATGCACTTCCCAATGATACGTAAGCAATACATTTTTGGTCCTTTAAAGAGAATAAAAATCATAGATTTGTAATTAGTTATTTATGATTACTCGGGGGAGAAAGAAGGGTATTTCATTACTGCAAATATGGATTGTTGAAAAATAAGACATGTATTTGGATATATCTCTTCAACCCCTGAAATTTTATTCATTATTTTTCAATAATAGTTGAAGGAAATTCTTTGAAGAGAAAATTAATTATAGGAGTGTGTGACTTGAACTATTGATTGGACCGTGTAGATATATGTCTTTGTATCTTCCACATTAGGATTTCCAACCAAATTTGTCTTTATTTCCACCACTGCGAAAGCTTCATACAGAGGGTAGGCTAGTTCGATTGAAGAGAATCTTTCTATTATCATACTTGGCCATGTCATGCATGACAAGGCTCCATAAGATCATGTAGAATAGGTGATATATGTGACATAATACAAATTATGTTTTATATATTTACTTCACTTACTTAATAGTATGAAAATGCATTCTCTTCCTTTACATTGACTCGATTTATAATACTATCGGAGTGAAATAAGAAATCTAAAGAAGAACATAGGCTAGACTCTATTAGTAACAAGTAAATCCTTTGGATGTAGAAAGTATCAATATTTTTGGGAGCTAAACCCCATCGCAAGGTTTAAGACAACTCAAAAAGCACTCGAACATCAAATTTATAAGTCCACTTGGGTATTGAGCATTTACTTGTAGGAACTTAATTCCTTCAAATGGATAATTGTAACTCTTGAAAACGGAATCTGCTAAACTTTTTCTTACATTGAATTACTTGCACAAAAGTCAAAAGAGCCTAAAATAATGACAAATATAGCACAAGGGTAAAATAATTGCATATATAACACAAAAAAAGTAAAAGACTAAAATACTCATGTTCAACTACCATTTTGGACTTTTTTTTTTTGTCGAATTTTGCAATTTAAAATATATCACTAATAACATCTATCACTTATAATTGTTGTCGGTGATGTATGTTATCACTGATAACTTTCAATTTGAGAAATAGTTATTTCACACATTTCTTCTAGGAGTGATTACTTGTCATCATTACTAATATTTTTTTCCGTTTTTCATAAATTGAAAGCTATCATTGATAGCAATTGATATATGTTATACGTTGCTACCACTGATAGATGTTATCACTAGTAGCTTTTAAGTTGAGAAATATCTTATCAGTTGATAAATTTAATAACATCTATCAACGATAGATTTTATCAATGATAGCCACTAAAGGTAAAGTAGCTTTCAATCTAAGAAATATGGTATCAGTTGCTATAGTTAGCAGCTATTGCTGATAATTGATATTAGTGATAGCTTTCAATTTAAGAAATGTGATATCAGTTGCTATCATTAATATCTTCTATCAACAATGTTGTTATCAATTGATATTCCTAATAGCTATTATAAGTAATTTTTCTATATTGCTTTCAACGTAAAATGATATCATAACATTATCTATCAATGATTGCATTAGAAGGATATCACTAATAGAAACTATAACTGATAGCATTAGAAGGATAGTTTTTATAAGTGATATCTCCTTGGTAAACATATCAATTTTGAATTGCTAAGGTTTAATTAGACTATCAATTGATATTTTTGATAGCTACTATAATGATATTCTTCTATTACTATCACTTATAATATCTATAAGTGATGGCAATGGAAGGATATCACTGATAGCATCTTTAAGTAATTCCCTAAGGGGCTACTATATATAAATGATATTAGTGTAATGCTACACTAAATTGATATTGTGGTTGTTTGTTTTTAGCATAAATGGATAAAGAAAAGAGATCGGATTAGCATGCTACCGGCAATAGCTTTAAATCACCAACAATGTACTATCCATACGATAGCTTCTATGGCTGACTTTAGGTTATGCTATCAACATTTATATCATTTAAATTAAACTGATATAGTTGCAACCTTTGTTGAAATAAATTATTGATTTTAGGTTATGCTATCAACATTTATATCATTTAGAAATTCAAAGTTCAAGTTATGAGTGATATATTCATAAAAACATATTGACATATTAGACATGATGTCATTGATAAAAGTCATCATTGATAATATGTTATCAGTGACAGAAGTCATTACTAATAGCATAAGAGGAAGAAAACTAAAAGGCAAAATTGACATTTTCAAAAAAATTACCATATTACTGGTAAAATATTGTCATTTTTTTAAATATTGTTCTCTTATGCCATAGATTATATTTATTTTCTAATTTGTGCTATATGGTGTAGTTTTCATTTATCATATATATGTTTGAATATGGATAAGATATCGATTTTTTCTGGATCTAGTTGGTTCATTTAATTTGTGCCCGAGCCGAATGATGAAAAGTTACTATATCTAGTTCCTTCGAGGGATGGATCCATGGTAATTTACCTATCCTAATAACAAAAATTCAGATTGAATGATATTGTATTAAGATCTAAATTGGCTAGGGGTGTGGGTCATAATTATTACGAAGAACCTGTATAGCCCTAGTCGTTCTAGGACTATTGCATGTAACATGAGCTTAGTGGTTCTAGAACTATCAATGATTGGTGAACCCATATATTAATTTGCAACTCCTTTGGAAAAAATTGTCGAAATGGTGTTTCTTTCCCATACTTCAAATACTTTGTACACTACCAAATAAGTTATTAAGTGTTCTTTTAATGATTTTCGTACCAATATGATTATTAACTGTACCATTTTTGAAGATGTCATAAAAAGGCACAAAGTAGCCAAGCAAGCAAATAAAGCACATGCCATAGCCAGAGCTTATATGCTCAAGGGCTCTAGCTAGAACACAGACACACCTCACCACCAACTTAAAATCATACATTGCCTCCAACATAATATAAACAAAAAACGGACAAAATTAAGGGTAAAAAAAAAAAAACTTCGCTGGAATTTAAGCATAAATAAGGATGGGTAACTGACTCCAAAAAAAATATTCTCCCTTATTTTCCTAAAGTCAAGAATGATAGAAATAATTAGATCAAATAAAAAAAAACTAAAAATGAACCTATACTAAGAAAGTAATAACAATCAGGGCTACCTCCAAGTACTGCTAATTTTTAAGGTCGTTATGCTCGACCCACTAGGCTTCGTCAACCATAATCATTATGAAGATCAAAGCCAACATCCTCCACCCTCAACTTTGGAAGTGGGTAGCTATCCCTGTAAAATAGAAGAACTAAAGCATGTAGGATTAGTAGAATTATCATTATTGATCATAATAAATGTTTGAGATTTTCCTCCTTGTTTGATCCTAAGAGACCCTTTATCCATATCTACTACAGCTTTTGTTGTCTTTATGAAGTATCTACCTCACTGAACAGAAAGGTCAGAGGTAGAGGAGGAATTATTCACATTCGCAACATAAAAATACACTAGAAACGCAACAAGTCATCAACTCTAACGAGGACATCCTTAACCAAACCTAGAGGTCTAACTAAGGATAGATCAGCTAACTGTACTAAAAAATCAATAGGGTTTAGGATATATGACTGAAACTCTTAGTAAATAGGGGCATGCATGATATTATTATTCGATTCTAAATCTAGCATAACATGCACAAATTTTATAGACCCTATAGAACAAAGAATAGAAAATATATATGGATTATCATGCTTTATAGAAAGATTAAATGCAATAGTAGCCTCTTGTGTAATCTCAGCCTTTGCTTCTACCTCTAGAAGGCACCTCAACCTAAATTTTCTTACCCTTAGTAGAAAGAATTTTCTCACCTAACAATAGGTCAAGACTGACCTCCGCCTTCCTTGCACTTTTCTTAGCAACAACAAGATTTGCTAGGAAAAAGGGCAACCACAACATAGTTGTCAAAACATAGTAGAGGGTCAAACCCTACCCCGTGCCTTCTAGGCGGAACGAAATTAGTCTTTTGGTCAAACTCATCAAAAGGCTTAGAAACTAGTGAAGCATGACTCTTAGCAAAGCATGCGGTGGAGATGGCATTAGCGTTATGTACATCTAACATTGGTTGAGAAGGGAACTTCACATACTAGATGTCGAGTCTATTCACTGTGTTCACCAAATAGGACACCTGTGTAACCACTTTACATACAAGAGAAGGTGGTCTCATGATTTTGCTTCAGCTGCAAAGTAGTGTCAGCTAGGCTCTTCACTATATCCTCCAAGGGCATGAGGTGACCATGTGTTTGTCAACCTTGACCTTATCCTTGGCCTCCCCAATGATTCTCATTGTATGGCCTACCATTCTGCTAGTTTGCAGCGTAGTTCGCCTCAACTACAGGCTCTTGAGGTTGCTGTTCACATGCAAGGAATACCTGTTTCACAAGAGTGGTCACTTCAAGAAGTTCAAATTTGAGCTCACTTACCTCTTGTGAAGATGCCATGGAAAGGGGAACTCAATCTTTGGTCCCAAATTGCTGGTGGATATCAATGCTTTGACATCTTTAGGAGTCTTATTAAACAAAGCTCCTTTTGGAGCTGCATCAATGTATTCCTATCATTGAAGACTAGCCCTTTAAATGTGCCTACAACATAATATCCTTTTATGAAGCTCTTTGCTCCCTAGCTTCTCTTCTTCTTCACCTATTTTCCCAATCTAGATCTACAAAATATAACAATGAATTTTGATCTTGGAAGGATCGAGTCATAAAAAGAAAGAGAAAATAAAAAAAAATTAAAAGGTAGAAAATTCTTTTGTAGAGAAATTTAAACGCTCCCTGGCAACGATGCCAATTTGACAGATGACTTTCATCACCCAAATCCATGTCAAATAAATTATTGAATCACACACGAAGCATGAATCCTAATGGTAAGTCTAGGTGGAACTCAAGAAGCACATTGATTTCTCAAACCAAATAATTTTCTAACTAATGTAACCGAAGTGGGTTTGAGATTGTTTTCCATTGCAAGAAAGCTACACTGCATTAAACAAAAGTGAATTGTAAAAATTCTATATTAAAATAATCTAGCTTGGGTCTAACAAAATTCTCTATTCTATGTATTTGATCATTCATTTATCCACTAAATTCTAGGTTGCTTTCACCTAAACAATTCAATTGGAAAAGCTAGTTGAATTGTCCTAAGCAACTAATTGAACTGATGAAATACATACAAAAATCATATTAATATTAATTGCATTAAGTGTAAGGGCTCATTAAATAGAATACATAGTTTTCAAGTACATGATTACATATTCATGCAAACTCGATTCTAGGTTAGAGTGATCAATGCAACAAGCAAACTTAACCTATTGCTTCAATAAAGCTATAATCTAGCCATCTTGACCTGTTTGAAAACACGATATTAAATCATTAAAAGCATAATTGAATTAATTAACAGAGAAGATCTAGTTCAAAAAGTCATAAATACAATGAATTAATGGAAAATCCTAAACAACATAAGCTAAAGTGAGTACCTTAGCCTCTCATATCCACATGTCAGATAATGTGGAATTTTTTAAAAACTGAATTAGACTGAAAGAGATGATAAAAAAATAAAGAGAAAAATCATCAAGAACGGATGGAATCAAAGATGTTTTGACCTAGAGGCGGAAAATCTATTTTATACAATTGTTGTGGCACTATAGGGCCTCGATAGGGGCAATGTTACGATGTCGAGGCCCTTTTACAAAAATCACCGGTTCAATATTTTATAGCGTCGTGCATGGTGTCATGGGGCGTTGTGGTGCTCCAAGAAAAAAAGTTGTTTAAGTTTCATTTCTTTGCGCCTTAGCCTTGGATGTTGCCACTTGATTGCATATTTACTCGATTAAGCTTCAAAATTACATCAACATTGATTTCTATTCTCAAATTGCTCAAAACCTATCACTTAGTCAAATAAGATCATAAAATCATGAAACAACTTGATTTAAGCAAAATAACATAGTGTATTTTCAACACTATCATGAATTATTAAAAGAAATGTTACATACAATCATAACATACAACCAGCTTGTATATCACATGCTAATTATTATAAGAATAGATAAGGAACAACACAACATCGATCTAGCATTTAAAGAGAACTTTGCACAGCCTTATCCTCTAGTATTTATCTAGGAGGACAAAGGTGTGAAGTTAATCATGGCGCATGAATGACTGGCAAATAGTCAGATATGCATAATGACAACACCAAAGGAATAAATGTATCAGCAAATTCGATAGACGATGATGGATAGAACATTCATAAAATCGAGTTCAACAACTAATAGAAGCATGATAATTATTACACCGATAGTATGTATTGGCATCGGTCGACTTAGGTAATGAAGACCATTCTTGGGATAATTACATATCTCAACCAATAAGCACTACCAATCAGTCTTAGATGTATAAGTGGATGGAAATCCACATTTGACTAAGGACACAAACACAAGTGAGCTATAAAAACTCAGATTTGATTTAGAGTGAAAACCTAAACTAAATAAACATTTTTATCGCATGGTCACTTAAGTGATCAGGTCTATGGTAATAACATGTAGAAATATATATTATTATAGCCTTTTAGGTAAAACAATGGATTCAAAACACGTAGCTTTTAGTGTAAAATTTTAATATTAAAACAATGCACTTTACATAAGTCTTCACGCTTGATTAACTATGCTTTTAAGTGTTTTTCCATGTACAATGGCAAAAAAAAAAAGAAATGAAACGAGGATCGCACACATGAACTCATCGACAAGAAGCTACTTGGCGAGTCATTAGGTGAGATGCCAGCACATCATTATGCAAGATGATTCGCTAGAAGACAAGAGTGGTAGTTGGGGCTGATGTGAGAAGAAACGGCTACTGCCTGCAGTGATATTTGTAGGCAAGGACGAATATGCAATATAGGCAAGGGCGGATGTGCAACATGGGATAAACAATTTCCCGCCTAAATTATGCCTGTAAAAGAAGCTACTCCACCATGAATAGATAGAGGAGGTCATCCCTTAAGGAGATCGGTGAAGGACGAGTTTTAAAGTCCTTCACCATTTGTAGTAGTATTTCTTCCTCCACCCTTTCACCATCAACATCTAAGTGAGAGCTTGGAAAGGGATTAGAGAGAGAGAAGTTTCCCCACCATTTTCCTTAACTAGTAAAAGAGCCAAGGACACCCCGAGCCTTCTCAATCGGTTGGTGAAAAGGTAGTTTCAAACTTCTTTTAGAAAACAACCTTATACATCTGGGAGGACATTCAAGACAAGATTATGTGCACTCCTTTTAAATATATCCTAAGACCAAGATCAAAAATAGCAACGGTACTTTCAGAAATTTCGAAGATCCATGTAGACAATCTAACTCCTGCTGAACAATATTTAAATTGCTACCTCAAGAGGGTAGACAATTTCAACAATGTACAATCATTCTACATAGTTGTTATCGACAAATAAAGCTCATCAATTAAACGAGAAGACACATGCTATCGAAGAAGCCTTAACTTTGATGAACCAACTACGAGAAGGTGCTAAAGTTATTCAAGAGAGGGCTGCACAATTATCTTTGGAAAAGAAGGAATTGGAGAGCAAACTTCAAAGTACAAATACTGAGTCTAAGCAGCTATCAATCATATCTTGTGAGAAAAATGAGACCATAGACAGGAAAGAACTAAAAGTTGCCAAGCTCCGAGACTAAGTCAACACTCTTGAAAACAGCTTTGCTATCACCAAAAAATCCATTGAGGCCTTACAATTCATAAGAGTATGGAGGTTGAACACGAAGAATTCAAGTGGAAGCTTTAACTTTGCCCCCTTTGCCCCCTTTGCTCCTTTCAAGAATTTTTTTTTTTTTTTGTTGCAATTCCTGTAGATGAAAGATTTTAGTAGAATGATAATGAAAATTTCTTATTCTAGTGTGCTTGCTTCTAAATTTCATTTTGTGCGCTTACATACCTTTTACTATTAAATCATCAGAATGTAGCTTAATTCACTTTTTTTTTTTTGCATGTGACTGAATTTAAAGTAAACTTTAAGCTGCCTACGTACACTTTTTATAACATAGGGATCAAGTCATGATGTAGTTCCACTAAAACACATTTTTTTTTTACATGATGAAATCAAGCTTAAAATTTCTTGCGAAATTTGCCAATGATTGGACCAATTCTCAATCCATCTTGATCAATGATTTTGTATACCCCATTGTAAAAACTTCTTTGACAATGTAGGGTTTGTCCCATTTAGATGTGAATTTATTTACCGTATGCCTCGTCGTGATGATAAGTCTTCTTACTTCAAGCACTAAATCATCAACCTAAAATAACCGGGGCTTTACATGTTTGTCAAAAGCCTTAGACATTCATGCTTGATAACATTCCAGTGCTTGTTAAGTTTCTAGTCACTTTCCGTCAAGTGTTTCTAACTCTTGAAGGCATAACTTAGCTTTGTTTCCAGTAGTTAGGCCTTCTTGAATTGCCATTCGCAATGATGGAATTTTTCTCTCTAGTGGAAGAACTGCTTCTACTCCGTAAACCAAAGAATAGGGTGTAACACCTGTAGGAGTACAATGGGTAGTTTGAGACCACCTTTTTTAGAAGATTGCACAGAGTTTTGTTGAATGTCTCTGACAATCCATTTGTTGCAGCATTATACATAAAAGACTTATACTGTTTGAAGTTAAACTTCTCACATAACTTGTCCATCAGAATGTTAGCAAATTGTCTTTCATTATCAGTCATAATACGATGAGGAATACTATATCGATAAATGATGTATGTTCGAACAAAATTTACAATATTTTCCTTTTTTGCTTATCTTAATGGCACAACTTCAGCCCATCTAGAAAAATAATCAATTCCTATAAGAATATAAGAATGACTAGCCAATGACTTAGGCGTGATAGATCCAACCAAGTCGAGTCCCTAGACTTCAAAAGGACATGAAGCTATTGTTAGATGAAGAGGGCTCTGGTGGTTGATATATAAAATTTGCATGGAATTGACAGGCTTCACAGTTCTTCGCATACTGCATTAAGTCGTGGTTCATAGTGGGTCAATAGGAACCCATTTTTTTCAATTGATGTTGGAGCTCTGGACCAGATTGGTGAGCACCCTAGATGCCTGAATGTTTTTCTTCTAAAGCCTTTGTTGATTCCTCTTTTCTTAAGCACCGCAGAAGAGGACCTTCATATGAGCATCAATAAAGTGTGTTATTGTAATAAATAAATCATGCAGCTCTTATTCGTATCTTAGCTTGATGTCGAGGATAAGCGAAAAGTTTTTCAAGCTTTAAATAGTATTTAATAGGTTGATGTTAGTCTTCTTCATTAATTGCATACATAGGTATCACATTAGTTTCTTCTTATTGACTTTCAATAGAGAGCACAATCCACTTTTGGAAAAGGAAAGTGTTTATCGATACATCTTCTGAGATTGTTAAAGTTGTGGCCCAGTTTGTAACTGCATCAGCTTTCCTATTTTCTGATCTCTGTGTATGCTCTAATATTATGTCGTCAAACATGTCCATCAATCTTCTAGCATAGACATTATATGCCTTGATAAGATATATTTGACAGGGTCGGCTTTTGCCATCAAATATACATTAAAATCATGCAAATAATGCCTCAATTTATCTATTGCAAAGAAAAGAGCGAGACACATTTTCTCAATTGGAGAATAATTCAATTCAGCTCCAATCAGAGTTCTACTTAGATAGTAGAGCGCACATTCCTTACCCTTATCATTTTCTTATCCGAGTATTGCTTTTAGCAAACCTTCATGAGCTGCAATATATAATATCAATGGTTTTCCACCTGCTGATGCACTCAAGACTAGAGCATTGCCTAAATACTTATTTGTGCTATTAAATGCATTTTGGCATGACTAATCCCAAACAAAGGCTGCATCTTTCCTCTTCAATCTCTGAAATGGCTGACATTGACTCGTGAGATTAGATACAAATCATCTAACGTAAGCCAAATGACCCTGCAATCATCTTAATTCGTGCAGGTTTTTCAGACTTGGCATCTTCTAGATGGCATCAATTTTAGAGTGATCAACTTCAATTTCATGATGCCTCACGATAAATCTCATAAACTTTTATGAGGTCACGCCGAATGCACACTTAAGAAAGTTCATCCTAAGTTGATATTTTCTTAGGTGATCAAGGACAAGCTCAAGATCTTTCAAGTGGTCACATTTCTTGGATTTCACTACAAGATCATCAACATAACATTCAACATGTTTATGTAGCGTATCATCAAAGATCCTTTGCAAGTATGTGTGGCACTTGCATTTTTCAATCTAAAGGCATTACCTTATAACACTATATTCCCTTTGGAGTTTGAAACGCTATTTTCTCTTCATCATCTAGAGACATTCAAATTTGATTATATCCTGATAACACATCCATGAAAGATAAAACTTCATGCCCCATTATTGCATCTACCATGATTTTCATGATAAGCAAGGCAAAGTCATCTTTTGAGCATGCATTATTTAGGTTGCGAAAATCAACACAAAGACATAATTGACTATTCTTTTTCCTTATGGGAACAATATTAGTTATCCATGTTGGGTACTTGACTTCACAAATAAATCCAGCTTTAATGAGCTTATTTACCTTTTCCTCGATTTGAAAGATGAGTTCGAGTCGAAATCATTGCTGAACTTGCTCAATTGACCGATACTCTGGTTTGATTGAGAAACATTAAACGGCCAATTTTGGATCAAGTCTAAACATTTCCTTATATGATCAAGCGAAGACATCTTTATACGCTTTGAGTAAGCCCGCATACTCATTTTCGTCATCATCAATAAGTTGGGTTCTTATGAAGATTAGATGAGACTCTTCTATCGCAATAAGATTGACTTCTTTTAACTAATCAATCGTTGATTGACCCTCATCCTTATGTGATAACGGAACGATTTTGACATCTTCTTCAAATGTCTCATGGTCGGATGCCTCTTCTATCGTAACATGGCAACAATATGCCACATCTACTTCGTCTTCTAGCTCATTATCTTCATATCGAGTAAAAACAACATCATTTCGCTTTACTTTTAATAAATCCTCTATGTTTACTGAGATGAACAACTTCCTTTTCATTCTTGATAAAAGATTATGAAATCCTAGCTACATTGCGGATTTCCTCGTTCCTTGTCATTAACCGAGGTTTGCTTGAAACAGACATGGGAAGTGTTGGATCGGTATGGCAACCCTAGAGGGAGGTGAATAAGGTTTAATTAAAGTTTTTAACAAATAAAAAGTAAATTTAACTAATTAAATAATTTTTTAAATTAAATAAAGAACTTTATAAAATTTGTTAAATAACAAGATTGATAAAAAGATATGAATGGAAGTATGCAATCAAACTCAACCAATAAGAATATGTAACTAAAATTAAATTAAAAAATAATTTGAAAAGAGTTAGAGAAGAAGACACCGTAATTTTATAGTGGTTCGGTTAAACTCAACCTACATCCACTTTTCCAAGCACCTCTTAGGGTTTTGATTGAAAATTTTCTTTTGACTCTTTCCACGGATTTGAGCCGAACCGATTCTTGCTCCTTTTTAAGGTTCAAGAGCAAACCCGATCCTTTCCACGGGTTAGGATCCAACCGTTACAATATGTTTGAAATTTTAAATCACACAAAAGAAAACTCTCTAAAAGAGTGAATATACAATTTGAAGCTTAGAAATTTAATCCTCACAATACAATAAGAATTCTCTCAAGAATAAGATGAAAAGAATAAAAAATTGAAGCTTTAGAGAGAATAACAATGTTGGTTTTCTTACTTTTTGAGGATTGTAAAATTTGAACTATCATTTTCTTTTTAAATTCATTTTTTTATAAAAGTCAATAAAACATAACTAAAAGCCACATTTGTTACTCCTCCATTGCTCCAAGTGGCTTTCTCTAATTGGTTCAAATTGAATGTTTGGCTGCCACGTCACCATTTCGGGTATTTTTCCGTTAAGCTTCTTTTGGCAATATTTTCTTCGTTTGAACTTCGATTTGGGTGATTCAAGAGGTGTTAGAAACATCTTTCCAAGCTCTACGTTATGGACTATTTAAATTAATAAAATTGTCAATAAAAAAATGAGGTTTATTATCATCAAAACATAAATTAATTAATTAATTAAAATAAATTAATTTGAGGTTAAGGGCCAAAAAGCCAACAATCTCCCCCTTTTTGATGATGACAAATCATTGAAGAAAAATAACTTGAAACACACATGATCAACAAGTAATTCTATTATCAAGATGTATAACCATAAAGCTCATGTATATATTTCACCACAAAGATCATACTTGAAAACAATTGAAAAGAGAAACTTCTTCCCCCTTAATTAATTCTCCCTCTAAAAATATGCATTATTCAATAGAAACAATTATGCAACAAATTCATAATAACATATTTTTCTTATACTTCTCCCCCTTTGGAATCATCAAAAACAATAACAAGGAAGTAAGCACTCCAAAAAGAATATGAACACATACAAAATGTCTAATTCTCCCCCTATCAATATGCATTTGGTAACTATATCAAGTAAGATATAAAATCACGATGCAGCACAACGAATAATTCCAAGCTCAAGCCTATTTTTACAAAAACTTTCTTCATTCAAAGGTTTGGTAAATATATCCGCTAATTGATTATTAGAGCTCACAAACTCAAGAGTAATATGACCATTTTGTACATGCTCTCTAATAAAGTGATGCATAATATCTATATGCTTAGTTCTAGAATGATGAATAGGATTCTTAGTCAAATTTATGGCACTAGTATTATCACAAAATATAGGCACATTATCAAAATTTAATCCAAAATCACAAAGAACTTGTCATCCAAAGAATTTGTGCACAACAACTAGCAACCGCAATATATTCCGCTTCGGTAGTGGATAAAGCAACAGAATTTTGCTTTTTACTAAACCAAGATACTAAGGAACTACCAAGAAATTGGCAAGTCCCACTAGTACTTTTACGGTCAAGTAAACTACCGGCAAAATCCGCATCGGAATATCCTACCAAATTAAACTCAACATTTCTAGGATACCATAATCCAACATCAATAGTTCCAAGCAAATATTTAAGTATCCTTTAACGGCATGCAAATGTGATTCTTTAGGACAAGATTGAAATCTAGCACAAAGACATACACTAAACATGATATCGGGTCTACTAGTGGTCAAATAAAGTAAAGATCCGATCATACCTCGATAAGTCTTTATATCCACACACTTATCTTTTTCATCTTTGTCAAACTTAGTGGTAGTGCTCATAGGAGTTTTTGCAACTTTACCTTCATTTAATTTGAATTTCTTGAGAAAATCCCTTGTGTACTTTTCTTGACTTATGAAGATGCCATCCTTGAGTTGTTTGATTTGAAGACCAAGGAAGAAACTAAGTTCTCCCATCATACTCATCTCAAACTCATTATGCATACACTTGGAAAATTCTTCACACAAAGATGAATTAGTAGAACCAAATATAATATCATCCACATAAATTTGCACTATAAGCATGTCATTATTTTTAACTTTAATAAAGAGAGTATTATCAATTTTTCCCAGCTTAAAGTCATTCTCAAGTAAAAATTTGCTAAGTCTATCATACCAAGCTCTTGGAGCTTGTTTTAAGCCATAAAGAGCCTTTTTCAACTTATAAACATGATTAGGAAAATCAAAACTTTCAAAGCCCGGAGGTTGTTCTACGTAAACTTCCTCCACAATATAACCGTTTAAAAAAAGCACTTTTTACATCCATTTGATACAATATGAAATTTTTATAAGAAGCAAAAGCAAGCAACATTCAAATAGCTTCTAATCTAACAACCGGTGCAAAAGTCTCTTCATAATCTATACCTTCTTCTTGACAATAACCTTGAGCTACAAGTCTAGCTTTATTTCTAATGATATTTCCATTTTCATCCATCTTATTTCTAAAAACCCATTTAGTTCCAATTATAGATGCATTAGAAGGCCTAGGGACTAATTCACAAACTTTGTTCTTGTCAAATTGATTTAATTCTTCTTGCATAGCTAAAATCCAAAACTCATCACATTCGGCATCTTTAAAACTTCTAGGTTCAATTTGAGACACAAAAGCAAGATTATTAAATAAATTAAGAGAAGAACGAGTTTTGACACCTTGTTTGGGATTGCCAAGAATTAAATCTTTGGGATGGAATGAAGCATATCTCCACTCTTTAGGCAAGGATGAAGAACCCTCTTCTTTCTTTTCTATGATGTTCACATCTTGCATACTTGGAACAATTTCTTTGCCTTTGTCATTAACAAGTAAATCTCCAAAATCTTTTTCTAAATCATCACTACAAATTGACTCATTAGAAATATTATTCCAAGATTCATCAAATACAACATGAATAGATTCCTCAATAACTAAAATTTTCTTATTGAAAACTTTATAAGCTTTACTAGTAGAGGAATATCCTAGAAAAATACCAACATCTGTCTTAGAATCAAATTTTCCAAGTTTTTCTTTGTTATTCAAAATAAAACATTTACAACCAAAAACTTTGAAATACCCAATATTTGAAATTTTGTCATGCCAAAGTTCATAAGGAGTTTTATCTAAAGAGGGTCTAACTAAAACTCTATTTGAAACATAGCAAGTGGTATTAACGGCTTCCGTCCAAAAATATTTAGGTAAACCATACTCATTCAACATTGATCTAGCAAATTCTTGCAAAGTACGATTTTTCGTTTCAACCATACCATTTTGTTGAGGAGTTCTTGGAGAGGAAAAATTATGGGAAAAACCATTTTCTTCACAAAAAGCTTTAAAAGCATCATTAACAAATTATCCTCCGTGATCACTCCTAATTTTAGAAATAAAAAATCCTTTTTCATTTTCTACTCTTTTTGCAAAACTAATAAAACTTTTCAAAGCATCATCCTTATGTTTTATCATCAAAACCCAAGTAAATCTAGAAAAATCATCAACTATCACAAATGCATAATAATTTCCTCCATAGCTAGCAATTCTAGAAGGGCCAAATAAGTCCATGTGTAATAGTTGTAAGGGTCTAGTAGTAGAGATCACATTTTTAGATTTGAAAGAGGACTTAGTTTGTTTACCCATTTGACAAGCATCACAAACTTTGTCTTTTTCAAGTTTAAAACTAGGAAGACCTCTAACCAAACAATTTTTAGAAATATTTGAAATTAAGTGCATGCTAGCATGTCCTAGTCTTCTATGCCATAACCAAGAATCATCATGCAAAACCGAAAGATATTTATCAATAATAGGATAATCATTCAAATCAAGAGTGTACACATTTTCATCCCTATTTCCAACAAACAAAACTTTTTTATCACTAACATTTTCAATTATGCAATTTTTTTTATCAAATATTACTCTAAATCCTTTATCACACAATTGACTAATACTAAGCAAATCATGCTTTAAACCATCAACCAAATGAACATTTTCAATCAAAGTAGATGAATCATTTCCTATATTACCCTTACCAATTATTTTACCTTTCTTGTTGTCACCAAAGGTTACCATGCCTCCATTCTTTTTGGAGAAAGAGATAAGCTTGGATCAGTCTCCCGTCATGTGTCTTGAGCAACCACTATCCAAGTACCATTTGTTTTTCTTAGAGGTTTTCAAACAAACCTAAAAACAACTAAGTTCAAGTTTGATCTATTGGTACCCATACTTGTTTGGGTCCTAGAATGTTAGCATTTACATATTTAGGGATTCATTTCATTTTTTCATAGATATTACAAGCATTAGATCTAGATAGGTAGCAAGAATAAGCTTTATGTCCATACTAGCCACAAGAAAAACAAACAACATTATGCAAAGATTTATTTTTCACAACAAATTTATGTACTATACTTTTCTTGGAGAAATTCTTCCTTGGAGCATTGTAAAACTTTGCTCTTTGTGAAAAAATTCTTCTTGAAGAAGTATTTTGAGCATACTTCAATTTAAAGCATTTAGGTCTAATGTGACCTTCAACACCACAATTATGACATATGGGTACAAAACTAGATTTAACATGATTAGACACATCATTAGGCATGTTAAGCTTAGGCACAATAGGAGATGCTTTAACAAACGTAGTTTTAGAACTTGAAGGAGTAGATGATTCATCAATATAGCCTAAACCTCTCTTATCACCATAAGATTTTCCTACTTCAATAATTTTGTCCAATCTTTGAGCACCTATTGTCAACTTTTTAATAGTTTCTTTAGCTTTATCAAGTTCTTGTAAAACATTTAGTTCATTTTCTTTAAGCACTTTAATCAAGTTATCTTTTTCACAACTACATGCTCAAGAAATCTAACTTTATCAAGCAAAACATCTTTCTCAATACAAACATGCTTATCACTAGAGACATTCAATTCTTCAATTTTCTCAACATTTTCATTCTCTTTAAAGCAAGCAATTGTATCAAGTAAAGACTTATTTTCACTAATTAAAACATTGTATTTCTTCTTAAGCACAACATACTTAGAACTAAGTTTTTCTAGGTCATTTTGCATGATTTCAAAATTTTCAAATAATTCATCAATAGAAGGAGGTTCTAGAGTTACCTTATCATCATGTTCATCTTCTTTGTCACTATAAGCCATGAGACCAAAATTTGTCATTTCTTCAACTTCACTTTCACCTTCGCTACTATCATCCCAAGTAGCCTTCATTGCCTTCTTCTTGGATTTCTTAGATGATTTGAGGAGAGGACAATCCGTTCTTATATGACCCGATCTTTTGCATTCATAACAAATCACCACATCCTTTTTGCTTTTTTCACCTTTTGACTCTTTTTGGGTTGATAGGTGTTTCTTGAAATATTTCTTCCTTTTTATGAAATTTTTGTACTTACGTGAGAAATAAGCAATGTCATCTTCATCAAGGCCATCCTCATCTTCGGGATCAACTTCAAGGAGATAGTCTTTAATGCAATGCTCTTCTTCTTTTTGGACTCATCCTCCAAGTGCCCCTTCATAATGATCTCATGAGTCATGAGTAAGCCAATAAGCTCCTCTAGTGGAAGTTTGGTGAGATCCTTTGCTTCTTGAATTGCCATTACCTTAGCTTCCCAAGTCTTAGGTAGAGACCTTAGAATTTTTCTAACATTTTCGAAAGTTGTATAAACCTTACCAAGACCCTTCAAAGCATTTATGATGTTAGTAAATCTAGTAAACATATCGGTGATAGTCTCATTAGCATCCATCTTAAACAATTCATAATTATGAACAAGCATGCTAATTTTAGACTCCTTAACTTGATTTGTTCCTTCATGAGTAATTTCAAGAGTATTCCAAATTTCTTGAGCGGAAGAACACATGGATATTCTATTAAATTCATCTTTACTCAAGGCACAATACAAACAATCAATAGCCTTAGCATTAAAAGAACACTTTTTCATTTCATTTTCATCATACTCTTCTTCTAATTTAGCTTATCAACATTATCAACCTTTTTCATGGGTACATAAGGACCTTTAGCAACAATTAACCATAAATTATAGTCAATAGATTGCAAATAAATTTTCATTCTAGCTTTCCAATATGCATAATTTGAACTATCAAAATAAGGAGGTCTAGAAGTAGATTGACCTTCAACAATCCCATTTGCCAATAGGTTTGCCATAATGCTCTAACAATAAAGTTTATCAAGAAATTAAAATTTCAAGATGAGCAACCTCGCTCTGATACCAATTGTTGGATCTGTATGGCAACCCTAGAGGGGGGTGAATAGGGTTTAATTAAAGTTTTTAACAAATAAAAAGTAAATTCAACTAATTAGATAGTTTTTTAAATTAAACAAAGAACTTTATAAAATTTGTTAAATAACAAGATTGATAAAAAGATATGAATGAAAGTATGCAATCAAACTCAACCAATAAGAATATGTAACTAAAATTAAATTAAAAAATAATTAGAAAAGAGTTAGAGAAAAAGACACCGTAATTTGATAGTGGTTCGGTCAAACTCAACCTACATCCACTTTCCCAAGCACCTCTTGGGATTTTGATTCAAAATCTTCTTTTGACTTTTTCCACGGATTTGAGCCGAACCGATTCTTGCTCCTTTTTTGGGTTCAAGAGCAAACCCGATCCTTTCCACGATTTAGGATCCAACTGTTACAATATGTTGAAGTTTTAAATCACACAAAAGAAAACTCACTAAAAGAGTGAATATACAATTTGAAGCTCACAAATTTAATCCTCACAATACAATAAGAATTCTCTCAAGAATAAGATGAAAAGAATAAAAAATTGAAGCTTTAGAGAGAATAACAATGTTGGCTTTTTCACTTTTTGAGGATTGTAAAGTTTTAATAATCTTCTATTTAAAATTTGGGAAAAGTGAAGTATTTAAAAAGAGAGGAAAGATAAATTCAAAATCATTTTAGGTCATTAGATGTAAGTAAAAGAAAAATGAATGGTTGAGATTTAAACTCAAATAACCGTTAGATACAATACAAATAATAATATAATAATATGTCTTTTCAAAATACTTTGTTTAAAAACCAATAAAGCAACTTCACCATCTTTAAAAAAAAAACTAGTCGTTAGACACAAGGAAAAATAATAATATTAAAGTCATTTTCTTTTTAAATTCATTTTTTTATAAAAGTCAATAAAACATAACTAAAAGCCACATTTGTTACTCCTCCATTGCTCCGAGTGGCTTTCTCTAATTGGTTCAAATTGAATGCTTGGCCGCCACGTCACCATCTCGGGTATTTTTTCGTTAAGCTTCTTTTAGCAATATTTTCTTCGTTTGAACTTTGATTTGGGTGATTCAAGAGGCGTTAGAATCATCTTTCCAAGCTCTACGTTATGGACTATTCAAATTAATAAAATTGTCAATAAAAAAAATCAAATTTGTTATCATCAAAACATAAATAAATTAATTAATTAAAATAAATTAATTTGAGATTAAGGGCAAAAAAGACAACAGGAGGTTTCTTCTGGCCTCTTTTACCGACATGCATAACCTTTTGAATGCAATGCTCTTGTGACTAAAGTTGGACTTGTAGATTGTACTTTTTTTTAAGTTGTATTTAGCCTTTCAAAAGTAAAAATTCGGGTGGAATCAGAAGTTCAACCTTTATTTTTCTCGTCCACTGTCAGTGTACTCAACCTCTAGAAAACTGAAGGGTGTGTAGTAGAAGAAGTAATGTGATAAAAAACAAACTTCTTTGCGTAAGGGAAACCCCATACCTTTCATCGAATATCTTCATGCTTTAAACTTAGTACGAATCGTAAAGTCATAACTCGCATTTGCAATCATCTTATATGTGTTTGGGTCAAACCCGTCCACCGTTTTGTTTTTCTCGAAGGAATGCTTTTACGCTCTCTTTCTTAATTTGTTTTGCCTCTCCTTTATCCATCTAGTAGGTGGTGTGGTCAAGCTTTCCTTCAATATTTCGACACTTTTGACCGTTAAGTTTTTCAAATATCCATCTGGTAGGGGTTTTTAGGCTTTTTCCTGTGGGATTGCCATCTTTCGATTTTCTGGCACTTTATACGTAACTTGGGTCTTTGGTTCATCATTATCTCGACTATTGAGTGCATCCACTTCATTTGACTTCTTTATTATAATCGTTTTTTGCTCGAGCTTATAAGTGCCTTTGGCCATGGGAACTTCAGTTGATATGATTTCACTTATATCATCACCTTTTGTGTAAAATTTTGCATCAGGAAAGTGAGACTCGGCCTTTGAGAATGTCTTAGTGTCAGAATCAACCTTTCTAATTCCATGTTTATAAAATTTAAAGCATTGGTGGAGCGTGGAGGTTACTACTCCATTTTAATGAATCCATGAATGTCTTAATAACAACCTGCAAGTAGTCTTCAAATCGATCACATTAAATATAGTGCTTCCCTGCAAATCTCTTATGGTTATCTCCAAAGGAATAGTGCTTATAGCCTATTGTGAGCCTTGTCAAAGCCTTGAATCACCAAATTATTGCTTGATAACTCTTCAATTGAGATATCCAATTGATTCATGGTTGAATTTTGTAGAATGTTGATAGTGGAACCATTATTGATGAGAATTTGATTGAGTTTTGCTCTTGAACATATCCTGACACAAATAAAGGTTTGTTATGAAGCATTTTTCTAAGTAACAAGTCCTCATCACTAAATGATATCGATATACCACATGAATCACATGCCTTCGTTTGTGATGAAGAAATAGTCAAGACATCATCATTTTTTAATATCTCAATAATTATATCCTTGATTTCTCACAAGAGTGACAACAAATCATTTATACCTAAAGAAAGCAATTCCTCTAGCTTGGTTGTTGCCTTCACAGGATCTGAGGCAGAAGCATCATCCCCAATCATACCGATCGCATGACATGACACTTTCAGTTGGAAAGTTTTCAGGGAAGAAGTCTTTCAAGGTTATTGGTTGTTCTGGCCAAGGAAGCCCCTTACTTTCTTCAGTGAATTGTTAAAACTTTCTCTTATTTTTCTAGCCTTTCTTCTCTAAGACTTACCCTTTCTTTTATAGTCTCTGTATGAATGAAATTCTCTTTTAAGAAATATTTTTTTACGTTTCTTTCAATGTGTTACTAACATCCATACCTCATCAGCACCCTCCACTTGCTTTTCTTCTTCTTTGGAGAAAACAATTTGGAGGTAAATTTTATAAGGCCTCCGATAAAGAATATATAATAACAGGCTCCAGAGATCTAAATTGGACCAGACTTCCTATAGTAGGTAATCGACCATCGGATGAGCCATTACAATGACATGATTTGATTGTGCCACATCATCGAGATCTAACTCAATCTTTTTGTCTAAAGCTAATTTCAAAATCAACTCTTTAAATACAAAGCATTTTTCTATGGGATGGCTAACGACTCGATGATATTTTTAGTAATTGGAATCATTTACTCTTTCTATTTTTGCAGGTCGTTTACATTCAAGAAGTTGAATGAATTGTTTTTTCAGTAGTTGCCCTAACATATTGGGTAAGTTAGAGTCTGGAAAAGGGTAAACTTTTTCTTGCCTCTCTTTCAATGTCGGACGTCTTTTTTTGCCTTCATCATGGAGTTTTTCAACCTTTTTTTATTTGGAGACAAACTTTAAAGGGATCATGTTGATGACCATAGCTTCCTTGGTAGCACCCTTCAATACCTTTTGAATGCTCTTCACATCCTTATTTTCTTTTCTTACTTCTGGGACTAGTAGGTCATTGTTCCCTATATTAGCAATACTTAGCACCATATCATGAGCTCTTGTTGCTAACTCTTCAAAGGTGCAGGATTTTGTTCCCTGCAAGATGTACATAAACCCCCAAGGCATTCCTTGAGTCACATTTCCACTACTGACAGTTTAGTTAATCTATCTTTGAAGTCAAGGGTTAATGCTCTCCAACGATTAATATAGTTAATGACCAGCTCATCCTTGTTGGAACTTATGTCCTAAAACTTATAGTTTGTTATCATATTTTATTCAATAAAATCATTATTGAGAAATTATTAGTGAAATTAAATACTATAATCTTAAATATAATAAACTAAGGTTCCAATGCTAGTTTTAAATAAACTTGAATTTATGTAGAGACATAAACGTGGATCAAGCTCGAGTATATAGCCTAAATAATCTATAGTATACGAATAAGGTGGTTCACCTTGTTTTGAGAACACTATGAATGCAACCCACTTTTTAGTTAGTACAAACAATGTGATCCTGAATCGTTCATGTAAAGACATGAAACTAGGAGCATCCTATTTAAAGAGTTTACATAAGACTAAACCATGAAATAGTCACTTTTAAGTTCTAACATTTTTTACTATTTCAAACTGACTATTTTGATAATTGATAATCTAGGTAACTTAATCTTAATTCTAAGCTAACTATGAACTTTGTACACACGAGATTATCCTTAGGTCTGCATAGGTGAGAGCAACTCATCAACGCTAACCCAATAAGCCTCTCATTTCAGGAGTAAGACCGGGTGGATAGCTAGTGTAAGACCCGTACTTAAATTAAGAATTAAGAAGTTAAAATTTTGGCTAAGTGTTTTGAAATAGGCATTTTGATTGAAAGAAGGCATTTTGAAGTAAGACTACGTGTTAAGAGGTTGTCAATTTGGGTTAGTATGTGATTAAAGGTGCTCGCGAAGAAAGAACAAGTGAAAAGAAGAAATGACAATTCGGGGAAATTCCTTGAGTATTTTTAGTGGGCCACGTGTAGAGTTTAAGTTAAGCATGTTTAAGTTTAACTTTAAGCTTACACATGCTCCACTAAGAGTGGAGAGCTCACAAGCAGACAAGAGTTTGAGAATGACTAAGATGGTTGAGAAGTAGTAAAAATAGAATTTGAGACCAGACCATTAGTAGTGGTTACTTTGAATAAGATAAGAGGAAAGCTAAAAGGTTAAAGTGTTGCCATTTTGTCTATGCGAGAATAGGAAGAAGGAAAGAAGAGTCAAGAAGAGTCAAGAAGAGTTTGTGTTACCAAATAGTGTTGTGAGTATTTTCTTTAAAGTGTTTAAATGATTTTTAGCTTCTTTATAGATTCTCTGATGATTTGGAATAATGAATTTCAATATATATGTTTTTATAGAGATTTAAATGAAAAGCTTATATGTTTTATATGTTTCAAAGTATGATTTGATTATGAAATTATGTTCAAACCTTTAGTTACTTTCCTATCAATGAGCTAACTATTATGTGCACATAATGAGTCAAGGCAACCATGGGGTGAAAGGGGCTACATGGTGATGAGAAACTGGCTAATACATTGAAAGGAACATATTAGGCTTAGTAGCCTAACCAATAAGGACAAATCTAGATATTTTCGGATGTTATTATTACAGTAGTCTAAATGTGAAGTAATGAGACATAGCGTGATAAAATGATTCAAGATCCTTGGCTAAAGGAATGCTTGGTAACTAATGTGTGTTTATGCAACATGAAACATTTATGTGAAATGATATGTTTTTCATGATTTGACATTTATGTTTTACGTGATGAATGGTATTTGTAAAAGTGTGATAAAAAGGATTTCCTAAAACCTCACTAAGTCTACTAGACTTGCATTTTTAAAATTTTATCTTTCAGGATACAGGCGTTAAGGCCAATTAGGAAGGTTGAAAAGCTTGATAGGCGAGAAGGCTGCCAAGGCGTTTTAGGTTAAATTTAAATAGTAATATTTATGTTTACATTTATAAACAGTTGTAAAACGCTTTGTCAAAGTTTAATAAAGATTTAGTTTGGATTACTTTTGTTGTACCAAGTTTGTTATTCGCCTAAATTATATTTTTCTAAGTTAAGTTCAAGAAACTAGGCGATTAAGCAAAGTTACTGTTAGGGGTAGTCTCGGGGGTAAAATAGTAACTTAACCTAGTCTAGATTACGAACAACCTATGAAGGACTAGAGGAGTGTTTGCATGGATCAATATCAAGGTGAATAGAGAAAGTAGTTTATAATAAGTGGGTAAGGGATATGTGACAACACATCCCATAGTCTCTTCCATTAGGTCGCACCATGAGATTCCTCTAATGCGCTTGCTTGTCTGCCCTAGAGCAACCTTTCCTTCGAAGAGTTGTATTATAGGATACGAAACACCGTGAACTCTAAATATGGATAGGTTTTCTTAGATCGTTTTAATATTAACTTTCCACTTTCGGGAGCATATTGATTATGATCTCTGAGATCCAAAAATGGTGGGTTACACTTACAAGAATTACTAAGGTTTTAGTACATTCTCAACCAAAGTAGCAATAACTAAGTGCTATAGACAATAAGTAGTTATTTTAGAGTTAGCTTCTAGTCAAGATTGTCTTGGTTCAAATGAAAAATAATCAACTACCTTTTGGTTGAGGTTATTCCAAACTTTTGAAATATCATTGAAAAATACAAATAATGAAGGGTAGATTATTAGTAATTGCTAAACTAGATTGGCTTCTAAATTATTATAGTTTTTACTAAGAGAATATAGTTATCTTTTCAGCATGAATAACTCAATAATTCAACTTTTAGCTTCTGATAAACTAAACGGCGACAATTATGTGGAATGCTAATCAAAATTAAACATAATACTAGTAATTAATGATTTAAGATTCGTCTTAACTAAGAAATGTCCTCAAACCTCGGCAGCAAATCCTAACCGAAATTTTCATGAAATATTCAATCAATGGGTCAAAGCATATGAGAAATCTACATTCTTGCTAGCATGACTAATGTTTTGGCAAAGAAACATGATCAATCCTTATCCACGGCTAAAGCGATTATGGAATCATTGAGGGAGATGTTCGGGCAACCGTCCTACTACCTAAGACATGAAGCAATTAAACATATTTCCACAAAGCGAATGAAGGAAGAGACCTCTGTTAGAGAACATGTCCTAGACATAATGATACATTTCAACATTGTTGAGGTGAATGGTGGACCCATCAATGAGGCTAATCAAGTTAGCTTTATCTTACAATATCTACTAAAGAGTTTCATATCGTTTCAGACAAACATAACACTGAATAAGATAAAATTCAACCTGACCACTCTTCTTAATGAGCTTCAACGGTTTCAAACTCTTGCTTTGGGTAAGGGAAAAGAAGAGGAAGGAAATGTTGCTACCACCCAAAATAAGTTTTTAAGAGGATCGTCCTCTCAAAGCAAAGGTGGACCCTCAAAACCAAAAGCTTAAATGAAGAAGAAGGGAAAGGAGAAGACTTCCATGACAACATAGGCAAAGAAAGGTGACAATAAAGGAAAATTTTTCTACTGCAATCAGGATAGACATTGGAAAAGGAGAAGAAACAACACCTATTTTAAGACATAAATTCAGAGCCAATTCCACCTATTTTAACACCTATTTTAAGACATAAAACCAGTAAGAAATCATGAAGAAATCTATGAACAAGCAATATCGTTATTGATTGATGAAAACGATGGTGGCCCAGAAAGCCATCGTGGACAAACGGCATCAATTGTAGCACCCCGTTCTGGAGGCTCATAGCTATGAGTGGCCTATATTTACCCAAAATACCTTGCTATGAAGAAAGCAAGGAAATTAGCAGCATAAGGTAAATATGATTTACTAGTTGTTTAAACATGTTTAATGGAATATGATACTTTAACCTGGATACTAGATTCAAGAGTCATTAATCATATTTTGTCACACTCTGCCCTAATATTCGCTTCTTGTAACCAAGTGGAGGCATGCCGCATAGGTCCTCAACACTTACCACACCGCATGGTAAACGCCTAATGCCTAATATGCAAAACAATGTCTATTTTTTGTTACTTGAACGTAGGGCTTAAACGTCAAGCCTTCTTAACACAAAGCGGAGTACAACAACTTAAATTTCATTAGCTTAACCTTATCACTTAGTTCATTTTTACTTCTCAATCACTACACGATAGACACGAGGTAATGCAAAGTAATGAGTATAAAACTTCTCTTTATTAACTGACAACTCTTACAAGGTTTAGAGATTACAAATATAACTCTTCTGCTCTACCAAGGCTAAAACCAACTTCTTGTCGTCCTTCTTTTTTCCGCCGAGGTGCAACTCTTCGTGCCAAGGTCTTTAAGGACCTAAGGCTCTTTTTCTTCAACTCCTTCTCCTCGAGTCATCAACATCCCAACTTGAGAGCAGACCTCAATGACCATTTTCTCTCTGTACCATATAACGTTGCTCCTGTTGGTGGCAGTTAGAGGTGTAAAGCTGACACTTTATCCTTCCCCTCGACCACCCGTCCACCATCAATCTTGTGGACAACGTCTAGACTTCCTTTCCCTGACTCAGCTTTCTGGTTCTCTAGCTTCCCGAGTTTGGCCTTGCCAACTTGGGTATTGTACTCGCTTTCCTTCTAAGCTAAGCCATTTGCACTAAGGAGCCGTGAACTTTCCAACCACCTTAGACTGAAGATAAGATGACTCAGCTATCATGCCTCATAAGGCTGCAAAGTAACTCTACCTTCACTCCTTAACTAGGCTACAACACCTAATATCCATTCTTCGCTTGGCTTCAACACCTAACAACCTGGAGAAGGGAAAACTTAAAACATAAGTCAAACAGACTAAATGAATGATGAGTTTGAGAAAACCTTTTCAGGGAAAACACATCGGAAATATCAATAATAAGGTTAAACCGCATCGTATAAATTACATTACATCACCCTCAAATAATTCAACTATCAGTACCACAAGTACCACGCACTTAGATCATTTTGCAATTCATGCTTATCACTGAGGTCTGGGATTCTATCGTCAGGACTTGGGATTCATACACAACCAGTGTCACGCGAGTTACCTAGGATTTCTACCAGTGCCTCGTCACATTCGATTTTTATCGACCTGGGATTTATTTTCAACCAGCATCTCACTATAAACTTTCCTAGACCTAGGATTCTTCCCTAGATTAGACTTGGGACTCATGTTTACCCAGAGTCACGCGATAGGTCTTATCTTCTCTCAATATGCAACCACTACAAATGGTAAACAAAAGGTTAGTCTTCCAAGATTATTTTCCTCACATAAGATCACAGTAGTAACAATGTTATATACTAAGCATTGACGAAGGAATACTTCCAGATAATCATCGATAAAATATCTTTTTCATGCATCAATTTTACAAACACCACATTAACTATTTGTGTAAGTCATACATAAAACCTTTCCTCCAGTGCTAAAAATTCACGAATTATCTACCTATAAGGAATACTTAGAAACAAACATTTGTTACAAAGATACTCGTTTGGGTTTAGGACGAATCTCTTGCAACATTTATTCATAATTCGTAAACAAACATAGAAAAGAATTAACAGTAGATAACAACTCAAAAATCACGTTGAATTTTTTTTTTGTCACTCACACATATTTAGCCTCAAATCCTTCCTTCTCTGCTTTTGGGTTCCTTGTCTCGCCTAGTAGTTCCCTCGACCAACCGCTTAGCGTTCTGAATCTCTATTTTTCATTTTCATCCAAAAATCTAGCTTTTCTGAAGAAAAGAAAAAATCTCTTTTTTATTTTGGCCTTTGGCCTTTTTATATCGACCTCCCACATCAAAGGGTCGCTTCAATACTTTACACTTGTCTTCTTGTCGATTTGTTGTGCCATGCAACCAACCCAAACTTGACACGTAGGCTAAAATGCAAACGATGATTGGATGTTCCCTTGACATGTCAACCTTATCTCCTTGGAAAGTTAAACTCTTTTAAATGCATGACTATCTTTATCTTCTCAGGAAGCAATAGACATTTACTTTTCCTCATTGATTCGTATAGGCTTGACAACAAGACGCCTACTTCTCACTAAACTTCCTTAAGCATAAGTATTTATTCTCACACTTTTGCATTAAACGCCTAACTCTTGTCATCCAACACAGGCTTCTTCCTCACTGCTTATTCTTATTGTGTAGCTTACATTCACACGATATAACTTACACAAGTATTCCTCTTTGCGTTGCCTTTTTTCCCTTTTTGTGTGCTTCCTCGTGGCATGCCCAATACTCTTATCCGAAATGACTTCTCAACAAGGATTCTTTCCAACCAAACGACCTTTCTTTGGGTCAAGGCCTAACACATACTCCTTTCACGAAATATATTCCACCGTCAGAAATCTCTTAATTCAACACCCTGGCCACAGGGTTATTATCATCTTGGCGGTACACGATCAGGACCTTACATATTTTCTTCCCATTTCAAGAAACTAGTTCTTGGAAAAGGCTTGTAAAAGATGAGATTACTCTCGAGGTTAGAACAGGAGAGGTAGTATCAACTAAAGGAGTGGGAGATTTGAAGTGCTTTTTTGAAGACATATATCTACTACTTAAAAATGTTTTGTATGTACCTCGAATGAAGAGGAACTTGATATCTATCTCTTGTATCTTGGAACATATGTATAAAATATCTTTTTAAATTAATGAAGTGTTCATTTTCTGTAAAGGTATTCAAATATGTTCTGCTATACTTGAAAACAACTTATATAAGTTAAGACCAACTAGAACAAATTTTGCCTTAAATATTGAAATGTTTAGAATAGTCGAAACTCATAATAAAAGACAAAAAATTTCTTCTAACGCCTATTTATGGCACTTAAGACTTGGTCACATAAATCTCAATAGGATTGGGAGATTAGTTAAGAGTGGACTTCTAAATCAGTTAGAAGAAAACTCTCTACCTCGATGTGAATCTTGTCTTGAAGAAAAAATGACCAAGAGATATTTTAGTAGAAAAGGTCTCAGAGCTAAAATACCTTTAAAGATCATACATTCGAACCTTGGTAGACCAATGAATGTCAAAGCTCGGGGAGGGTATGAATATTTCATTAGTTTCATTGATGATTATTCAAGGTACAATCATGTTTACCTAATGCATCACAAGTCTGATTCTCTTGAAAAGTTCAAAGAATATAAGGCTAAGGTTGAGAATGAATTAGCTAAAACAATAAAGATACTTCAATCAGATCGAGGTGGAAGGTATATAGACTTATGATTCAAAAACTATTTAATAGAACATGGAATCTAGGAACAACCCTCTGCACCTAGTACGCCTCAGCAGAACGATGTATCAGAAAGAAGAAATCGAACCCTGTTAGACATGGTTCACTCTTTGATGAGTTTTGCTAAGTTGCTAGATTCTTTTTAGGGATATGCTTTAGAGACCATTGTATATATTTTGAATAACGTTTCCTCTAAAGGTGTTTCAGAAACACCTTATGAGCTTTAGAATTTGGGGATGCCTGACGCACGTGTTGGTGTAAAATCTTAAGAAATTGGAACATCGTTCAAAATTATGCCTATGAATAGCTTATTTAAAGAAATCAAGAGGTGGTCTATTTTATGATCCTCAAGAAAATAAAGTATTTGTATCGACAAATGTCACATTCTTAGAGGAAGACCACATCAAGGATCATCAACCTTGGAGTAAACTAGTATTCAATGAGATTTTCAAAAGTGATACAGATAAACCTAGTTCATCCACTAAAGTAGTTGATGAAACTAGAAAATCTGGTCAATCACATCCTTTTCAAGAGTTGAGAGAGCATCGACGTAGTGGGAGGGTTCATCAGCCTAATAATGGCGTAGAGGATCCACTAACCTATTAAACATGCAATGAATGATGTCGACTGTGACCAATAGATCAAAGCCATGAACCTCAAAATGGAGTTTATGTACTTTAATTCTATCTAGACTCTAATAGATCAACCAAATGACGTAAAACCTATTGGTTGTAAATGGATCTACAAGAGAAAATGAGACCAAGCTGGTAAAATACAGACTTTTAAGGCTCGACTTGTGACAAACGGTTATACCAAAAGGGAGGGAGTAGACTATGAAGAAACTTTCTCTTCCGTTTTCATGCTTAAGCCATTTAGAATACTTTTATCCATCGTCATTTTTTATGATTATGAAATTTGGCAGATGGATGTCAAGGCAGCTTTTTTGAATGACAATCTTGAAGAGAGTATCTATATGGCTCAACCAGAGGGGTTTATAGAACAAGGACACAAACAAAAGGTTTGTAAGCTTCAAAAATTCATTTATGGATTAAAGCAAGCATCTAGATCTTGGAATATATAAGATTTGATACTGTGATCAAGTCTTATGGTTTTGAGCAGAATGTTGATGAACCTTATGCTTACAAAAAGATCTTCAATTCCATTGTAGCATTCTTAGCTTTGTATGTCAACGATATTTACTCATTGGAAATTATGTAGGTTATCTCAATGACATCAAAAAATGGCTAGCTACGCAATTTCAAATGAAAGATTTCGGAGATACACAACATGTTTTTGGGATCCAAATTGTTCGCAGCCTTAAGAATAGAACACTAGCCAAGTCTCAAGCATCTTATATCGATCAAATGTTGTCTAGATATAAAATGTAGAATTCCAAAAAGGTTTTTCTGCCATACAACTATAGAATTCATTTGTCAAAAGAACAATGTCCTAAGACACCTCAAGAAGTTGAGGATATGAGAAATATTCCCTATGCTTCTGCTGTTGGGAGTTTGATGTATGTAATGTTATATACTAGACCTGACATTTGCTACTCAGTAGGGATGGTTAGTAGGTATCAGTTCAATCCATGACGTATAGCCGATTTTACAATGGAAACTTGTATAGCCAATGTCACAATGGAAGATGAATACGTAATGGCTTGTGAAACGAAAAAAGAAGCAGTATCGCTAAGGAAATTTGTGAAACCCGAAATTTCATTAACCTTTGAAACTTGCCAAGTTTAGTCAAGGATAAGAACAAATGAAATTTTATTGGAAACAAGGTAAAAATACTTGGAAAATGGATTTTTAACTTGAGGAAAAGAGAAAAGTTAAAAAAAATTTGGCTGAGTGTCAAAAGAATCGTTTTAGGTATTTGAAGGTTATATGGGCAACAAAGGAAGGCTAGAAAACCTCCATAGGGTGTCATTGGGTTGCAAGAAGAGGCTTGAGAACCTCTAAAGAGGTTAGCTTGCTAGGCATTTGGTCATGGAGTAGGCGGCCAAGTAAGGGAACTAACCTCCAAAGATGATGCTTAGGCGTTTGGATGACTAGGCAAGGAAGCAACTAAGGTTAGCTAGGCGTTTGAAGCTTGTCTTTGGGCTGCCAAGGACCACGTGAGGAAGACCTTGAGAGGTTAGTTTGGCGAGAGATATGGTCATGCGAGGAAGCTAGGCGGCCAAGACTTGGCAAGGTGAACATGAAGGTTAGCTAGGCGAGGAGAGGCTATACAGTCAAGGCTTGATGCAAGATGACTTGGAGGTTAGCTTTATGAGTAGGACAAGTATATGGCATGATGGGGGCATTCGGTTAAAAATAAGTTCAGGTGTCTAAACCATGCCATCATGCATTTTTGGGGCCAAGGAGGACATGGAAGAGTTGTTGAAGTGTTAACAAGAGCTTAAGAGGTGAGTCTAATCAAGATTAAGTGTCACTTTAATCGCATGCAAGGGACTCTATAAATAGGCCAACTTCAGCAATCAATTTCTCACAACTTACTTGTGCAAAGTCACTCATATTAGCCTTGAAAGTTCAGAAATTGAGTCTATTTTGTGAGAGAGGGTGTTCAATTTGGAATCAAGAAGGTTTGCGATTGGATCAAGATTAGGCGAGAAGGTCATTTCTCAGGTGATTCTCAGCAAGGTGTACTTCTAGAGGGCTACATGACTCAATTCTTAGAGTTTTCCTTCGTAAATTTGAGTTAAGTAAGTTAAGAAAATTTAAAGAAAGTTTTATAAAAAGAGTTATGGGTTGTTAGTTATGATTTTTCAAAGATGGGTCATGATTTTGGAAGTTAAATAGTGTCTAGGTAGTGGCTGTGAGTCATGCATGTGTCGGCAAGAAGGGTTTGTCGTTTTGATCATAGAGGTTATGTTGGGTCAGATTATACGCACATAACAAGGTCATGGAATTTTTGGAAATTTTTAAGGATCTTTTAGATATTTTCATGTTCAAGGAATTAATTAAGGATAAAATATGAATTTTTCAAAACACGGAGGATTATAAGGAATTCTTGAGAACAAGGTTATATTCAAGTAATTGTGAGTAACAAAAATGTTTTAAATGCTACTTACTAAACATGTTTTCAAGCTTACAAGTAATAGCTTGTGAGTAACACCATGATTTTCGAAATATTTCTTGAACATGATTTAAGGTTATACAAGTAAAATGATTTGCAAAACATGATCTCAAGTTCTTATACATGCCATGTTATTCATAAATGTTTACTGAAATGATATTTCCATGCTACGTTATGATTTCATGATTTCAAGGAAATATTTCAAATACTTTCAAGGAAATATTTCATGTTTTCAAATGATTTTATCCATGCCCGAATATTTCATAAGACCTATTGTATACATGTGGTTAACTTCATACTAATGGTACAGTTGACGAACCTATTTCTAACAATGGGCCATCAGGAAGGGTATATTATTATGCCTTAAAGGAGGAGGATTAGGTACCCACTGCTGTTCCATTTTCAGACAAAGGGGTAAATACTGCCCGTGGCTATGGAGAACTGTTTTCCAAAAACTATACAAATGTTCAAGTTTCATGTTATGATTATTTACTAATAAATGTACTCAAGCTCCGGTTTTATACTAAAATGTTTATGAAAACCTATTTTATAAAATCGTTGCTCACTAAGTCTTTCGATTAACCCTTTCAAAAACAATTTCCCACTTTTCAGGTACAGATTGTGGATCTCAGTGTGTTGAACAGACAATTGCCAGGTCAACTTAGTTTTCGTTATGCAAGGATATTGTTTTGTTTCAAAATAGTTATTTGATTTCTCAAATACTTATATATATATTCATATTTTGTTCATTATCCATGTTACATTTTATAAAAGATTTCAAATGGGTCACACTACGGTTTAAACGTATTTTAAGTTAGAAGACTTTCGTTGTTGATTGTTTCATGTTTTCATGGCATGTGTCAGTTGAGGTATTTTCGGAGATGAATGCCTTCGGCTAACATCACGTCATGTCTCAGAACAAGCAAGCAGGTACTCAGGGCGGGTTGTGACAGCTTGGTATTAGAGCAACAAAGTTCCTAAGGAACAGAGCACTCATGGTTAAAGTTTGTTTTAATAAAACAACTTGATATTAGAGGAAGTTTTTAGTCTTTGAAGAAGGAACAAGTTTTATAAAAGTGATTTTCAAATGAAATTATGTTTCCAATAAAGTTGACTGGTAGGCAACTTATGTAAGCAGCAATCGAGATACAATCTTGCTAAAAAGCCATGTAAGTAGTCTCTATTGCTATTTCAAGCACTAAAACAAGAAAATATCTATTACTCACAGATCCTTGGAAAACAATAATGTTAGAGGACATCTAGAACTGTATGGAGTAGAAAAGTATGGTGGATCAATATATCCTACCAAGTTAGAAGAGTGGATGCATAGGGTGCGAGAATGCTTTGAAATAATAGGTTGTGATGAGGATATTAAAGTAATGTTAGTACAATAATCTATGATCATAGATGATGCAAAAGAATGGTGGTTTACACTAAAGGAGAATTTGTTGGAGGATGTTAAGCAGAATTGAGATGTGTTCTAAAATATGTTTGGAAGGGAATACTTTTCCAAACACTATCGGAAGATGAGATTGAGGGAAATAAAGGAAGAAAGTAAACAAGAGTCAGTAGGATCTTGTTCTCAAGAAAAAGAGGTTACTTCAAAATTGGAAAGAAAGAAACTGTGTTATAAGTGTAAGAAGTTTCACACGGGAACATGTGTTACTGATAAAGATGAATGTTACTTTTGTTGTAAAAATGGACAACATAAGAAAAATTGTTTAGCATTTAGTCTGGATAGACAAGTAGAAATAGGGGTAGTCTCTGCAGCTCCATCTATTAGATGACAAGTAGCGGCATCAATTAAGGGAAAGGATAAGCTTTTTTAGGATATCTAAAGGAAAAATAAGAAAAGTACTAAATGTAAAAAGTGTTTGTTTCTTGTGTGCTTATGTAAAGCAGCTGTATGTTATGTATGTAAGGAAAGCTTATGAAGTTAATAAATAAAAAGTATGTTGTAGATAATTATTTTTGTTTATTTATTAGTTGGACTAAAATTGGAAGTTTAAAGTGTTATGCATAAGCTATAACCATTTATATGGATGTTAAGGATATGGATGTTTGTAGAAAGATAAGGATGTCTCATCATACCAGAAAGGGAAAAGAAAATGTCCGGACAACACCCATAGAAGAGGATCCAACTTTGGAAAGTGAGTCAAGTACGAGGTGTGACGGGATTGATGAACAAAGCTACAAGCACATGTTCCCAAGATTTATGTAGTCAATGAAAACAATGTAAATTAGGACTGACAAGAAACATAGCATCAGGAAGGTACGGCTGGTACATGTATACATGTGGTTAACTTCATATGGATGGTACGGTTGACGAACCTATTTTTAACTATGGGTCGTCAAGAAGGGTATATTATTATGCCTTAAAGAGGAGGGTTAGCTACCCATCAACTGTTCCGTCTTAGAACGAAGAGATAAACACTGCCCGTGGCTATGGAGGACTGTCTTTGAAAAGCTATGCAAATGTTCAAGTCTCATGTTATGATTATTTACTAATAAATGTATTCAAGCTTCGGTTTTATACTAAAATGTTTATGAAAACTTGTTTTATAAAACCATTGCTCCATAAGTCTTTTGACTTGCCCTTTCAAAAATGTTTTCCCACTTTTCAGGTACGTATTGTGGATCTCCGCGTGCTAAACATACGACTGCCAGGCCAACTTAGTTTTCGTTATGCAAGGATATTGTTTTTTTTTTCAAAATAGCTATGTGATTGTTCAAATACTTATATATATTCATGTTTTGTTCATTATCCATGTTACATTTTATAAAAGATTTTAAATTGGTCACACTACAGTTGAAAGGTCTTTCAAGTTAAAAGACTTTTGTGGTTGATTATTTCAAGTTTCCATGTCATGTGTCAATGGAGGTTGATCCGGAGATGAATGACTTTGGCTAACATCACGTCACGTCTCAGGACAAGCAAGCAGATGCCTGGGGTAGGCTGTGACAAAATTTCTGACAAATCTGGAAGTTGTTCCAAATATGCATATGTCAATTACTTTATATATTGTGACAACAATGGTGTAGTTGCAAATTTAAAAGAACCTTGAAGCCATAAACAGAGAAAGCACACTGAACGCAAGTACCATCTTATCAGGGAAATTGTACATCGTGGTGACATTGTAGTGAACCAGATACCTTCTAAGCAAAACATACCTTATCCTTTTACAAAAGCCCTCACGGCTAAAGTGTTTAAGGGTCACCTACAGAGTTTAGGTCTACGATGTTTGTAAACTAGGACAAATGAGAGACTTATTGAGCATGTGCCCTAGTTATTATATTCATATATTTATTGTACTCATCTGTATTTGCTCTCTCATGGTTAAATTCAACGTTGTTTTATCCCACTTGGAGTTTTAGTCCAAGTGTGAGTTTGTTGGAATTTACATTCTAAAACTCGATCGTAGTTTGTTATCATATTATCTGCACTAAAGTCATTATTGAAAAATTATTAGTGAAATTAAATACTACAATCTTAAATTCAATAAAATAAGGTCCCAAGACTATTTTGAATAAACTTAAACTTTATAGAGACATAAACATGGATCAAGTTCGAGTATATAGCCTAAATACTCTATAGTAGACAAATAAGGTTAGGCACCTTATTTTGGGGACATTATAAATGCAGCACACTTTGTAGTTAGTATAAACGATGTGATCCTGAATCGTTCATGTAGAGACATGAAATTGGGGACATCCTATGTAAAAAGTTTACATAAGACTGAATCATGAAATAGTCACTTTTACGTTATAACATCGTTTAATGTTTCAAACTGACTATTTCGACTATTGATGACCTAGATAACTTAATCTTAATTTTGAGCTAACAATGAACTCCTATTCACACGAGATTGTTCTTAGGTCTGCAGAAGTGAGGAAAACTCATCAAAGCTAGTCCAATAAGCCACCCATTTCAAAAGTAAGATCGGGTGGATAGTTAGAGAAATATGGTGCAAGCCAGAATTCACTCCTACCTGCTTTAGAGTTAGTAGATAGGTTGTTCCCTTAAAAACTGAATCCAAGTCTTCAACAATGAGCCTCACCCTCTCATTGGCCCGAAAGGAATTTGGTTTATAGGTTGAACCTTAAACCAATAGGAGCAAGATGTAGTCTCGAGGGTAAAACAGTAATTTGACCTAGTCGAGATTACGAACAACCTATGAAGGATTAACTTAATGATCATGGTTATATCAAATGGACACAAATGTATCTATAGTGAGGGGAGTGCAACTACAAGACTTTAGTGGAATGATCCATTACTTAACGAATGTTGATTAGCTCGGTCTAAAAGAGTTTAGTCAGTTAATCTCAGATCATTGGAGTCTACGATATATAGGTCCATTAGGTTCTCCTATTAACTCATATGGAATAAACTAATAACAGTATGATGGAATGAGTCGAATTGTTCGATTTAGGTGAGTAGAGAGAAATTGATAAGTATGTGTGATATAGGCATCGGTTATGAGATTAGAGCTAGAGCATTATGTTTAAATTGAATTTAAATATTAAATATATGAATGTACATTCATACTCAAAAGCTCGAAAATGATGGAAATAATCAAAGTTGTAAAAAGTCCAAATGTTGACTTTTTTACTTTAAAAGTCAAACTTTGACCGACAATATATTTAAATATGATTTGAATTTCTAGAAAATGAATGTGGATTCATGCTCATAAGGTCAAAATTAGTTTAACAGACAAAATAGTAAAAAGACAAAATGTTGACTTTTGGTTTGGAAAAAGTCAAACTTTAACTTTTGACCAAATGACCATTTTACCATTTGACCAAAGTTAGTGAAAAAATTTAACATTTTTTTTAATCATCCCACTAACTATAGTGGGCTAGGTATTGTCATTTGATGAAGACAAAACGTCCACTAGGAAAAGTGAACTTTCAGTTGTTGGGTTATAGTGTGCATGGGCATGTAATTTTGCATGAAAATTTCTTATAAATAGGGCCTTTCAATTCATTTGATAGGTTGGACTTATTGGGCTCTTTCAATAAAAAAAAAATTCAAAAAGCCCAATTTCTCTTTATTTCCATCTCTCTCGTTTCCTTCATCCAGTAGGTCTCACAACTCAGTTTTAAGTCCAGAGGATAGTAGGTAAACTTTAGTGATGATTCAATAAAAAAAAAGTCGGACTTTCAAATGTATGTATCTAAAAACCCTATTTTAAATTTAATTTAGGGTTTAAATCTATGCTTGTTAATCTTAGTAATTAATGTAAAATTTAGATCTGATTTCTGTTATGCTTGTATAATTCTATCAACTTTTTCGCTGCTTAGTGGCAGTTAGCTCTATCATGATAACAATACGTCGAGTGTTGTAGAAGTGGTTGAAAAAGTCATTCTCGAGATGCTCCCAATTATCAATGGTCAGTTTCAAGGTCGGTGTACCAGCCGAAGACGTTTCCTTTGAGAGTTCAGACGAACTGTTTGACCATCAAATTAATCTCCTCGTGTACAGTAGTTTTACATGTTTCGATGAAGTGAGCAACATGTTGTTTTAGGTTGCCCTGTCCAACAAATTATTGGAACTTGGGTGGCGAATATCCATTCGGCATTCTCAAATTATAAATCCTCTTCATATATGGCTTGGAATACAAAGAGAAGTTTGAGTGGGTCCACCATATTGAGTTTTGATAGAGTTTGTTATCATCTTCTACAACTATTGAACAGACAACGATGCAATTGAGGTTGAATTTTGTGGTTGACTTTCTTGCAAATCTGCCTTCCCTTTGTCATTATTCTTAATGGTATGTGTATGACTAAATTCAGCAGTGTCACGACTCTCGATGTGATTCTTAAGAGATGCAATCTCGTAATCCCTTTCTTCAATTGCCTTCACGAGTATGTTAACCTTTTCAAGCTCTGTCATTCTATCTTCACTTGTATCCACATCAGGTACCATAACTGACATTATATTTGGGTAAGGTGTCTCCTCACTTGAGTGTTCTGAGGAAGAAATGTGTTCATCAATTACGAGATTTTTCTTGATTATGATTCCACCTTTTGGTGGCTTTAACAATTGTTCCCAAATGCTCTTTGCAACCTCAAAGGGTGGCATATCCTCAAGCGATTGAATCTCCTTTGAGTTGCTGCAAGTATTTAGTCTCTTGCTAATGTCACTTAAAGCTTTAGAAGTGTTGCCTTTAAACTCCATTATTTCTTAAGATGTTCTTTGCAAAAAAAAAAATGAGACAGATGAAAGCTAGAGACTGTTCCACTGGGCATGGCAAACTGTTCACATGAGATTTCTGAAAAAATGTAATTCGTGAAATTGAACTATGTATATTGATTTATAATGTAGTGGATACAATCTCTAATATTTGCTCTTGATGCTTTCTCTTGAATACAAAGTAAACTTCATAGAAATTATTGTTCATCGATCTTCAGGAAGTTGTGGTTGCAAGTCAATTTGAGTTTCGATCTTCTGAAATTCAAGAAAAGTTTAATCTTCAAAGTCTTCAATCTATCAGAAAATAGCAATTACGAGGTTGATAAGAACTTTTACGTCTTGAAAGCTTTTAGAAGTTTGAATCTTCGATTCTTCGGAGCTTCAATTCTTTCTTCAACCAAAGATCTACTAAATGAAAGACAAGGTATTTATTTATAGAGAATTTTCATAGACTCTATGTGGGTTTAGGCCCATTTGCTTGTTGGGCTTGAGCTTAGATCCATGTGTTGGCTGGACTTGGACTTGGGTCATGTGCTTGGTGGACATAGGCTTGTGTCCATATACTGGTTCAATTTGAGTTAGGCCTATTATCTTCTTTGGTCCAATTTTTCTACGTGGGACTTGAATTTGGTTGAATATGAGAAAACTTAATTACCCAAATCTAATAAATTATAATTATCACAAATTTTGTTGTAATGATGTAACTCAATTTAATTGCACAAAATTTCTTATTCAATAGTTTAATTCCCATTTTATTTAATTCTATTTCTTTTATGTTTTAAAATCTCTAATTGGTTCATTGGATAGGAGATATGCCTATATTCACTCTTTGATTATTTTTTATTTCATTGTTATATATATATTTTAACTTGTTTAAAAAATTTCCTCCTTTATAAAACTTTCATAATTTTTTTTCTTTCTTTATTAATTTTTCATATATATGTTTAATATTTTTTAATTTAATTTTTATTTTTCTTCTCTTAATTTTTCATAATGGAATTTAAATTTGAGTTTTAAATTGAGAAATGATAAAAAATAACAAAGTTAACAAAATACTTATAATATATATCAAAATTACATATTCTATCCATTACAAACATTGATAGCGGAAAAGCTGAACTATTCCCTATGGCGAACCACGGTCACTTCTTATCATTCGCCAGCTTGTCCTTGCCTTTACCCTTACCTGAAAATTAAACATTTAAAAGAATGA
>CM046885.1:7818565-7979206 GCA_025688845.1 Cucumis hystrix | reverse complement strand
ATAAAATGATAATAAAAATAACCTAATAGTTTTGGGATGTTACAATAGGCACTCATATGCTTCTATTAGTGATATTGATAACAGAAGTCTATCAGTTTCTATCATTGATAGAATCCAAAATTTTGCTATAGGTTATAAATATTTTAATTTATTTTGCTATTTTTAAAAATGTCCATTTTAAATTTTTAATATTTAAATTAATGTATTATTTGATTTTCAAATTTTAGATCCAGTTTTAAGTATTTTTTTTATTTAGTTATATTTATTTTATATATTATATTTAATGATTTTTTTACATTTATATGTTTAATTTCGGTTTGAATTTTAAAATGTTTAATATTTAAATTTTTATATTATTTTGATATATCGGATTTAAACTGTGAATATGTTTATTTAAATGTTTTCTAAATTTTAAATTTTATATTTTGCAATATGCATCTTTATATGTTATTTTTAATTTATATTCATTACTTTTAGTATCATCGATATTAGTTAGAATTTTACATTATATAAATTTTTTTATTAAGATAATCATTTAGATCATCTTTAATATTTTACAACCAATCATTTACATAATAGTATAATTGAGTTAATTTGAATCATCAAGAATATATGATTAATAAAAATTAATATATTATAATTATTAATTTTATAACGAAATTTATGTGTATTTGATTAGGTTAATGTTTTATAATTATTTATATATATATATTTTAATGAATTCTATATATTTTCTAATTTTACATAATTAAATAATATTTAAACGAAAAAATAAAGAAAAATGTTAGAAAAAATAACACGAGAAAGGAGAATAGTTATCTAAAAAACTCAAATATTGAAAGTTGCAAAATGCAGAACTTGAGGAGAGGGACAAAATCAACCGCACTACGACTCTATATCATTTAAAATAAAATATTATTTAATATATATTAAAATTCGATATTTCAAAATTAATATTAAAATTATAAAAACTGATAATATGATAAAAAAAACACGTGTCCTACTAATCTCTACGTAAATTCGTCCATGATCAAACGGGCCCTTAAAAAACTAAAATAGCATTTAATTAAATATTTTCGATAAAGGTAAAAAACTGAACGTTGTCAAACACACGGCTCAAATGTATGTTTTAATTTAATAATTAGAATAAAAAAATGTGACAATCAACATAAAAAAAAAAAAAAGCAACCAATACGAAGATCAAAATAAATTAAAATCCATAAGCAATTTAATATGATTCATCTTCAATAATTTAATATATATATTTGTTTCTGTTACGTTTTATTCCTTGGAAAGCAAGTGTAGAATTAAAATGTAAAGGATAAAAGTCCCGGATTTTGGGATTCTAGAAACAATACGATATATTTATTCTCCTATATAATAGTACAAAAATACTTCTACAGGTCAATTGTTTTTTTTTTTTTTTCTTCCCATATATTTCTTCTCTTGTAGAGTACACCAACGTTACTTCTAGAAGTCAGTTTATTAAAATCTTAATTTGAGAACTACACTAAGTTGACAACGTGGCAACATCAATTAATTTATTGAAAAATATAACAATATATTTTCCCACCCATATATATGTTTTTTTATAGGTCTTATAACATTCAATTACTTTTTAATAGCTTTTATTATTGTTATTTTTGGAATTTAGTTTAGAATAGAAAATGTATTTCCTTACAAAGATGAAAATGAAAACTATAGTTGATGAAGGGTAGAAAAAAAGAAACAAATCAAAACAAAGCATAATATTTAAATATCAAAAATAAAAAATCAATACAATGAATAATTTAATAATATATCAAACTTCTTCTTAGCACATTTAGTTTTCTTGGTTATTCTAGTGAGATTAAAAATACTTTTATTGAATAAATTTTTATAAAAGTAATATTTTAGTTTTTGAAGTATAACTTAATAGGTAACAAATTAATTGGTGTACTTTTAAATTTGTAACAATTTATCATTCAACATAAAAATCAATCATAAAATTTGATATCAATTATTTTATGATGTAGAATTTGCATTTTATAAAATTACGAGTCTCTAATTACCTTTTTAATATATTTATGTAAGAAATCTCAACAAAAGAAAAGGAAAATGATTTATGATAGGGATTATATTAATTTAGTATTAAGATAAGAATCAAACATTTGTCCAACATGAACTCAAATCAGACATTTTTACAAAGATAATGAGGTTTCAGGTTCAATTCTTCTCTTTTAAGTTGTTCCTTAAAAAAAACAAAAATTTATAAAATCAATTATAAGAAGGGGTTTTATAAATAAAAAAAAATATAACAAACCGATAAAATATTTACACTCTATAGAACAATTTCAAAATCAATAGAAAATACACCTAATTGGCCACACGAATGATCTGCGATCATTTTCTTTTTAATGATGAAAAAAAGACTTCAATTTTAAACGATTATGATATTCTCAAATATGAAGAAGATGAATTAGTTTTAACGAATGTTGTCGAAAATGGTAAATATGAAATGGGAGATTTAAACAGAAGAATAAATCGTTTAAAAATATAATAAGGAAAATCTGAAAGATGAAAGGAAGAAATCTGAAAAGAAAAGGGAGATTTAAACAGAAGAATAAATCGTTTAAAAATATAATAAGGAAAATCTGAAAGATGAAATGAAGAAATCTGAAAAGAAAAGATGAGTAAATATAAAAATTATAAAAATATTGTACCGATTTTATAGGCTTTTGCTCTTTATTACACATACCATAAATATTTTTTTTGTTTGGTTACCTTCATGAAAATTAACCTTATAACAACATATTTTATAAGTTTAATATATTGTCATGCTCTCATGTTAATTAAATCCCACAAGTTATTTGTCCAATAAATAATAAATTAGTTCGATAAGCGTTTTTTTTAATAAAAATATCTTTTATAGAGGTCTATTGATAATAATGTCAAATTACAAATCTGTACCATCTATCAACACATCAAAATTTGAAGTTTTCAGCTTTTATATTATTATAAATATATATATTAACAAAAAAATATTATTCTTTTTAAAATACCATAATAATGAGACAATGTCTTGACTTTTAAATGGCTCTCTAAGCTTAAAAAAACAACAAATAGAAGAAATTCTGAAACTAAAAGATTTAAGATTCCAACATTTATTTAGAGAGAACAAAAATAAGAAAAATGACAATTCTATTTGAAATCATTTTTAAGTTGATGAGCAATTAAATTTTAAATTTAAAAGTTAGGAGAACATTTTTTATATGTTAAAATATTATATTTTTTCATTTGGCCTCAATCTTATTCAGAATATAGTAGATATTGTATTTTCAATAAATCTTAGAAAGGATTCTTTATCTTATTGTCCATATTTTTTTTTAAGAAAAATATCTATTTATAAATTTTAAAAGTATTTTAATTATTTAAATAATATTTTTATAACATGAAAGCTATGGTTATGGTTAAATAAAATTAGGTTAAAGAATTTAATATTTATTAAAAATATAAATTAAATTTAAAAAGTACTACAAAGTATGAGAATTAAAATGGAGTGAAACTCATTTACATAGACCAAATCAATATTCTAACGTTATTACAACGAACTTATTCTCAAACAACACTTCCACCTCTTGAATATCTTTTTTTCTTTTTCTTTTTCTCTACTCATATATATATAATCTCTTCTCTCTACCTTGTTCTTTTCTTTTCTTTTTTCTAACATCATTCTAAAATAGAAGATTCTCAGAAATAGCCTCTTCAAAATTGCACTTTCATCTAGCGAACACATTTTTTGAAAACTCAATAAAATAATTTTTTTTTGGTGTTTCTCAGTCGAGATTGACCATCGAGATTTATATAAAAAATAACATTTCTAACCTATATCTAACTCACAAGTTAAGAGAGTGAGATGTTTGCTTTCAAAGTCACAGTTCTCACAATCATTCTAAGGTGAAGCATTGCAGACAATTGTACATGTTTTTTAACCTCACACCATGTGTTCCTTTGGTGTTAGAAGTTCCAAATAGAATATGGTCAAACAAGGATATATCTTATGATCACTTGTGTATTGTATTTGGTTGTAAAGCCTTCGCTCCCATGTTCCTAAAGATGAGATATCAAACTTTGATACAAAGACAAGACCGTGTGTGTTTCTTGGCTATGGTCAAGATGAGTTTAGTTATAGATTGTATAATCCAGTTCAGAAGAAGCTCATAAGAAGTCGGGATGTTGTGTTTGTAGAAGACTAAACACTACAATAGATTAAATAGACAAATATAATAGTGTCCGAGTACAATGATGATTTGATTGGTTTAAGTTCAATTTCTTTGAAACAACCTTTTACACAGATAGAAGATCGGTTTCAAGATAAACAATTTGTTGATACATATGAGAGCTCTGAGCAGGTTGAGGTATAGGATAGTGTTCAAGAACAGTTGTCAGACAAAGTAGTTCCTATAGATATTTCTCTCAAGAGATCTATCAGAAATCGACGTTCATCAACAAGAGATATCCAGCTAATGCATATTTTTATTTACTAGCCGGTGAGAACCTAGGAGTTATGAAGAGGCTATAGAATATGAGCCCAAAAGAGATTGGATTGATACAATGAAAGATGAGATGAAGTGTCACACCCCCACCCACAATGCCACCTTCTCTCGTTACGAATGTGGATGCGACTTGGGCAGTTTTAGCACCACTAATTCACTACAAGAAATTGATATTCTCCCGACGCATAAAAACACATCGAGGAAAGGAACGTCAGGACACTGGTGTTCCACCGACGTAGTATTTTCTACGTCGATAGAACTAATCTCTCCCGATATAGTGTTTCTTGTTTCGAGCAAAGGTAGACCATCCTTGATGCAACCAAGATAAACGTCGGGAATGTGAAACAATTAAATATATATTACCTTTCTCTGGTGCCATTTTAAGAAACGTCAAGAGTGGCTGCAACATTTTTTACATTTATTCATACAACTTTGAAGGAAATGAAATATATTATTTAATTATTTCACCTTTTTCAATGCTATGTAGAAAACATTGAAACTGTGGCTTATATTCCTGATGTGTTTAGCAACAGTGTCAGGGGAAAGGAAACGATTAAATAATATATTTCCCTTCCCCCAACGTGAATTGCATGATGTCAAGACAGTGCATAATTATTTCCGATGTTATTAGAAATGGGTTGGTATTGTGGGGCTTTAACACTGACGCATTACTAATTGTGTTAGGACTTGGGTGTTCTCTCGACGTTTTCGTTATGCGTAAGAAGTTTTCTTATAAATAACCCTCTTTTAGTTATGTAAATCACATAATTGAAAGAGACAAGAACTAAAATGAGAGAGAGACTGATAAAAAGAAGAGAGTTTGTCGTTCATCATCATCTGCTACTGCCACTTCTAACTCCTGTAAGTAGTTTAGTTTTTGTTTTGGTTTTGGTTTAGTTTTGGCTTTTGTGTGTATTTTGATTTAGATTATGGATTTAGATTTAAAATTAGTTTTAGGATTTAGATTTTGAGTTTTTAAATTAGTTTTTGGTATTGAATTTGAATTTTTAGTGTTTTATGGATTTAAGAATTAATTTAGATTATGGGTGTTTGTATTGAAAATTTAAAGAAGGGGGTTGAATTGAAAATTATAGGGGGGAGGGTTGTGTATTGAAAATTTAAGGGGGGGAGAGGGTTGTTTATTGAAAATTTGAGGAGGGTTGTTTATTTTTTAGGAATGGAGGGGGGGGGGGGGGTAATTTTAGTTTTGGCTATCCTGCAGTTATGGTAGCCTCTGTAGTTTAAACTTAGCTTTAGTGAAAAGTTTGGGAGATTAGGCATAGCTTATTCATGGAGTAATCTTAGGGTTTGAGATGAGGAATATACGACTAATCAAACATATTTATATTTTAGGTCTTTAACGATGGACAAGGGTTTGATGAAATTTAGGAATAAGTTCTCGATTGAGTATAGAGAGGGAGTGTCCCAATTTTTAGAGCTTGTCAAGTTTCACGTCGATGATTACAAACGAATAAGGTGTCAATGCAAGAGATGTATGAACTCAAATTGGGACTCATTAGAGGGTATGAAGCGACATCTATTAACCATTGGAATATCCTCTCCAATACAAAATAGGTGATCATGGAAAGCCAGTGAGCATACATAGAGATGTAGAAATCTTTGATGAAGGAACTAGTAGTAACCCTTTGATAAAGGAACTAACAGTAGCCCTTTTAATGAAGAAGATGAAATGTTTGTTATGCTTACTGATTTACAAGCTCCGACTTAACACGAAGATGAAACAGAGAAAGGTTTAAAGAATGCATGAGACGCCGCTTAATATCAAGATAGATATAAAACAAGAGACAACAAACATATTTCAAGACTTATTGAATGAAGCATGTAGTGAGCTAGACTCCAGTTGTTCAAAATTTTTCTTACTTAATTTTTTGGTTAAGTTGATGAATGTAAAGGTTCTCAACGATTGGAGTAACAAGTCCTTCGACATGTGTTTAGAGATATTAAAGCGTTCATTGTCAATGTGTAGTACCACTGTCCCTAGTTTATTCTACGAAACCAAATGAAAATTTCGTGACTTGGGTCTGGGATACGAGACTATTCATTGTTGTAACTACGAATATGTATTGTACTGGAAGGAGTTTGGGGATTTGCATCATTGTCCAACTTGTGGTGAGTCTTCATACAAGGTTAGTCCTAACAGAGGAAATTTTTTTTGCATAAGATATGTAGCGTACATGAATTTGATAACGATCAAGCACTATCTTATTTGAGAATTTTGTATATAATCATTGACACATGGATTTCAGGTTATAGAAATGTGTGAGAGAAAATCTTTCTCATGATTTCTTCTCACTTGCAATTGGGACCTTCACTTGACGTTTCGTCTTACAGTGGATGCATTATCGATGGGGTGAAATTTCACATGGTAGAACGTGATTCTCGATGCACTACATAAAACAGTGGAGTCATAGTAATCAACGAAAGTAGTGGAAGTGGAAGTGGCGACAACAATTTCTATGGTGTTTTGGATGAAGTGTTGGACGTTCAATACCCGATGGAATGACGTGTTTGACTATTTAAGTGTAGGTGGTTTGACACAGACAATAACAAAAGCCATAGGACACACATGGAATTAGGGTGTACAAATTAATCAACCCATCCTAATTTTTGTTTATTGAGGAACTAGTAATCCTCACAATGTAGGCACATTAAGTATTTTACCTAGAGGACCCAAAAAATGATACCAATTGGAAAGTTGTTCAAGTGGTTCAAAATAAATGTATATGATACGTGCCCAGAGTGGAGGATGTTGAGAATGAGCAACCGAATGTACTAAAAATCGTTGTTGAACATCGTGTGGATGAACACATTGAGGATGAGACTTTGGCAGACCTAACATTGATCGGTTATGCGTCATGTCGCTGATGATTTCATAGACGATGATAATGAACAATTGTCACATCAGAGCGGATCAAGTGACAATGAATAATAATGACGAATCACGTATCCACATATTTCAATATTTTATATATTCAATTTCAGGTACTCATATTTGTTTAATTAATTTTAGTTTTTATGTCCACAGGTACTATGTCATCATTCTCGAGCAGTTTTGAGGAGACTGATGCTCTATTTCTTGAGTTTGACAACGAGTTCAATAACGTGAGATGATCGTCTTGGGTGGGTGACACGTCAGGTGAGTCTCGCTACTTTGATGATAACTACGAATGCATAGATTAGTTTTAATTTGTTTCTAATAGTATTTTGTTTTCTTCAGCAGATGAGCCTCAACCTCTCCAACTCCTAAGAGACATCAACGGTCTCAAAACTTGGAGTTGGAGAGGAACATTCATAAGCATGGTAAGATTTCAATTACCATAGCCCCAAGAGCAGAGAAGCCAATATCTCCACATGTTGTTCGGTTTAGCAACATTATTGGTGTGTGTGTGAGAGATACATTTCCAGTCCATTGCCTTAAGTGGGTTGATGTTGGAAGAGAATACATATGAGGTGGTCAAGGACGCTCTATAGGTAACTTCATTACTTAATTCGTTTTTATCTTAAACGTACATGAGTATAAACCAAACTAATGTGTGAGGTTCTTTACTTTGTAGCTCTATTCTATGCTTGATTTCAATGATCAAGCACTTACTATATTTGTTGAGCATCAAATGCTCACATTTTTCAAGGAGTTTAGGTGCCATTGTCATAGGCATTTCATAAAGTACAACGACCTTGAACAGACACGTGCCAATCCACCGCACAAATTGGTGGGACGTCTAGAAGATTGGCACTTGCTGTGCGATCACTATTTAAGACAAGCATTTCAGGTGAAATTTACATATTGCAATGGTACATTATTTCATTTAATTTTTGTATGCATGTACAACTTTAACAAATGTTTCCATGCAGAAGCAATCACGGACGAACAAGGTTGCTGACAAAAGCAGCCTTACATCATAGTAGTGGGTTCAAGTCATTTCTACACGACAGCACGAGCTCGCTGAAGAACGAAGTTAATCAATCGATTGTGTGGAGTTGTTTAGAGAAACACACACTCGTAGTGATCAATTCGTTTCTCAAGTAGCTACGAATGCACATGTAAGTTTATGCAGTACTTTGTCTTATTTTGTACTTTTATTTATACCTTCATAACTTAATTACAAAATTTGTTGCAGAATTAAATGTTGGAACTTCAGTCCCAACCCACCCTAGAGGGTTCTCAGCCACTCTCTAGGGACGAGATATGCAAAGATCGTTTTGGGTAGACAACCAAACAACTCGAAAGGTCTTGGTTGAGGACCCAAGCCAAGTCCCGCAAGAGTTGTGTTATCAGTTCTTCGACCTCATGTTTGCAATCTAGTGAGTTCGAAGAAGCTAAAGTTCGGATTGAGCAACAAAGACTCAAACTTGAAGAAGCTAAGCACAAGATTGAAGAATAGAGAAGGATGTTGGAGCTACACGCACAACAAATGGAAGAAAATGTCCAACAAATGAAACAAATGGAAAAGATGATTGAAGAAATGAGTCCGGCACAAAGGCGATTGTGAGCACTTATGGTACCTATTTTTCAACTTTAAAGTTGTTTACTTTGAATTATTCAGTGATATATATATCTAAATTTACTTTTGTGTCATTGTAATGTGGACTTGTAGTAATATGGCGTCTGCGGCCCTTAGGTTATAAATGTACTTTTTTTTTCTATGTAATTTCTTTGAAACATTTGAAATTGTTAGACAATGTAACATTTAATTATAATACATTTAATTTTGGATTTGGTATTTTATATAATTATTCAGTAATTTGTGCTTATTTTTTACAATTTTATTCAATTTAAATCGAATTGAAACCGAAAAGAATATTGCATGATTGGAAAAAGAAAAATTCAATAAATAAAAGTGTCAGAAATGATGCCTTTCTCCCAGTGTTTTCTTGAACACTTCGGGAGAGCCTTTTCCTAACATAACGTTGGTAGTAGCCTTCTCCCAATGCACACAGGGGCGTCGGCAGTGGTCTACTCCCAAGTTTGAAAGGGACCTGGGGGTGAGGTTGTGCCGACGTTTTGTCCCTGTTGGCAAAATCAACATCTGTTGAAGGGAATTCTCAACACCGTGATGTTTTCATGTCGAGAATGGGTCCCTCGATGCGGTTCTGTCGACATCCTTCCAGACGTGTGGATGTACGTCAGAAGAGCGTTTGTTGACACCGTTTCGAATCTTCGCCTATGCATGCCAGCGTCTAGAAAACTCTGACTTGTTGTAGTGATTAAAATGCCAGAAGCTTGGGTCTTAAACTTAACTTAACTTAACTTGAACTTTAGTAACTTAAAAGCATGCAAGGCGATAAACTTTGATAACACTTAAGCTTGAGGAAACTTTATAACTTTTATTCAATCCTTTCACATATAACTAACTACAATTACAAGCTTATAGTTATACAAATAATAAATCTTAAACTTTAGGCCCTCAACGCCTTGCACAGCTCCTAACGCATGCTTCTATACCTATCACCTGGTAGTTCGCCTTAATCTTCACAACGAGCCCTCAATACCTTGCTTACCTAGGGAAGGAAAAACTTAAATCATAAGTTAAATGCTTAGTGAGTGAAAATTTTAGAAAAATCTTTGTGGAATACAAGATCATACATAAACTTATTTTATAGGAACGATTCACAACGCCTTGTCATACGCTAAAATCATTCAACAAACATTAGCCTCTACTTATTCTTTGCTTTAGGGCATTGAACTATTCCCACACATAGACTACTGTGACGACTTGTATCATCATTAGCATCCCTTGGAGAAATTCAGGTTAAATTCTTGTTATTAAGGCAGTCGGCTCGAATGTAGATATCTCAATGCATCTAGCCACCTTCTCATTGTCATGTGTGGTCCTTTCACCTCATGGTTGCCATAACTCTTATGTGAACAAATTAGCTAGCTCAAGATAGGCATAAAGCTAATAGTTTACTCACATACAAGCATTTCATACAAGCATTATAAAGTTAAATACTTTAACTCTGAAAAACATTCTTCAATTAGTCAGACTTTTCATATATAAATAATAAAATTACATCATTTAATACAATAAACAAAACATGACTGACCTTGAAAGAAACTTAGAAAAATCTTTATTCTTTTTGTAACATCTTGAAAATTAAGATAGTTTTTGGAGTTAATTATCTTAGTTTTGTTTAATTATATTTAATATTGAACGTTATTTTGATTTCACATAATGAGAATAATTTGATTTTGTGGATATTGGAATTAATTAGATATTTGTTGGATGATTATTTAATTAAGTAGAGGATTTGAATTTGTGGTGTTTGTTGAGAATTTGATTTAATTGTATGTTTTGAAAAGTTGTGAAAATTATTTGGTTTTATGGAAGTTGAAATTTATTAAATAATTTGGATGTTATTTAATTAAATTGAAGAGTGGAAATTTTGTTGGAGATTTGATAATTATATGTATATGTGGTTATATATTTATAATTGTTATGAAAAATAGGAAAATTAATTATTATGGAAGATAATTAATTATTTGGAGAGAGGATATTTGTGAAAAATTAATTATTATAGAAGATAATTAATTATTTGGAGAGTGGATATTTGTTTAGAAATAAAAATAAAAATAATTAAATAATTATATTTTGGAAAAATATAATTATTTATAAAAGTATAATTATTTTGGTAAAAAATTAAAAGTTGATTGGATTGATGAGATTTGATGAAGAGAAAGAAGATTTTATTTTTGAAAAATATAATTATTTTAGGAAAATAAAGGTTGATTTGATGGTAGATTTAATTGAAGAAAGAGAAAGTATATTTTATTTAGTTGAAAAAATAAAGTTAATTATATGATTGAATATAATTATAATTGTTTAAAAATAAGATAATTAATGAGAAGAGAGATAATTGATATGATTGGATGAGAAAAGATAGATTTAATTAAGAGTGAGAATAATTTTTTAAATAAATATATGTTTATTATCTATTTTGGTGAGAGAATAATAATAATAAATGTCTCAGATTTTGTGCATTTAAGAAATTTATTAAGGAAAGATAATAGAAATAAAAAAATATATATATATATATTGGTATTATATACATATCTTAAAAGATAAGGAAATAATAATGATAAATATCATTATTTTGGTTTATAAATAACATTGGAATGCTCAAATTAAAAAGAGAAACAAAACGAAAATGTTCTTCATCTTGGAATTGATTTTGGTTGCATGCATTTGGAAAGTTTCTTTAGCAAATCTTGAAGATTTAAATGACAATTTTTTCCCATTAAGGTTGAATTGGTTTCAACCTCAACTTTGGATAAGCTAATTTGGAAGAACTTTTTTATGAAAGCCAATTGTTAAATTTATTAATTAAGATACTGAAATTTTCTTTTATGATTGAGATTTAATTAATTGGAGAATTTTACTCTTAGAAAGGAATATTTTTAGCTAATCTAAGGTAAGAGATTCTACTACTAAACATTCGAAAATATATTAAAGAGCTTGCATGTATTTTCCACTATGCACTGATGGAGCTAAAATGCATAATACGACTAATATGTTATGACTGAAGTGTTATAACTGATGTTTTATGAATGATGTGTTATGACTGAGATGACTAATATGTTATGAAGCATGGTATGTTAATAACATGATAAGGACGATATGATTAATATTCATGCCAAGTTAGAATGTTAATGATATATTACATGCTATGGACTGTTGTGTTTTGTTAACTTTGTTTGTTAGATTTGTACCCATATGGGTATCCCTCAGGATTATCACCTATTTAATTTTATGCATGTGTGGCTTGTGTCTGTGTGACTTATGCTTGTGTGGTTAACTTTTATGAGTGATCCGATGAGGTCACTTACAGCCCGATTCTTTTAGGTATTTTCTTCATATTCATCAAGAGCCCAAATGTGTCCGTACATGATCACTGGATAGCATGTGTGTTTAGAAGCACGATAGTTTTGTGGTATTTTCTTACAGAACCCTGATGAAAAGTTAACAGACACTTAATGGGACTAGTAGTGGGTCCTTTATTGAGTATATGTTTATACTCACCATTTTCTATGTTTAACATTTCAGGCAAAAGTAAAGATAAAGAAAAGCTGGTGAGCAACAGAAAGGATCCATGACATGTCACGTGGGGACACAATTTTGCTTCGGCTTTTCATTATTTGTTTTCAGTGTTTGAGCTTAAATATTTTTATTTATTTGTTTTTATTAACTTTAAAATTTGTAAAACCTAAGCATGTTTTTCAAAGTATTTTTAATGAAAATTTAGTTTTTCTCTTTTTAAGAAATTGTCAAAATTGTTATTTATCTTTAAGTAATGACCTCAACTTAGTATAAAGAGTTGAGTCGTTACACTTTTCATCGAGAGTCACTCACGAAGCCTAACTTCTTTTACCCATTACTTTCTTAATGTCTAGTCCTTCTTTCCCTTTAATGTTTGATCTTCCTTTTCTTTCTTCTTCTTATCGCCTAACTTCAAGAAATTTTCTTCTCATCTAATACTCTCAAAAGCTTCCTTTCCCCCTTTTTCAAAACCTTAAGTTCTGTTTATATTAGTTATAAATGGACTAGTCATCTTTAAATTTTCCTTTGCTTGCTAGCTCCTACTTACTACTCTACACGTATAGGTTTAATATGTTATTTAACCATATTTATCCTTAGCCCAACGTGTAAGAAGCTGACTAATCTAGATTCGTGATCCACCACCCTTTCGTCGCTTGCTTCTTCTCGCGTAGCTTAAACTTCTTACTACCAATTCTTCTCTTGTCATCTTGACTTGACATAATGCCAGTTTTACTTCGCGCACTTTCTTCCTTGTGGCACGTCATCAAAATGCATCATTCTTATAATTTATTTCCCTTTCTCCTTTAAAACGCATAATTCTTATACTTATCTTCCTTTCTCACAATCTTCTTCCTCGCAACCCTTCCATTCTAGAACGTCGGTTTCACATGAAGCTTTTACATGAAACCTACACTTTTAAGCTTGTGAAATTGTCGACTTTGGTGAAATTTTTGTTCAAGTTGTCAAGATGTCTTATATACATGTAGTTATGGGTTTGGTAGCTAATTTTGACTTAGAGGTTGAGCACATGGATATTAAGACTGTATTTCTTCATGGTGATTTAGATAAAGAAATCTATATGGAACAATCAGAGAGTTTTGTGCAAAAATGTAAAGAGCATTTGGTATGTAAACTAAAGAAAAGTCTTTATAGGTTGAAACAAGCACTGATGCAATGGTGGTACAAGAATTTTGAGTCAGTTGCGGTGGAGATATGCTACAAGAAGACTAGTGATAACTGTATTTTTGTTCAAAGATTCTCTAATACTGATTTTATTAATTGTCTTAGTTTCTAATGACTTGTTCAAAAAATGACTTGTCTTAATTTCTAATGTATACTTATAAAACTGTCTACATGATTCTAAGTAGCCACCTTCTACTTGGGTTAAACTGATGCTTGACTTTAATCTACGATATGTCTTCCACTTAGTCGACTAATCTCCTCAACTACCTTACCTCCCAACTCACTTAGGATGTATAACCTTACTCTTCTTGCACCTATTTCCTTAGCCTTTTGATTCCTAATCTTAATGTCATGGTTCATGTCACCTAGCACACACCACTTAACCTATCACAATATTCTTAACACGTAGCCAACTCCTTACCTATTTTCTCATAACTCCAAAAAATGACTTGTCTTAGTTTCTAATGTTTGGCCACTTAGCTTTACTCACATCGTCTTGCCGCCTACTTCTTCTTCTTTAGTTCTTTTAGGAGATACTTTAGGTGAGCTTGGCTTGCCGTCTTACACACACTTTAGGTTGCCTAAATGACACTTAGTCTTCAAGCTTCTCTCTATCATTTGTTTGCAATCATACTTGGTCGTCTAACTTCATATTTCATTAATATTCTTTTATCTTTGGCCTACAATCATACTTGGCTCTTTGGCCTCATAGCCATGTAGACTTAACCTTTTACTCAACTCAAGCTTAGTCACCTAGTAACTCTTCATCTCATAACACACAATGCTTCAACTTAGGCGTCTAACTCATTGTCTCAATGTCTTACCCAAAGCTTGACCATAAAACTAACTTCTTTTAACAAACTTCTTGGCCACCTAACAACATTATAAACCTTTGACTATGCGTTCAACACTTAGCCCTAATTTTCTCTGCTCCATATTTCATTAATATTCTTTTTTCTATTTAACAAACAACTTTAACCATAAAAATACCCTCACAAGGTAGCCAATAAAAAATAATTAAACTTAAAGAAGTACGAGATCTAGGGTTTACACTCTACATGAATGATTTAGGATTAGATTGTCTGTAACAATTTACAAGACAATTATTGTAACAACTACAAAATGGGTTGCATCCAACAGTGTCCTCAAAATAAGGTACCTAGTCTTATCCATATACTCTAAATCATTTTGACTATCTACTTGAACGTGATCCATTTTTATGTCCCTGCAATAAGTTTAAGTACTCATCCTCGTAGTCATGGATTTTAGTTTATTGGATTTAGGGTTTTCTTACATAAAATAAGCAATTTTATGTATTCAATAACGACTTTATTGTAAATAGAAATAAGTTAATCATTTACAAACCAAGAGTTTTAGGACATAAACCCAACATGTCATGGTATGTATTAGACTTTATATTACTCACATTGTTGAGGTTGTCAGTCATTTTATGTCTAATCCAGGAAAGCAACATTGGGAGGCAATCAAGAACATCATGAGATATTTAAGAGGTACTTCTAGTTTGAAGCTCACATTTGGCGGTGGAAAGCCAGTACTTGTTGGGTACACTAATTCATATATGGCATGAGATCTAGATAACAGAAAATCTACTTCAGGTTACTTGATGACATTTGTAAGAGGTTCAGTTTCTTGGTAGTCAAAGTTGCAGAAGTGTGTTGCACTTTCTACAACTGAAGTAGAGTATGTTGCAGCAACAAAGGCATGTAAAAAGATGTTGTGGATGAAGCGCTTTATACAAGAGCTTGACTTCAAGAAATGACAATATTTGCTATTATGTGATAGTCAAAGTGCCATTTATCTTAGTAAAAATGATACATTTCATTCCAGAATAAAGCATATAGATGTGAGATATCATTGGATAAGAGATGCTTTAAATGATGAATTATTTGAGCTTGAGAAGATACGTACTGATCATAATGAATATGATATGTTGGCAAAGAATCTACCAAGAGAGAAGCTTGTGTTTTGTTGTTTCACTATAGGGATGACAAGTTCCTCTTTTATGTGAAATAGGAAGAGATTTGATGGATTGTTCCACTTTTTTTCTTAGTGTGGAAGACAAACGTATGTGTGATTCCCTATTTAATTCATTTTTGTTTTCTATTATTAAAAAAGAAGGATAATACATTATTGAATGGGTTTGAGAACAACCGAGAGAAAAACAGAGAGAATGCAGAAAGGAGAAGAATAGCAGACAAGAAAGAAAAACTATTTCGATTAGTAGCATTCTTCAGTCGGTTGATGGTTGATTTGTGGTCTGATCGAACTGATTTTTTTATATTGTGTTTTTGACATAAGTGTCTACAATCTGATCAGTGGAGATTTTATTTGAAGTTACCTACAATCAGATATAGTGAGATATTTAATATATTTATATATACATAAAGAATAAAAAAAGAAAAATAAATAAGTTAATTTAATAAAGAAAGATATTTTTAGAAATTGAATATTTAATATATATATATATATATTAATGAGAAAAAGATGAAAGTGTGGGACCCATTCATATTGTAAAAAAGATGAAAATGTTGGGCCCAGCAGAATATATATATAAAAATAAGAGAAAAATGGAAGGTGTGGGGCCTAGTTTATGGAAGTTGTGTACCCGTCCACAATTTCGCCTAAAAACACTTATTTTTATTAATAGTTTTGCATCTACCCTATTTTTGACATATGTTTCAAAATTTACATTATTTTTAAAAAAGTTCATGAAGTTGCATAGTTGAATTTATTCTTTAATTGTGTTTACATCATCATTTATTATTGTTTCAACATGACACACTTAACTCTAACACTAATAACAATCAAATCTCCTAGTGGAGATCTCTTGGCCCAAAGAATTTGTTCGAGTTAGCCTATAAAAAACTTGAAACACTGGGGTGTTCAATCAAACACATTTTGATAATTAAAGTAGTACAATGAAATAAATGTTTAATTATACTAGACATTTAGAATGTTGTTTATCCCTTGAAATGACGGAAGAATGAGACTATTTATAGACCTTGTCATCTAACATTCGCTTGGAACATTGTGCGATATCAACGATGTCCTTGAGGAATACACAAATATATCTTAAGATTGGGTACAATGTGTCACACCCTACCCTGCAGACACTCTTGCTTGCCATGCGAGACGTGGAGTAACTTGAAATGTTCTAGCGTGTTTAAATGCCAAAATATTTGGTCATAGGGTCCTTAAACTTTGCTTAATCGCCTAGTCTCTGAAACTTAAACTTAGAAATCATACTTTAGGCGATATAAACAACTTAAGCACAGAAAGTAACGAAACAAATCCTTTATTAATCTTAGTCATAAGATTACAACACTTTGTAGAATACACAAGTATAAAACTTAAAACTTAAACTAAAATGCCTGGCAGCTCTTTTGGCCTTGCAAGCCCATCAACTTTCTTTACTTGGCCTCAACTCCTGCTTCCTGGAAGTTGAGATTTAAAAATGTAAGTCTAACAGACTCAGTGGGGTTTTACGAAATCCTTTTCGCAATACCTTTGCAAATATCTTTTCATCAAGCATAACATACACAAAAACATGTCAATTCATATAGACACATCATTTCGCTTAAATGTTTCATCTCGCATAAACACACATCAGTTACCAAACATTCCTTTCGTCAAGGATCCCGAATCATTCTCTACGCTAGATCTCATTACTTCACGTTTAGACTACTGTATTAACAGCATCTGAGAATATACAGATTCATCTTTGTTTCTCAGGTCGCCAAGTTCAATACGCTCCATTCAACATATTAATCAGCTTCTCATCACCATGTAGCCCCTTTCACCCCATGGTTGCCTTGACTCATTATGTGCACATAATAGTTAGCTCATTGATAGGAAGTAAGTAATTAATGGTTTGAACACCATTTCATATCAAAACATACATTGAAACATATAAGTTTTTCATATAAATCTCTTATGGAACTTTCATATTGAAAGTATCATTTCAAACCATCAAGGATTTATTAAAAAAACTGGAAACTATTTAAATACTTTGTAGAAAACACTCACAAAACTTAGCTTTAAACCTGGATTGCTTCTATTTTCCTCTTCTCGCGTAGCAACTTTGGCCGCACTTCAGCTCTTAAATTATTCTCTTCAGAGTAACAATACTCAAAATTTGATTGAAAACCTCTATTTATACTACTTCCCAAATAAGCTTAGTCGCCCTTAAACTCTTGGCAACTTTCCAACTTCTACTTTTAGTGGTGCACGTGTAAGCTTAAGGTTTAACTCAACCATGCTTAACTTAATCTCTACACGTGGCCATTGAACCTACTTAAGAAAATTTCTTGGAAGTTTCCTTACTTCTTTTCGCAAAACACATTAATCGCAAGGTAACACAATCTTCACAAATCTTGTCACTCAACCTTTCTCGCGAAATAACTTGATTACCAACTCTTTACTTCAAAACGTCTCCTTTTGTCCCAACTGCCTAGTTAAGAACATTTAGCTAAATTTTAACCTCTTAGTTCTTAATTTAGGTGTGGGTCTTACACAACGAGTTCTCCATCATCATAACTAGAGACATACACATATATATCTCAATTTGAACAATCTCGATGATAAACAACAACAATAATAAATAAGAAAATTTAAACGCCTCACTTAAAGTAGCAACCAATTACTCGTTGTATTTGACTGTGGGTAGCTCCATACAAAATCTCCACCTTCTCAATTGTAGATCCCCATGACAAGAATATGTCAAAATTTTAGCTCAATTTGACCACAAAGATATAAAATGGCTCATGTTGTTGGTAGAATGAATTTTTCTCATTGTAGTTTCTCTCTCCCCTAAGTCTACGCCTATTCACATTAACTGACTGTTATTGATGGCTTTTTAAAAACAACCTAATTTACTAATGCTCATGATGGGCCTTCATTTGGACTCCATCTGAAGGTGAAATAAACTTGAAGTTTATCATTTTCAAGTTTATCTATAATGTATCACAGTTGCAAATATAACAATTAGATTCAAAATAATTAAGTATATAACAATATTTTAAAAAATTTGTAAATATAGCAAAATCTGTCAAAGCTTATTAATGATATAAGTCTATCACTTATAGACCATGTTGCAAATATTGATCTATCACTACTAAATCATAAGAGTCTATCCATGATAAAAGTCTATAACTAATAGATTTTTCTATATTTACAATTTTTTTTAAAATGTTGCTATATACTTAATTATTATTCCTAAAATTGCCACAAATTATAATTACCATATATCAATTAATCAAGTAACTAAATAGTATAAATGATTGCATCATTATCAACTTTATAAATAGTATATTAGTCAAGTACATTAACATTATAAATGAGTGCATCATTATCAAATTTATTGACAATAAAACAATCAAGTGCATCAGTGGTATATCAATCATATGTAACAATCAAGTGTATCAATAATATATTGATCAAATGAATCAACAGTATAAAAGAGCTCATCATCATCGAGTTTATCAACAATATATTAGTCAAGTGTATCATTATAAAGTAATATACCAGTCAAGTGTATCAAGTTTATCAGTAGTATAAGATTATTCGCAGTCTATCAATAAAAATGATCATTATCAAATATAACAGTCAGAGTTTATATCAACAGGGAGAGCATTTAAGACATTTTAGATACTTTAGAAGTGGATTGGAATTTGTTGTATTTACAAATAGCAAATATGTAGGTTATGAGCGTAATTTGTTTGGTCCTTTTTACAACTAACATATAAATAAATATAAGTAAAACGGCATAGTATGATTCAAGGAAAATATAATCATGAAAATCAAATTCAAGTAGAAAAATATATATAAATATTTGAAATGATGGAATAATGAAACTAATTTTGTCCTGACAGATAGTAAAGCTGCAGGCTGATCATTGCAACAATGATGAAAAGCAAACTAAAACTTATGATTTTAAACACACTTAATATATATTTTAAAGAAAGATTGGACTGAGTAATCAAAGCAAGAATGTACATATAAACAAAAAAGCAAAGTAAAGCCTTACAAATGGCTAAAAATTAGCTTTAGAATTTAGAATATGATGCATAATTATTAGCCATGGACTAAAAAAAATAGTTCCTTTTAATTTTTGGCTATGTCCCCTCCATCATAGAATTTTTGGTTTCATCCTCTTGAAATTGACATCCCAAGTCATTTGATTGAGCCATTAATGAAGCCTTATGCACCTACACAAACTCTCAATAACGACTTTGACGTTGACCACTCCTTTTTTTATTTCCACAATAATTATTATTATTTACATTTATATTATCTTACGAAATAATTTTTCTATTATATTTCAATTTTCAATTGTCCTTTTCTAATTTTTGTGAGAATAAAACTATCTTCCATATAAAACTTAAATGGGAATTAAATGTTTTAACTTCAACCTTTCTTTAAATATATAAATATATATATAACTTCAATCGTTAAGCCATTAATTGCGTTTCTTATAAGTTGATGTAGAAGTATAAAGTTCAATAATATTTGTTTAAATAATATAATAAAGTTTAATTTTTACCCAAAAATTTGGTTAAGATCTTTTAAATTTAAACTCTAAGCTTCACAACTCATTTTAATTAATACTTTAATTTCTTTATTTAATTACTTAATTAAAGTTGTTCATGCACCAACCCATAAATTATAAAAAAAGCAAGAAAAACTTAACTACCACATACTAAATAGCATGTCATTGAAATACCTACTAAACAAACAAAAAAAAAAAAAATCAAAGAAAGGCTGATATTCAAATATAAGTGTTAACAACAATTATCAAAATTCAATCCACTAAATTTATTTAACATAACTACAAATATTTATATGTAACGTTTCGAGCTTATGAGAGAACATAAATGAATAGATATATATCATAATTGAATAAGAGGGATCTAGTAGTAAGATTAAGAAAAACTTAAAAGAATTGATAAAAATTTTACTTATACCAACAAGGTACACCTTACTTATTTGTTGACTCAACCATAGAAACTTCAAAGTTAAGTGTTTACTTTTGACCAATTCTATGTTGGGTGATCTCTTGAAAAATTTTCTTATGACTTATGTGATCAGTAAATACAAAGGATGCTGAAATTGTTAGTTTGTGGAGACAACTTTCATTCTTTAAAACATTCAAAACAAGTAAGAACGATGTTGTCAGGTCACACAATTTTGGTATGAATTCTGAACTTGAGGCATTACAGATATTTACATAATTAACATCAAATTATAAAGATACATTTTATTGGTGTTTATTACCGATAAAATATGAAATTTTGTTATATTTTGTAAATATTTTCATAAGTTTAGTTTACAATAAATTTTTTATAAAATATATAAAAATAAATAAATAGCTTACATGAGAACATCAATCATATAAGTTTAAATTTAAAAGTTGTTTTAAATTTACATTTTAATCTGAAGAAATCAAAACATTTTAGTACTATAAAAATGAAATATTTTAAAGTTAATTAATTTACAACAAAGAAGAAGAAGAAAATTGGGGAGAAATGCAATTTATAGTTTATACTAAAGAAATTGTGACCTACAGGCCGACGCTCCATCTAGAAGTTGTTGATTGGTAGTTTTTATTTTCTTTTTTCCAAGAGTGTTGATTAGTATTATTATTGCGTTTAGTGGACAGTTCTTTAATATATATTCATATATTATTCTTTTTCTCACTCATTTTTGTGAGATAGTGCGTAAGCATTTGTTTTTATTATACTTAGGTTTGGGATGGCTTTCTCACAGCTTTTCCTATCTAGATTTTCTTCTTTTTTTATTGGGGTATGTATTTACCTATTCACAAGGGGATGTTTGTAGATGTATACAGGGTCGGATTTGAAAACAGTCAAAATATAATGAGTTGTATTTTAAATCAGGTCCAAAATACGTTCAATTCAAATATACAAGTTTTAGATTACATTATATTCTAAACTTATTTCATTACGAGTCACACCAAACAATCACTTGTTTTATGGTACAATCTTAGTTGAATTGTGTTGTAAAGAAAATTACATGTAATGATTTATGATGCAACTAGTAATTGAATTGTATTGTAAAAAGAATGTCATGTAAATGATAATGAGATTTCCATGAATGATGTTTACTAACTTGTGGTTGACATTACTTTTGATTGTGTTTAATAATATGTGTAATATGCGGTTAATATACAAGTCTACATTATCATAATCCCCTAAAAAAAAATTTAAACAATGCCTAAAAGCTCCAAAATGGAAGTTTTTCCTTTTCTTTCTCTATTCCGTCCTTGTCACCTTTCATCTTGTTGTCGCAATATTTTTCTACTTTCTTGCTTTTTTTGGACCATTATTTATAGGTTTGACATCCATACGAAACTTAACTACTCTTGTTGTTCATCGCCTGCAATCACTTAGTTTTCATTTATTAACTTTGCCAGATGATACTAATGACTTTTCTTACTATCTTATATTTTGTTCTTGTGTACCTAATAAGTAATTTACATCTATTGTGTTCCTTTGATTTCATGGGTTTTGAGAGTTGCTAGGTTTGTGTCTTTTGGAATTGAACATCTTTGTTTTGTGAGAGTTTTTGAGACAGTTGAAGTGCAAAAAAAGAGTTTATATTGCTTGTGTTGTTTGGTGTGAAGAAGTGTTTGATGAAATAATATTGATCGAGGCATCAAACTAAGTCTTGATTTTTGGTGATTTGTGGATATCTTTATTGTTTGAAAATGAGACTTCTAACTCATGGGGAGCTGATAGACTTCTAACTTAAGGGGAGCCTTAGATTGTTATGTGAAGGGTCTTTACAACAATATTGGAAAATGGAGATCAAGAAGAGTTCTCGCTCTTAAGGGAGCCTAAACGAAACCTTATTCATGTTTAGGGGGAGACCAAATATTCTTGGTTGGAGGTAATTTTACATTTAGATGGAGCTTAAGCGTTCTTCTTGAGAGTTGAGCTATTCATGTGTTATTGTTCTTGTCTTTCATTTACATATACATATAAAATGTACATTTTTTGATATAATAATATAGTAAAAGTATCTTACCATGGGCATACTGCCTCTACATGTAGGTGTTATTTCACCGAACTGAACTAACAAAACTTGTGCTCAGTTTATTTAAGTTTATCGTTTGTCTTTCTGGTTGTTCTTGAGTTCGTAAATACACATTGTGTGTGATGTTATTCCAACAATTGAGTGGTAGGATACCTTATTTTCATGGTCCAATTTTGATTTACTTATGTTGTGTTATTTGGTTCATTTAGTCAATGATTAGAGTTGTCTTTGATGATGCTTTTAGGCTATTGTAGTGATTGCTCTTTAAAAGCTTCTGGAAATATATGTTCTATTTTGTATTGCTCGAGTCCCTTGTATGTATGTTAAAATGAGATAAACTATGGGCGAGAACTTGTTGTCTTGTGCCATATGAAGTATTGCAAAGACTAGGTCATTAAGGTGAGATTTTGCATATAAATTTGAGTGAGAGCTTCATAAGTCATGAGAACAAAAGTATGTATACCATACGAGAACGAGAATTATATATTCAAGGAGAATCGTATGATCATGACACTGTATATTGATTGTTGCTTGTTTAGGAGATATATATGATTTAAGAAACACATGCATATATACAATAGTTAAAATGTTTTATATTTTTAATACCTTTGAGGTATAAAATCGGGAATATTAAATTTACTATAAAAAAAAATAAACTAAGACTACTTTTTTTTCAATTTAATTACCTTCAAAATTATATGCAAGTTGCAATGGGAGTAGAAGAGAAAATTCAAAAGTGCTTAAAAGATATAAAAATTTATCTAGAGATCATCATTGGATACATATTATAATCATTCCCTTTTTATATAGAAAGGCTAAGTAGTGAGTAGCAGAAGAATTGAGAAGGAAGAAAGTAAACAAGAATTTTTTTTCTCTCTCTTTTTAAATTAGAAATGATAAATAATTATAGTCGTTGGACACGTTGTTGGACCATTTGATAATAAATTAATTAATTTTCTTTTTTAAAAAATCCATAAAATCACATAGATTCTTTTCCAATTCAATTTCCCAAAAACTCCATATTTCATCCTTGTATTTGCAGTTTTCCTAATTTTCTTTCCTTTTTTTTAATTTTATTTTATAAATTATCTTGTTTTAATTAACAACCTGCCATTTAAATCATTATTTGAAACAAAAACAAAAAAAGCTTCACCTCCATTTCTTTATTGAGAGAGAGAGAAAAAGGAGAGGATACATAGATCTTTTTATAAAAGAGTCAAGTTCCTTTTTTAAAAGAATGTTTAAAATTTATTCCATCCATTTCCGTTATATGTACATGTACACAATTTAAATGATTGAGAATATACATCATATAATTTAATATTTCAAAACTTATTACTTTCTAAATTCAAAATGTAATATCTGTATACATAACACTCTTACCATTGCATTTATCATAATTTACTTTAAAAGAAGAAAAAAAATATCCAACCGTAATTCAATAGGATATCAAAATAAGAAAATATATTAATTTAAAGACCAAAAATACATGTTTCTCTATATTAGATTAATAGTTTCTGTTTTAGGATTGATTTATTATTTCAACCTCTAAAAGATAACATTGTAACCACGATTTGAACAACATTTTAATTATACATTATATATCTTACCGTACTAGTAGGATTAAGTTGTCTACTATAAAGACAATTCAAGGTGAATAGGAATACTCTTTTCACATATGTGAAGTGCTCATATCAAAATCAAAACAATTATGAAAAATTAATAAGAGGTAGGGGATAAGAAAAGGCGAATGTACACTGAATTTATATCAATTTGTCCTAAATTTAGGACTGTAACAACTCTTCTAGGTTACCAACAATGACTACAAATCCATCTCATGGTTTAATTTACATTAATGATTAGAACAATTGTTGGTTAACTAAAATAAATAAAAAAATCTCAAAGAAGCCACAAAAACGGTCGCCTCATGTCACTCAAATTTCTTCTAGTGAAAAGTCGTTGGAACAATGTGAGTTTGTTATATGTTACTCCAGTAACCTAAATTATTTATGTATTTATCATCTTTACATTATTTTATTTTGACCTTAGAGTTTAGAGAAGTGTGCTCTTTATCTAAAAGACACCTCTATTATATTTTTTTATGCATTCTTCTCCGATGATAAAATAGTTCTCCTCTACACACCTCGACATAACTAAATTTTCTTTATTTATCAATTTCATCACACAAGTTATAACACCAACTACTCACTTTGGAGCATTGAGGTTGATTTATATTAAAGTCTTTTTAATAATTGATTTGTGGTTAGCTTAAAACTTAATATTACCAACGCTACAAAGTTAGTTTAGTTAAAAAGCTTTATTTTAATTACATATTAAATTGAATATCATTTAGGTTATATTTAATTTACTAACGTGAATAACTCATCTATAATTGATATGATAATATGAGTATTTGACTGACTTCTATCCTAAAATTTAAAAGTGTCACTCATTATAGGTACATCCATATATATATATATATATATATTTAGAGTAAAATTCCCCAAATTAATTATAATAACAAAAAAAAAAGTGATAAAAAAGAAGATGCTTTAGTGAAGAGTAAGGGTGGGATGATGTTTGTTACTTATCCCGGTACCTTAACTTTACAACCTAACCGACGGTAACTAGTCCATGTTACCGTGAAATAGACACGCACAGGAACCATACCAAATAAGATTTAAAAAGAAAAAGGAAGAAAATAAAAAAAAAAAAAAGGAAAAAACTTGATACCAAAATTACAAATATCTCCCTCTCCTCTCTCCTCTCTCCTCTATACCCACCTCTCTCCTCTCTGGCTTCAAACCCACCACAAACAAACACCATTTCCAACCATTTCCTCCTCTCTCCCCCAAAATTCCTTCCTCCACATTTCCCCCACCAAAATCCAAACCCCATGGGCGATATCAACACCAAATTACCACCAAAACCCGATTCCTATTATAAATCTCCAGAACACAACTCCGAAGATTGCATCATTTTCAGAGGCTGGGACAGTGCTGCTGCAATCGACGATGACTCTCAATCCGAATCAGGCGTTTCTTCACCCACCCTTTGGGCTTCCAATTCTCGAACCACCCCCCAATTTCACCACCGCCATCGTAATCGTAGCCTTTCCCCAACTTCCCGAACCCAAGCCATAGCCAGAGGCCAAAAGGAGCTCATGGAGATGGTTCGTAATATGCCAGAATCATCTTACGAGCTCTCCCTCAAAGATCTTGTTGAACATCACTTGACTAATTCGAAGCGCCAACAAGATGGTGATGTTGCTTCGCTTACAAGAGACGACTCCAGCTCTGAAACTTCCTTCCGAAGAGACCCTAGCAAAAACAGAGGTGAAACTAGGGCACTTGTTACCAGAAGTAGAAGCGTCGATAGCGGTGGGTTTTATCTTAAAATGTTCTTCCCACTGCCTTTTGGGCAAGTTTCGGCCAAAAAGAAGAATAATCTTAGAACTGATTCTGGATTGAGTGGTAGCTCGAGAGTTTCGCCTAAGCCACCGCCGGTGGATAAAGATTGGTGGAAGAAGAGATCGTCGGTATCGGGCGGTGAAAACGACGGTAGTATCTCCGGTGGAAGTATGACGAGTAGCGGTAGTAGTAATAGTACTAGCAGCGAAAGAAGCAACAGCAGGTAAAATCCAACAAATTTTGATGAATTGAATTGATGAGCCCTAATTTTAAAAACCCAATTTCGAATTGAAATGGTCAGCCAATAATTGTTTGTTTGTTGGAATTTTTTATAAGAATCTGAATGTTGGATTTGTAATCTTACTTGCTTTTCTTTTTGAATGAGTTTTGATGATGAATAGCAATTAGACAAATAGAGGGCAATAATTAAAGAGTTTTGACTTTGTTTGTTTGATTCTGATATGGATTTGATGAACAGGAACTCTGAATCGCAAGGAAGTTGCTGGTTTTGTATAAGTCCAATGAGAAGTAAAGATCGAGAGTAAAACAACAGCTTCATCGGAGACGGAGTATTCAAATGAAATGAATCTTATATATACTTAATATGTAATCTCCTTTGAATAATGTTTTGGTATAATTCCCACTAAATCACAGCTGAATTTTGCAGCTAAGCTTGTTTATATTTTTTGTTTTATTTTTTACTCTTTTTTGTTTTTTGTTTTATTTTTTAAGATTCCTTGTCTTTATCCTCTCTTTCTTCATCTATATATATATTGTTAACCAGGAATTTGCTGGTTCTTTTTTCTCCCCACTTTTCCAAAATTCATTTTGCCCATCAATACCATGTAGTATTTAACAATTAAAATATTTTGACTTGATACCATCAATTTCTAAAACATCATAGTTAGAGCGTAGTTCAATTTGAGAGGTTCAAATTAAGTCTTGTACATGGCTAATATTAGCTATGTTAAATCATAATGGAATTGAATTACGACACCATTACTAATTTGAAATTTTAAAGATGCAAATCTTATAGGAATAAATTGATATTTTCTTGAAAAAAAAAAAAGGAAAAGGAATGGTTTGAAGAGGCAGAAAGATGGGAAGCCTGGATTGGTGTATTTTTTGACAAATGGTATAGTATTTTTAAATCTTTTATTTATTTATTTATTTAACTAATATAGTGATAATATTTACAAAAAAGAATGAATGCAAACATGGGCAACATGGCCCGCCAAAAACTTATTAATGATCGCAACGTCCCGAAAATTGAAGTTCTTGGCTTCATTTGGGTGGACTTTGAAATAATAATATATATTTTTAATAGTTACGAACACTGCAATGAAATTCAAAACATTTATACATGTAGCAATAATTAAAAATATCGTAAATATAAAAAAAAAACTGTCAAAATCTATTAATAATAAAAATTTATTATTAATAGACAATAAATTTATCACTCATAGAATTTTAATTTTCTATATTTACAATTTGTTAAAAAAATTGCTATATATTTAATTATTATTCTTAAATGGTTAGCTATTATAATTAGTTTATACCAATAAAGATTTATATATTTGAATTTTTCTTATGCTATGATGTCATTTTAAATCATTATTACAAGATATTGTGAACAGAAATGTATGAATGGACATTTGGTTTAAATACTTTTGTTAGGTTTCAGGTCGTTGATTAGGATAAGTGGATCACTAATGCATCTCATCTCCCACCCAGACTTTTGCTATATAAAACAAATATAAGTTGTTAGATTTGTTTAATCTAAAGGATATCAAATCAAGTTTTTCTTGGTAACTGAGTTTGATTATCCTATATTATAGGTTTGTTGTTCACATGGACTATCATACTTTACAAATTTAGAATTATCAAATTCACCCTTTTTTTTTTAATTCTATATATATTAATACACAATTCAAAAACTTTAAATTAATTTTTTTAAAAAAACAAATTGAATACAAATATCTTATTGGTTAAGCCATAACTTTATTTTATTTGTAAAATTTAAGGATTTAAAGGTTTTACCAAAAATTAAGAAAAAGAAAAGTAACAGTTTGATTGGTTATTCGTCTGTGTTTTTACTTATTCAAAAATAATGAATAAGATATTTTAAAAATAAAAAAACGTGTCGTTTTCTTTGCTTTTTAAATTTTATTTAAAAAGGTTATGAAACATAATTGTATTTTCAAATTCACAATTACACCCATTTGGAATTAAAATGAAATAAAATGTATATTATATAGTGAACAAAAAGAATTTCTTTTGTCTTTTATTGAAATTTTTGTTTTCTAAAACAATTTTTGAATCTGTTTTGAATCCTAGATCAAAACGAGAGAGGTTCCCCAAAAATTTAAAAGAATATTAATAATAAGTAAAATGCACATTATTTTTCTATAAATATCCATGATCAACGTCAATATTTTAACAATATTTTTGAGAGTTGGACATTAACTTTGGTCACACGTAAGTTCAAATTATAGTCCAGTAGATATACCTCAACGGATAAATTCCACTTTACTCAAATATTTCCTCTCTCGATCAAATTCAAATTTAAAGTGTGTGTCCCTGAGAAGCCACAGCTTTAAATTTTGCTGGGTCAGTTAGTTTTGGGCCGAATATATGCATCAGAAAATGGGCTTATGAGTTCATTAAAGATCTTGCCCGTCGGCCCAGTTTAGCTTTGGAGTTGACGTTGTCAACAAGGCATTTCACGTCGTGGACTCGTAAACCAAGTGGGACCCCATGGCCGGTAGTCTTAGTCCAGCACGAAAAACGCGGTTTTACTGTCGAAATCTCATCAGCCCTTCTTCAAAAGTCTCCTTCGCTTAAAACTTCGATAAAGTCAAACCCAGACACCCAAAGAAAAAGAAATGGTAAAATACTCTGTATTGTGATGAGTACTGACTCTGTGGGGGCGATACTCTCTATAATGCTTTCGTATTTCCAGTTTTAGTTTACCGAACCCTTCTCTTTTAGCTTCCTTTGTCGCCATTTGGCAGATGGGGTTAATGAAATTTATGGAATTTCATCTGTCACGGGGACTTCGATGTGCGTTTTAACGCGGGGTTTGCAATTTTCCCCATTCTTTCATTCTTTTCTTTGTTAGTGGGTCTCTATGAAAATTCCAAGTCGGCCCTCAAAAAGAGAAGGGTCTGAAACTAATCGAACAAGCAACCCCTTAACCAAGAAAAGCGAAAAGGAACTACACACACACTTCTCCTTACTTTTGGCTGCAAATTAGTCATTCCCCTCTTGTTTCTAGGCAGGTATGCTTCATTTTCTCCCTGACCCAACTTTCTTCTTCTTCTTCTTTTTTTTTTTTTTTTTTTATCTTCCATCTATTTCTTTTGTTGATCTTGGCGTCAACTTTTTAGATTGTGGGTAAATTTGCTTTTGCTTTTGTTTTTCTGCTTTATGGGTTGCTTCGTTAAGTCTCTATAGCAAAAGGGTTTTCATTATTGTTTATGTTATGATTTTTATGTGCTCTACCCACTTAAGTAATCTGTTGTTTGGCTCTCATTCGTGTTCTTCCTTTTTCTGTTCTTTATTGAGAAAGATTAGATATGGGGTTCTTGTTTATTTGGGAGGAATTTGTTGGTGATTCTCCTCGTGTTAATCGTAGTTGTGATTCATTTGCATAATCACTTGATTTTTTTTCCTTTTTTGCCCCTTTTTAGAGTTGCTACTTTTTTAAAGGTATAAAGGGGGAACCATTGATGGCAATGATTTCTGATAGACTTCTCTTCCACGATATGGCTTTCTTTACTTCACTTCTTAAGGTCACTTTTGTTGCTGAATTTTATAAATCCTGTTAGACTGTGTTTCTCAGGAGATCAAGGAGAGAAGAGCTTATAAAGATTCATAGGAATATGTCTACCAATGCTGCTGCTTGCGCTGAGAGAGCCACAAATGATGTGCTTATCGCTCCTGATTGGGCGATAAATATTGAGCTCTGTGATATTATTAACATGGATCCTAGGTAATTCCAAAGTTTCTGTTTGTAACTGTTGATTTTTTAAAGTCTCTACTACCCCCTTATTGGATGTTTCCTCCTATTTAATCTTTTCCATGAATTTTAACGTTTAATATGAGTTTTTTACACTGCCCTTGGTGAACAGGGAGCCAATGAAAGCAGGTTTTTGTCGGTTAAATATTTTGTTTTTCATTTGACTTCTTGGACTCATCTCATAGTTGCTGCTGTTGAAACAGAATGCAACCAACCATTTATAAATTTTTTCAACTGAATACCCTCTTTGTTGTGCTCTTAAATGTTTACTTTGTTTTTTAATGGGAAATTTATAGGCAAGCGAAAGATGCATTGAAGATACTCAAGAAGCGTCTCACGAGCAAAAATCCTAAAATACAACTTCTAGCGCTCTATGTGAGTCTTCTTAGTCTTTCTATCTCTATTGAATGTTTAGTCCTTAGCATAAAGCCATAAACAACAATATTAGATTTCTGGGTTGTGCTATGCTTTTTGTAGCAGCCTATTGCCTAAAGTTAATTGTAAATATGCTATTTTTAAAAAAATAAAAGTTAATATATATATGTGCGTACACACGCCAAAGTTAACACTCACAAAAGTTAACTCTGTAACCGTGCTATGTGTTTCTTTTAATTTTCTTTAACACTACTGATCCAGGCATTGGAGGCTCTGAGCAAAAATTGTGGCGATACTGTTTTGAAGCTGATTGTAGATCGTAATATCCTGCATGAAATGGTTAAAATTGTAAAGAAGAAGGTATTTACTAAACTCAGCATGAATCTCAACCTTTGTTGTTTGGTTTGCTTTGCTTGTTGCAAATCTTGACAGGACAGTAGGACAAATGGTTTAATGTGTTTTCTTTTTATTCAAATTTAGCAGCCCGACTTAACCGTACGGGAAAAAATATTAGCCTTGGTAGATGCATGGCAAGCAGCATTTGGTGGTGGTTCCAAGGGAAAGTATCCACAGTACTATGCAGCCTACAATGACTTGAAGGCGAGTTTGTTTTTTTACCTTGACATATAATTTTTTAAGCCTTTGACAGTGTTTTGAGAAATATTTTTGCAGTTCTCTCATTGTTTTATTTAATACAGAATGCTGGATTTCAATTTCCACCAAGAGAAGAGAACGTTGAGCAATTCTTTAGTCCGCCTCAGATACAGCCAGTCATTGAAGACCCTGTTTCAGCTTATGATGATCTTGCTGTTCAGGCTTCTCTCCAGTCTGATTCTTCTGGTTTAAGGTAAGTTTTAATTCCTGTTTGGCTGACTCTACTTTTTGGAAAAGCAAGGGGCTATTTTGTGTTTTCAGTAATTTGCATGCCTTCATCATGAGTTTCGATCCAACATGTCGTCTACTTTGTTCTTCTTCCTCAAGTCTCGTAGTTTATTTCTATTTGCCATTGCCTCTCTGGATTTGACTGATTATTGTAATTTGACTTAAAACAGCTTGCCAGAAATTCAAAATGCACAGGGACTGGGAGATGTTTTATTGGAAATGCTTGGTGCGTTGGACCCCAAGACTCCAGAGGTATTCCTCGAGATAACTCTTCAGGTTGAAAAAGAGAGAACTTAAAGAATTTGAAGAAACTCGAATGTTTATAAACATCGTTATATTACCATTGATTTTGAATCTGGAACAGTGGGAGGGGTTAGATAAAGGCAGATGTTCCTTTCAACCATAGCTGCTGCTGAACATTGCATTATTTTACTTGTTATCAGTTGGTGAAATGAGACATAATGCACAATATATCCTTTTTCATTCAACATTTTAATTTGTTCATGTTGACAAATAGCAGGCTTTGAAGCAAGAAGTGATTGGTGATCTTGTTGATCAATGCCGTTCCTACCACAGCCGTGTTGTGATACTTGTGAATGAGACGATGTAAGAAATATCATGGCAGCTTTATTTTTTACTGCAGGCTTAATGTCTGACTTGTGCTGTTTGCTCTCATTTCAGAGATGAGGAATTGCTATGTCAAGGATTGGTATTGAATGACAGTCTGCAGCGTGTACTCAGCTACCATGACGACATTGCGAAAGGAACATTTACGTTGGAATCTAGAAGAGCAGAACCTCCTGTTCCATCGGTTCCGTATATCAACCCTGAGGATGATGAGTCCGAAGATGACTCTACACCGTTATCTCGAAGGTAACCGTAACTAATCCCTGTTATTTCGATCCGATCTTAGAAGAATATTGCTGAAACTGTTATACATGATTTGCAGGCCAACGAGGGATCACATTTATGAGAGGGACAGGAAATTGGCAAATGGCCAATCATCTCGAGTAAGTCCACTTCCTTCACCCTCATCGAAGACGACGGCTGTTGTGGAAATGATCGATCATCTTAGTGGTGATGTGTACAAGCCTGCAGGGTCTCCAAGAATAGTAGAGCCACCATCAACTTCTTCGCCTTTCTACACTAGACAACCTTTGTTTGACGAACCACCTCCAAGAAGCATGCCCACTAATCCACTCCTCACAACACCTCGGGATGCTCAATCTCCTAGCGGCCTCCCTCCCCCACCCTCCCGGTATAATCAAAGACAACAATATTTTGAGCAACAAAAAGCTGGTACAGGAGGCAGTCAGCCCCATTTGAGCAACGATTATAGTTCTTATGACAACATGGTGGGGAATACCAAGAATCTTTCACTCAGTCCTACCCCAACCAGATCCGCGGAGCATGAAGAGGCCCTTTTCAAAGATCTGGTGGACTTTGCCAAGGCCAAGTCATCTTCCTCAAAATCCAACCGACCATTCTGAGAACCGAGTAGTGAAGTCTGACCTTGTTTTCTTTTCCTTTTTTATTTTGTCATCGTCGTTGTCCTTGGCAGGTGATTGTGGGGTTCCCTGACGAGTTTGTATATTTATGAATCATTCATTTTGTAAGGAAGTAGGTGTTAGAATTTGTTCATATCGTTTGGATGGGTCTTAGAGTGAGCCATTGATCTGCATATTAATACATTGTCTTAGGATTGTTACTATAAAAAGCTTAATTTTATAAATTTGGATTTTAAAATTTGATGGATATGACAATCTATGACTGTGTTTCGCTCTTAAATGAAGTTTCGGTTTCTGTAAGTATATCTAAATGAAAGGGACCAAAAGATATAGAGAAGCTTTGCTATCAATTTATTTAGCTTAAGAGATATTACACCGGTTAGGCGGTTACTATCTCAAAGTGTTCTAAAATTCATCAATATTATTGCTATTCAGGTGAGACCATTTTACATAGTATTATTTCACATTTAATTGGCCAATCTCTAGAAACCTTGAAATATTAAAACCAACCTTTTGATTGCTCCCAACAGAAAAAACTTTAAAACATATCTACATCTCTGTTTTCAAGCACTTTATTTTACAAAATATATGTAATTTTATCTTTCTTCATCAAATATGAATTTAGTTTTTGTTTGGTCATTTGGTTTCAACTCTAATACTTTTAGTTCTTGATATTTAAACGAAGTTTTTATTTCATCTCTAGACTATTAAAAGTAACATTTTAAGTTCCTAAAATTTTAAGCTAACTTTTTAATTAAGCTTCAAAGTTTGAAATTTGTTAATAAATATTCTAATTATGAAACATATCAACGTCAGGGACCTGATCTTGAAACCCAGAGCCAATGGAAATATAGAAAAAAAAAAAAGTAAAAGTAGTTTTAACACTTAATTTTTTATAAAGTGTTATTATTTCAAGCATTCTTTTCCAAAATTATTTAATATTTTGTAATATCTTTATTTGAAGATTAATCATTTTAAAATCTTTTTGTGTGTTTTTTTTTTAAAATTAGGCACAAATTAATCTAAATTTTTTAATTACGTCTCATTTATTACAACTACGTACTTTAGCACTTGTTTTATAAACTAAGATATAAGTGTTACAATAAAACTCACTTAATGATGTAAGGTCGAGTCAAGTAGTGAAAATATGAAAATACCTATAAAAGGATGTCTTCTAAAAAAATGGTTTCCTTTCTTATGAGTTTAAAACTTTGAGAACATTCTAATAAAAATATCTGCATACATGCACCATAATTATAAGAAAAAAATAGAGAAAATGTCTACCAATAAAAAGAAATTTGCTACCAAAATATAAAAGAAAAGAAGTTATATATAAAGATCATAAACATAAAAAAGATTAGATAAAAGAAGAAAGCTCAGGTTCCAAGCAGCTACAAAAACAAAAGAAATATCTATATGAAACATAAAAATAAAAAGAAGAAAGACAAGAAACATACATAATAGAAAATTTTAAATTCAAAATTTAATTCATTTTAATCTAAATTCAAATATCAAAATTATTAGATAAAAGGAAAGTTAAAAAATCTAAATACTTTTTTTTTTCTTAAATCAAATCTCGAAAATATTAGAAACAACCAGAGATGATTTGCATGTATACTATAAATCCAAATTTTCAATTTAATTTATTAGTTATTTTTAATGATAAGTTTTAACCAAATTTTAAACTAATAAAATCTATCCAAACCTTGTATAATATAAACTATTATAATAGTTTTAATGTAAATTACATTATATGACCATAAAAGTTATTTTAAAAAAAATAATAAAATAAACTATTTACAGGTATTGCATTTTATTTAACTTATTTTACTATTTTTACAAATTTATAATTTTTTTAATTTTTAGATAAATATGTGAAGAAAAACAATATTTAAATCACACACGTAAATATTTGTTTCAACGTGAAATTATTGATTGTTTTAAAAACTTTTTTGTTCCTCTAGGAATAGATCTGTGATCTATTGATATATATATATTTTTTATTATAAGGTAAAATTACATTTTACAACAAATCACTAAAAGGGTCAAATGGGGGGAAACAAATGTTTCTCTCTTAGCCCATTTTAGATTTGAGATTGTATTCCTTATTTTTCCAATCTAGCAAAAGAGAAAAAACAATCGAAATTGCTCTAAAATCCCATAATAATCTATATATATATATATATATATCAAATAGACATTAAATTATTGATTTATTATTATTATTATTCAAAAAAGGTTTTCAAAGTTATTTAAACACAATAATTTTGGCACAAATCAAAGGATGATAAAAAATGTTAATTTATTCAAGTTTGGTAACATTTGAAAATTTTCCCAAACTAACTTAGAGACAAAAACATTTTATATGACTGACCCATATATGAAAACTTTATTACTAATTACCATGGACATTTTTACCCTTCTCTATTCTAATCTTCAACTGAACTTTATGTTTCTTTTCTATCTAACAAAACATTTATTCTTAACCAACATTTTGCCATAAGCATTGAATGATCTTGGATTGTATCAATAATGGGACGAAAAGTCACTATCAGACATTGAATTCATTCTCATTCTCTACTCTTCAAGTTCTTCTCTAATCGTTCTCTATCAGAAGTTCAAGTGAAAATTCTTTTTGTCCTTCGTATTTGCTCAGATCGAACTTCAGAACCAAACAATCAAACTGTAAGTCTCATGTGTGAAGTTTGTTTTTTTTCTTTTAATATTACTCGTCATCTAATGAAGTTTTCACAATCATATAGATTTTAAAATACACAAACGTGGAACATTTACTAACGATTTGTGTAGACATAATAAATTATTGTTTAATTTAGGGTGAATGATCGTTTAGAATGAAAGCTCAACGGTCGCGAATGAAAAAACTGATGGAAATACGAGCATGACAACGGAAGAGAATCATAATGAAACACTCTAATTTCATCTAATTGCAAATTCAAGAACACTTACTTGAATTTTGAAATTCTCCTTTGATTCTTGATCGTTTTGTCGATTCCAAGCCGTAGACATCACAAGAGTCTTCTCTACTATTATTTGGCTTTAGAACGTGATTGTGGGATTCAATCGATGATCAATTTTATGAGTTTTTGTTTTTGTTTTTGTTTTTTTTTCGAGAAAATGAGAATATGAAACGTTTCCAAAAAACTTCTACATTCTTATCACATTCTTCACCAAAATCTTACCTCAATTAAGCAAATTGACTGAGTATTTATAAGCAAAAAGTTATCAACAACATGAAAAAAATCACACATCTTCAAGAACGAAATTGAAATTGAATTAAATTTTTTTAATTTATTTGATTTTCTAAAAATCAATTTTCTAATTATTTTCTAATTTAATATTAATTAATCTAATAAATAATAATATTAAATCAAATCCCAATCAATTATTTAAATATCACTTGGTTTTAAAAAACACTTTAAATTAATTCGACCTATCCAAATTTTCGATCACCTTGTCTAAATTTTATTACCATAATGAGTTAGTAGAGGGACCTAGTGAACCTATAGATCATGAGGCTTCAATGATTTGAGATTAAGTGACTAAACTCTCTTTTAGATCAAGCTAATAACATTCGTTAACTAAAAGGGCATTCCACTAAAGTCCTGTGGTTGCACTTCACTCACTATAGTATATATATATGTCAACATGATATAACCATGATTAGTAAGTTAACATTTCATAGGTTGTTCATAATCTCAACTGGGTCAATTTATCATTTTACCCTTGAGATTACTTTTTGTTCCTTAAGTACTACTAATCCTTTAACGAACAATTGGTTTAAGGTTCAACCTATAAATCAAATTCCTCTCGAACCAATGACATGGTGGGGCCTCGTTTTCAAGACCTAGATTCAATGCATAAGGGAACAGCCTATCTACTGGCTCTAAAGAGGTTAGAAATGAATTCCATCTTGCACCCTATGTCCTCAGCTATCCACCCGATCTTACTACTGAAAGGCATATTGGGACAACGCTGATGAGCTGTCTTCACCTACGCATATCTAAGGATAATCACTTGTGAATATGAGTTCGTAGTTAGCTCAAGATTAAGCTTAAGTTACCTAGGTCTTCAAATGAGAAGAAATAGTAAGTTTTAAAACGCCAATGATGTTATAACGTAAAAATGACTATTTAATGGTTCAGTCTTATGCAAACTTTTTGCATAGGATGACTCAACTTTCATGTTTTTACATGAAAGATTCAAGATCACATTGTTTGTACTAACTACAAAACAAGCCGCATCCATAGTGTTACAAGAATAAGGCATCCCAACCTTATTCATATACTATAAACCGTTTAGGCTATGACTTCGAACTTGATCCACATTTATGTCTTTACATAAAGTTCAAGTCTATAAGATAGCCTTGAGACCTTAGTTTATTAGATTCAAGATTATAGTATTCTATTTTACTAATAAATAATTCAATAATCAGATTCATGAATGTAATTTACAAACTATAAGTTTTACGAGATAAATTCCAACATACTCTCACTTGCACTAAAACTCCTAGTGGGATAGAACAAAGTTGAATTTCATAATGAGAGAATATTCCATATGAGTATAATAAACATATGAATTCAATAAACTAGGACATGTACCCCATAAGTCTCCCACTTGTCCTAGTTTACAAATATCGTAGACCTAAACTCTTTAGGTGACTCTCAAACACTTTAGTCGTAAGGGACTTGATGTCAAGAAATGTGTAGCAATAAACAAGTTCAAATGAAAGATTTGGGAGATGCACAATATGTTCTTGAAATTCAAATTGTTCAGAATCATAAGAACAGAACTCTAGCCATGTCTCAAACATTTTATATAGACAAAATGTTGTCAAGATATAAGATGAAGAATTCTAAAAGAGGTATGTTGCCCAAATATGTAATTTATTTGTCAAAGAAACAATGTCCTAAGACACCTCAAGAAGCTGAGGATATGAGACATATTCCTTATGCTTCTGCACTTGGGAGTTTGATATATGCAATGTTATGTACTAAATCTTGATGGAAACAGTAGACATGCGTAGCGGAATTAGGATCAAAATTTACTCTAATTACAACTAAACACTTTAGTGGTAAACATGCATCACAACCCTAAAAAGAAACAAAATAGAGTTAATAGAAAAACTCACCCTTGATGCTTTTCTATTATCGCAATCTTCTCACGTGCTCTTCATGATCTCCTCACGAAATCAAAACCGGGACTACCACTAGTGTTGACCCGCTAATCTCCAGACTTAGAACCGAGTTGTGGGACTCGAACAGTAGAGAAAAATAGAGAGAGATGGATTTAGGAGGAAGAATTTGTGGAGAGAACTTTTGGAGAGAAAGGAAAATTGGTTTGATTTTGCAATTCCAAATTACAAAATCAATTTTTCAACAAAAAATAACCAACCCTTTTTATTTCCAATCCATTCATTTTATAAGCAAACTACATGCAAAATTTGCATGTAGTGAGCTTCCACTCTCCACACTTGGCATATTACCAAGTAGGTGTCTCACATGCATGAAGCCATTTGTTATTTACACGCAATATTCTTCCAAGGGTAAAATGGTAATTTGACATTTAAAAAGTCAAAAGTCAACATTTTGACTTTTTACAATTTTATCCCTCTTGACTAATTTCAATCTCTCGAGTATGAATCCGCATTCATTTTTTCAAAATTCAAATCATATTTGAATATAAAGTCGGTCAAAGTTTGATTTTTCAAAGTCAAAAGTCAACATTTTGACTTTTTACATCTTTGACCTTTTTCATCAATTCCGAGCTTTCAAATATGATTCCATATTGATATTTAAATCATATTTAAACATGAAGCTCTACTTAAGTTATAACCGATGACTATATCAAATATATTTATCGGTTTCTCTCTCTTTACCTATTTTGAACAATTCAAATTATTTCATCATAATGTTCTAAGTTGATTCCTTATGAGCTAGCGGGGGAACCTAATGGACCTATAGATCATGGGCTCCAACGATTCGAGATTAACTGGCTAAACTCTTTAGACCGAGTTAATCAATCTTCGTTAACTAACGGGTCATTCCACTAGAGTCCCGTAGTTACACTCCCCTCACTATAGATATATTTGTGTCCATGTGATATGACCATGATAAGTAAGTTAATCCTTCACAGGTTGTTCATAATCTCGGTTGGGTCAAAGTACCGTTTTACCCCCGAGATTATATCTTTTTTTCCTAAGTTCCACTGATCCACTATGAACAATTGGTTTAAGGTTCAACCTTTAAATCGAATCCCTCTCGGGCCAATGAGAGGGTGGGGGCCCCTTGTTCAAGACCTGGATTCAGTCCTCAAGGGAACAACCTATCTACTAACCCTAGAGTGGGTAGGAGTGAATTCCGTCTTGTACCCTATGTCCCTAGCTATCCATCCGATCTTACCCCTGAAATGGAAGGCTTATTGGGCCAGCGCCATTGAGCTGCCCTCACCTATACAGATCTAAGGATAATTTCGTGTGAACAGAAGTTCATAGTTAGCTCAGGATTAAGATTAAGTTACATTGGATATCTATAAACGAAATAGTCAGTTTTACAAAGTTAACGGTGTTATAACTTAAAAGCGACTATCTCATGGTTCCAGTCTTATGTAAACTCTTTACATAGGATGCTCCCACTTCCATGTCTCTACATGAACGATTTAGGATCACATCGTTTGTACTAACTACAAAGTGGGCTGCATCAATAGTATCTTCCGAATAAGGCGCCCAACCGTATTCGTATACTATAGACTATTTAGGCTATTTACTCGAACTTGATCCACGTTTATATCTTTACATAAAGTTCAAGTTTACATAACAATAGCCTTGGGACCTTAGTTTATTGGCTTTAAAATTATAGTATTAATAACGACTTATTGAATAGAATATGATTACAAACTACGAGTTTTAGGACATAAATTCCAACAAATCTAACATATGCTACTCAGTAGGAATCGTTAGTAGGTATCAATCCAATCCTGATGTGATCATTGGATAGCCATTAAGAATATCCTAAAATATCTTAGGAGACAAAAAGACTACATGCTCGTGTATGGTACTAAGGATCTAATCCTTACTGGATACACTAATTTTAATTTCCAAAATGATAAAGATGCTAGAAAGTCTATATTGGGATTAGTATTCACTCTAAATGGAAGAGCAATAGTGTGGAGAAGCATAAAGCAAACTTGTATAGCTAACTCCACAATGGAAGCTTAATACTTAGCTGCTTGCAAAGCGGCAAAGGAAGCAATATGGCTAAGGAAGTTCTTAACACACTTGGAAGTTGTTTCTAATATGCATATGCTCATCACTTTGTATTGTGACAATAGTGGTGCAGTTGCAAATTCAAGAGAACCTAGAAGCTATAAACCGAAAAAGCACAAAGAGAGAAAATATCATCTTATTCGGGAAACTGTACATCTAGGTGATGAACAAGAGTATTCTAATTAACTTTATCATGGCAACATGAGAGAGTTTCTTCATAGTCTACTTCTTCTCTCTAGGTATAACCTTTTGCCACAAGTCGAGCCTTAAAAGTCTGTCATTTTTTGTTGGGATTTATGTCCTAAAACTCGTAGATTATAAATATAATCCACTGACCGTTATTAATAAAGTGTTATTTTTATAATTTCAATAAATGTTATTGATTGTATTAATAGTTTTGTCTTAATATCCCAAATCCAATAAACTAATATCCTAAGCTGTTTGATGAGTCTTGAACAGTATGTAGAGACATATAGGGATCAATGTTCGAGATCATCTCAAAGGGTTTATAGTATGGGGATAAGGTGATAACTTGTAGAAATACGAGCTATTGCAGCCTCTTAAGTAAAATAATGAAGGTTCATTGTATAAACGAGAAAATTGCATAAAGAAAAAGTATGAATCTAACTAATATGCGAAAAAGTCTACCACAAAAGAACTCTATCCCTGTTTTGACAAGGTTTCAACATATTTTATCGTAGAATGTTAGGCAAAAAATAGCAAGTGTATCACGCGAAGTAATCTCCTCAGCTTTTCGGTGCAAAGAAGTAGATGTTAAGCGATCAAGTGACTAGCAAACAAAATAAATTGGCGAAAATTTCAGAAAAGGACAAGTAGACTAGCCTGCGCAGCAGAGCGACAACTTTTCAGATTCTTAATGGAGTGCCAACATGTCAGCACCAATTGTTCTGTTTATAATGTTGGGATTTATGTCCTAAAACGCGTAGATTGTAAATATAATCCATTGACCGTTACTAATAAAGTGTTATTATTGTAATAATTGTTATTGATTATATTATTAGTTTTGTCTAAATAACCCATATCCAGTAAACAAACATCCTAAGTTGTTTAATGAGTCTTGAACAGTATGTAGAGACATACAGGAATCAATGTTCGAGATAAACTTAAAGGGTCTATAGTATAAGGATAAGGTTGGGTACTCTATCCTGGTAACACTATGGATATAGCTCACTTTGTATTTTATACAAATGCAATGATCCAACGTGTTCGTGTAGTTGACATGCGAGTGAGGGTATTCTATGCAATGAAATTGCATAAGACTGGATTGCGAAATAGTAACCACTAGATGTAACTCCGTTAACTAGTTAAGTTTCTATTTCACTAGGATGACCTAGGTAACTTAGTCTCAATCTTGAGTGTATTATGAACTCATGTTCGTGAGAGATTATCCTTTGATTTGGGTGAGGGTGGCCAGATCGCCAACTCAATAAACTTATCATTTTAGAGACAAGACTGAGTGAAAAGCTGGAAACATAATTACACATGATGAAATTCACTCCTTCCCTACTTTAGGGTAAGTATATGAGTGTTTTCTTATGGAGTTAGTTGTTAATTATGGTATTGTGTAAAAAAACGACAAAACATAAGAAATGGAGTTAGTTGTTAATTATGGTATTGTATTTTAAGAAAAAAAAAGACATAAAATAACTAAAAGAAAGGAAATGAATAAAGAAAGAAAAAGAAATAAGAAATTTAAGAGGTGGTAAAGATATCTGTAGCTCTAATTTTAAAAAATTAAAAACTAACATGGTTACTAAACTAGTGTAATGTACATTTTTCTATATGTTTATTATTGTAAAATAGTTGAGAAATGGTTAAAATCTTAAAGATGCAGTAATGAAATGTTTCAAAATTTATGAGTTTTATAATTATCATTGTCAAGGTTTAAATGTGGATATGGATAAAATATTAATGTTGATAGATATTATTTTAAAAATTATTAAAAAAAAGTAAAAAGTTAAAATTAGTAAATAGATTTTTATGATTTTTATACAAGTTCAAATAAACCCAAAAGAATGAGAGATTAATTGGATTACATTCTCAAACCCCCACAAAAATTGAAGAATTATTTGAGTCGAGGTCTCGATCAAGAGGCAATGGATTATTAAATTATCATTAAGGTTGCAACCACACAAATAGAAAATAAAGTTTACATTGGGAATTCAATAAAACTAAATTATATCTCAAACTCTCAACCCATTTCTAGAGCGACATAAGCAATTGATCATAAAATTGTAAATAATAAAAAAAGGGAAAAATAAGAACGACATCGAAAATTATACTGATTCACCAAAAACTCGAAGCTACGTTTAGTCTTTTACCGTATATTATAGGTTCTACTATGAAGGAGAACGAAGAAAAAAAACCCTCATGCTCAGATATGTTTGGAATATAGAATAAGGGAAGAGATAACCATAGAAATAGCAAATTTCTAAATAGCAACTTCAAAAATGACAAAAATCGAAAAAAATAAGAAAAATAGCAAAATCGCCTCCAGTCCCTTTTTTAACTATGTTAAACTCGATTATAGCATTTGATATAAGATAATCCATTTATTTGAAATACAGTGTATTTGAATAGCTCCAAAAATGATGTCAGATTTCACGAAGACAGTGTATTTTGCAAACATTCAAATTTGGTAAATCTTAACTAAATGGTCTATTTTGTTGCTGAACAATATTGTAGCAACCTTCCTTGAAATAAATGTCAAATATATATACAAGATTTTTGGCTTTGTTATATTTTAAACAATTTATTAAATAATACATAATATATATTTTTTAATAATGATTTAAATTTAAATTTTAGATCCTCCCCTAAAATAATGCCAAATATAAATACAAGATTTTTGAATTCTTTATATTTTAAATAATTTATTAAATAATACATAATATATACTTTTAATAACAATTTGAATTTAAATTTTAGATTCTCCCCTAAAAATGTCAATTACAATTATCCATATATATATATTTTTTATTTTGAAAAATTATATTCTTGTGTCAGTTGTATAGATTTTAAAACAATAAATAGAAAAAATTTATATTTAAATCTATGTACATGTTATGTTAATTATTTTGAAAGTTTCCAGAAAAATAATGCACATATGTGCATTTTTTAAATTAGTTTATTTGATATACATTTGATGAATTAAATATTATATTCGGAAGTAACAAACCAATAGTGGAAGCAACATCTTAGATTATTTGATTATTTTTCAAAAAACATAAATATTAGATTATTTCAATCAAATAACATAATTCTTCGACATTGCTCAAATTCTACCAAATATACATTTAATGAATTTTTATTATACTTGAAAATAACAAACTAATAGTGGAAGCAACCTCTTGAATTATTTGATTTTTTTTTCAAAATACATAAATCTTAGATTTTCAAAATAGCGTAAAAAAAAAATAAACAATCACTTTTATTTTTAAAATATTTCATTAATAAACTTTATAAAATACTAAATAACTAGGGTTTTTGTTTATTTTTTAAATAAATAAGGTCGGTAAACCGTCAAATTAACTTCATATTTCTTAAACAAAATTCAAACTTTTAGCAAAGTTTTTATTTTTCTCCATTCTTATAATTGAATATTTTGTCTTCTTTTTCAAATTTTCTTTTGTTATATGTTGTTTTGTCCCGAAGTCATTCAATTACAGTGTATTTTATATATTCGGGAGTCATGTAAGTATAACTACTTTGTGAGTTATGCTATTGTAGTTTAGTAATATTAAATTTAACCCTCTTTAGTTTGCAGTTAAATTTTTATATGTTTTGATAATCAGAATTTGAAAACTTATGTTCTCATTTAGGAACAAGATTCATTTTGTGTTATAGTAATCAAAGTTACCTTACAATATATTTCCACTATGAAAATTGTTGTCTTCAAGTATGGTATATTTCACGTACACTGTATTTGTTTATATATAGTGACACCTTCGAAATGGCTTACAATTTAAATATATTACAATACATTATCGTTATTTTAAATACTTTGAAAGATGCTAGTGAATACTTAAGAACCCTCACAATTCACCCTTTAAAGATATGCTAACTAGTATATTCTAAATTCAACAAATTCGAGTTATACTAGTGTTGTTTATTGGTACTAAATTCAACTTTGGTTAGTCATGTTTATTGATTTCCATAATCAAAATTTGATGACTTATGTTATCACATTTAGTGCCAAGATTTCTTTTATATGTTATGCAACCATAGATATATTATACTGTATTTACTCTATGGAAACTTCTATATTCAAGTATGACATTTTTTCACAAACATGATCATAGAGTGTATTTCTTTATGTATAAGGGTACCATAGCAACGACTTGCAATTTAAGTCTATTAGAATACATAAATATTATTTGAATATCTTGAAAGATGTCAGTGAATACTTAGGTACACTCAAAATTCACCATTTGTATATATGATATCTACCATTTTCTAACAATCAATTTTTCAGAAATCTAGACTTTTTACTATATAAACAATTTTTGTTATATGCTCTTACCAGTTGTTTAAACAACCAAGCTAAAATTTGAAAAGTAGAAAACAACTTTTAAACTTTTGCTTTTATATTTTGGAATTTTGCTAAGAATTGAACCACTAAACAAATAATACACTAAACATTATAACAAATGAGGAGAAAATATATTTAATTTTAAAAATAAAAAATAAATGATTAACGAATAGGAACTTACTTTCTCATATTAACTTGGTTAAAAGTAAACGTGTTCTTAAAATTAAGAAGAAAGATAAAAAGTGTTGCTACAATAAATAGTAATACTATTTCGTACTCTCTAGACACATTGTTTTTTTTTTTAAACCACAACATGCTAGATTACCTATTAGTAATTCATATATTCAAAGTATTGTGTATTTGAATGGCTGCAAGATGTGGCAAGATATCACACATTTTACAAAGAGAATGTATTTTGCAAACAACCTTCAAATTTGGTAAATTCTAACTAAATGTGCTATTTTTTGTGTGGACAAGATTGGAACAACCTTCCCTATAATAGTGTCAAATATATCTACAACATTTTCGGGTTTGTTATATTTTAAAAAATTTATTAACAATATAAGTAGTTATTATTAAATAATACATAATATATATTTTTAATAACAATTTGAAATTACATTTTACATTAGATTCCTAATTTAAGCACAAATTACGTTTATTCATATTTTTTTGTTGCTTTTTATTTAAAAAAAATTCTTTTTTGGTGACAATGCAAATTACATTTTGATGAAGAAGCTACTTGGCAAGAAGAAAATCTTTTGCTTTGCACCTAATGTATAAAGACTTTGAGGGGTTTGAAGGGGAACAAAGCTGGAAGCTCCAATAGTTATTGCAATTGTCGTAAGACTTTGAAGATTTAAAAGACTTTGAAGGTTTGAATGGGATGAAGCTTTGATGGTGATGATTTTCGGCTTTTGGGGAAAAATCAGGATTTTGATAGGTGTTAATTGATTTGATTGTGTTCATAGGAAAAAAATTGGGGGATAGAATAATTATATTTGAGATGCAAGTTTTTTACTTAGGTAGAAACGTTTAAGACATTGTTGCACCCATTTTTTGTCTCTCCATATTTTTCGATTTTGCTATTTTATCAATTAAAATTAAAATTTGTCATTTATTCAAAGTAAATCTTCTATTTTGATATCCTTTGCCAACCCTAAAAATTATATAATGAGAGAGAATTTAACATTAAATTCTAGAAAAAAAATATTTTTCTAAAAGTTAGTTTCAAATGTTTCTCTTAAATCAACTTATTTTATCAAAAGTTATTTTAAATGGGTGTCAAGTTCCAACTTTGTCTAAAACTCTTATTTTTAACCTGGTTGCCATAAAAAATTTCAAAAGCTATTTTAAAATCCCAAGTAACCATTTGGATTCTTTATCAAATTTCATAACCTTTTAAGTTTCTAAAACTTGGCATAAATTTTTAAAGTAGGTAACAAATTAAAGAAACGTGTCTATAAATTTAAAGTGTAGGAACCAAAAAAAAATTCAAATATATAATTTATATTAGGGTCAGAGATCATTAACTCAATGTTTTTTTTTCCTACAATATCTAGGTTGGAGGATGGAAACTTGGACCTCCAAAGTTGTTAATATAATTAAGTTATGCTCGCCACTAATTTGCAGTTTTATTTAACCTTCTAGGTAATTGTAGATCTATTAACATAAATCAAAGGTTTAAAGGCGAACCAGCTCGAACACAAAGGAATGTAAATTTCAATTTCGAAAAATGTGAAAGGTTAGGAAACAAAGGTGCAAGCAGATTAGCCACCAAACAGTTTTCAAGGAATTGTTCTCATTTACACAAGAATTTGCAGAAACAAATATGCATTTCTTTTTTGTCAAAGAATAAACTGACCACAGAAGTATCTCCCACCCTTAGCAAAGAGTTACTCATACATTCAACAAAACAAGAGTACCCTTTTGCTCCTTCCACAAAAGAATTGCATTAAATGGAAGTTTAAACTTTTAAGAGATAGCTATTTCTTGAAGATTAACATTATAACAATTTACCAGTTTATGCAAGCAGTTCAGAGAAGGAAAGCAAAGAGAGCTTGAAAGATTGATTTGGGGCTTCTCAACTTTTTAGAAGAGGACACATCCTTGCTTCCGCTTAGGAGTCCTTGCATATGATGATGCCTCCCCTGAAAAATGATGACAAAAAAAAAAAAAAAGATTGACAAGAGACAGATATCAAGTTGACTAGATCAAGTATTCAATGTATTTCTTGTTAACGTGTTATCCAGTTTACCAGTACAGCATCCTTGAGTGGCCCCCAGCATTCGAGTCGATTGTATTTTGGTGAACTAGAATGAAAATATACTCTGACCAAGGAATCTAGGAGCTCAGGGTTCTCCCCAAACAGAATTGAATCTCCATACAGAACAGATTCAAGCACCTGGTTTCACAAGAAGAGGGGCTTTTAATCTTATAACAATCTTAACTATTGCTGTACTATGTCACTTCCATCATTATAGGTCTCTGGAATTTCTACAACAGCTAAGGAGTTGTATTTGTTTAAGACTCTGAATGTAGACAAATTTAAACAATGATGGCAAATTCTCCATCTTCTGTTTTATGAAAATTTGGAGTACAGATGTTCCATGTCAAACTTTTTCAAAAAATGTCTACACTATCAGGATAACGGTTACTTTAGAATGGAGAGGCGGCAATAGAAGATAAACTTACAAGAGGCAATTCTTTGGAGAATATGTGGTATCTAAACTCTGCAGCAACATCGAGCAAAGAACTCGGACCACTCACATAGCAATGCACATGAAGACACATTTCATCCTTTACTTTCTTCCACTCAGCAACCACATCATCCTTGTTGTACCACCCTCTCAACTATACATGTACATTCACAGACCCAAAAATTAGAAGAAAAGATCGATGTGTTGTTCTATTCAAACAGTGAAGTAGCAACAAACTTGTACCTGATCAAGGTTGATAACGTCAGAGATGGTTAAGGTGAGATTAGCAGTAAAGTCACAATGTGATAGAATATATGTTCTCGGGATAATTCCCGCAGACTTGGTCACTTCTCTACTGAACACAACTTTTAATTTGGAAGCTTCAAATCTTGCTGGAGGAACCAATATCCTAACAGCCTAACAAAGGTCCATGCATCATAAGACAGAGTTAATTCAAATTTGACAGAAAGAACAGACAAAACCCTTTTTGCTTTTTGGATGCTTTGAATCAATAATTGTTCAAACCATCCAAGAAAGGTTTGAATCTGAACTTAATTCAATATTTGAAGGGACCAAGAAAATAAATAACCAGATGATTTGCTATTTGGATGCTTTACAATATTGACTTAACTGCCGAACTTCTAATCTTATTTACAGCAGCAGTATTATAACGTGCATTGCTTACTGAAAATCCAACAACACATTACAAGTTCATCATTGAGAAATTTAAACAATTGAGTGCATCCCAGAACTTATAATCAAAACAAAAACCCACAAATTTTAGAAATTAGTTTCTTCAGTCAAATTTAACTAGCAATCTGGATGAGACCCAACGAATAATCAACAACAGAATCCTTTAAACTATAAGGACAACAATGTAAATCAGAATCAAATAAGGGAAATTTCTAAGCATCAAATAAATTCCTTCACTCACAAAGATCCCTTTCAATTAAACTCGCAACTTCAACCTACCAAACTTGAATAGTCTCCAATAACATAAAATGCGGTAATGCCATAGCCCACATAAAACAGAAACAAAACGAAAGGAGGAAAGTGAAAGAAAAATGGTACCTCAGAGACGAGAGTGTTGTAAGAAGCCCGAGTGGTAGAGAATGAAGAAAAGAGAAGAGCAGGGTTGTTCCTTTGCACTAATTTGAAGTTGGGTTTGCCTGGCGACGGTGAAAAAGAGTAACGAACACAATGAAAGGCCATGGAAGACGCATAACAACTTACGGGTCTTCTTCTTCAGCTTCATCTTTCAGAATCCGAAGGAACCATTGTCGTCTCTCACGGATGTGAAGAAACGGAGGTTCATGTGGACAAAATCTGAGTCCACACATCTTCCTCCACAAATATTCATCTTCTTTTCTAATATTTTCAATTTTTCAAAATAATGTGAGGCTACCTCTTTTTTGATTGGTTGAGGGTCTGAATCTTGTTACACGTCATCATCCCGGTACATCCTTTCATAACTTCTGGATAATATTCTGACGTGGCTAAAATAAGCGTTTACACGTACTCATTTTTGTGTTTTGCAATGTGTGTGTATATATTCGAAAGGAAACTTGGGTAACCAATTATTTTTTCCAACAAAAATATCGAGTTTTTTTGAGAAAGTAGGTTAGTTTTGAACTTAAATCGAGAAAAAGGGATGGATTTAAAATAAATTAGATAAAATGGATAGTTTTTTTTATCTTTCAGTGAATTTTCTTTTTTATAATTATTTTAAACATTTATTTACCATTTTTCTCTCTCTTCTCCTCTATTTATTATTATAATTTTTTATTTTAATAATTTATTAATCATATTATACTTAATGTTTTTTTTATTTTTTCACAAATACATATTTACTTAATCATATACTAATAATTACATACTTAATTATTTACTTAATCATATACTAATAATTACATACCTAATTATTTTTTACTTAATTTTTAATTTAATGATTTTTTTAATAATTTATTATTTCTAATTTTTTTATTATACACCTCCATATTTTTGCAATTTAATTGATAATTTCTTCTTTTATTTTACTTGTATATTTTTTTTCTCAATCTATTTAATAACAATGTTCATAATAATTTGATAATTTTTTCAATAATATAAAGTTTAAAAGATAATTTTTTTTTTAAATTTATGTAATTAATCTATATGTTTTCCTTTCTTTTTTTTATTTTGAATGTATCCAGCTCATACTACTATTATTAAATTGACACCGTTTTTAAAAAATTAATCCAAATACATCAAATTTAAATTTAATTAAAACATTAAGAAAATTAATCAATCATAATAATAGTAATAATGATAGTAATTATTTTAATAATGATAATGCTAATATATTTTACAACAATAATAATAGTAATGATAACAATAATAATAATGATGATGCTAATGATAAGTATGATTGATTAATTATTTTAATATTTTAATTAAATTTAAATTTTATGTATTTGGATCAATCTTTTAAAAAATGGTGTTGATTTAATAATAGTATGAACTCGATACATTCAAAATAACAAGAGAAATGAAAACATATAGATTAATTACATAAATTTTTTTTAAAAATCATTTCTTATACCTTAAGTTATTGGCAAAAATATCAAATTATTATGAACATTGTTATTAAATATATTGAGGAGAAAAACATACTAAAAAAATTGCCAAACAGATTAAAAAATAGGGAGGTTCATAGTAATTTTTTTTTGAAATAATAAACTATTACAAAAATTATTTAAAAGTAATTAAGTAGAAATAATTAAGTATGTAATAATTAATATATGATTAATAAACTAATTCTATTAATTAAATATAAATTTGTGAAAAATTAAAAAAATTATTAAGTATATAATTAATAAATCATTAAAATTTAAAAGTATAATAATAAAAAGGGAAGAGAGAGAAAAAAGATGTGAGTTGATATTTAAAATAATTATAAAAACTAAAATCTACTAAAAGACAAAAAAATCATCCCTTTTATTTAATATGTTTTAAACTGACCTCCTTTTTTCAATTTAATTTCAAAACTACACTACTTTTTCAAAAAAAACCCAAAAATCTTGTAAAAGAATTTGATTAGAAAAATACTTTGGTGTTTGTCTATACTATTAAATTGTCTAATCATAATTTTTCATGTGATAAAGGTTAATTTCTTCTATTTTCTTGAAATATTTTTAATATTTTTTATATAGATAATGATAAGACATGTCCAGAGATGTGTAATGATCCAGATGTACCAAAGTATAACTCATTTGATTATTGTTTGGAAAAGATTTGGTTGTAATCATCTTATAAGCAACGCAAGTTGTTCTCAATGAGCAATTGATATGTGACAGCTTGTTTTTTAAAAGCTAAATTATAAAAATGGGCCTTGACTTTGTAACTTGTGTAAAAAATACCTCTAAATTATTAAAATTTTAAAAAATATTCTTAAATTTTCAAATATGGTTAAAAAATACACTTGCAGTTAGTTTTTTGATGAAAACCATTAAAGTTTTGTTTTGAAAATATTTTTAAATTATTGAAAAGCTCGATAAATACCCTTAAACTTAAAAAAGATTAAAAAAAAAAATACTCTTGAGTCTTGGTGATCCACTTTTTAAACCAAACTTCATAGCAATTAAAATAAAAATCAAAGTTTTAAATTAAAACATAAAATTGTACAAAATTTCACAAAATTCTAAAATAAAAATTTCTCATAAGACATAATAAAACAATAATTAGTCAAATAGAAAATATATTTGGCTATTTTCTCACACTAAACTATTAACAAACAACTTCGTTAAAACATTTAAGTCTTAAAATCTCTTAGCACTTCTATTATTCTCTTTATTCTTATTAGAGTTAATATATCTTACTAAAATATGCAATTTTATTTATTTATTTACTTGTATTGAATAAGAGAGAGAGAAAAAAGAAAAAAATAGAGAAGCCAAGACAGTATTAAGCGGCTTGTGCTATATAACAACAATGATATTTTTTTAACTAATTTTTAAAAAATGTTTAAGAGTTCTTAGTAAGCGGCAAAACGAAGCTCTCTTTTAAGATTTAAATATCACCAATTCGGGGCATTTCGCGAATGGTAACTCACCTTTCTTTCACCTTGACTGAGGAACATAACGCAAGACTAGAGGGTTCGAAGCTTTTCCATCCTTTAAGATTGTAATCTTTGTTGGACTAGAGGACATTTCATATATTTTAGAGTTAGAAGTACCTGCTTCTTCACATGGCTCTTTCCTTGTGTTTTCCTGTGACTTCAGCTTTAGATCATCCCCCTTTTATCAGAAGATTTATGCATATATAGCTTCTGAGATATTATTCACTCTTTAAATAAAACTTCGCATCTGCAAAGTGTGACTTAGCTTCTGAAAACGGGTTAGAATTGGCTTGAACTTTCTTTACGTCATCTCGATAAAACTTAAATCATTGATGCAGCATTGAAGTTACTACTCTATTTTCATGAATCCAAAGACGACCTAGTAACAATTTGTAAGTAGTCATCGAGTCCATGAAATGGAATAATGTGCTGGCCTTTATAGGTTAAGAATGATGAGTTCTAAGCATATCATGTCTATCACTCTTTGGCTTCATATCTTGGTAGAAGCCCTGAATTACTAACTTGCTATTGGAGAGTTCATCCATCAAGACACCTAACTACTTCATAGTCACTTCTACATTATGTTGATAGATGATCCATTATCAATGTGAATCTGATAAACCCTTTGTTCTTGAACGTATCCTGAAACATACAAGGGACTGTTATGAAGTTTTGATCCCAACAACAGATTCTCATCTGAGAAGCCTATGAAATACAGTAAAAAGCACTCTAGCGCGTCACAAAAGGTCGAAGCATTACTACAAAATTGGCAATACTTAATGCCTACAGAGTTGATATTCTTGACAGTTTTTATTTTTCAAGTAAAAAAACGTCAAGAATAACCACAAGTGAAAAATGCATAATTTTTTATTTTCAATACTTGACAGATTAAAAACGTCAAGAATAATTAATTACTGGACACTTTTTTAATGTCAAGTATTCTGTTTTTTCTCCATTTTCTAAAAACAAAATTTTTCCTTCTTTTTCTCAAATTTCTCATTTTTCTCCAATTTCTAAAATAAAATTTTTTCCTCTTTTTCTCCCCCAAAATTTCATCCCCCAAATTCTAAAAAAGCCTTAATTTCCCCCTCCCAAATTTTCCTCATCCTTTCTTCCATTCACAATTTCTTCATCTTCTTTGCAAACTTCTTCGAACGAAAACTCCAACTCCAACTCCAACTCCAACTCCAATTTTACCGCTACTCTCAAGTCTTCCCCGCTCTCCTCCACGGCGTCCCTTCGTAGAATCTCCACTCGCTCTATTTTTCCCATCCTTCTTACTCTCTCTATTCTTCTCCCTTTCTTTTTCCTTCGATTCTTTTTCTTGCTCCTCGAATCCATCGCCGCTTGTTCTTCTTCTCTCGGTAATTCTACCAATTTAATTTCTCCATTAATCTCTCCATTTACTTCATTTATTAACTTCATTTTCCTTCTTCTTTTTGACAAATTGCTCTTACTAGTTGGTCATCGATTATATTTAGCATTCTGTTTTTACAAACAAAAGAGGTTGAATTTCGTTCCCTTTATTTTTCTTTTGTTTGTAAAAACAGAATGCTAAAAAGGAGGAGCTTTTGATGATTTGTGGAGGGTGTCGGTGTCGTGGCAAAAGAGGAAGAGGTTGAAGCGACCAAAGAAGAAACTGATTTGAAATTTAAGGTTGCGCCCTAATCTGCGACCCCTTTCCCTTCATAATCAATCCCACCTATTTGTTCAAAGGAAAGTTTGGTTTTGGAGCTTCTTTGTGATGAGGTACTTAATTTCTTTCCATTTTGGTAGTAAATGGGTTTTTTTTTATGTCTGTGTACGCTTTCATTTTCTTATACTGATACCTCACTCAGGATTCAATCTTTTGACACAAACATATGTTATCTGTTCAAACAAGAAATTGAGTTAGCTCTTGATTTTGGTTGCTATGGAATTAAAAATAATATATGATGTTTACCGTCTTAAAGCTCACTTCATGGCTAAAATGTAGTTGTTTCTTGCAAATAGGGCTATTACTATCTTTTGCTCTCAGAAATATTCAAACAAATCGAAAACAATCAATATGGAAAACAGTGAAGGTAAAGTGTAAACATATTTATTCGTTAATTAAAAGTATACGGTATATGAGCTATTTGCACCATTAAATATATATTTTGGTAATTTATGTACTTACAGTGTCATTTGCAAGTTGGAGTAGTTGAATGTGTTGGTACTATGTGATGAGATACATGAGAGATATAATCACTAATGGGAGAATAGTAGTCACAGATTCAGTATGTTGTGTTTAAATGATTATTTGAATTATTTTCTACAATTCAAGTAATCAAAGTATTAACTTTAATATTTTGGGTTTCATATCAGATTGATACAAGGATGCCATATAGTCAATTCGAGTTGGATGAAGTGCGCATGGAGCTTGCTGGTTTTTTGGTTGGCCACATTTGATTTATAGTGATTATATTTTTGGGTTAGATAGACAAGTTTTGTTGATACTGGATATAGGTGTGATATTTTGTTGATATACTTGATATAGCTAGGTGAATTGGTTTAGTTGATATTTTGTTGATGCACCTATAGTTATGCTACACATAGATGGAAAGTTTAGGCTATGGTTAGAAGAATATGTTAAAATATTATTAGTTCTATGATGGAAAAAGTTTAGTTGATTCAATTGTTCAATTAATGTGTACTTTAGCACATTTGTACGTGTACTCTCTTGCTTTACTTATATACATTCGACATTGTTAAACTTCAAAACAGGTGCACGATAAATTATGAGGATATTTTAAAATATATAATTAAAAAAACACTTGACATGCAAAATGTGTCAAGAGTAAATAAATTATTGACATGTAGAAAATGTCAACAAATTTTATATACTTGACATTTATAAACTGTCAAGTATAATTCTACTTGACGCTTAAAAATTGTCAAACAAAACCTCTCTTATTCTTGACACTGAATTACTTGACGTGTAAAAAGCGTCAAGTAATCTCATATACTTGACGCTTTTTACTTGTCAAGTAAATTGGCTTTACTTGTCAAGTAAATTGGCTTTACTTGATGCTTAAAAACTGTCAAGTATGCCTCTCTTATTCTTGACTGGATTACTTGACGTATTAAAAAACGTCAAGTAAACAGATACTTGACAATTTTTAAGGGTCAAATAAAGCCAGTTTTGTAGTAGTGCATTTTACATTAATACCAAGATAAAGTGATTGTATGCATCGATTGAAAGAAGGCGCATCTGATATGAAATGACTTAAAACGATAAAGGAGTCGAAACAAAGGATGTATTATGTCATCCAGCTGATGCAGAGGGGTTGAATCATTTTAATCGTGAATTTCTTTATTTTGTTTTAGATTCACGAAATGTTCATTTACAATTAGTTTTAGATGGGTTTAATTTGTTTGCAAATATGAAAACTTCCTTTAGTATGTACCCTATATACGGTGATAATCCCTTATTTGTCATTGTGGAAATTCATGAAGGTGTCCAAAATTTTCATATCTTTGCTTATATTTATTTCAAGGTCTCCTAGAAAGAAGATTTATGTTTCACTACAAGAAATTTATAGTGACATAAGTGATTTTTATCAGTAAATGGTTACTTTTAGCAACACAAAAAAAAAATTGTCACATAATATTATAATTAACAACATATTTTTAATTCGCATCACTACAAAAATTAGTAACACATAAAATAATATTACTAAAAGTTTAGTAACAAATGAAAATGTTCTTAAAAACTCTACCAAAATCTCCCTCCAACTTTTCATTTAATAATTTATTAAACATATATTTTTCTCATCAAGTCCTAATTTCTCTTCATTTTCCACGACAAAAAAAAAAAAAAAAAACCCCACATCCCCAAATCCTTAAATCCCCAAATTCCCAACCCTCTCCATCTCATCGACCGGCCATGTTTCGACTCATGACAACCGACTGCCGACGGCCACCCTCTCCAACCCACAACAACCCACGTTTCGGCGACGTCCCACGTTTCGGCAACCCACATTTCGGTGGCTTCCACACAGAAGCTCTCACATTTTAGTCGACCCATTCCTTGATGTCTTCTCTTCGACGGCGACCCATGGTTGACGGTGCGACAGAAGCTCACGTTTGGGGTAATAATTCTTTGATGAGTACTTTAATTCAGAACCCAAGAATGAGACTTTCAATTCTAAAGAGGGAGGGATGAGGGGTTTTGCATTATTAATTTGTGGTAGAGTTTGAATCATTACTCAGTTGCTTCTTCTTTCCCTTTGTCTATGAATCGCGACCATCCACTCTTTGCTAAAATTGGACCCGTGTTGTAAGTTCGTTCCATCTCTTTTAACTTGTGGTAGAGTTTTTGAACATCATTGTTTTTCCAACTTCATAAATTGCTAATCTTAGGGGCATTGAATCGCCTGCATTAAGGAAAGTTGAGCAATAGTAGAGATGGATGCTGCCTTTTCTGTGCGCTTGTAACCTTTATTTCCCTATTTATTCTGTTGTTCACTCCTGAACTTAACTTATTTTGTGATTTACTCTTTTTATTCTAATTAATGTTTCAAATTATCTATTTGTGTATTTATGATTTTGATAGCCACTTCATCTTTAATTTCTGAAAATCAAATTTGTTTGTTAATCGTTATGTTATTTTGCGTTATATTTCTTATTATTATGATTACATACAGTTTTTGCTTCTGAAATTTTACTCAACTTTTATGAAGTGGAATACAAATAAATGGTTAGAAACAAGGGTATTCATTAGAAACAGAAGATTAAAGGCAGTCATTTCATTCTTAATTACTGTCATAGTATTTGTGTTCTCGCTTACTGGATGCAGCAAGAGAGTGGAAGCTAATTTTCTTGCCTATTAAACTAACTTCCTCTTGATAAAATTAGGCTAAAGGAATGGCTTTCAACAGGGTGATTCCTCTTCGTCCATTTGAGGAGAAAAATGATGCAGGTTAGCTCTTATATATCATCTTTAGTAGGTACATTGCTAGTCTAAACATATATATATTATTTTGGATAATTGAGTGCGGAACTTAATGTTTAAGTTGATAGATTGTTCTATGAATGTTCTTATATCACTCTTGAGTTATTCAAGTGAGTTGTGCTTGTAGCACTTCTTGCTTTACAAGCAAAGGCCTTTTTGTTCATATTTGTGTGGATCATGTTCGAGATTCTGTCCACTGTTTACTTTTGTGACTTATGAAGTGATGAAGTTTCTAATTAAATAGCTTGGCCAAAAAATAAATTGTCAAGTGGAAAATGATATACGACCTAGTTTGTTTGCCCATTACTTTTTCATTATGTGAAATTGTCTTTTTAGATTTTAGTAATTTTTGCTTGCAGTGTGATAATGAGAACTTCCAAAAGTAAATTTCAGCTATTGCCAATTCGAACACCTAATTTATAGAGAGCAGAGTTAGAGCTATTGGTTAGTTCTCTATTCTCTTCCACTAGCGCGCTCTTCACAAGGAATACTCAACCTCTTAGCAGGCTTCAAACACTCTTCTTGCTCTTTCTCCAACCCATTTTTATTGTTTCATGTCTAACATTACATTCTCTTTTCCTAATTTTTCTATGTCAAAATTTACACTCAACGTAGATTTCACATGATTTATAACATCTATTTGATCCAAATATTAACATTATATCTACATATAAAGTAATAGTTATATATATAGTAACTTACTTATGACAAAAATTAGATTCAATTCTCGAAATTTATCACTAGTAATATTAGTGATAGATCATATTGAAGTCTATCAACAATTATCACAAGTAACTTTGCATCTTAAATTTTTTTAACAATGTTAATATATAGTCAATTATTATCTTAAAAGTGAGCTCTAATACAATTATCCTTTTCCAGACGATTAGTTGGAGACTCAAACCTTGGTTGAACAACAGATCATTGTAAAAGGATTCAATCCAAAAGTTCATACTAGTTTTGCCTCACTTTTTTAAACTTAGTTTTTTTTTTTTACTTCTATTATCATCAGGCAAAAATTCACAAAAGTATTGTTAGTTTCTTTTTCACTCTCCCGAATTTTTTGTTCTTTTCATCTTCCTTCCTCTTCCTTGTTGATCTTTCAAGACCTTTAATTTTCTCTATTTCTTCCTTCCTCATCTGCTTTATTTTCCTGTTCATGGGTTTGTATTGCTGTGAATTTTTTATGTCTCTCTATTAATCACGTAGGTTTTGACTTTTGCAGTTAGTGTGTTATAGAGCGAGAGCTTGAGATAAGTGAGAGTGAGAGCGAGAGCTTGAGATAAGTGAGAGTGAGAAGAGACCATGAGAAAAAGACCCAATCTGTCATCTGTCTATGCACATAATCTTCTGTTTTACAAAGCAATTAGTACAAACACCAATATAAAACCTTTCATAACATTAAACCTTAATTATTCAACACTTTGAATAAGTCCAAACTACAACAAGAAGTTTCTAAGGTTAACATTTAGAAAGAGTTTGAAATGATCAGACTTAAAAACCGACAAAACAATCTTGAACCTTAATTCAAACACTTTTGAATCACTTCATAATTCTAGATGGGGTGAAAGTAGGTAAAAGTTTATATCGAGTAAGAGGTTGAAAGTGTCATCAAGGGCAATTTCATGGTTTCTATTTATGTATTTGAACTTTTTGATGTGTGTTAAGTACGTTCGCATTTTCTTGTTGTCGTGAGTATTCAAATGACAAAGAAAAGAATCCATAGGCTCATTTATAAGTAACTATTGTTTATGCTATCTGCCAGAAAAATTCAACTATTTAGTTACTTATGTACTCCATTGTTTATGATTGCCTTTGTATATTGGTAAAATTTTATTTTTACTTTTAGTCCAGATTTTGTGAACATTAAATATCTTGCTGATGTAGTTGGTTTTGCTCTTAGTCTACTATTTATGTACTCCATTGTTTATCAAAAGGCTTGATGACATACACGCAATTTATGCAAAAACTTGATGAAATATTGCCCGTTGAAGCTGAGCGCATGTCTGTTCTAAATGTTATTTTCATTTCTTTGATCTAATTATATGGGTTTTGTTCTTTTTAGTTATGTGGAACTTCATTTTTTATTTTAGATATCAAGAATACAAGTCAAAGTATATTACAACACAGAAACAAGCCTTTTTTCTCACAAAGATGAAGAATGGTACTTCTTGTCTTTTACATCCATATTTTGTTTCCTTTTGTTATTCCCTCTAATTCAATCTCTTTTGCCTATTTAGGTTGAGAGACAAATATCATCCAACCAAGGGTTGCACAGTTATAGTTTGATTTTGAAGTTGATAACGGATTTTCGTAGGAATGTAATTTCTTGATGTAACTTCATACTTGTAACTTTGGAACTAACTTTGTAAATCCATTTATTAATTGATTGTAACTTCATATTTATAACTTAGGTTGACATTACTCGAACTCTTTATTAAATTATCGAAGTTTCTTAATATATATTTCTTTTGATAAAGTTGGTGTTGTTTCATGTTTCATGTTACCTAGTTATAGTTATAGTTATATATAATATTTGACATTTTATAATAGTTTTATATAGTAAATTAAATATTATTTTTTTAGATAATAAAATACTTTTATTGGCATTTTCAATAACGTTGTAAAACCATTGGTTTTTTTTTTAAAAAAAGTTGTAGAAATTTTAGTGGCACTGTGCAATACGTTGCAAAAGATATTTGTAACGGTCTTAAATTAACCTTCAGCAACAACATTATTTGTCACTAAGACATCATCTTTAGTGGCGTGTGCAATACGTCACTGTAAAAAATAAATAGTGACATAACATATGTTACTAAAAGTAAGTTTTTAGTAACGTGGAAATGTCACTAAAAGTATATCTTTTGCGGTGTGCAATGTTGTTTCGTTAAAATTTTTTGCTACGAGGATACAGCAACAGGCTTAGCGACAAATGACTTTACGTTGCTAATATTTTTAGCGACGCGTTTTTGGGTTTTAGTGACGTTTTTCGTGTGCCACTAAAAATGAAATTTCTTGTAGTGTTTACCTGCAACCATTGATTGGAAATTTGAAAGAGCGAGTCATGGATTATTGGTGTGAGTATTTATGTGATTCTTTTACCAGTAAGTTTTTTCAACTATATGTGACATTGTTGTGGACCATTAATGACTTTCTTGTATATAGTGACCTATCCGAGTGGAGTATGAAAGGTTATCGGACATGTTCTATATGTAAAAAATATAAATCGTCTTTTGGGATAAGAGGAACAACAATAGAAGTTTTATGGAACTTTTTAGTTGAAATTTTGGAGTTTTTGAATTTTATAACAATGTGCTTTACTTGATGTGAGTGTAGGTAAGAAGTTGTTTGAAGATGGCATTTGGAGATCCTTATTGGAGATGACTGTTTCTCTTATGTATTATGCAAACATTTTTTTTTATAATTTTCTATATAAAATACACTATAATTTTGTATACCTCAACTTTAATTTGGGTAACAATTTCGTAATTTAGTATAGATTATTTTGTTTAATTAATATTATTGTGAATTTTAGGTGAAGAAACTACGAAAGAAACAACTTAGGTGACTGTTAAGAAAATTAAAAAAAATAAAAATTGTAAAAATAATTGAAGAAACGGCTCCCCGCAATGCCGTCGAGAGTTCATGCACTCTTGATGATTCTATTTGTCATGAGATAAGTTAACAACTCTTGGCAGACTCTAGGAGCCCATCCAAAGTTGTCATGACTCCCAACCATGGTCATACACCGTTGGGAAGAGACAGTATTGCCTGGCGACACATATAACACCATCGAGAGATAGTATCTGACGGCATATGACACCGTCGAGGACACTATCAGGAGTTTGTGACAACTCCCGACAGGCTCTTAGGGCTCGTTAGGATTTTTATTCCCAACATGGTTTTCTCGATCAATATGCCGACTAAAAAAATGTCATGGGACATTCATTTTTTGGCATGTTTTTAAACATTTTCCAGTGAATTCAGTCATCGAGCGATCATCAAATTCTTGTTTTGATATGTATGTATGTATATAGTATCATTATTGGAGAAGTTGAGAGTCTCACATTGAAAAAACCAAGGGAACTCATACTAATATAAGGTAGATGAGCTACTCCTCTCATTGCCAATTGGTTTTGAGATGGAACCCCATACTATCAAATTTAACATGTTATTAGAGCAACTCAAACGGGTATTCGGTCCAAGATAGGTGAACCCAAAGAGGCACCATCTTAGGGAGCATGTTGGAGAAGTTGAAAGTCCCACATTGGAAAAACCAAGTGGACTCATACTCCATATAAGATAGATGAGCTACTTGTCTCATTGCCAATTGGTTTTTATGATGGAACAAACTAAGTTAAATTTTGTATTGGTTACTCCGTTGATTTGGTATTTGTTATTGGGTTTTGGAATATGACAAATTTTAGAGACGACTTTTATAATATGTTTTACAATGATTACATTCCTAAAAAAATTATTCAATGCTTAAATAAAATAGGTTAGAGGAAGAGAGTAGAAAGATTTAGAGGCTAAAATAATGAGAAAAATAAATAGGGTGTATTAGAGAGTAATTTTGATATTTTTTTCTTGTCAAAATCACTTTTAAAATAATGGTGTTGGACAAGAACTAAAACTAAAATTGAATTTAGAAAAATCTAGATCATTAAAAATTAATTTCTAGGATCATTAAAAATTAATTTCTTATGATTTTGATAGGAGAATCAATCCCAATGGTTATCTAAATTCAGTTTTTTTTTATAAATATTGTTGGTTAGATACTTGTAAATTATTTTTTTATTCTAAAAATGGGTACAAATATGACAAACATTGTCTATAATTAAATTGTTAATAGAATAAATAAATTATATGTTTTAAATTTTCATTCAATATTTATTATAAACATTCACCTTACTCAAACAATAAAATATAAACCATGCATGTAAGAATTTAACGATAAAATAAATAAAATTAGATATTTACCATAGTTATTTAGTTACAAAATTATATCTCAAACAGAAAAAAATACAATTTTCAACAATTAAGTACTATAAATTAACTTTTAGAACCAAACATAATAACTAAAATCAATTTTAGATATACAAAATTTGGTACCAAATATAAATTTGATTGTGTCTAATATTTTTAAAATGACTACCCAGCAATCAATCCCAAACACACTTAGTTGGATTCAGTTACACTAGATTGTATTAAAGCACAGAACCATAATTTGTGTTCTTATGATACTGTAAATTTTTGTGTATATGCAATGAGAGAGTGAGTTGTAAGATTGCACTTGTGTATGTATCGTTCAAATTAATAATATTTAATATATGGAAGGCAAAATTTCTATTTTATTGTTGAGTTTCAAAAAATAAAAATTTATGAGAGGGATTAAAAATAATAAAGAGAGAATGCTCCGTTCCAAATTTGAGGGCCAAATACACTAAGGACTTGGTCTGAAAATTTCAAATGAATCATGTTTATTTGTTACGGTAAAAAAATGAATGATTTTAAAAAGATAATTTTTCTAACTAAGACAATTGTATTCGATAAATTATTTTAAATGATAAAATTTTAAAAATATTTACAAATATAAGCTATGAATCACGATACACTATTATATTCGACCTTTTGGTTCAATTTTGTTTTATTTGATTTTTTTTTCCTTAAGCCAAAGCTTATGGTTGAGAGAAGTAAATTTTTTAACTTACTCATATTGATTTTAATTATTTTCCGTTACAAATCATGATTAAAAGTTGCTTATATTAGTATTCTATTAACTTCTTCTGGTTTTGTTTTCAAGTTATTATTCTAATATAAAATTTGAAGATTTTTTTTTAAATATAATAAACTGACAAAATATTTATACTATATAAAACAATTTTGAAAATAGAAAAACGTCACGGGGCCACAAAGAAAAATATAAAAAGTATATGCCCCAGTCAACATGCAATTAATCGGCTACATGTGTGCATGTAATTCTTCTTTTAAACGATCATGATATGTCATCGTGTAGGAATGATACAAACACAAATTTTTTTTTTAACAATGGAAAAGATAATGCTTCAAATCTAAACGGTCGTATTGACCACCCTAAATGATCGTGTTATATGGTAAGCGATTATTTGGATCATATCCACACGATCATGCTTCAAATCTAAACGATGGAAAAAGGGCTTCAAATCTAAACGACTATTTTGACCATGTTAAACGACCGTGTTGATTAGATAAACGATCATTTAGATCATATCCGCACAATGGTGTATGTGGGAATAACTCTTTACTAAAACAGTTATCTCTTTGTAAAAGACATAAAATCAAATCTGTAAGTTTTAACTTTTTGTCTAACTAGAGTTCAGTTAAGGGTCATAGGTAGTCTATAAATACTCTGTATCTCTTTGATATTTCATACACAACAAAAACTGGAAAAGAAATAATACCTGGCTCCCAAAGCACAGTGGACGAAGGCCTTGCCGAACCACTTTAAAACATCGTGTGTTCATCTTCTTCCTTCTTGATCCTCTCTTTATCTTCTCTTCATCTCTCCATCATCCAAAGGAAAAGCAAGAAGAAAACAAAAAATTGTAGTAAAAGAAAGAAAGAACATAAAAGACTTGGGAGCTTCTTCAATCCTCTATAAACACAGATCTACACGCAAGTGAAAAGATAGGGAAAAGTAAAATACAAGTAAGTACAGAGAGAGAACTCACCTCTTTATGCAATTAGGTAGCTTTCCTGTGTCCATACAAGTGGCAACCCCTTCAATTTGGTATCAGAGCCTGCAGAAAGATTCAAGAAAGCTCTAAGAATCACATTCTTGATTTCAAGAAACTCAAAGATGGCAGTAGCAAGGTATGATATTGAGAAGTTTGATGGTAAGGGAGATTTTACCTAATGGAAAGCCAAGGTCAAAGCCATAGTCGCCCAGCAAAAGGCATTGAAAGCCCTCACGGATCCAGAGAAGCTACCTAAAACAATGACTCAAGAAGACAAAGAAACTATGGAGAATGCAGCCTATGGTGCCATAGTTTTAAATCTAAGTGACAATTTCATTAGGGAGGTCATTGGTGAAGAAACAGCTTATGGAATGAATAAAGTTGGATGAAATCTACAAGTCCAAAGCTCTACCTAACCGTGCATACGTAAAGGAGAGGTTCTTTACCTTCAAGATGGATGACAACAAATCTTTGACAGAAAATCTTGGAGAATTCAAGAAGCTGTCTTCAGATTTCAAAGAATTGGGAGACAAGATTGGTGATGAAAATGAATCGTTTATTCTACTCAACTCACTTCCAGAAGCATACAAAGAAGTAAAGATGGCTCTCAAATATGGAAGACAAAAAATCACCACAGATGATGTTATTTCAGTAGTAAAAACTAGAGAATTGGAACTTAATTCACAGAAAGGAGATCAAACTAATGGTGAAGATTTGTTCTCAAAAGGGAAGAGCAAAAGCAACTCAAAAGAACACAAGAATCAGAAAAATAAATCAAAGCCTGAATGTACATTTTGCCACAAGAAGGGACATCTCAGACAAGATTGTTTCTTCTTAAAGAAAAAGAAAAATCAAAAGAAAAAAAAAAAAAAAAAAAACAGCAAGAAGAACCTAAGGCAGAAGCATCAGTAGTAGAACAAGCCCTGTTTGTGTATTCGGATGCCTTAACTATCTCAGAAAATTCAATTCAAACAGAAGGTAATAAATTAAAGATACTCATGGTTGGGTACTTGATTCAGGGTGTTCATTCCCTATGACACCATTAAAGGGATGGTTTACAACATACAAAGTGTGGAATGGAGGTCTAGTATACATGGGAAATGACAATGCTTGCAAGATAGTAGGCATTGGATCTGTTACACTTAAGTTCAAAGATGGGACGACAACAACACTTCTTAGGAATGTGAGGCATGTTCCATCCTTGAAGAGAAACCTAATTTCCGTTGGCATGCTAGACTCCATAGGCTGTGAATACAAGGGCTCTGTTGGAAGATTTGAAATATTAAAAGACTCCAAGGTTGTTCTTGTCGGTTTAATTAAGAATCAATGGACTCTTTCTCATCAAAGAAGTGTCCATGAACCATGCTGCCCTAATTGTTTCTAATGATATTCTAACCGAAGGGGATTTGTGGCATAGAAGGCTTTCCCATATAAGTGGAAAGGGATTGAAATTGTTGTCAGAACAGGGAATTCTTCCAAAAGGAGTGGCTGAAAAGCTATCTTTCTATGAGCATTGTGTAGTTGGCAAGTCTACAAGACAAAGTTTTCAAAAGGCTGATCACAACACCAAAGCTATCCTAGACTACATTCATTTCGACCTATGGGGACCTTCACAAATACCATCTTTAAATAATTCCAGGTATTTTCTAACCTTTACTGATGATTACTCTAGAAAGAGTTGGGTTTATTTCTTAAAGTCTAAAGATCAAACTCTAGGATAATTTAAAGAATGGAAAACCATGGTAGAAAAATAAACTTCTAAACAAGTTAAATGTTTAAGAACTGATAATGGTTTAGAATTTTGTAATGAGGAATTCAATAGCTTTTGTAAAGAACATAGAATAATGAGGCATAGGACTGTTAGATATACCCCTCAACAAAATGGTGTTGCTGAAAGGTTAAATAGAACAATAATGGATAGGGTTAGATGTCAAATGTCTAATGGTTTAATTCCAGAAAAATTTTGGGCAGAAGCTGTTTCTTATACTGTTTACACCCTTAATAGATGCCCTCATCACTCTACAAGCTTCCTAAAACCTGAAGAAAAATGGTCTAAACATCCTCCTAATTTACAAAACCTTAGAGTCTTTGGTTGTATAGGATTTTTCCATCAAAGTCAAGGGAAATTAAAACCTAGAGCTATAAAATGTATGTTCCTAGGTTTTACAGAGGGAGTTAAAGGGTTTAAAATGTGTCATCCTATAGAAAAAAGGTGTATAACTAGTAGAGATGTGGTCTTTAAGGAAGATACTATGTTTATGCTTGATAAACCTAATGAAATATTTGATTCAAATTATAAACCAAATGAGATTGAGGTGGAGCACCCATAAAACCATGAATCAAATAAACTTCGAAGTACCGTTGAGGAAGAAGCAGAATCTAGTATCAATGTACCACCTACTCCAGAAGAAGTTACTCAAGAAGAAGAAGATTTATCAAACTACTCTTTGGCTAGAGATAAACAAAGACGGACTATTGTTCCTCCTAGATATAGTGAAGCAGATTGTGTAAACTTTGCTCTAAATGATGATGAACCAAAAACATTTGATGAGGCAGTGAGCTGCCCTAATTTTAGACACTGGATAAATGCCATGAATGATGAAATGGAATCACGCATTATCAACAATACATGGACCTTGGTAACACTACCTAGAAATTATAAGACCATATCTTGCAAATGGATTTATAAACTTAAAGAAGGAGTTCCTGGTCTTCAACCTCCTAGATACAAAGCTACGCTTGTAGCCAAAGGCTTTACACAAAGGGAAGGAATTGATTACAATGAAATATTCTCATTGGTTGTAAAACAAACCTCCATAAGAATGCTCTTTTCATTAGTTGTTCAAGAAGATCTAAAACTTGAACAACTTGATGTTAAAACAGCATTCTTACATGGTGACTTGACAGAAGACATATACATGAATCAGCCACAAGGATACATTGAAAAAGGTAAAGAAGATCAGGTATGTTATCTCAAAAAATCTATCTACGGTCTAAAACAATCACCAAGATGTTGGTACAAAAGGTTTGATGATTTCATTTCTAAACTTGGTTTTAATAAAAGTTCCTATGATAGCTGTGCATTTATAAATTCAAATTCCTATTCTTCCACGGTTTACTTGCTCTTGTATGTAGATGACATGCTGCTTGCAAGAAAATCAAAGCTTGATATTAAAAGAGTAAAGCCAGCCTTGAAGGAAGAATTTGATATGAAGGAACTTGGAGAATCTAAGAGAGTTCTAGGCATTGACATCACAAGAGAAAGAACATAGAGGCTTCTAACAATTGACCAAAGTAACTACTGCTATAAGGTACTTCCCCTTATGTTAGATGCTAAGTAAGTGGTAATTCCCCTTGCACAACACTTCAAACTATCATCTGCAAATTGTCCAAACCGAGAAGATCCCAACCATGTTAAATACATGGCAAACATCCCCTACTCACAAGTGATAGGAAGTATTATGTACCTAATGATTTCTATTAGGCCTGATTTATCTTACTCTTCTAGTTTAATTAGTAGGTACATGGCTAACCCAGGCAAAAGGCATTGGGAAGCAGCCAAATGTCCTTAGGTACCTAAAGGGATCTATGAATGCTCAACTTCTTTGTATGCTTTTGGAAGTGAGTTTAGTAGAATAAACGATTCATTTTCATCACCAATCTTGTCTCCCAATTCTTTGAAATCTGAAGACAGCTTCTTGAATTCTCCAAGATTTTTTTCAAAGATTTGTTGCCATCCATCTTGAAGGTAAAGAACCTCTCCCTTACGTATGCACGGTTAGGTAGATCTTTGGACTTGTAGATTTCATCTAACTTTGTCCACATTCCATAAGCTGTTTCTTCACCAATGACCTCCCTAAGAACATTGTCACTTAGGTTTAAAACTATGGCACCATAGGCTGCATTCTCCATAGTTTCTTTGTCTTCTTGACTCATTGTTTTAGGTAGCTTTTCTGGATCCGTGAGGGATTTCAATGCCTTTTGCTGGGTGACTATGGCTTTGATCTTGGCTTTCCATAAGGTAAAATCTCCCTTACCATCAAACTTCTCAATATCATACCTTGCTACTGCCATCTTTGAGTTTCTTGAAATCAAGAACGTGATTCATGGAGCTTTCTTGAATCTTTCTGCAGGCTCTGATACCAATTTGAAGGGGTTGTCACTTGTATGAACACGAGGAAGCCACCTAATTGCATAAAGAGGTGAGTTCTCTCTCTGTACTTACTTGTGTTTTACTTTTCCCTTTGTGTTTCATTTGCGTGTAGATTTGTGTTTACAAAGGATTGAAGAAGCTCTTAAATCTTTTCTGATCTTGATTTCCTTTCTGTGATTTCTGGTTTCTTATTTATTGTTTCTTGAAGATGGTGAGATGAAGAGAAGATGAAGAAAGGAAGAAGGAGAAGATGAACACACGATGTTTTAAAGTGGTTCGGCAAATGCCTATGTCCACTGTGCTTTGGGAGCCAGATATTATTTCTTTTCAGTTTGTTGTGTATGTAATATCAAAGAGATACATAGTATTTATAGACTACCCTATGACCCTTAACTGAACTCTAGTTAGACAAGAAGTTGAAACTTACAGATTTGACTATATGTCTTTTACAAAGAGGAAACTGTTTTAGTAAAGAGTTATTCCCACAAATACTTTACAATTATATTTCCTTCCTTGCAAGCCACTCAAATAAAACCTAAGTTCTAAGGTCTAGGCCTTCCTCCATCCACTGGGATGCTACTTTTGGCGTTAAGGTGTTTAGAAGTATAAGAACCTTTTTCTTATCCTTGTCCTTGATTGTCTAGCAACCCATCTTAAAGTCAAGACTCATCCTACAAACAAAATTAGGATGCAACTCTCTTTGGACATAATAACTTTAAACCATCTGAAGACGGTTAACTTGACCAACTTTTTCTTGTTACAATCCATTCTTACCTTTTCTTACTTGGCCTCAATGCGTAATCACTTGGAGAAGGAAAACTTGAACACGTAAGTCAAATACTTAGTGAGTTAAGATTTTACACATCCTTTTGGGAATACAAGTCAAGCACAAAATCATTTTCTTTTTTCAAACGTGTTTTCCAACGCCTTGTTTCATAAATCACATAAATCTCACATTAGCTTATCTTATTCCTTTCCACCAAAAACATGAATCGTTCCTCTCACCAAGCCTATTGTTATTCATTCTCACCAGTATCTTGCGATTGAACTACTGTGATGTTCACTCCATCGACACGACGCCATTCACATTATGCGCAAACCACATAAGCACTGCTCACTTGATAGGAATAAGGCTAATGGTTTGCACACATTCATTACAGTCAGCATATAGAAAGCAGTGGTTTTATCTTTTTAAACCATAACAAGAATAATAACACAGAGAGAGATACATAACGGGTTATGCATAACTCAGACTCATAAGAAATCTATTAAGAAAACGTTTACAAAACATTAGCTTACAAATCACCCACGCATGAGTGTTTAAGAAAGACACCCACGTAGGAGTGTTTAGTTTAAGGTCACTCATGCAATCCACTGATCTTTTTCTTCCCCGGACGCCTTTCCTTACCACTGACTCTCTCAGCAGCAACTCAACTCCTTACACGCTCTCAACGAAGCTTCCAAAATAATAACACTTCTCTTAGGTCTTTACTCCTATGTATATTAATCCTTTGGATCAATTACTCTCTTTGCCTGCTAGTTCTGAATTATAACTTTACATGTGTCACTTTACCGCCTTGTCGCAAGGCAAGCAAAACAAGCTCAACATGTAAGCGAATCGTCAACAGCCAATTTGACATTTCTTCGAGATGCAAACCTTATCATCTCGGAAAGTCAAACTCTTCCTCTCCTTAACTTCTTGGGAAGCTAAAATCCTTTTGCCTTATTCCTTGCGACATACTACAACTGCCCACTTCTTTTCTAACTTCTCTTAGCGTTACTTCACCCAATCGACTAACTATTCTTGCCCAATTTTCCTCCATCTCCTTCTCCCAACATAACTTCCTTCTCTTCAAATTTTATATTTAGAATGATCTATCTTTCCATTTAAAAAAGATCATTCCACTCCTCGACACCTCTCTTCTTCAATAGGACTCCTTCTGGGTCTGGGCCTCACACAAGAGCTCTAGTATAATCTAAATTTTTTTATCATCCCAAGTTTTAAAGAAGGGTGAGAAGATGGGCAACTGAGAATTTGATGTTCTTCCCACACGCACGTGTCACTATCACTACCTGGTCGGGCGGGCAGAAGTGAGATATAAAATAATAATTTTGTTAATTAAATAATTTTTATTACTTAATTAGTCATTAGTTATTTTTGTTTTCCAACACAATCTAAGAGGTTTTGTGAGTATTCCAATAAGTTATTAGTGCAGTTTCGTTTGAGACATACAAAATCTGAGTTGTTTTATCCTAGGACATCGTAACATTATTTTCGAACTGCTTGCACACCAAACAAAGCTGCGAATCATCTCAAAGAGCATGATCTACAACTGATCAGCCTCTCACAAATTTTTGTTTTGTAGGTCTTAGACATTGGTTCTAATTTATGAGCTTTCACTACATATTTGTTTCAACAAGATTATGTAGAAGAAGAAAATCTTGAAGAGAAGAAATGTGATTGAAAACAGTTCATTATATTGCACTTGGTTATTAGCAAATGTATGTTGCTTTAACCCTTTTTACAGATTTAGTATTTTTTAATTCTATTGAGAAATTAAAGTATACAACTTTTTTGTTTACGTTGCAGAATTGAAGCGTTCGATCCTGTGAGATGCTTGGAATTAAGAAGGTTAACAATACTTACTCGACAACGAAAACGTGATGGACTCAACGACTTATAGTGGTGGGCGACGAGGGTGATTGATCAACAACATGTGCATGTTGAATGCAAACAGTTGGAGCTTGGCGTTGACCCTTCACGCGAAGAAGAATATGGATGGGTGAAGGGTTTGCAACAGAATAAAGAAAAAGTTGATCCTACTTTCACTTTTTTTTACAAAAAAAAAAAAAAAAAGCCTTCTCAAACCATAGGTTTAATCAAATTCAAAGCACATTTACTCATCTTTTTGGCTCACTGTCTTGCCTAACCTCTAGCTTGATAATGCAAGTTAACCATAAATGGTTAGTTTGGCTTCAGTTTAATCCTATCATGGGCTTACAATCTAAATTTATTGAAAAAGAAACCTAATTACATCCAGTAATCAATCCAATGAACGATTTTTATCCAATCGAACTTACTCCAAATCAAGCAACCAAGACGAAATCTAAAGAAAACTTTAATTTACGAAAATTAACTACATTTGAAAAACAATGTTATAAAATTTAGAACTACATAGATCTGAATCTGGTCATATTTTGTAATTATTTAAGCTTTTTTTAGTTTTTAATTTTTAAAAATTAAATCTATAAATTCTTCTTCCACCTCAGTATTTTTTTTACTGTTTGTTATCCACTTTATACTATTATTTTTACCTATGACACCAAGTTTTGAAAACTAAAACAAATGTAGTCTTTCTTCTATTAGAATTTTAACAATTTTTTTCAATTGAAATAGATGATTCCCAACCATGTTAAATACATGGCAAACATCCCCTACTCACAATTGATAGGAAGTATTATGTACCTAATGATTTCTACTAGGCCTGATTTATCTTACTCTTCTAGTTTAATTAGTACGTACATGGCTAACCCAGGCAAAAGGAATTGGGAAGCAACCAAATGGGTCCTTAGGTACCTAAAGGGATCTATGAAACATCGTGTGTTCATCTTCTTCCTTCTTCCTCTCTTTATCTTCTCTTCATCTCTCCAATCCAAAGCAAAAGTAAGAAGAAAACCAGAAATTGCAATAAAAGAAAGAAAGAACAGAAAAGACTTGAGAGCTTCTTCAATCCTCTGTAAACACAGATCTACACGCAAGTGAAAAGATAGGGAAAAGTAAAACACAAGTAAGTACAGAGAGAGAACTCACCTCTTTATGCAATTAGGTGGCTTCCCCGTGTCTATACAAGTGGCAACCCCTTCAGTGTAATTCCATGTTGACTAGGTAAATAATCGTTTAATTTAGATTATATCAAAGTGATATTTAAACGATCTTGATATTATGGCAGGATAGTTGGAAGAAAGAAAGAGAATATAAAAAAATAAAGAAAAAAATGAATCAAAATAGAAGAAAGAAATCTAGAAGAGGAGCTAAAGAAATCTGAGAGAGAAGAGGAATAAATCAAAAGTCACTTTTAGTTTTCTTTTGAATCTGTAGTAACGGTGCATAAAGTACTTTTCCAAAAATATCCTTTTTCCCAAAGCAGTTTTATATGATTTTTACCACATACATTGCATAAGCAATAATAATTCACTTGTTAGTGGATTGTTGGCCACCCCTTTATCTTTAATTCAAAGACCAAAGACCTTAGCTTTGTATCTCAACACTTGCTGATGTGTCCTGGCTTCTTTTAATATTAGTTGTTCTTGAACTCAATTAAGCATATTTAGCCATTATATAATGTTTTTTATTTATTTATTGTGAGGTCTAAAAGGCTTCCAAATTTTATATTTTAGTTTTTCAATACAAAAATGGGGATTAATTATAAAACATTTTATATCCTTTAAATTTTCTTTCCTTTTCTCTTTTTTAAAGTAAACACTCCATAAAGAAAAGAAACATATCCACGTGACTGTGAAAAATACTTTTTAAGTTTTTAGACCATTCTCATTTAGTTATCAATGCTTTAAATTTCTCAATTCATAATATAAATTATTAGTGTATCATTCAAAATTCTCAATTAGATTCTTTCAAAAAATTTGAAATATATGTGTGAACAAATAACTGATATCATTTTCTATTCCTTCTCTCGATGAATATATGAAATATGACATATCAATTTGTTAGCAAAGATTCGACTCATCATTGAAAAAAATTCTACTTTTTCGTAGGGTAAGTATATAAAACATGTTAGAATAATAAAACAAAATCGTTAATTTAAAATTCTCATTTCTCATGTTCAAAATTTTATTTCAAACCATAGTTTTGATCATTTTAAAAGTAATTAAATTGATTTTAAAAACTAGAAAGACGTGCTTTAGAATAATTTTAAATTTCAATAGTCCAATTGATCAATTTCACTCAAGATGAATTCTCTAATCAATTCAATCACAAAGAGAAAAAGGTTTATCATGTGGCAAATATGTGGCAAATTTGTGATTAGATATGTGAATGGTGTGCAAACATCCAAAAATTTAAGTTGATATGTGAGGGTAAATTTAATATTTATATCCACAGTCCAAAAAATAATTTCAAAACAACTCCCATCTCCTATCAAATAACATACTTTCTTCAAAAAAAAAAAAAAAAAAAAACATTGGTTCTTGCTTCGTTCTTGTGTAGTAGCTGCTTTTCTTTGTTACAGAGAATGGTTTACATATGGGATCACTTCCAACAAACAAGTTTTGTTCTACTCATGATGTTGTTGTCGGCTGCTGCATCACCAGACTGCGACGAACGACAGTACTGTGGGAACTTGGAAATTCCATATCCATTTGGTACTAAGGAAGGGTGTTATCTGGACGACAATTTCTTAATCACCTGCAACAGAACTCATTATAATCCTCCAAGGGCATTTATCGGCCATGACAACTTTGATGTAACCAATATATCAATCCACAACAGCGAGATCCACATCTTGCATTCTGTCGCCAAAGATTGCTACACAAGAAATGGTTCCCGGAATGGCAGGGATAACGTGGCCAAACTAACAACGCCTTTTTTCACCATTTCCAACACCAAGAACAAGTTCATCGCCATTGGCTGCGATACTAAAGTTCTTATTTCTGGCAAGATCGAGAATGAATCTTATAAAGGTGGGTGCATGGCGTTGTGTGGGAACAATAATAAAAGTATAAAAACTGGACACTGCGCTGGGAACGGATGCTGTGAGTTGGAGATTCCTGAAGGCCTCAAATATTTGGAGTTAGAGGTTAGTAGCTTTGAAAACCACTCAGAGGTAATTGATTTCAATCCATGTGGGTATGGTTTTGTAGTCGAACGAGAGAAATTCAATTTCTACTCCAAATACGTTTCTAACTATGAACTAAGGAAAGTTCCTTTGGTGCTTGATTGGGCCATCCCAAATAATACTTGTTCAAAATCAAATAACAAAACCAATTGCATTAATATATGTGGACAAAATACCGAAAAGATTAGCTTGGTCAATGATTATCGTTGCCGATGTTTGCATGGTTTCACTGGAAATCCTTATCTTCCTCAAGGTTGTCAAGGTAAAAACCCTCTTCTATTTTTATTCATCATTGAGATGACATGGGTGGTTTAAAGTTATTAAAAAGGTTTTAAGAAGAAAAAAAAACCTTTTTTCCCCAAGTTTTCAAAATAATTGTTGTTTTGTTCAAGATGTTGCAATTTTACAGTTATGTTTTGGATTTAAATTTGTATTTTGTCTTTTATGTTGTCATTTTTACTCTTTGAATTTCGAATCTAATTTGGTTCTTAGATTTTTGGTTTGTACACTTTTACCTTTGCATATTGATGAAATATATTTAATTATATGTAATTTAGCTCCTTGTTTATTATTATTACTATTATTATTTTAGAAAAGTATGTTAGTTAAGTTGTGCACGTTCGGTTAACTCTTTTATATTAATTAATACATTTAAGGAGAGATAAATTTCATGTAATTCATTTATCGTCTCGGCTTTATTATTTTTTGTCCTATTAAATTTTATGTAATCTATTCATTTAAGGTTTCGAATTTAGTAGGGATTCAAAAGGGGCATTTTTTAAAATAGCAAAATAAATTAAAGTATTTACAAGCTATAGCAAAATTTTGGATTCTATCGCTATAGTCACTATAGCATATTAATAACTATGAGAAATAGAATTTGCTATAGGTTGTAAATATTTTGTAAAATCTACTATTTTTAAAAGTTCTTCGATTCGAAATGTGTAAGAAAATATTGAAAATTTGAATCATGAAAGAAAGAAGATGAAGTTAAGGGCTTTTTTTTTTTTTTTTTTTTTTTTTTTTTTAAATTTTAATTTGGTTGGTTGTGTTCAATCTTGGGACATTTATCAGATGTAGATGAATGCAATGATAAAATGTTGAATGATTGTGAATATAAGCACTTGTGTGACAACAAGCCAGCTGGAAGCTACACATGCCGTTGTCCTAAAAATTATAAAGTAGATGGAAGAAGCAAAGGTAAAGGATGCATCCAAACCTATAAGGCCTTCATTAAATACATCGTCGGTGAGTTTAAATTCTTCTTAAACTGATCGTTTCATTGTTGCGAAACTTGTACGCTCTCTCCTTTCTATATACTCTTTGGTCATCTATGTTATAAAAAAATTTCGAACGTCTGAACTCTATTACTTGGCCTTTTAAATAAGCAAACATATAAAGTCTTGATGTTTGGCCAAGGAGTCCCAAGTAATGTATTTGCGTGATGTAGCTAACAACTTTGTGTGTCGATCTTGATTGTTTATGCTTTCTTATTTTTTTTTCTTGTCAATTTCATAACAAAAATAATGTAACTCGTTGGAAAATTGCAGGATGTACGGTAGGGTTAACAATTTTAGTTATTGGGTGCACATTGTTATGCTTGGGTTGTGCAAAGTGGAAGGCCATCCACCAAAAGAACAAATTTTTCAAGAGAAATGGAGGCTTAGTTCTTGAACAATATCTTTCTAAGTGGGAATCACCAGTGGAGATGTTCAGAATTTTCACCTATGCAGAATTGAAGAAGGCTACAAACAAGTTCCATGAAAGCGCAGTGGCGGGAAAAGGTGGTTTTGGCACTGTTTACAAGGGTTTCTTAGAGGACGGTTTGATAGTCGCCATCAAAAAATCAAAATTAGTGGATCAATCACAAACTGATCAATTTATTAATGAAGTCATTGTTTTGTCTCAAATTAACCATCGCAACGTGGTCAAGCTACTGGGTTGTTGTTTGGAGACGAGAGTTCCTTTGTTAGTCTACGAGTTTGTAACCAATGGGACTCTATTTGAGAACATCCACAACAAAACTAAGCATGGTCCCCTTTCTTGGGAAATTCGATTGAAGATAGCTTCAGAAATTGCTAGCGTCCTTGCGTATCTACATTCTTCGACTTCTACTCCCATCATCCATAGAGATATAAAATCTTGTAATGTGCTTTTAGACCATGATTATACTGCAAAGCTATCCGATTTTGGAGTTTCAAAGCTAGTTCCATTGGATCAGACTCAGCTATCCACAATGGTGCAAGGCACTCTTGGATATTTGGACCCTGAATATCTATTGACAAGTGAGTTGACTGAGAAAAGTGATGTGTACAGCTTCGGAATTTTGCTTTTTGAGCTTATAACGGGGAAGAAGGCAGTGCGTTTTGATGTGCCTGAAGAAGAAAGAATTCTAGCCAAAATAGTCCTGTGTGCAATGAACGAAGATAATTTTGAAGAAATTGTTGAGAAGGGATTGGCAACAGAAGCAACTATTGAGGAGATAAAAAATGTGGCAAAGCTAGCAAAAGAGTGTGTTAAAGTAAAAGGGGAGGAGCGCCCCACTATGAAGGAAGTGGCCATGGAGTTGGAGGGAATGCAAACCTAGCATGATTGACTTCATTTCAACATGTTGGCAATTAAACTTCTCTTCTATCATATCTAGGATGGAGACATTAAACATTTGATCTCAAAGTTGATAATAATTATCTATGTCGGTCGACATGAGTCAAATTATTATTCTTGGTAGTCAACAATATGTGATTCATTGGAATGAGGCATATGTAATGTTCATTAATTATCATGTGGTTTTTTTAAAACACTAAATGTGCTAGAATAAACAGCGGTTGTTTCTATGACTTTTTATGATAAAACCTGGGAGCAAAACAACAAATATCTTACTCAAGATTGATAATAAAATATTCATGCATGTTAAGCTTTGTCAATTTGTTCTTAATTATTTGAAACACACATAAAATGTATGTATTTGTCCTTCATTTAATTAGGATAACTTTTAACATGGTTTAGTTGAATTTAATATTATTGAAAGATTAAATTATCATCCACGGGAAGTAATTTGGATCAAATTTAAACATCATCATAAATGCATCAAATTTGAGGATTAAACATGCTCTTGAAAAAAAAAAACAGATTTTAAGTGTTCATACCTTTGAAGCTCAAATTCATCACCAATTGTTGTTGTAATTGGTCACAGATGACAGCAAAGACTATCACTAAGATCTTCACTGTATTTTTGAAACTTGAAACTTGATTGTGAGATTAAAAGTTGGCAGTGTAGCGACCTATTTTTATGCTACATATTTTTTTATTTTTTTAAAATAATGATGATGGTGACGGCAGTGGCTAACGTTTAAGTATTTTAAAAGGAAAAATTTTGTAATAATATAAAATCTTATAGTAATCATTTTTTAAGAAACTTTTATAGAAAAAAAAAAATAAAGCCTTAAATGAGCATATCTATTATTTTTAGAAAAAAATAAATTAATTTATTTTACACAAAGTCACATAATATCTTATTTAATTTATTCATATTAAATTTTTCTAATTTGTGGTGCATTCCGAATTTATAAATAGTGACCTTTGGTCATTTGAGAGGAAAAAAAATCCTGTAGAGAGAATCTCTACAAAAAATCTATCCATATGCAAAAAAGTTGGTTTTCATTTTATTTACTCATTTTAAACTTTTTTTTTTCTTTTTTTTTTCTAAGCAACCTATCATCCGGAAAAATTGTGGATTTTAATTTTATATACTCGTTTTATTACTTTTTTTTTCTAAGCAAACCTAATCCATGATGAAGAAACACTTCGTTGGTGGTTGTATTTGGTATGAATTTACTCCTAAGGATTCGCACCTCATACAATAAGTGATTTTCTTTGGGATAATCTTTACTTTTTCTCTCTTTATTAAAGGTAAAGAAAAACTAAAAGGGAAATTTTTTAAAAATAACAAATTTTACAAAATACTTACGACCTATAGCAAATTCTATCACTGATAGTCATTGATATGCTATAGTGATAGAAGATTATCATTGATAAAATTCAAAATTTTGCTATAGCTTATAAATATTTTAATTTACTTTGCTGTTTTTAAAAATGCCCCAAACTAGAATGCATAAGGAAAATCATATTGTTTTCTTTTACTTATGTTATTATTTTTCTCTTTTAACTTTTTATATTATTATTATTATTATTATTATTATTATTATTATTATTGATGGTGGGCGGCCACATCCCCTCTTTTTTTTCTTTCTATTCTATTTACTTGTTTATTTTTCTTTTTCTTTTTAATTCTTCCCTTTCTTCTTTTCTTATTATTACTTTTTAACTATTATTATATTTTTTTTCCTTTTTCTTTTCATTTATTTTCATTACTATCATGGTTATTATTAGGGGTGCTGGTAAAAATAGCAAAATAATTTATGATAATAAAGCTCATATTATTAGATTTTATAACTTGCAAAGTAGTAAATTTAAGAGTCCAACCCAAAATCACCAATGGACTTGAAAGGAAAAGACACTACCCACATTTTAAATTTATTGCATTCTTCCTCTTAATTTGGATTGCCCTCTTATAACTCTTTGATAGCCCTATGTAGTTGTCTAAATTTATTGCATTCTGCCTCCTAATTTGGATAACCCTCTGATAGCCATCTTATATATCTAATTACTTTGTGATAGCCTTCTTAGACATGTGTTTTTTAAATGTAGGTAGCTCTTTGATAGTTTTTTATATTTGTTTGATAGACCTTTAATAGTCCTCTAGATTGACCTTTGATATTCATATGGTATATTAAATTAGTTTGTGATAGCTCTCATACATTGTGTGTTATTTTAAATTTAGGTAGTCCTCTGATAGTTTTTTATATTTTTTTGATAATTGTATGATATATGTGTTGTTTTAAATTTGGGTAGCCCTATGATAGTTTTTTATATTTGTCTAATAAACATTCGATAGCCTTTTAATATATATAATTACTTTGTGATAGCCCTATGATATATATACGTTGTTTTAAATTTGAGTAGCTAACTATCCATTTGATATTTTTTTATATGTGTCTAATAAACATTAGTTGTCTGATAGATCTAATTTGTGATAGTTCGTTGATGCATATATATTGTTAAAATAATAAGAAGTGAAAAGAAAAAACTAAGAAATTAAATTGAAAAGGTGAATGTCCAAAATAATGTTCCCACGCAGCAACACGTGAAAAAAACCAACCCTAAAAGAAAATCCAAAAAACCCCCGTCCCAACTCGAAAACCATTTCTACAAAGCCGATAACGACTCCAGTTGAAACAACACGTCGGCATAATCAAACAAACCACTCAATGCAACAAACTCTACACCGCCCAACCCATTCTCCTCCACCACCACACCAGAACCAATCCCCATTCCCAATTTGAACGAGTCATAACATGGAATCTCATCACCAAACCCCAACTTCCCTTCCAACTCGAACACATCAAGAGAACAAGAAGAAGTAGGAGGCATAAAATCAATCGCCTCTGTCTTCCCTTCCGCATTCAAAGCTACTGTTGGCGGTAACCTTAACTCATCATCCGACGACCATAGTAACCATATATTGGAGTTGAGAGAGAGACTTACAAAGAGCAACAAAGACAACTTGGAGGTGAGAAGGTGAGAGAGCAACAAAGACAGTTGAGGAGGCTAAAGAGAGTTAAGGATGATGGAGGGGGTAAAACCCTACTTCTAATGGAGGGGTAATTTTGGAATAAAGTTTTTTAAAATCAAATTGTTTTAGAACGTAATTTTACTTTTTAATATTTTTTTCATATTTTCAATATACTAAATTTGAGTGATAGAGGTTTAATTTTATTAAAAGATTTTGCTATGGGGTGCAAATTCCTTTACTATTATTACCACTACTACTTTAAAATCCTATGATTATGTATTTGATTTGTAGATACAACATTTTGTCCAATTATTTATTTAATTTGTTTTGTTTTGTTTTATAAAAGAAATTTGGTTTTGAATATTAAAAAAACAAAGAAAAATAGAAAATAAGTAACCATAATCTCACGATTCCCCCTATTTTCTCTAAACTATTTCCTCCATCTCTCCCAATTTTCCCTCTTTCCCTCATCACCACTCTCTCCTTCTTCTCCACTCAACACGATTCCTCTGCCTTCATGTTAGCTTGTATAAATACTCGTTATTATAGTTCATTTTATTAGAATAATAAGGTTAAAATGCACAAGAAGATAAACAAAACGTGTAATTTGTATTGTAAACACATAAATACTTGAAAATATACTTTACACAAGTGTTATGCCTGTTTCACGTAATTTTAATGTCTAAACGTAGGATATTGAATAAAGAAAGAAACTAGTGAACCATATAAAATATTTCGCGCAACCAACCAGGAACTCATCTGGCGATTAACGTCTCCAGGCGAGAAATAAAGTTATAACGCAAAGAAGTGTCACTAGAAGACAAGAGCGGTAGTTGGAGGTGATGTGACGTGCGACAGACACCTTTTGGAGGATGTCGCTAATAAGTTCAGAAGATAGAAGTTTCCCTCCCAATTGCTACCTCTATAAAGCCATCTCCGTCAACCTACAAGGGAGACGCTTGAATGGGAGCAATAGTCTGAATAGGCGCAAGAGGCTTGAACTGGCCAAAGGTCCTAGAGAGAGAGGGGGAAAGGAATAGCCTTTCCGCCGTAATGTAATTTTTTTCTTTTTTGTCTTCGATTAGTTGTAAAAGCAAAAGCTTAACGGCTGAGAAGGGAAGAATCCATACTTCTATTGTCCCCTAACTTGTAATAATTCTTCCACTCTCTTCTCCCCCCATTTTTTACACTTCTTTGTAATATAAGTTGTTCATATTGTACAATGGCCTAAGGCGTACATTCTTTACATATATTACATCTTTATACCTTTTCAATCCATCATTTCTTTACTGTTCATTTGTTAAAGTGTTATTAGTAGTTTAAGTCAGTGACAAGTTCTTGATAAGGACTCTAGCTTATAATTCTTATTGCATTAGTTAAGCTATATTCATCTCTTAGCCAGTGTCAATCGCCAACTACCTGAGAGAGCAAGTGGCAAGGATAAGGTTAATGAGCGCAAGGAGGAGTTTGAGCAACAAACTTCACCTTGGGGAGATAATTTCCAACATTTGTATCTCGAAAGGCAAACAAGTGTAGACATTAGGCACCGAAAGGTTGCCGTTCTTAATCGCAAAGTTCTATAAGCATTATAAGTGAATACTTCTAGATATATCTCACCTAATTAGACTGATTAGTCATGTAGATCCCAAAAGGAGACTATGTGTGGTGTCCAATGACTCTGAGAGGACACGCCTTAATCATAAGCTGATTGAGTAAGTTAAATCGCATCAAGCCCTTGCACTGCTTAATCAACTAATGGCACGTAAACCTTCCGTCACCCTTTCTCGCTTACAAGTTAGTTCATATACAATTCTATTTAGCATCCATTTCCTCCACTTTACAGATTCTCTAGGGGTGCATAACTAGTTTTGATCTTAGTTCTGATTCTTTTATGCCTTTGTAGTTAATTTTCATAATGTCCAACTAATGAGTAATTCGCTAGAACTAATTTCTAAAAATAATTTCCTGTGTTCAACCCTGGATCAGCCAAGTAAACTTACTGTTTCACTTGGGCAAACAGTAGAAAAATTTGTACTCAACGAGGACTTAAGAATCACACGATGAAGAGGTACATTATGAGCCCCTCATATGCTATGATCATACCCTATAACCCATTGCTTACAATGGAAGCAAGCGATACAGTGAGTTACAATGAGCACATTACGCGCAATGACCTGACTCGGTGAAGTATTGCAATTGCATTCATTACAATAGAAACTCTAAGTCCTAGCACTGAATTGAGCATACCACTTTCCCGCTCTAAAAAAACAACTCCTCCTTGCCCTATAAAAGGATCTCAAGAGGAATTGTAAAAAAGGGGATATTAATTCTTTTGGCGAAAGTACGACATATTTTTTTTTCTTTAATGTAAAAAGAGATTTTTCTTTTAGTGAATGTGCGACAAATTTTTCTTTTAACCGTAAAAGGGGATTTTCTTTTGAAAGTACATTAGATTTTCTTTACTGTAAAAAGGGATTTTGAAAAGGGTACATTTTTTTACCATAAAAAAATCTTTTTATTCTGCTCCATTTGCCGTTAATTGAGAGCTTGAAAAAAAACAAGCAAGGAAACTTTCCTAAATTGGTCTTCAAAAGTATTTTTTTTAATGAATTTCCTTTCATTTATTTCCCAATGAATTTCCTTTCATTCATTTATTTTTCTTAATGAATTTTCCAATTTAATTATTTCCTTTCATTGGTCAAATTTGTTTTGTTTGAATTTTGTTGAATTAATTGTACTGTGGTTTTAAATTTTTTAGTTTCCTTGAATTGATTGTACTATGCTTTTAAATTGTTAGATTTAGGCTAATGTGGTTTACTGTAGTTTCAAATTTTTTAGGCGAGACAGGTCTTCTTTGCTTCAAATTTATTAGATTTATGCCAATTTAGTTTATTGTGCTCCTAGATTTAGGATTTAGTGTACTTCTAAATTTATTAGATTTAGAATTTAATTTGGCTTTTATTGAATTTGAATTTGTTGTTTACGGTTCATCAATGTTAATTTTGTTGTGTGAATGACCGGAGTTGATATTTTGGTTATGTGATTAGCATTTTAGTTTAATTTGACTTTTCTTAAATTTTTGTTTACAGTTGACTTGTGTGAATGGCGAAGTCATTAGATTTAATTGGTCATCATATTTATTTCACATTTATATTATTTCATAGTTCGCATATTATTTCACAGCCTGTTTTGCTATTATTATTATTATTTATTTTCCAATTTCCATAAAATAAATTTGGAGGAACATTTATTTATGGATTCTATGATTTAAATTTCATAAATACATGAAATTTCTCATTTTAAAAATTAATTAATAAATTGTCTTAAAAAATTATAAACAATTTCATATTTTAAATGAGACTGAGTAGTGTTTTCTTTGGAATTCATTAACTCTTAAGATACATGAAAGTTTGGTATTTTAATATTCTTGAGGTGAATAAAATTATCATTTGAATAAAAATTCATCATTTCCAAAATAAACTCAAATTTTCTGATGGCTCTTATGCCACGCATAATAATCAATATATTCATGCTTGGTGTCGCAACGTGATCGCGACTCGGAGTAACTGACATACTCGTTTATTTAATTTCAATAAATAAATAGGTTTGGAGTCGCCCACCAACCATGTTAAGGTGTGATTGGTCACCCAAAATAAAAAATGGTATACGTAAATTCATGAAATTTAAGTTCGGGAGTGTAGGAAAGGTGTTAGCACCCTACAACACCCATAAAAATGGTTACCTAAATTTATCTTTTAAACTAAATTAAAATTGTTCACAAAACAAAACTTTTTAATTTGTTTTTTTTAAATGTCCTATGGTTCTCAATTCACATCGAAGAAAAACAGCTAAGCATGAATTGATAATTATGGGTGGCATAAGAGCCATTAGAAAAATGAAGTTTTTGTTTTTGTTTTAAAAGATTGTTTTATTTATTTATTCACCTTAAGAGTATTAAAATTCAAAACTTTGATATTTTAATCACCATCATAGATGTCCAATGAGAAATTTCATGTATCTAAGAATTAATAAATTCACAGAAAATACTATCCAGTCCCATTTAAAATATGAAATTGTTTATAATTTTAAAGATAATTAAATTTCAAATGTGGAAATTTCATGTATTCATGCAATTTAAGTTATAAAACCCATACAAAAATATTACTTCTTCTCTGATTTAAATTTTTATATTCAAATTGAAAAATAAACAACAATAATAATAATAACAAAATAATGTGAAATTTGGGAAATACAGGTAAGCAGTGAAGTAAAGTAATATGCAGGCAGGCCGTGAAATAAAATAATATGTAGGCAGACTTGGAAATAAAGTAATACGCAGTCATGTTGTGACATAAAATAATATGTTGGCATGCTGTGACATAAAATGATGCCAAATAAATAGCAAGCCAGGATCAAGGGCAAATTTATAGGGGGCACGTGCCCACTCACATTCTCGATTTTTGTATTTTGATATGAATTTTGAAGTGTCAGATTATAATATGTATTAAATAATGTTTTGTTTTAAGTAAATTTTGTTTCTGGTGTAGTGGTTCCCCTCGTTGAGTTCAATTTCCAAATATCAATAATTTAATTTCCTAAAAGGAATATAATTTTTTAAAAAGAGAGAAAATAAAACCTATGTAAGATAAAACGCCACCTTATTTTCTAGCTCTCATTTATTATCTAACAAATATTTAGAAAAAAATGCAATGGTCCAAACTTCCACTCTCAACAATATTCCATGAAAAATGTATTATTTTTTATTTTCTTTTCTTTTTTGATGCAATTTTTAAATCTACATATTTACATTACAAAAAATTATGTGGAAATTATCGGTCTTTCTTTATTGCTACAAAAACAAGCATCACTAAAACGTTGAGATATTTTTAAACATTTTTTTAGTGTGTTTATTATATAGTGCATGATGCCCTCTGTATAAAATTTATGGATGGCCAAGATGTCAAATAAATAAGTGGGGATGACAAATAAATAAGCCATGTGCCAAATAAATAACTCATGTCAAAATAAAAAAACGCAGGTACCAAACAAATAAAGCAGGGTGTCAAATCAAATAAACAAAGAGTGATTCTAATAAATTGAAAGACAATAAATTTGAACCCACAATACTTAAATTGGCCTAAATCTAAAAAAAAAAACTTGAAGCACATTGAACGCCTAAATAAATTTAAAACCACATTCCCAAACAAAATTAAAATGGCAAATATGCAGTAATCACCAAATCATCCAATTGGGAAAAGAAAGGAAAAATACCTTTGAAGACCTTTGATTTTGAAGAAAATTTTTTACATAAAAAGAAAATCTACCTCTCTCAAAAGAAAAGTGCCCAAGAAAATCTTTCTCTTTGTTTTTTTATAGGGGATAAGGTGGTAGTTTTTTAAGAGAGGGGAGAAGCAGAGGAAAGTAAGTGAGTAGTTTTTGTAGAATGGGGAGAAGCCAGACCAAGTGGAGAAGTGTTGACGACGGAAAGGGAAAAAGAGACCGTGGGAGAGAAAATTGGGAGAAGTGTGTGGAGGGAGTAGTTGAGAGAAAATAGAGAAAGTAAATATATTTTTTCTTTTCTCGTTCTTTTGTTTTTTTAAAAAAAGTAAATTCAAATATTAAATTCAAATTCAAATTTCTTTTATAAAAATAAAGTAAATAAATGAAATAACTAAATATAAAAAAAATAAAAATGAAGGACAAAATACGGTATCTATAACTTGCCCCCTTTGTCCATCCTGAAAATATTTAAAGGTGGACAAAGAAAATAGATAAGGTATTTGAGCCAATTTTTTTTTATTTTTTAGAGAGAAAAACTATCAAATATGCAAATGATATCAACCTTACGTCCAAGGCTAAGTTTGATAAATAATGGACCTGATAGAAAAGTTTTGGCCTCAACTTCAGATCTGAGCCGATTTAACCAAATTTAAAAACATCAACCTTAGCTCTAGGGCTAGGTTTGATAAATAAAGGACCTGTTAACCAAGCTTCGGTCTTAGCTTTAGATCTGGACTCGATTTAAAAAAAAATATCAACCTTAGCTCTAGGGCTAGGTTTGATAAATAAATGACCTGTTAGACAGGCTTCGGCCTCAGCTTTAGATCTGGGCTCGATTTAACCAAATTTGAAAAGACATCAACCTTAGCTCTAGAGCTAAGTTTGATAAATAAAGTGGACTCATCCTACTTTTAAATTGGGTTGAAATTTAATTTGAAAATACTGTGCTTTTCAAGGAAATAAATAGCTCACTACTCCATTTTACCAATCTCATTAACAATGATTAGCATGGTCATAAGATAGAATAAGACACATATATCACGAGAACTTTTTAAGCTACCGAACTCGCCACTGTTCATAAAGACCCAATGTTGTTTTAGTCATGGTCTTCACAAAACGTGAATCCTTTTAGGATGTAAACTTCCAATTGCGACAACTCACAATCATGGAAAAATTTGTCTAGATTTATAGACACCTATATTTCCTTAAGTCTTAACAAAAGAAAATCATAGCTTTTACTTGGTTTGCAAATACAATAAGTTGTATTGAATCCTTGTTAATTAACAACATATAGAATAATAGACTGATGGATAATGGATGTTACTATAATTTGATGACATTTTAGAAAGGATAAAAGAAAGGATTGACAAATAAACAAATGTTTGATAAATATAATAAGAAATGAAAAGATAACAACGATTTTTGGAACAGGAGTACAAAGAGAGGAGGTAAGGGGAAGTTTGCTCATATGGAAATAACATTCTAAGAACTAAATGTAAGTTTTCTAGAAATACCCCTGACCTCTTTCAACACTACAAAACTTTCTAAGAAAAGGTCTCACACATAATATCTTCGAACATAATCTGAATTCACATGATTTTTTGACTCAACGCCATCCATATTGGTTAAAAGCAAAGGTCCTCCTGGAAAAGCTTTTTTCACTACGAAAGGACCTTCATATTTAGGAGTTCATTTTCCTCGATGATCTTTTTGAAATGGAAGTATCCATTTTAATACCAAATCTCCTTCTCGAAAGTTTTGAGGGTGCACTTTCTTATTGTATGCTCGCATTAGTCTTCTTTGGTAAAGTTGTCCATTTAGCTTCCAACGCCATCCATATGACTTAATGTTGTCAATCATTTTTCTTCAACAAAATTCAAGTGCTCATAACGACCTCATATCCATTTAGCTTCATTTAACTTAGCTTCCATGAGAACTCACAATGAAGGTATCTCAACTTCTAAAGGTAGAACAACTTCCATACTATAAACCAAAGAAAATGGTGTTACCTCTGTTGAAGTACAAATTGATGTGCGATATCCATGTAGTACAAACGATAAGATTTCATGCCAATCTTTGTATGTTGTTGTCATCTTCTCAATGATTCTTTTAATATTTTTGTTGGTTGCCTCATGGTTAGAGGGTGTGTATGTTGTGTATGCTGTTGGAACAACATATAAATGTTACTTAAGACTTAGTCTTAGAGATCTAACATCTGTGTAATGCAATTGCAATACGTCACTAAGTAGGTTCACTACACGTAATTTGCTTGCCATGTCTTTCTGTATTGCGTGGTTAATTCTAAGCGATACGTCATGATCATAACATAAAGTGCTCACTATATACCTCTTTATCATGTGAAGCCTAAGTCATCGTTGAACCCAAGTTTTCCTACTGCTTGTCCAAGTGCAAGTGAAGCAATAGGTTTACCTGGGTGATCCAGGATCGAACACGGAGAATTGTTTCAAGATATTAGTTCTAAGGAGTTACTCATCCGTCAGGCATTATGCTAGTTACGGTAAAAGAATATATATAAAATAAAACTAAATTTATTTACACTAACCTAGAGACTCATGCACGGGGGGTAAAGTATGATAAAACAAAAGATTAAGTAAACTAACTTGAATGCAAGAGAAAGGGGAAGAAAAGTCTACGCACTATTAGGCAATTAAGCAATGAGAGAACTTCAATGCGATATGCGTAATAAGCACATGATTAAGGTGATCTTCTTTCGAAGTGTTTAGACGCCACACTTGCTCACCTTTTGGGATGCAAATGATTGTGCTTGATTAGGCAAAGATTTATCTAGAAGGCTTTACTTATAACACGTATAGAACTTTAAGGACAGCAACCTCTCAGTGCCTAATGTCTGCACTTGTTCGTCTTTTGGGATACAAATATTAGAAGTTATTTCGCTAAGGTGGAGTTTGTTATAAACCTCCTCCTTGCGTGCATCAACCTTATCTTTGCTACTTGCCCTCTTAGGTAGTTGACGATTGACACTAGCCAAGTGATGAATATAGCTCAACTAATGTGATAACCGTATAAGCTAAACTCCCTTATCAAGAACTTACCACAAACCTAACTACTAATAACACATTAACAAGTGAAAGGTCAAGAAATGATGGACCGAAAAGGTATAAACATGTAATATATATAAAGAATTGTAGGCCTTAGGCCATTGTACAATATGAACAACATATACAACAAATAAATGCAAACATAGAAAGAAAGAAGAGTTGATTGAAATACAAGTTAGGGGGAACGGGGAATGACTCTTCTCCTCTCAAAATCTAGGCTTTCACGTTACACTTTGATAAGAAAAGATGAATAAGTGTTCTGCATCCGGTGGCTAGGCTAATCCTTGCCAGTAGCTCTCCTTATTTGCGTAGTGGTCCGTTCAGACCTCTTTTGTGTGGCGGTTTGTTCAGACGTCGCTCCCTTTTCTTGGTGACGATGAAGTGCTTTTATAGGCAACTTAAGCAGAAAACTTCTGTTCAGACGTCGCTCCTTTGTCTTGTAGTGAGCTTTCCTCGCGTGGTGACATAGTTCCTTGTTTGGGGGTGTTAGTCGCCAGGTGAGTTCCCATCGTTTGACCTATGCGTGAGGTGTCCTTCACGATTCGCTCCTTTCTTGCCTACTTATTTTGCATTTAAACATGATAGTTGCGTAAAACAAGCATGGTGCGTATGTAAGTTATATTTCTAAATAATTATATGTCTACAACACAAGTTACACGTTCTAATCATCTTATTATGCCTTTTGACCTCGTATACTAACCAAGTGTTATTTTTTCAAATAAAGGAAATACAGTGTATTTGTAGTTTAGTATCTGGTCTGTTTCAGATCAATGCATTAGAGAATGCTGATAACAAGGCATATAAGTGTAACACCTTGAAAAATTAAGATAATTTTTAGAGATAATTATCTTAGTTTTATTTAATTATGTTTAATTTATTGAGCATTTATTTTGAAGATTATTTGATCTTGTGGACATTGGAATTAATATTTGTTGGATGAATATTTAATTAATTGGAGGATTTGAATTTGTGGTGTTTGTTTAAATTTTGATTTAATTTTATGTTATGAGATTTAAGTAAAGTCATGGAAATTATTTAGTTTTATTGAAATTGAAATTTATTTAAATAATTTGGATGTTCTTTAATTAAATTGAAGGGTGAAAATTTTGTTAGAGATTTGATAATTATATGTATATGTAGTTCTATATATATAATGAAAAATAGTAAAGATAATTCTATTTGTGGAAAATTAATTATTATGGAAGATAATTAATTATTTGGAGAGAGAATATTTGTTTAGAAAGAAAAAGAAAATAATAAGATAATAATTATATTTTGGAAAAATATAATTGTTTGTAAAAGTATAATTATTTTAGTAAAAGAATAAAGTTGTTTGGATTTGATAAGATTTAATGAAGAGAGAGAAGATTTGATTTTTGGAAAAAGTTAACTATTTTTTAAAGATAAAAGTTGATTAGATGGAAAATTTATTGAGCAAAAATAATGAGAATAAAAATATATGTTTATACTAGTATTATATATATATTCTATGAGGAAAAGGAAAAGGAAAAGAAAATAATAATGATAAATATTATTGTTTGGGTTTATAAATAGCATTAGAATGCTCAAATTGAAAATAGAAGCAGAAAAAGAAAAGGTTATTCATCTTGAAATTGAGTTTGGTTGTATGCCTTTGGAAAGTTCCTGTGACAAATCTTGAAGATTTAAATGACGAATTTTTTCATCAAGGTTGATTTGGTTTCAATCTCAATTTTTTGGGTAAGTTAATTTAGTAGAATTTTTCGATGAAAGTCAATTGTTAATTTTACTAATTAAGATACTGAAATTTCCTATTATGATTGGGATTCGAGTAATTGGAGAATTTTTATTGTCAGCAATGGAATATATTTTCTTTAGCTAATCTCAGGTAAGAGATTCTACTACTGGACCTTCAAATTAAATTTTAAGAGCTTTCATGTCTCCATTATGCATTAATGTAACTAAGATGCATAATGTGACTAATATTGATGACTGATATGGATGACCGATATGTTATGACCGACATGATTGATATGTTTATGACTATGTTATGATGCATGAAATATTAATCACATGATAAGAACGCTATGATTGGACTTCATGTAATGTTATGATGTTTATGATATGCTACATGCTGTGGATGGGTGTTCTGTTAGCTTTGTCTGTTAGAGTCGTACCATATGGGTGTCCTTCGGGATCACCACCTATTTATGCCTGTGTGGCTAGCTTTTATGTGTGATTCTACGGGGTCACTGTCAGCCTAACTCTCCTTAGGGTGTTTCCTTCAGGTTCACCGAGAGCCCAGATGTGTCCCTACAGGATCACTGGATAGCGTGCGTTTAGGAGCACAATAGTTAACAGCCCGACTCTCTTTAGGGTGATTTCTTTGGGTTCACTGAGAATCCAGATATGCCTCTACGGGACCACTGGATATCGTGCATTTGAGAGCACAATAGTTATGTGCTACCTTCTTATAGAACTTTAACAGAAAGTTAACAAACACCTAGGCGAGACTAGTAGTGGGTCCCTTACTGAGTATGTGTTTATACTCACTCTTTTCTATGTTTAATTTTTCAGTCAAAGGTAAAGATAGAGGAAATCTGGCGAGTGAGACAGAAAGGATCCGTGACATGTCATGGTGGGACACAGTTTTGCTTTCATTTTTCATTGTTTGTTTTCAGCATTTTGAGCTTAAATATTTTTATCTATTTGTTTTTATTATCTTTAAATTTTGTAAAACCTGTTGCAGCATGTTTTTATTGTATTTTTAATGAAAATTTAGTTTTTCTCTTTCCAAGAAATTGTGAAAATTGTTATTTATCTTTAAGATAATGACCTCAGCTTAGTATAAAGAGTTGAGTTGTTACAATGAGGCCTCCTGAGTATCCCTAATGGAATTCAATGCAAACTCATGCCCTCTCCAAACCTTGTCATAGCTTACATTCACTTCGTGATGAATCTTCATATAATTAATAAGGTCAGAAGCAAGACACAAAGCCTTGTCGTTCATTTTATAAAATGACTTCGTACAGTCAGAAACAATCTAAGATGTTGCTTGCTTGTGATCATTTTTAACAATGTCAAGAGCACACTGGTCGGTATCCGTGAATTTATGAACTATCCAAATATCACTTCTTTTTCATACAGAAGCACGTAGATACCAAGGATAAGACAAATCTTTACAATGAATATCAAACGATGTGCGATTGGACCTAATAGTAACAAGTTCAAAACTATTGTTCATAGCAAGCAGATAAATAGATTTCTTAAATACTGATTTACTTCTAAACATTAATCCCACTTTAATAGGTATTCCAGCATGCGGTGATTCAAATGCATCAATGTCAATAATCTTCATTTCATGATGTGAATCACGAGATCTATCTAGGTACTTCATTGTTCAAATACGAGGTATTTCCAGCAGCACCAGCAAATACAGAGTCAACAACCACCAGTAAATCATTATTAGGAAATTTTGACAAAACTAACATAAGCCAAGACACATCCTTATCATAAAAAATCCGAATGGAGTTTGAATTGTTGCAACCATCCCAATAAACAGTCAAACAAGACACAGAAAGATCTAAAGATGATAAAAGTCTACCTTGAATATGCATTCTATAAATCCTTGAAACGAAGATGAAAATGGAACGTATACATCAACAACAGGATAATCAAGATACCAGGAAGATTCAATCCAACTACCATCAAACATAGTCTTTACTCGTTGTAAAGCCATAACAAACACTTGTGATGATCCTACTATGGTCTTCGACAACTAATGCTAAAGGAAGTACCGTAAAGATTGAAATTAATCGACGAAAACTGTTAAACCAAAAGCAGAACATTTAATGTAAAAAAAAGCAAATAACATGAATATTGGTATTTCAAATTAATGTAAAAAATGCACATCTTCGAACTATTTTTCCAAAAATTTCAAAATAATTAATGTAATATGGATATAGATTTAAATACATATTTTCTATTTATTTTTTAAAAAATCTATATAACTGGCACAAGAATTTAATTTTTTGAAAATAAAAATCAACAAAAAAAACTATGGATAATCGTAATTTGCGTTGAAATCAAGGAACCTAATCTAAAATTTAAATTCAAATTTTTATTAATAATATATATTATGTATTATTTAATAAATTATTTAAATATAATAAAATCAAAATCATTGTATATATACTTGAGATTATTTTAGGGGAGGACCTAAAATTTAAATTCAAATTGTTATTAAAAGTGTATATTATGTATTATTTAATAAATTGTTTAAAGCATAACAAATCCAAAAATTTTGTATATATATTTGGCATTATTTTAGGGTAGGTTGATGGAATATTGTCCAGCAACAAAATAGCACATTTAGTTAAGATTTACAAAATTTGAATGTTGTTTGCAAAATACGCTGTCTTCGTGAAATCTGTGATATTCTGCCTCATTTTTTAAGCTATTCAAATACACTGTATTTGAAATATATGGATTATCTTATACCTAGGGGTAGATTCGAGTTTAAACAATTAAAAAAAGGGATAGGCGGCAATTTTGGCATTTTCTTATTTTTTTTTTCCAGTTTTTGTCATTTTTTAAGTTGCTATTTAAAACTTTGCTATTTCCACGGTTATTTTATTATTATTATTATTATTTTTATGGTTATAATTTACTTTTTAAAAATATTTAGTAATGTATTTCGGTTCAAAGATGGTTAATTTTCATAAATATAACAAATGAGCAAAATATTTACTGCCCGTGTAACAAAATGAAAAAGTTGATTAAGCTGGTAATTTTTTTAAAATATTTTGGGTTTGCCCTTCCTTTTCACCATCTTTCTTCTCGTCTTCCTTTTTGCAATTTTTTTTCTTCTTTCCATCATCTTTTTCTCTACTTCTTCAATTTTTCTTTTAATTTTTTTCAAACTATTATTTGGTTCAAGATCGTGTACAAAATATAAAAGATCTATTTTTTTAAAAAAAATTTCAAACTGTTATTTGGTTGTTTACATCGACCAATACAAAATATCATGAAAAAATCATTGGGATATTTGATAGCCAAATCTAAACAATCGTATACAAAAAATAGCTAAATTTAAACGATCGTGTACCAAGAAATCTTTAAAAAGTTGTTTAGATTTGGTTGCCCAAATTTAAATTTAAAAGATCGTGTACCCAATATAAACAATTGTGTACCAAAAAATCTTGAAAAAAAATCATTGAGATTTGACTAACCAAATTTAAACGATTGTGTACCAAAATCGTTTGAAATTAAAAAAAAAAACCCGTTTAGATTTGACTACCTAAATTTAAACAACCGTATACCAAATCTAAACGATTATGTACCAAAAAATCTTTAAAAAATCGTTTAGATTTGGCTACCCAAATTTAAACAATTGAATCTAAATGATTGTGTACCAAAATAGCCAAATCTAAACAATCGTGTACCAAGGAATCTTGAAACAAAAATTGTTCAGATTTTGGTTAAACAATCAAATCTAAACAATCATGTAGGAAAGAATAGTCAAATATAAACAATCGTTTACCAAATATATTACGAGCGTTGGGTACCAATTACGATCGTTTATCAAATATAAACGATCGTAAATATATTACCCGCGCTGGGTGCCAATTAATCACAGAGCATTATTGGTATTTTTTAGTGTGGACTTTTTTCATTTTTGAAATTGTTCTATACGGTGTAAATATTTTACCGTTTTGTTATAAGTTTTAAAAGATCCCTTCAAAATTTTATTTCAATAAATATTTTAATTGAAATGAATATAATTGCAACTAAACAAATTTGAAATCAATTTTTATGGATAAAACTTTTATTATTCACTGAATTTGTTTACACAACTTTTTTTTCCAAATCTGTTTTATTGATTTGCAACAAAACAAACTCAAAACAATTTTGTTTTACTTAATTTTATTTTTTTAAGAATTTGTTACGGAGGGCAATAACATCATGACTTTAAATAATGTTTATCAAGCAATTAATTTTTATATTTTCATTAGAACTCATTTGGATTAAAAGAATAGTTTTCAAGAAACTCCATTTTAAAACTTATTTAGAGAAAATTATTTAAAATGCACTTTAAAACCTATTTCGGGTGGTTTTGATTCTCTCCAAAATAATTTATTTTTTAAAATTAAACATTTTAAAATGTATTCTAACCTTTCTAGATTTTGTAACAATTTTATCCTTGTATTTTTACTAATGCTCTCACACTTTTTGTCCTTGGCATTAACTCTATTTAACTAATTATTAAGAAGACCAATATTTAAATATAGTAAAGTGGACAAAATATTTATATTTTATGGAAATTAAGTATAGTTAGTTTTTGGAAAATTATATTGGGTGGCACTATGAAAATATGTTTTAGAAATAATAGCACAAACCCTTTCAATTTTGCAAATGAAGTTTGATCATTCAGATGCCTAGTAATCTTGGCATACTTCATTCCAAACAAATTTCTTTGTGATCATTCAGATAAAGTTTTAAAAGTCGTTGCATGTTATGTTGTCAACGTGATAGGAGGGTGAAAGCATGCCTTCAAGCTCACTAGAAGAAGAGGGAGTATCAAAACACCTGTCGATGTTCAATGTAGATGATTTGTTATCACTTCCTCAATATACTAAGAGCATCCTTATTGATACATTGTTTTATTCATAAGCATCAACTTCAAGTACACGCTACTACAAAACTGGCTTTATTTGATGCTTAAAAACTGTCAAGTATCTGTTTACTTGACGTTTTTCAATGCGTCAAGTAATCCAGTGTCAAGAATAAGGAGGTTTTTGTTTGACAGGATTTACGCGTCAAGTAAAATTATACTTGACAGTTTATAAACGTCAAGTATATAAGATTTGTTGACATTTTCTACATGTCAAGAATTTGTTTACTCTTGACACATTTTGCATGTCAAGTTTTTTTTTTTTTAAATAAAAAATTATATATTTTAAAATATCCCCATAATTGATCTTCCATCTATTTTGAAGTTCAACAATATTGAAGGTATGTAAGTAAAGCAAGAGAGTACATGTACAATTGTGCTAAAGTACACATTAATTGAACAATTGAATCAACTAAATTTTTTCCATCACATAACTATAATATTTTAACATATTGCATATATATATCAATAAACCATATACATACATATTTTTAGCCTAAACTTCTAACAATAGCCTAAACTTTCCATATCTATGTGTAGCCAAATTATAGGTGTATCAACAAAATATCAACAAAACTAATTCACCTAGCTATATCAAGTATATCAACAAAATATCACACCCATATCCAGTATCAACAAAACTTGTCTATCGAACCCAAAATATAATCACCATAATCAAATGTGGCCACCCAAAAATTCAGCAAGCTCTATTCGCACTTCATTCAACTCAAATTGACCATATGGGCTCCTTGTATCAATCTGATATGAAACCCAAAATATTAAAGTTAATACTTTGATTACTTGAATTGTAGAAAATAATTCAAATAATCATTTAAACACAACATACCAGCTTCTATATCAGTTGTTTTTGCCATCAATTTAATGATCAAGTTGCAAGGATGAGTTTCTCTTCCCCCACTATTACCAGCTTCTGGTACACGAATGGTATCTCCAGAATCAACCCCTAATGCACACCAAAAATTACAAACAAAATGTATTAAAAAACAATTATAGGAAATAGAAATCATTGTGAAGTTTCATATATTCTTTTGAGTTAAAAGTTTTTCCAATAATTATACAACTGAAGAACACTGAGGACAATTCTTGTGAACCATTCCAATAATTGACTTGGCTCCTAACTTTGACCATTTGTCTCTAATTTCTTTTTCCTTAACCCGAAGGGGGGGGGGGGGGTGAGGGTGGAATCTAACTCATATATTCTATTACTACTTGAAAGTTCCTTTGAATTATCAAGCAATGGCACAACACAAAAATTCTTCCTCTAGATTAGTCAAAATAGATTGAGAAGGCTCTTGACTTTTATTTGGTTTAGGTTACAAAAGCTTTTCATTAACTTATAGCCCTATAACTATTCTAGTTCCTGTGAAGTTTCCAATAGTCCTAGAATCATCTTTTGGTTTCTCAATGCACATACAAGCATTATTAGTTCAATCAGGTAGAAATTAATAAACTTTCACAATTAACTAATGAAAATAAACACAATTTTCACAATTAGTTCAATCAAGTACATTTAGTCATCATTTGTTAACATGAACAGAGTATCAAGCTAAGAAATTTTTTTTGCTAGATTAGCGATGCTTACCAAAGTTGTTACAACAGAGATGACAATCGCAACCAAAGCACACTAAGATGACAGAGAACAAATTAGCAAGGTCAGCATATTCAATTAAAAGGTACATGATTGGTTTTAAAGAAACAAATAGAAGTGTTTGTGGTGCAAATAGAATTGGAATCTCAATTTTACTACAATATTTCCTCCTTTTGAAACTCCAGCCGCCAAAATTTTTTTACTTTTCCTTTGAACTTGTTTCAATGAGGCACAAAGTAACTTGACAACATTCTCCCTGGCAAATAACTAAAGCACCTATTTCAATTAAGATTTAACAAGAATTAAAACTTCCTCAATTCATAAAAATCTATGTTCAAAAGTCCAAAACAATTGCATTCGAAAATAGTGACTTAAAATAAAAGGTAAAAAAGGCGCTACATTAGAAAGTGAAAATCTCTTACAACTACTTATTAGTATAAAGTAATTATGCAATAACAAGTAAAATGAGTAAATAACTAAAAGGTACCATAATCTCTTTTTTAACAAGCAAACATGAGATGGAACCAACATGTCAAAGAATAGTAAAGTGTCTGTAAACACACCAATCAAAGGTAATTGCTTGTTCTATACAAGTTGAAAGGGAATGTATCTTTTTGGTTGATTGAAAAGTAAATGGACATTGCAAATAATTGATTAATTAAGTGTGAGCTTGATTGTTGGAGTTTTGTGTTTTTGTGATTGTTTGAAGCATTTTGATGTGTGATTGTACTTGGAGATTGAGTCTTTCAGGTCTCAACCATTTGAGGGGTTTACCGACAATTGTCTAATTTATCAAGATCTCTTATTAATTTCTGTCTGTGACTTAAAATGTGTTTGTAGGTCATACTATATCTTTTTATAATAACTGATATTACCATGTGATTGTTGTATGATTACATATGATAACTTATATATATTATCAACTGATTCCTAGCGAGTGTTTTAGATTTGGGTAGCATATGTGATAGTTATTGTAGAAATAAATGATATTACCATCTGATCACCACTTACTTGTTATTTGGGATTTAAGTTATTGTTTTTTCTTTTTAAATAAGTTTGACGCTCTAATAGACTTCTTATTTATTTCAAATGATTATATACGTTGATTATCATGTCATTTTATTTGCTTATTTTTGTTTTCTTATTGCAAAGAAAAAAAAAGATCAAGGTAGAAGAGAAGTAAAAAAGGAGTGAGAAAGATTAAGATCGAGGAAATGTCTACTAGAAGACAAAAGAAAATAAAGCCATGAAAGCAATGAGGTAAGTACCATATTATAACATATGAGCAATGTGTTGGGGTTGTCACTCAAGTGAGTAGGGAATGTCCATAAATGCTTAGATGGACTACAACAGAGAAGCTTGATAGGAACTACCTCTAGAATCGCATCTTCAAAGGAAGCAATGTGTGTTTACTTTTGCATTACTCTCTGATTATTACTTTATGATAATTACTTTCACATTTTCATATGAGTTTGATGATGCATCCAATGCTCGTTCATTATACTTTGTAAAAATAGGTATTGATACGATGGTATAAAGTTAAAATATATTAAAACTCAAAACACTATAAATATTCAATATAATTAAAATAAATTCATAAATTTATAAACTTTTTATGAATATAATTGATTGACGGGTAAGCATCTATTATCTATAATTGCTAAAATTTAAAATTTTGTTATACTTTGTATTTTACCCGAAGGGTTTGAATTAGCCCCCCGATCGTATTTCTCCCGAGATTAAAGAAAAGATGGGCAATCTGTCTTTTCAGAGCTATCGTCCCATTAAAAAATATATTCTTGTGATAGGTCCTGTTCCTGGTCAGAAATATAGTGAAATCACCTTTCTTATTCTTTTCCCGGACCCTGCGACTAAGAAAAATGTTCACTTCTTAAAATATCCCATATACGTAGGCGGGAACAGGGGAAGGGGTCAGATTTATCCCGACGAGAGTAAGAGTAATAATAATGTTTATAATGCTACAGCAGCAGGGATAGTAAGCAAAATAATACGAAAAGAAAAAGGAGGATACTATAACAAAATTTTGGATTCTATCAAATGATAATTATTAATAGATTTCTATCACTATAGCATATCAGTGAATATCAACGATAGAACTTAAATTTTTTGTTATAGGTTGTAGATATTTTGTAAAATTTGTTATTTTTTAAAATTCTCCTTATTTTTACTATATTTGAAAACTTCTCATGTTTTTATATATATTAAATATACAAATTGGCATTAGTTAATGAGAAATTATATCAGATGACAAAAAAATTTAGAAAAAAACAGCCCATAACACATCTTTTTTACATATTGAAAATATGAAAAATATGACAAGTAATTAGATATATCAGATGACTATCAAATATCATAGGACTATTTGCTTTTAAATTTTTTACTTTTACAATTTAGAAAATGTAGTATTGTTATTTTGCAAACGTCCCATAGTTAATTTTGTTACAACAAATATAATTCTAAGAGATCGTTTTAAAAAATAAAACCAAACACAAAAATCTTATACCGTATAGAACAATTTTGAAATGAAAAAAAGCTTAGAAGTCTACAACATGTGAAATAACAAAAATACACATGATTGATCGGCCACAAATGCACGCAAAAAACTTGGTACATTTAATCATTCAGATATTAATACACAATTGTTTAGATCTTTGTAACGATCCTGGGACAAGATGTTGGAGTGAAAAAAGAAAGAAAAATAATAACATTATTGGTGATTATAAAAATTTTAATTTATTTTGTTATTTTAAAAAATACTCATAAAAAGTAGTTATAAATATAATAATATTTAAAAATATATGAATGATAGACTATCAATGGGTGATTAATACAGTTTAACAAAATTTCAATTAATGCATTTAGAAAATTTAAAAGAACAAAACCTTGGCAATTCTAAAAATATAAACAACGTTATAGGGATTTTTTTTATTGTTTTGAAAATTACTTAATTTATTGCCAAAAAAAAAACATGTAATTTAGGGATATTTGAGATTAGAGAACTATGATTGGGACAAAATTGTCCAAAAATAATTGTTCAAATTAGCCGCTTCTTAAGATAGCATGACTTTGGTTGAATTTGCCGTAAAGCAGTCTTTAGAAAAGGGGGAAAGCAGAAAAAGAAGTGATTTTTGTTAGCTTAATTAGTAATAATTCAGTTGTTGGTTTGTTGGCCACCTATTTGTCTTTAACCCATGGAAGACGAAGACCATGGCTTTAGATCTCAACATTTCCCAATGCTCTCTCTCCTTTGTTATTAGATTAGATGTGCTTCAACCCTTGTTAGTTGATGGTCTAAAAGGCTTTCAAATTTCATTTTGTTCTTTTTAATACAAAAATGGCTTCCTTTAATAAAGCCTTTTATATCCATACCATATCCTTTTAAACTTTATATATTTTCCTTATAATTGATTCAACTCCAATTTCGCTCCAATCCCCACATTTATCTTTTCTTTTCTTTTCTTTTCTTCTCTTTTTAAAGTAAAAACCCAATTAAGAAAAGCAACATGTCGAATTATGACTGTACTAGATGCTTTTTAAAGGTAGAGAATTTTTACTTTTCCAATTTGCGCTTCACTTAAGAGCAATTGACAATTATACCCTCCTATGTTTAACTATTGGAATTTTACTGGACGAATTTACCCTCTTTATAACTTCTCTTCTCAATCTCACCCTCTTTATAACTTCTTCACTATTTTCAGTGTTATGTATCCCTTTGTCACTCTTCTCCATCACAAATGAAGATTCTATGCATATTCAATTTTCAGGCAGAATAACAGCAACAAAATTTTCAGTGTTGATCGATCAACTATTTGATCAATTTTTTCATGTAACAACATCAAATTTTCAAACTTATCACTTTTCACTCCTCCATTATAAAATGACAATTCTATGCAGATTCAATTTTTTTGACACAATAACAACAACAAAAACCTTAGTGCTTATTGTCACAGTCATAGTGTCTCAACCTCGAGACGGACGATTGTGCGGCACTGATTCTAACTCGACGAACAAGTCAACCTATCAAAATCCAAAAATCAAGGACAAAGTTGACGTGTGATGTAACCTTCCTCGACGTTTTTGGGAAATTTGTTTATAAAACGCGAGAAAGAAAGAAATACATTGAAATCGACATTAAAATATGCATTAAAGACCGTCAGTTGCAAGGAAAAATGGTTGCTTGCAAAGAGTACAATTAATGCTTGGGCAGGGATTCAACTGTGTGCCTCCCCTATAGTACATTTTGAACATTTTCAGCTCTGGTAGGCTTGCATATGAAAATGTCGAAACGTCACACCTAAGCTTTATGACTTAAAACGAAAGACAACTACCTAAACTAGATATGCAACATAAAGATAAGATAAACTGGGGGTATTCGGAGAATATAACCATAGGTAAACACACCTTGGAAAAATATGACCCTAACACACTCCCCCACTTAAACAGTTGACGTCCCCGTTGACTGGCAAAGCTGGAATCCTTCGATCTTCTGCTTCCACGCTTCACAGTCATTGGTACATCTTCCACATGCTTCTTCCACAAGGAGGCTCTTCCACTTCGCCATGAACTCTTGTATCCTCCCCGTGGGTCTTCTTATTTTCCTCACTTCCTTAGCAAGGACTTCTTCAACTTCTGCTAGTTCCTTGTGTCCTCTCACGAGGTGGCGATCTTTGCATCTTCATAACCGAGTCTGTTCCAGTTGCAGCTTCACGATGACCTGACCTTCCATACGAAGGTCCAAGGGGTGATGCTTCCCATCTGCCCATATCTTCGACCGCTTCGAGACTCTCTCTAGACTGACTCGAGCAATGCCAGATTCTTGTTTCCATCTCTTGGTAATCGCGCGAGTCTGAGGATTCTTCTCAACACAGAGGAGATCAATAAGGCGTGACAGTACAAGTTGTTCGCCACCAACAATCTCAACCCGTCTTCCACCCGTTGACGAACTCACCGCACCACTGACACCACATCGGGTCTCCTTCCACAACTGGATCCCCTTCTTTTGTCTTGTTCTACTGACCCTCGCCAAACTCACACCATCTGGAGCAACATAATATTTTTGTAAGGATTCCTTCGACGAGTCCCGCATTCGGCCATCCACTCGACACACCTGTATACGGACCAACATGCACCCAATCGCATGATCATTACTCTGACTAAGGGCATCAGTTGCTCGGTTTCTCATTCCTTTCCTACGTTCTGACCCAAAATCAAGATCAAACAGGCCTCCTTGCCACTTTGCTTGACTTGAAGTCAGTTCCGCCTGAGTACCGAGGTGACTGGTAACCGTGTGGTTTGTCTCTCTGACATGGGTAGATCTCTGTGAATACAGATTCACATCCTTCTGACTGCGTACCATGGCAAGCGTTCCTTTCCCAAACATTGTATAATTACTTTCTGCGGAACTCTACTTCAGACTCTTAGATGCGATGGGGTGTTCATTCTGCACTAGGACACCACCCAACGCATGATTAGACGCCTGAGTGTAAGCTTCAACAGGTTGGGTCACATCTGTAGACACAAGATTTGGCCCTTCCCTCAGGGCTTGTTTCAGGACACAGTTGTCGACACACAATCGTCCATTCTCTTCCTTCCTTAAGAAGGCTTGAGCTTCATACGGAGCTTTTGAAGGTTTCACGAATCCTGCCCTCCACAATCCTTTTGATTGAATCTGAAGTTTAGCTAACTCCGACGACGCCACACGATCATCATTCTTCGTAGGCAATTCTGACATAGGCAAAACATTGAGTATCCCGCCACAATATCTCTCTACGACACACCTCGTGTCTTTGTGAGCTGTCTTCCCCGAGCTATCCACTAACTCAAACAGGGTGGCCTCAATCATTGTTTCCTCTCGAGTGATGTCCTCTCTCAGTTGCATAGATGAGATCATTCTCAATCCTTTGGGTTGCCGAAGGTCAGTCTGCACAACGGTGGGGGTAGAACCCCGTGATAACCAGACATTTTGCTGCAGGAATCATGATCACTTGATGTTCGAGGAGGAATTCCATTTTGAGTACTACATCAAAGTCATCTATACCTACAACTACAAAATCAACAAAACCACTCCATCCTCCCAACTGTATCACCGCTCGTTTCACTACTCCAACGACGGGTAGAGCTATAGAATTCACGGCCTTCATTTTTTCTGTATCCTTCTTCCAATGAAAGTTTTAGTCGTCTGGCTTCGGCCACCGTCATGAAATTATGGGTTGCACCAGAGTCAACCATGGTGCTCTTTGCATGCTTTCGGTTGATCCAAGTGTCAACCTATATTAGGCCCCCTTTCGTACGTCCGCTTGTCTCCCCCGCTTTCTTCTGAATGGACGACAAGAGTCTTATGGCTCCCACTCTGACATTTTGAACTTCCTCCACTTGCCCAACTTCCTTTTCTGATTGACTCGACTTGTCATCTGAGTCTGCAGCTAAAGAGGTCTGAAAGGCATAGAAGGTTGTTCTATTCGGGCATTCCTTAGCCCGATGTGATCCATCACATATGTAGCAACTGAAGGGACAATTCGACGTGTTTAGGCTATCACATCTTCGCCAGGTGTCCACTGTGTTGGACTGGGAAGGCTTGGGGTCTCTACGGGGACTTCGGTTTTCACTGGCAACCTTGGGAGAACTCGGTCGACTGTTTATATTTCTTCCAGGTGAAGAACTTTGGTGACACCTCGAATCTTGAGAGTCACTAGACAGATCAAACAAACGTTCAGCTATTGAATAGGCTGATGTGAGATCTTGAACTCTCTGCTCATATAGCTTAGTCCTTGCCCACGACTTCAACCCTTCAACAAAACTGAAGATTTTGTCCTTCTCGGTCATATCGGATATGTCTAACATCAGTCCTCTAAATTGCTTCACATACTTCCGAATGGTTCTAGTGTGCTTTAATTCCCGCAGTTTTCGTCGAGCCAGAATTTCAACATTCTCAGGGAAAAACTGCGAGCGAAGTTCTCTCTTCAAGCTGTCCCAAGTGTCTATTGTGCAACGCCCTTCCTGAATGTCAACATATCAGAACCTCCACCATAACTTTACATCTTCAGATAGATGCATGGTCGCCAATGTCACTTTGGCTTCTTCCGTAACAGTGTTCGTGGCTTTAAACTACTGCTCAATATCGAAGATAAAGTTTTCCAATGCCTTTGCATCCCTTGTCCCACAGAAGGGCTTGGGTTCTAGAATCTTTATCTTGCCAACTGTAATTGCTCCTCTAGTCGGAGCTTGATTTGCCAAAGCTCGCATCGTAAGGTTCACCTCTACGATTTCGTTTCTAACGACATCGAGGGTAGCTCGAAAATCCTCTGTCATGTCGTTTATCATTTCCGTTATATTCTTCTGTGAGTTATCTAGCTCAATAACTCGTTCTTCCATCTAGGCAGCAGCCCGACGAACTATCCCCACGCTCTTAGGTAACATTTCCAGTTCTCATAACTCGTGATTCTAGAGTATCGACTCTAGCTAACAAATCTTGTATGGGTAATCCGTCCAGACGTTCGGACATCGCATCAATGGCATCGACTTTCTTCAAAATCTTCTTAAGCCGGGTTTCTATTGAGCTGATGGAATCAGGAACTTTCACCAGATAGAGCATCTGCTCTTCGATTTCCACCAATCGTTCATTATGGGTCTTCCCCATCTTTTTCGCAATCGACATCTCTCTGTCTCAACTGTCACTCAGCCAATTTGGCTCAGATACCACTTGTCACAATCGTAGTGTCTCAACCTCGAGACGGACGAATGTGCAACACTTGTTCTAACTCGATGAACAAGTCAGCCGATCAAATTCCGAAAATCACGGACAAAGTCGACGTGTGATGTAACCTTCCTCGGCGTTTTTGGGAAATTTGTTTATAAAACACAAGAAAGAAAGAAATACATTGAAATCGACGTTACAATATGCATTAAAGACTGTCAGTTGCAAGGAAAAATGGTTGCTTGCAAAGAGTATAATTAATGCTTGGACGGGGATTCAACTGTGTGCCTCCCCTATAGTACATTTTGAAAATTTTCAGTTCTGGTAGGCTTGCATATGAAAATACCAAAACGTCACACCCCAGCTTTATGACTTAAAACGAAAGACAACTACCTAAACTAGATATGCGACATAAAGATAAGATAAACTGGGGGTATTCGGAGCATATAACCATAGGTAAACACACCTTGGAAAAATATGACCGTGACACTTATCATCTACCATTTTATCAATTTTTTCATGTAAGTATATATCAAACTCATATATTTGAGATTGTAAAATTGATTTATATCCCCATGATATCTGTTATTAATTAACACTCAATTTAATTAGAAAAATTTTCAATTTTTAAAGCAAAATTGAAACCTCTCTATTTAATTACAACCATATGATTTTTTTTGGGCCAAATCATTGAGCAAACCTCCCCGTCTTAGATCTATTTATTAATTTTTTATGATTAAAACTATATAAAAAAAAAGCTTTAATAACTCATGGTTTTTGTATTCGTATTTTGCTTGAAAATGGTACGAAAAGATTAAAAAAAAATCTTTTAAAAAATATAACAAAGCGACCAAATATTTTCATCGTATAGAACAATTTTGAAAATGAAAAGAAAAACACACAGATCCACAATAAAAAATACCAAAAATATCTCACGATTAATTGGCATCAAGTGCATGGGTGTAATATATTTGGAAGACGATCATTTAGATTTGGTTATTCTTTTCTACACCATCATTTAGATTTGATCGTACCTAAATTTAAATGATTTTTTCAAGATTCTTTTTACATGATAGTTTAAATTTGGCAAACGACCATTTAGATTTAGCACACGATCATTTAAATTTGGGTAGTCAAATCTCAACTATTTTTTTCAAAATTCTTTGGTACACGATCATTTAGATTTGACACACGATCGTTTAAATTTAATCGTTTAAAGTTAGGTAGCCAAATCTCAACTATTTTTCAAGATTCTCTAGTACATAATCGTTTATATTTGGAAACGATCTATTTTTACATTTGACACACGATCTTAAACAACCAAATAACCGTTTGAAAAAAATATAAAAAAATTGCAGAAGAAGAGAAAAAGACAATGGAAAGAAAAGAAAAACAACCAAATAACAATTTGAAAAAAATAAAAAAAAAAAAGAAAAAGAAAAAAAAAGGATGATGAAAAGAAAAAAAAAATTGGAGAAGAAGAGAAAATGATGATGGAAAGAAAAAAAATTGCACTAGAGAAGAAAGATGATGATAAGGAATAGAAAATCTGGAATTTTTTTTTTAAAAAATAGTCTTTCATGGGCTTTTTCATTTTTGGTACATCGATCGTAAATATTTTCATGGTTTGTTAGATTTATGAAAATTTTCCAAAAAAAAAAAAAAAAAATTAAAGCGGTCAATCTGAAGAATTATTTATCTCTCCATCATCTCATTGTTGATCGGAATCCTCCTTTATTTTCTTAGTCATCTTAGTTGATCTTTATTTGATTTGTTTAATTTCTCCAATTATTGAGATACAAAACCCATTTCAATAAAATTTATTGAATATAATAGAATACAAAACAAATTCTTAACTAAATTTAAATTAGTCATTTTTTATTCTTTTTATATTATTTTAATGAATTGAATCATCAAATTTATTTACCCCATTTTACTTCATCTAATTTTGTTTAAGGCCAAAAACATAGAAATCCAAATGTTTTCCATCTTACATATTAATTACAACAAATCCTCTCTGTTCACACGAGATTTTCGAAAATATTTATTTCGTGGAGTTGAACTTATGTTGATGTTGTGCTTGTATTGAGTTGATGCAATGTGATTAGATCTCTAGAATTTGATATTGGTTGACCTCTAGAATTTGATCTTCTGATTCTCTCTTGGTTGAATGCCTACCTTGATTTGGAAAAAGAGGAGCATGTGATGTTCTTGAAGTTGGAAGGAATGATTGGCTTGGAGTTAGAAAGTCTTCTGGCTTTTCGAAGAATTCTCTCTAGACCTTCTGGATCAGTAAAAAAATTTCAAACCCCACAAATTTATAGAACTCCGTTATTTATAGAGTTCTCTAGTGGGTTTAAAGTCGGACTTGTGGGTCGCAAGCTAGAAGGTTCACGCGATAGACTGGGCTGCTTCAGGTTGGCTGCGTGCGAAGCTTTTGGACGCGAGAAGGCGGGTAAGGTCAAACACAAGAATAGGGTGTGAGAAGAACGCCGAATGCGAGAAGGATACGTGGCGCACGCTGAAGCTATTGGGTTGCGAGTGAGTCCAGGTCGGATCTTATGCACCCAATTGGTTCTGAAGCCTTCTTTTTAGGTTTGTCCTATTTCTTCAACAAATTTTCATCTTTTCTCTTTATCTGTTGAAGCAATTACAACCTAATTTCAACTCTAACGACTCTATAAAAAATGCCTTTGCAACATAATTACGACCACTAAACTTGGGCCAATTACAATAATTATTAAAAATAAAAAACTTAATTTAGCGCCTAGAACCATATTAACATACTGACATCCACCATATGCAATTTAGTAAAATTAACCATGCTTTGATACTACATGAAGAAAAAATGAGACATGCATAGCAAAATAAGAAACGAATGTTTACTCTAAATGCATCTAAAATATTTAGAAATTAACATGCATCAAAGCCACCATAATTAATAGAAGAAATAAAGGTTAAAAGAAAAACTCACTTTTGAAGTTTCCAAATACTCGTAATCTCCTTATGAACTTGAAGCCATGACCACAACTAATGTTGACCCGCTATTCTTCAAACTTAGAACTGGGTTGTGGGACCCGTAAGGTGGAGGAAATAGAGAGAGGGATGGAATTTGGAGAAATAACTTAGGTTTGAAATTATGTAGAGAAAAAAAGTATTTATTTTGCAATTCCAAATTACAAAAAATACCATTAGTCCTTTAACCATTTCAAATACAACCTATTTATAAGCAAATTACATGTAATGAGATTACCAATTCTTAACTCCTAGCATTCGACTAACCGTTAGTGGGCTAGGTGTCTTCATCTCATGAAGCCACTTTTCATTGCATGTGATTTGCTTGTCAAATCTCAACACCTAGCATTTCACTAACTATTAGTGGGATAGGTGTTTTCATCTCATGAAACCACTTATCTCACTAAGTGTTAGTGGGATTATTGATTACTTGTAGAAATACAAGTTATTAAGGTCTTTTAGGTAGAATAATGGGACCAAAATGTCATGGTAAGTATGTTGGAACGTGTAGTTTATGCTGCAAACGCATAAATATTTATAAATGCACCTTACATAAGCATTATGCCTGCTTTACCCCATTTTTAGTGTATAAACGCAGGATTAGTAACAAAAAATAAGTTAGCAAATCATAGAGGAACTCATGCGAAGAATAGACAAAAAGACCAAATCACTACGAGATAAGAGGTTCGCTAGAAAACAAAAATGGTAGATGGAGTTGATTTGACTTGACAATAGAGACAGCTTTCGACGCTGACATGCTTAGAAGACTAGATTTTCCGCCTAAATCTGCCTATAAAAAAGAAATCCATCCTTACCATGAAAAATGGGTCAGACGTCTAAATGGACCAGTTGGCCGCCTGAATGAGCCACTATTTGCTTACCTGAGTAAGTGGGTAAAATCCAAGAGAGTTGGTGGCGAGGAATAACTTCACGACCGTCTATAAAGCTGATTGTTGGTTTAGACTTACGAATTTCGTTTGTGTATAATACAATTGCAATATGTCACCAAGTGAGGTTATTGCACGTAATGCGCTCACCGTAACTCTCTATAGAGCATGTTTCAATTTTAGGCGATGAGTCATGGATCATGATCATAACATGTGAAATGCTCACAATGTACCTCTTTATCGCGTAACTCCTAAGTCCTCATTGAGTACAAGTTTGCTACTGCTTGTCCAAGTGCAAGCGAAACAATAGGTTATCTATCCCAAATAACCATCGGTTTGAAGCAATCAATCAATTGGGTTAAGAAAAATAAACCCATCATGGAGAATCCAAATACAGACAACTGAAAAGAAAAAATGACAAAAGAATATATGAATTTCATGTGAATGGAAGAGCTCGAAGAGACAAATAATAATACAAACCTTAACAAGTGTATCGACAATACAACAAATGTATTATGCTTAGTGCATCAGTATATATAATTGATTGAGTGTATATTTAAAGTTTAACAAATGTATCAACAACATATAGTGTATCAAACCAATGATGTGTATAAGTGTTACTTAATTCATCGAGTGTATCAACAAAGCATAACAAATGTATCAAAGATACATTAAGTGTATCAACAACATATCAAGTGATGCATCAAAATGTTTATAATTTTAGAGGATAGGTTTGTAATTTTGAATTTTTCAAATGTGAGTTGGGATTGAATTTTGCCATTTTTTTAGATCTAAAAGTGGTGTGCTATAGGCCTAATTTATTGAACTAATTTTGCTATATTTGCAAGAGCCTCTCTTTTTAAAGTGTTGTTTTGAAAGATTACATAATAAATCAAAATATTTATAAAATATCTCAATGAATTTTTAAACCATAAGCATTGATAGACTATCAATGATACACTCATAGAAATCTATTAGTATCTATCATTGATACAAAATGAAATTTTGCTATATTTGTAAATAGTTTGAGTAGTTTTGTTATTTACAATAATTTTTCATTCAATCGACAATATACACTTAATAGACACCTCAATGTATATTGGTATTTATATATATCATTATCTATCATTTTGATAGATACATTTTTATCATTTGTAAAGAAGGGTTCCTATATTTGAAAACAATTAAGTAATCGTACTTGAATTCAAGTTTTTGAACCAATTATATTTGAAATCACGATATATAATTTTAATTAATTAGATTTGAACAGTTGAAGCATTCACTATTTGCTTCATTGCACTCAAGTTTTATAATGTCATATTTAAGCTTGGTTCGTGTGTGCCATAATTCTATTAATTGTTAGTAGAGAATTTTGATAACCTTTTTCAGATTGAAGTTCTAGTATTTGAACCACAAGTCTTTTGGTTCTTAGTATACATTGAACCGAAGACAAAATTATGTATAAATTATTGAGAGGTTCACCTCCACAATTTTATAATTTAGTTATCTAAAATGGAAGGTTAAGTGTGAAAAGTTGAATCCCCAATTTAAGTTCAATTCAGTTTGCATAAGTAAAAACGATAATTATTTTCTTTACCATAGAGATAACCACTTCCAAAACTAAGTATGGACGAGCAAACTACACGATATTCCGTATCTAATAAAGATAATATGAAATTTAGAATAACCAAAATTATTCCAACAAATATTGGCGAATAATTTATAAAACAATCCATCTCTCCATTCTAACGGAAACAGTGCATCGATCATCTTGCATCTGGGACATGTGTAGTCAAAATGTCGGTAGTTATACTATTGTTCGTAGAATTCATACGGCTGCTGACAAGAAATTGGGTGGAGTTTGAAGTTTCATCCAATAAACTTATCATCTCTTCTGAGTTGGATAAATTGTTGTTAATCCATGAATGTTGAACCTGCATCACTTTTAGTCCCTCTAACTCCATAGCCACTTCTTTCATGTTGGGTCGCTCCTCCCCTCTTACTCTAACACACTCTTTCGCAATATTTGATACTTCTTTTATTTGATTCAACTTTCCTTCATCCATCACCATTTCCTTATCCACAACTTCTGCTAAACGATCTTCTTTCATTGCACAAAGAACATACATTGCTAGATTCCTCTCCGCCTCTGGCCCATCAAAACACACTGCCTTCTTTCCAGTTATAAGCTCTAGAAGCACTATTCCAAAGCTGTACACATCGCTCTTCTCCGTCAACTCACTTGTCAACAAGTATTCAGGATCCAAATACCCAAGAGTCCCTTGCACCATGGTGGATAATTGAGTTTGATCCATTGGAACCAACTTGGAGGCACCGAAATCCGACACCTTTGCAGTGAAATTATGGTCCAAAAGTATGTTAGTGGATTTGATATCCCTGTGGATAATTGGAGTAGAAGCTGAAGAGTGCAAATACGAAATGACCCCTGCAGTATCTGAAGCTATTCTCAAGCGAGCTTCCCAAGGTATATGATTAGAGTACTTAGTCCGATCATGGATGTGATCAAAGAGTGTGCCATTGGTGATGAACTCATACACCAACAATGGAACTTGTGTCTCTAAACAACACCCTAAGAGCTTGACCACGTTACGGTGGTTGACTTGGGACAGAACAATGACTTCGTTGATGAATTGGGAAGTTTGAGATTGGTCAACTAATTGTGATTTCTTAATGGCGATAACCGAACCATCGTCTAAGACTCCTTTGTGAACGGTGCCGTAGCCGCCTTTCCCTACCACCGTGCTTTCATTGAACTTGTTTGTAGCTTTCTCCAACTCCTCTTGACTGAAAATTCTAACTGTATCAGTAGGTGATTGCCACTGAGAAAGGTGTTGTTGAAGCATGGTGCCTCCATTTTTCTTGAAAAACTCTTCTTTCCGTTGGATGAACTTCCACTTCTTGTAACCCAAGTATAACCAAGAAATAGCAATTAGCAAAACTATGAATCCAACTCCAGTTCCTGCATTTTATTTCAATATTATACATCCATATGATATTTTTGTTCTGTTTTTTTAGTAAGAATGTGCATATATAGATTTGGAAATAAAACCTAGGCCCTCACCAATGGCAATTTGAATGAACTTGGAGTTGGAATATTTTTTTCTGCAACCTGTTCCCCCACGTGTTCCATCTCCTTCATACTTCTCAGGACAATAGCAGGTATAGTTTCCAGGTGGTGCGTTTTCACACTTAGCGTTGGATACACACTGATGGGATCCTTCATCGCATTCATTTACATCTGAAAAAGTTTAATGAAAAGAATATCCAATTATGTATCAATGTATCTAAACTTTCAATTTCACTGAAGGTTAGACTAACATAAATGTCACACCAACTTTTACCATCCATTCAATTTAATCTAATTCACCCTCTCATTTTAAATAAATAAAATTAAGAAAATTATAGGAAATATCACAATTTAAGAAATAAACTTAAAATATAGAACAACCATAAAATAATTGCAAAAACTAGAAAATATTTGACACCGTGGTAGACTGGTAAAGTGTTTTAAAATATCAAATCAATCATGTAGTGGCTATCATTGATCGAAACTATCACTAATAGTCGATATCAATGACAGAAATTGATAATAGATTTCTCAAGTTGAAAGGTTTTCACTGACAACAACTTAGCAGCTATCAATTGTTATCACTAATAGTTGTATCAAATGTTAGCTTTCAATTTGAAAAATTCGACAAAAAAAACACTCATAATGGTGACAAATAGAAATTTAACGCTAATAGTAGCTATGATGATAACAACTAATAGCAACTATGCTATTGATGATATCTTTTAATGAGTGAAATTTGGAAAGAAGCGTCCAAAATGGTGGTTGCATAATGATTTTTTTATACTATATATGCAATTAGGTTTATCCCTGTGATATATATTCTATAAATATTTAAGCTTAAATGCAAATGGTTGAAAAATAATTAATAGGATAATAATCTTCAAAATCATTAATTTTAATAAAATAAAGTTTATTAATTAGAGCAATATTGATAATTGAGCAACTTTTCTTTTGTCAAATTCAATGAAAAATGGCACATACATATGCATAGAGCACAATCTAACACAAGCGCCACATGCCCATGGACACCCATAAAATGAAAATGGTCCATGGACTAAATAAAATGTATATTACTGATAAACTTGAAATTTAAAAAGTTGTTGAGAATTGCAAACTATTTCTTTGTATGAAATATTTGCAAATAGACAACCAATTTTAATACCACATGACAATTGGTTCATTTAAGAAATTTAAGGTCAAACCCCATTTGGCCTAAAATATTAACAAATTCATATGACATATATGTTTTACAATTATTTATTGAATGCAAAATAGACAACTTTCATTTATTAATGAGCAAAGAAAACTTATTAAACCGGTCAAATTAAAATTGGAGTAGTTTTTAATTACAATTTTCTTTTTGAGTTTTTCTAGAGGAAATTATGTGAAATTTAAATATGTAGTTGTATAACAATCTAAACAATGTATTTTATTAAAAAAGAAAAGAAGAATAATGAAAGTTATACCTTGACAACCTTGGTCGAGATAAGGATTTCCGTGATAACCATTCGAACACAGACAATGATAATATTCAGATCCATCGTGAAGTATCTTTTCACTGTTTGGTCCACATAGGCATTTGTCTTTTGAACAAGTTTCATGTTTTATGCCCCAATCAAGCACAAGCGGGACTTTTTCTTCCGTGTAGTTTATGATATAATTTCTGTTGAAATTAAAAATGTTTTGTTGGATTACAAAAGCATACCCACATCGATTCAAGCTGCTATTTGTTAGATTAGCATAATTATTGAAGCTTCTAACATCCAACTCTAATTGTTTTAGGCCTTTAGGAATCTCCAACTGACAACACCCACTCCCAGAGCATGACCCATCTTTTATACTTCTACTACTGTTTCCACACAACGCCATGCACCCACTTGTGTAGGATTCCCCGTCAACTTGACCGTAAATATAGGCGTAAGTATCGCAGCCGATGACAGTGAACTTGTTCTCGGTGTTGGAAATTGTGAACATGGGGACCTTAAGACTGGGTCTGTTGTTGTTGATATCAGGAGAACCATCTTCTGTGTAACAAGCTCTAGCTACGTAGTTCAAGATGTGGAGCTCGCCATTTAGCGATATATTGGTTACTTCAATGTTGCTGTCCATTAGAAATGGCTTTGCAGACTTGTAATCGTTTGTGTTGCATGTGATTGAGAAATTAATGTTGAGAAAACACTCTTTGTTCATCCCGAATGGATATGGAATTTCCACGTCCCCACACTTACTTTTACACCGGGGTTTGGCTGGAGAAGGTACTGACGACGACGAGGCCGCTGCTGAAAAGATGGCTATGTTAACCACGATGGCGATGATGAGTCGCACAAGCTTCTTGGAGGTTGGACGTCCCATAGTGTTTCTAATTTTTGGCTGTGTTTGATTTGTTGATTACTCTCAATCCCACCTTCAACTTCATACTAATTAACTCCTTTTATTTTATCTCTTTCGACACTGAATTAAATGTTTGATAGAAACATGCTGATCGCAGACCTAACAGCCAAATTTGAATATTGTTCGCACGTCACTATCTTAATTTCAAACTATTTACACACGGCATCAAAAAGTCAGTTTAGTGAATTTTTGTTGTTTTTTCTACCCGCGTAAATAATTTGTTGGTTTTTTTCTATTATTATTGTGAAAACCCCCTATTTTATATAAGGTACAGATTGCATATATGCAAATTCTAAACTTTTTAAAAATATAATATTATTTTAATAAAAAATGTCAAAAATAGTGGAGAAGAAAATGATTTAATAAATAATGGCACGACCTCTTACCCATGGATTTGATCCACAATTTTCATCTAAAGATATAAAACTTTGTTACCTATTATGTTTTAAAGGAGCCATTGATCCCCTGACTTTCTATCAACACATAATAGGAATATTATCTGGGGCACCTAACATATTAATGGTAGTAAACCAACTAAGCCAATAACTTCTTTACAACTTATTTGATAACAACATTTATAAATCTTAGATGGAAATCCTGTGGATCAAGTGAACGATTCTCACTTATTTTTGTTAATATTTTCCACTTTGTCGTATTTTTGTCATTTGTTAATATTTTCAAGTTATTCCAAAATAAATTTACTCATGATCATCCTGTTTCTGTCCTTTCTTTAAATAAATATATTGTTTTTAGAATTAACTTGAAAATCATTTTTTCAAAGAAATTGAAATTCATAGCATTATAGTTCTGTTGACCGTTTGGGTTATGACAAAATTATTGAAAATATTTACAAAATATAACAAAATTTCATATTCTTTATATCAATGATAGACACTAATAAACTTTCATCAATGTATATTAGTGTAACAACCCAACTTCTTAAATAAGCTGAGATCGTTATCTTAAATGTAAATAATAATTTTGACACTTTCTTCTAAAGTGGAAAACTAAATTTTTATTAAAATAATTTTCAAACAAATGTTTATAAAACATAATTTAGAAAAATGAGTAAGAATACCACAAAAACATGCCCCAGTTGAGTCTAAATATTTTAAAGAAAATAAAAAGAAATAAGGAAATAAAAATGTTTAAGATCAAAATATTATATTGAAAATGAACAATGAAAAGCAGAAGGAAAAACTAAGTGCTCACGTAGGTATGTCACGAGCCCTTCTTACCGCTTACCAGTTTTCCATTTTCTCTATCTTTTTCTAAAATATTAAAACAAAAAAAATGGTGAGTATAAAAATATACTCAGTAAGGGACCTACTCCTGGTCCCGCTAGGTGATAGTTAACTTTTCATCCATTAACTCAATCCAACAATTTTGGTTGAAACCAAATTAACTTTTGGGGATAATTTGCACATATGACTAATCTAGATAAAACCAATCAAACCAAAAGAAAATAATCTAACTTAAATTCATAATTTAAATTATTTAGGATAAAAAAAATAGATATTTGATGTGAGTACCAAAACTCAATCAAATACTCACCAAAATAATAAAATAGCTCAAGATGGTTTGACTTAACAAAAAGAAGGCAGAGTCACTTAAAAACGCACCATTTAATTTTTCACATAGAGGTTAATCATAGGGTCATTTGTAAACAATATAAATGACACATATTTGTTGTCATTTTTTATATAAAAAACGACAAACAATATACATAATTAATTTTTATAAAAGACACTAGAATAAAATTTGAATTAATAAAATAAATCGAATAAAAACAAAAATTAAATTAGATTGAATCAATAAAAAATGGTTAATTACATATATAAAACAAAACTAACAAAATATTTACGGCCCGTTTAACAAAAAAATAAAAGTCCATGAAACCACTCAATATTTTTATAAATTCTAGATTTGCCGTTATTAGTTTTGAATTTAGCGTTGAATGCTTGCACATCTTCTTTATATTATTAATTCTCATAATTCTTCTCCATATTCCCACATCTTTTTATTCGTGATTTATTCGTGACTCTTCCATAATCTTTTCATTCTTTGTCATATCTTATCTTCGACGTCATCTCCTTATTCTTTTTCCATTATCAGTATCATGTTCTTCTTCTTTCACTATAAATATAAACAATCTTTTACCAAGATCATTTCGATTTGGTACATGATTGTGTCACCTCTCCCCAATATCTATGCTCACCCCTTTACTACTCTCTACATGTTGCACACACGTACGTGTAACATGTACAGGATATCAAATTTTGGTCAAAGAAAACGTACCACCCTCACTTTACATTAGTAATGTCTAATCCAATAAGGAACTTGAATATTAGAAAAGAAGTAAGAAATTATTAAATAACTCATATGAAACCATTATAGGGGATTTGAGTAGGATTTCTTTTGATCCTACCAAAATTAGGATATGAATTTCTTAATTTATAGTAAGTTAAGATTAAATTTGATATTATCTTTACTCTTTGGTCTTACTCTCATAACTATATTAATATGACTAACAATTCTAAAATAGTTAAAATCATATTTTTAAAAAATATTATTTTAAAAAAATATATGATAATTAAAAATTAAAAATTACATTTTTTTTGTCAAAAATTAAACAATTAATTATTTTTAAACATATATATAATAATTAAAAATTAAAAATACATTTTTTTTGTCAAAAATTAAACAATTAAATTTTTTTAAAACATATATATATATAATAATTAAAAACTAAAAACTACATTCTTTTCGTCAAAATAAATAAATAAATAAATAAATAAATAAATATAAATATATATATATATATATATATATTAAAATTAAAATTTAATTAAGAAAGTAACTAAAAAAGAGGAAATGAAATTAGATTGGTGGGCGCGTCTTCTTGTTAATATATATATATATTAAACACTAAAAGGCGAGTCCTTTTCTTTAATTTGTTTTTAAAATAATTTGAGGGACGAGTCTTGAATATTCGTTCTTCTTTATTATTATTATTTTTTAAATAAATGATTAATGATAAGTACAAAAGAGATTCATTAAGTATTAAATTAATATTTTATTTAAATATTAAGAATATTTTTTTAAATGGTAAAACTTCTGAAGTTGTTTATAAATACTGTAAAAGTTCATAGAGTACCATTGATAAGAAGTGATAGACATCGATAAATATCTACTAGTGTCATCAACAATATTTTAATATATTTGTAAATATTTTAATTTATTTTGTTATATTTGAAAATAACACTAAAGTTTCAAGTGTGGTCTAAAGTTTAGAATGTTATTAATAGCTTATTAACTTTTTAATTTTATTTAACTAATCACTCATGTGTTATTTGAAAAACATTCAATTTTATGTCTAACTAAACATTAAATTTGGAATTCTTGTTTGTAGTGGTCCATAAGTTTTAAAAAATATATAATGAGTCAAAAGACTTATAGAGACATGATTAAGATTTAGAAACAAAATTGAAAAAAAATTTGAATGTTCAAGGGTATGTTAAAGACAATTATTTTAAAAATTTTAAAAATATACTAACACATCATATAAAAGAGAAATTGCATCAAATTACAAAAAAAAAAAATTAGAAAAAAACCGTCCATAGCACCTCTTTTTTTTTCATATTGTAAATATGACAAGAAGTTGGATATATCAGACGGCTGTCAGAGCGTTATCAGAGAACTATCCACTTTTAAATTTACTATTTTTGTTATTTTTGTAAATTTCCCTCAAATAAAACTGAAAGTCTAATTAACAACCTATTTGAGACCTTATTTTTAAGGTGTAAAGACCTACCTAAGACACAATTAAAAGTCTGATGTACTATGGAAAACCCAAATAGACGACAAAGTTAGAAAATATATATTATATTAATGTATAATCAATCCAATCAGATATACAGTGCTATTTATTTACGAGAACGACAGAATCAAAGGGAGACTGACTTTTCTTTACCGTGTTTAAATTCTAAAGAAGGAAACATTAGCCCAAATCTCAAGTCAACTTAAAATTTTGAAGTCCTTTTATTTATTTTTATTTATTTACGGAATTAAAGGTCTATTTTTTTGTACATGTTTTTTTTTTTAAAGAAAAAGAAAAATAGACCTAAAGGTCTATTAGGAATAGAGAAGGTACCAAAATTATATTATTTATAGAATGGGATCATTCTAATATTGGTATTACTACTTAGAGTTAGCAATAATGAGAAATGGAATAATTAGTTCCATAATTACAAAAGTAACGATAATTTTGGATTTTTTTAAAAAAAATATAACAAACTGATAAAATATTTACAAGATATACAATAATTTTAAAAATGGAGAAAGCTCATACGTCCACAATGTAAATTACAAAAATAACTCCATACAACATGCGATAAATCGATCATACGCGCGATACACAATTGTGTAGAACGATCGTGCAGATTTTGATACACGATCTCAGGCATACCATGCTCCAAGATGAAAGAATTCTTCCTTCAGTTATTGGATCTCGAACCTTAGTAGCACTGAAATGAATTGGGATGAAAGAATTATGCTTTTATTTTATTCGATCTTGGACATACATAGCGCTGAGATGTCCCGGAATGAAAGACTTTTGTCTTTAGTTATTCGATTTCGGGCATTCAATGAATTAAGATGGCTCGAGATGAAAGACAAAATGTAGATCTACACGATTTTGTACTTCATTTTAAACGATGACTTTTAAATTTAAACGACGTGTACATCATGATACACGATCTCGAGCCTTAGTTGCATCGAGATGCCACGAGATGAAAGAGTTTTACCTTTAATTCATTCAATCTCGGACATTTGCCCTAAGATGCCCGAGAATGAAAGAATTCTTCCTTAAGTTATTGGATCTTGGGTGCTTTAGTTGCACCGAGATTGCCTGAGACGAAAGAATAATTCTGGCTTTATTTTATTCGACATGCCCGAGATGCCTCGAAATGAAAGACTTTTGCTTTTAGTTTATTTGATCACGTGACTTAATTTCACCTAAATGGCCTAGGATTAAAGAATCACAAAGAAGATACAAATCATAAGGACATATATGAAATTTATAAAAAGATGATTGCCCATCCTTGGTTTTTCTTATTTTGTTATACATGCCTACATTCATGTAAATTAATCCAGAATTTCTGTATTGTTACTAATATAAAACATTGATTAATAATGAATGATTTTATAATAACGTTAATAATTTCATGTTTGTATCTTATCATAAGTGTCAAGTTTTACTATTATGTTTAATATGTATCTGTATTTTAAAAATATTTACCTGGTACATTTTGTATTAGTAGATGTTAAATTTTTTAAAAGAAATTAACTAATATATAAAACTGAATTTAATCTTTAATAGGATCCTTAATTTTTAATCTATTTGATAAACCAAATTTATAATTTTGTGTCTATAACAAGTGTATTCTTTTTTATAAAAATATGATTTGTCAAAGATATATAGGAGCTTTTTGAACACAAAAATGAAAAGTTAAAAGGAGTATATTAAACAATTTTGAAAGTTTAATGTTATATTAGATATAAATTAAAATTAAAATACGACTTATGGAACAGGGACGTATACTTCAAATTACACCATCAATTTGAAACAGTATTGGAATAATAGTTATTTTGATACAACTTCTAGCAAAAGACCTTTTGTCTTTTAGAAATAAGGACAAAATCGAGTGTCTACTTTTGATTTCCGTGTTTAAGGGTCTTTCTCTTTGTTTGGTCTTCCATAGACCAAAGAGATGACCCGTTGCATTCAACGACTCAACTAATTTTCTTTCCATATCACAACGTAAGAATCTGGTTGATTTATATATATCTAACGAGAATGGTTAAAAATAGCAAATTTGTTAAGATATTTATACAATATAGTAAAATTTCATATTCTATCATTGATAAATATTGATAGACATGGATATTTTTTTATCAGTCATATTGATAGATAGTAATAGAAGTCTATTAGTCTCTATTATTGATAAAATCCAAAATTTTTCTATATGTTGCAAAAGTTTTAGTTTATTTTACTATATTTAAAAATGTCTCTATATATAACAAAAAACAAAAAATATGTATTGTTCGTACAATAAATAAAGCCCATGAAGCCACCATTGTTTTTTTTATAAATTTCATATCTGTCCTTGTTGGTTTTAAATTTTCCATGATGAGTATTGAATTCATGTGCATCCTTTTTCATATTATTATTTGTCTTCCTTCACATTTCCACTTCTTCTTGTTCGTGATTTCTTCATTTCCTCTTCAAGAATTTCTTCCATCTTCGTCATCTTTCATCTTCTCTTTTTTCTTTCTTCCTTTTTGATTACATGATCGTGTACCAAATGTGATTGATCAGTTGTCTATTCCAAATATACATAGATAAATCACTATCTATCCTAGAAAGATAGATAAATGATAGATCCAAACGATCGTTTACCAAGATCTAAACATTAGCGTACCAATATCTCGATATTTGGTACAAGATAGTGTACCAAGATCGTTTAGATTTGGTATAAGATCATGTACTAAGAGCGTTTTATCAACGATATTAACGATCATATGCCAATATCTGAATGATCTTGTACCTAGCTTTTTGTGCGCGTGTGTGGTTGATTAATCACAATGTATTTTTGTTATTTCACATTGTGAATTTTTGAGTTTTTTCTGTGTTCAAAATTGTTCTGTACGATGAAAGTATTTTCGCGTTTTATTCGATTTAAAAAAAATATTCTAAAAGGAATCTAATTTTTTATTTCAATTTTAACTTTCAATTACTATACATTTTTAATTAGTAGATGTTAAATTTTTTTTAAACAAATTAACTAATATATAAAACTGAGTTTAATCTTCAATAGGATCCTAAATATTTAATCTATTTGATAAACCAAATTTATAATTTTGTGTCCATAAAAACCGTATTTTAAAAAAAATATTGTAGATACATATTTAACGTTACGAAAATTAAGGTAATTTTGAATTTAATTATTTCAATTTTACTTGATTGTGTTGGAATTATTGGATGCTATTTTGAATTGATTGTTTTGTAGAATTAGAATTAATTTTGTATTTGTTGGATGGATGTTTAATTAATCAAAGAATTCAAATTTTGGGTGTTATTGAGAATTGAATTAAGTAATGGATTTAAGGAATTATGGTTAATTATATATTGTATATATATAATTAATTAAATTGTGGAAGAGTTAAAAATAATTATTGGAAATTTTTAAAAATAGTAGATTTTACAAAATATTTACAACCTATAGCAAATTCTATCATTGATAGTCATTGATATGCTATAGTGATAGAAGACTATCAGTGATAGAATCTAAAATTTTGTTATAGCTTGTAAATATTTTAATTTATTTTTTTATTTTTAAAAATGTCTCAATAATTATATTATTGGTAAAAATATAATTATTAACGATAATATAATGAGACATTTTTAAGAATAGCAAAATAAATTAAAATATTTACTAGTTATAGCAAAATTTTAAATTCTATCAATGATAAAAACTAATAAACTTCTATTACTGTCCATCAATGCTACTGGCAGAAGCATATCAGTGTCTATCTATGTTTATTATTGATAGAATCTAAAAGTTTTGTTATATGTTGTAAATATTTTGTCAAATTTGTTTTTTTTTTTTTTTGACAATTTTCCTAATATAATTATTTTTGGGAAGAGAAAAGTGATGTGATGGGAGATAATTAAAATGATTGGTTGAGAGTTATTGAGGAGAGAGAATAAATTTTATTTAATTTATTTTAAATAGGACAATAAAAGGTTGAGAAAACGGAAAATAATAAATAGTAATAATATAAAGAGGAATTATCAAAAGTAGCAAATTTGACAAACTATTTACAAAATATAACAAAATTTCATATTCTTATTGATAAATACCGATTTGCTTCTATTAGTGTCATTGATAGACAGTGATATAAGTTTATCCATTTCTATTCTTGATAGAATTCATATTTTGCTATATGTTGTACATATTTTAGTGTATTTTTCTATATTTGAAAATGCCCATAATAATAAATAATAATAATAATAAATAATAATAATAAATAATAATAATAAATAATAATAATAAATAATAATAATAGTAATAACAACAACAACAACGACAATAATATTTAGGTCATCTTCTTCCCTCTTGTTTAACCTAGTCGTTGCCTGCTTTTCCACATTCGTCTGTCGTTGTCAAGGAAGCGTTATTGTCCATCGTCGTCTTTCGCACGAGCTGACATACAACAATGTCTTCGTACTCGGGAACCTAGTCGACACAATAAGCTTCCACAAGCTCGCCAGCCTTGGAACTCAAGTATAACCATTCGCCGTCTTCAGTTGGTTTTCCGTCCTCCTCTGTGTCGGATCTGTATCTCTTCGCGTCGTCCAGCTGCATCCACCGTATAACCAGGTTCCCTATCATTTATAGCCGCCATCGAAGTCTCACCGTGAGCCTCTCCCCTCAAGCGCATCTAGCCGTTTGAGTCGAGATTCCCCCTCACCGATCCATTTCGAGCCGCGAGCCGCCCTCCATCCTTTTATTTAGCAAAGCGATTGGTTGAGCCATGTTGAGCCACATATTTTGGTGAGTATTTGATTGAGTTTTAGGTATGTCGATCAAATAGTAATTTTGGTCCTAAACAATTTAAAGTGGTGAGTATTTGATTGGGTTTTAGGTATGCCCATCAAATATTAATTTGGTCCCAAACAATTTAATTTTTGTATTAAAGTAGATTATTTTCTTTGAAGGTTGTTAGCTAATTTTTGGAGAAAATTGTGGAATTTTCTCAATTAAGGTTGAATTCTGTTCAACCTCAGTTGGGATAAGTTTGGAAACTCTAATTAAATATTTGGATGATATTGGTTGATAAAATTATTAATTTAATTTTGTCTATGTTTGGGATTGTGTTATTTAAATTTTGACTGTCAACAAGGATTTTAGCTAACTTGAGAGATTAAAAATGAAAAGAGATTGGAGAAGAAGAGAATTTTGCAAGAGAAAACTCTAGCTTCAATTGATATCTTTGGTATTCTACAAATCTCAAAATATGTAATGAGAAGTTGAGACTAAAAACTCTTACCTAGCACACACACATCATATAATTCCTCATACAACATATTGTTTCTAGAATATGTATTTGGGCCATAATACAGTGGGCCAAGAAAAAGGAAATAAAAACAATTAGTGGGCTATCTTAACATCGAGGTAAGAGATTATACTACTAGACCTTTGAATTAAAATTTAAGAGCACTAAATGTGTTGACTAATTATGCATTGACGGTACCTAGAATCCATAGATGGGTCATAGAGTTGTTGGCAGAGATTGTGTGACTCATATGTATGACTAATTATATGATTGTGGATTATTGATTGATGTTGCATGTTGTGCCTATTACTGGATTGAGTTGACAGTTACATGCTTTTTAAACTGTTAGTGACTGTTAGCTTTGACTTTTAGGATTTGTACCTATATGTACCACCCTTGGATCACCACATTAGGACTGATATGACTGATGTGTGGTCCAATAGGATCACAAGACTGATATGTGTTCCTATGGGATCATTAGATTGATGAATGTTCCTACAGGACCACAAGACTGCTATGATTGAGGGTACCTGTCACACCCCGATCTAGGTTTTCCTCTCTAACCTAAATCATGGCATGATAAAACATTTTTGAAAATGACACTTTTCAACTAAAATTTTATAGAAATTACATTAAGAAATTCTACAAAAATTTCGGCAGCATCTCCCCTAAAATTTGGGTTAGTCAAACCAGAGAAGGATAAATTTTTTTATTTCTATAAGCATATATACAATCTTCAGATTCAACAACACCTCAAGTGTGTTTCACCACACTAATCCAAACTATTCAATTCTAGAGAGTCTCAAGCAAACTTTATAACCAAACTAGATAATTAGTTACCAAAGAATTACAGTCCACTAATAAATCTCTCAAAACACAACCATATCATAAATCTCGCTACTTCTAACTACTTTGCGAAATAATACAAAACTTAAGTATATACATACGAAAATGATAAACTACAAATGGTGAGAAAAAACTCAACAGAAGCCTGGACCTTGATCGGTACTTGGAGGGGGAGAGAAAAAATTTGGAAATGTGAGTAAAAACTCAGTGAGTGACCAGTTTTTTTAAAATAAAAGCTCGTAAAACATACTACCACAGTGTGTGAAAATGTATCAATAATGAAGCAGTAATTAATATATCATCTCATTACATAATACTATAAACCACAAGTCCAGTCAACAAACCTATAGTCAATCCGACCATGGCAAGGTGCCTAAATATACGGCGAAGAATAGCTTGCACATGATCAAAGAATCATGCGGCCACAGCTAGCTTACTCATACTTAGTACCTACCACGATGGTAACCTCCATCCAATCAGACCATGATAGCATACTAAATACACGGTTCGGAATAGCTCACACGTGATCCATATTCACAAGGAAACACGCGGCCAAACGAAACTCACCCATACTTAGCACCTACCATAGTAACAACATCCATATGCTCCTATGTGCACATAGAGCCACCTACCATGGGTTAAACTAGGCCCGAAGCCATATCTCAATCCTCCATCCATATCCTCACCTAGGCTCAGGTTCTCGAATCTCCAGTCACGACCTCTATCAGCCCCAGAATCCCCTACCAACCATAGGTGGCTCTATGAAAACACATTCACGTAGCCTACGAGTAAAATCACATTGGTACATCGGTTTTGTGATTCGAAAACCAACCTTCACATTTCATTATCATAAACCAACATTTATAAATATGTTTCATACTATTTCAAGCAACTCAAAGCTGAAACAGAGTTTTCTTAACAAACAAACAAAAAATTCTCATCTATAAAACCAAGGTAAACATATTTTATCAACTCATTATAAAACATCTTTTGATCATAACTCACGCAAATCTTATTAAACCAATTCATGTCCAAGAACACGTATTACAATTTCACATTGTAGAGAACTCATGAAAAGCCAAATATTTTCCTTAGAGATCATTCTAGATAGTACACTTTATCAAGGAAAGTTATACCAACACTTATTCACAAACTTAAGTTCAATGGTATGTTTGAAACAATAATTAATTTAATTAAATAAAATAAAACTAAACAATTAATTAATAGCAAAATTAAATATCTTATATTTAACTTAAATTAAATTTGAATCATATTCAAATATAAATTTCTCTCATAACCAATAATTTTAATATGAATCCAATTCACATTAAATTTATATTTGAACTCATTCAAATATTTTATATCTCATAAATTAATTTTGAATCCTATCCAAAATTAAATTAACATAATAAAGTTTGATTAAAATATAAACTTTATATTATAATGTCTTACCATAGATCATACTAATTTCAAAGTAAATTTGAACATTTCAAATTAAAACCAATATAAATAAATCTCATTACCCTTTACGAGCTAGAAATGAGACCTAATGGACCTACAGATCAAAAGCTAGAACGATATGAGATTAATTGGCTAAACTCATTAACCAGATTAATCAATATTCGTTAACTCTGTGTACACTCCACTAAAGACTCACAACTGAACTCTTTTCACTGTAGATATATTTCTGTGTCCATGGATATAGACCAATAACAGTAAGTTAGTCCTTCAGAAGTGTTCATAACACTAGTTGGGTCAAATTACCGTTTTACCCCTGGGTTACCTCTAGTCCTCATCTCATGAACAACCTGTTTATAGTCCAACCAATAAACAGAAACCTCTCTCGTGCCATAGAGAGGGTAGGGCCCTTTGTTCATGTTCTGGAGACACCATTTAAGGGAACACTCATTTACTTACCCTTAAAGTAGAGGAGTGAATTCCATCTTGTGTAATTATGTTTCAAGCTCCATACTCAATCTTGTCCTCAAAATGATAAGCATATTGAGTCGGTAATCTGATCACTCTCACCTGTACAAATCAAAGGGTAATCCTTCACGAACAAAAGTTCATAATACACTCAGGATTAAGACTAAGTTACCTAGGTCATCCTAATGAAAAAGAAACCTAACTAGTTAATGGAGTTACATATAGTGGTTACTATCTTGTACCTACACGAACTCGTTGGATCATTGCATTTGTATAAAATACAAAGTGAGTCGTATCCATAGTGTTACCAAGATAAGTTACCCAGCCTTATCTCTATACTATAGACCCTTTAAGCTGATCTTGAACTGATCCCTGTATGTCTCTACATATTGTTCAAAACTCATCAAACAGCTTAGGATGTTAGTTTATTGGATTTGAGTTATTAAGACAAAACTAATAATATAATCAATAATATTTATTATACTAACACTTTATTAATAACGGTCAATGGATTATATTTACAATCTACAAGTTTTAGGACATAAATCCCAACACGTCCGAAGACGGTACTGTCGATGTGTAGTTAACCGACGGTACAGTTGATGTGTAGTTAACCTTTCTCCTTTAAGGCATAACATTATACCATTCATGATGGCCCATAGTTAAAAATAGGTTCGTCCACTGTACCATTAATATGGAGTTAACCACATGTAGGTCTCATGGAATATTTGGGCATGGATAAAAACATTTGAAAACATGACATATTTCCTTGAAAGTATTTGATACATTTACTTGAAATCATGAAATCATAACATAGCTTGGAAACATCACTTCAGTAAACATTTATCAAAAGCAGGGCTTGTATAAGAACTTGAGATCATGTATAGAAAATCATTTTATGAGGTCTTGCTTCTAAAGCCTGAAATATGTTTAATAAATACTTTAGAAATTATGATGTTACTCACGAGCTATTTCTTGTAAGCTTAAAAACATTACTACAAGAAATCTGGTCTTTAATGTCGGTTTAAAATCGACATTAATGACGTTTAGTGTTGGTTGGCCACCGACATCTATGCTAGCGTTATTAAAGGCCTTTAATGTCGTTTTTGCTTTGATGTTAGTATACAAACGACATTTTTTATGGTGTTATTGAAGGTCTTTAGTGTCGGTTCGCCTTTGATGTCATTTTAAAACCGACATTGTTTTTGGATCTATTTTTATTTAATTAATGCATTATTGTTCATTTTTTATAAACCGACATTGAGTACGTGTAGATAAATATTTTTTTTTGCCAAAAAATCAATAAAATTAATATTATTTTAGAAACTACAATATTTTTCTTTTACATTTGAATACACAAAATGAAATCTTAATATTGTGTTTGTATATATACTCTACAACAATACATGAAACAAGATCCTAATACAAGACTTAATAAAAAATCCTAAACGCCTTCGTAGTCTTCAACCTTCAATGATCGCTTGGATATCTACACAATCGCTTAGCTTTCAACCCGATATGACTTCAATCATTCTACAAACAATATCTAATCAACCATATACTTCGCTTTCACCATTACTATTTTGCGACTCGAGCTGGACGAAGAAAAAACATAAACAAAACCATCAAAGAAAGACGTCCAAAAAAATGGGTTTTCAATTCCTTGCCTTGAGAGCTCAAGATCATGATTCCCTTTCCACTAGCAACTGAACAAAATTATATAAATTCCAATATCATGACATTTTCAAGGTCATAAAAATGGTTCTTCAAACAATTATTAATATTGGAAATGATTAACAAAATTAAACAGAATAAATACCTCGAAGATCAAACTCCACAACAAAAGGTTTTTTCATGGAGTTCACTGAATATACGTTTGGCACTCGAGCATGTCTTTCAGAAAAATAAACAATAGAATATGAGTCAACTCAACTCAAACATTCTCTCTTAATACGGTAAAACATAAGTATCGGTGGGATGAAAAACAAACGTATGAAATGTGTTTGTAGTTCAACTCATGAATGCATAATTAAAAGACAGTAAAATGAAATTTAACCAAAGGGTCCTAAGTGCCAAGGACTGTTTATATGTGAATTTTCTTGCACAGAGTACCAAATGATATGAAAACATCATTTACATTTCCAATTTAGGGATGACATACCACATCAAGGCACCTTGCTCTCTTCTAATGTCCATAGCATGAAGACTGAGAACAGAACATGGAAGTTGAGGAAATGTTACATCAATTGCAGATGGAATATGAATATTAGGTAGATGCACATTCAAGTGCAAGTCTAGAAGCATTTTCAAGGTAAATAATAGTAAATAAGAACAAAATCAAGTAATAACAAATTTGTTAAGCAAAGTATAAACCACTGTAGGGTTATATCAAGCAATCCTAATTGACCAAAATTTTATATCAAACAATCCTAATTGACCAAAATTAAAAATTTGTACTCTAGAATATTCCTATTTTTGGAAGAACAAGAAAGTTATCGTTGCATTGGACTTCAGATTCAGTTTGCATAATTTCATTGACAAGAATGAAAAATCTCATAATACTCATTTATATATGATCATTACTTCATTTTTCGTGCAAAGAAGATTGATAGATATTCAACTACCAAAATTGGAAGCATCAATGGAAGAAATAGAGTTGATGCATTTATGGAACAAAATACATAACAAGGATTGAAGACGACATGCATTCAATGGTTTAGAATAGGGAAGGGATTGTACCAAGAAGTGATTTAACTTTGTTGCTCTGCAAATGCCCAATGAAATGCCATTCAATATCTTGAGGAAGCTGAAACAAAACCACGAGAAGAACACAAACAGAAAGTTATTTGCTATAGTAAGGACTTAAAAATATAGTTACAAAAAGAAGCTTAAAGTTAAATCTTATAAACATTACAACAATTAAAGGCATCAAATTAACAAAACAAATTAAAGTCATCAAATAAACCAAACAAATTAAAGACGTCACTTACATAACAACCAACATAATTATTACTTCATTTACACGGAGAAGTAAAAAGCCTTTACAAACGTTAAACTTGTCTTCATCAGAGAGTTCATCAAGATATCTGCTAGAAATGAATCAACCAAAGTAGCCTACAAACCCCAAGTCATACTTGCCAATAATGTCTAAATCAAGTATTCAATGAAACAATAATGTGATGGACATACTTACCAATCACCAAGTCATAAAATGATGCATGATAATTTTATTCTATACTTTAATGGTTGTCATACACACAATAATCGAACTCTCATAAGCAAATACCATAAATAAACACTACATTAAAGTCAGTTCGTTTGGTATTTCATAGTTTTAGATTGTCAATCTCAAAAGTAGAACCTTTTTGCTTCTCATGCTGCTCTTCTTGTTGTAATATTGCTTTCTTGCTTCCACTCCAACTACAGATGAAGAGACCACCAAAAACAGAAACATTAAGATATTGACATTTGACAAATAAATCAGTATAAGCATTTAATAGTGAACAAGACCTCTATATATAGATAGAACCTCTAGCAAAGCACTATTGCAAGTTTAGGACAATTTTACAACCTACTTGTTTGATTTTTTAGATACAAAAATGAACAGAACAGAAAATGGTAATCACAAAAATCTAGCAATGAAACTCTATGAAGTTTCGCTGAATAACATTTAATCAAATTCATAATCAAAAATATTATGGCAAAAACCGTAAGAAATGGAATAAATGACATGCAACTAAAATATAGCAAAATTTGGATATTGAATTTCAAAATAACACACTTGCATCGAATTAGGATTGGAAAAAAAGTAAAAGATCAAATCAAACCCTATATCCTCTGATGTTTCTCTTTCCTCTAGCCCTCTCAAACTTCCTTCCCTTCGACCTCCCATATGACTTGGAATTACTGTGTGGAACATTAGGTGTTGGACCGAAATATTTCACTGCCTCTCGGGAATTCTTAGGACCTCTAAGAAGAACCTGCAAATGAAGCCAAGTGCTGATTCAAACTTCTAAAATAACTACTAAATCATTGTTTGAAACTCTTTAACGCATTCAATCTTGACCAATGTGAAACAACAGATTAAGAATGGAAATGAACTAAGTAATGACTTCACCAATGAAAAATTTATCCACCATTCTGAAAAGAAATGAAGATATACATACTGTTTTATGACCCAGAGGAGCCCTCAAAGCAAGCTGGTCAAATGTCAAACATTCCCCACCAGCCTTTTCGATCCTTGCCTTTACTGTCTCGGTGAACCTCAGAGCTGCAACTTTCAATGCTGGAACTTCATAGACTTGAATATCATCCGTAATAGTCCCAACAACAACGAAAATCTTACTTTCCTATTATATAACACACGAATGTACAAAGTTTCAGATATCTCATATATACACAACCATACAAAAAAAAATTAGAATATTACAATATTTGACCAACCTTTCCTTTCTTGAACTGGATAAGCCAAGAGAGGGAAAGTGGAGGCTTGTTAACCTTGCTCATAAACAAGCGCTTGAGAATCACAACATTGAAATTGCTTCAAGTTCGATGAATAAGGAAGCGGTAAAGCTAATAAGAAATACATGAAATTGTTGTATTAATGAATGCAAGCCAGGTGAAACAGTGTGTAACTAGCCAAACAGAACAATTTTATTCAAGTAAAGCTTCTATTTCCAACATGAAATAACCCACATACACACAAAGTTCATAACCGTATTGCACACAAATGAAAAAAATTAGAAGACTCTTGGATCTCAAAACTAAGAAGTGTAAAATTTAAATTTTTGAAGACAAATTTAGAGTCCATATGAATAGTTCATATTAGAGGAAGGAAATATATTAATCTTCATGAAAATATTTATACTTGCAGAAAATGCAAAAAAAAAAAAAAATACATGTTTAAATCAATCAATCTCCTCTTTACAAACAGAACACACTCAGGACCAAGACAGGCCTATAAGCACAAAAACTTAAGACCTTGGAGCCAGTTCTCTTAGAAAAATTAAAGAAAAGAATAATCACAAATTGATCAGCATTAGCATGGTCAAGTCAATCATCACTAGGAACTTTTTTTTGGTTCAAAAACTAAAAAGAAAAGCCTTTTATGGCTTATGCTTGTTGAGGTATAACTATATTTCCTACTCAAAAAGGGGAAATAATGTGATAACATAGCATTATATTTAGGCTCAGAAATTTGATGGGTGAAAACATTCAGTCATTTCATCAAATATGTTGTGGGCATTTTATCGGGAAGGTGTTTGGTAAATTCCTGTGCCTAAGAACATACATCAATATTTTTTCCACTCTTTTCCTTCATCTCATCTACAAAATACCTTGCTTGGAGAATATATAGATTCAAAATTATAACATGACTAGCATATGACAATAAAAAAAAGAGTGCAAAACCTGAATGTAAACACCCCTTTCTCTTGTCCTATCACCATCAACTTGTAGCTTTACACCAGATTATCGATTAACAAAATTTGAGACATCAACATAGAAAAAAACAAAGCTAGATCTGTGGAAGAAACACGACGAAGCACCAAAGAAAAGCAAAGAAACGTGACGACTGCGAAACGAAGGACGATCTTTGGTGGCGGTGAGCACGACAGACGATCTAGGATGGTGAGACGATGGTGGCGGGACTTGGCTTGATAGATGTTCAACTGTTGTGGGCACGAATGATGGCACGACGGCGAAGAGTGAGTGATAAAGAAGAAAATGTTTGAGGAGTTTAGGGTAAGATGAGACAAGAGGGAAGAAGAATGAGTAAAGTGAGGAAAGTTATGAGTGAATTAAATTTTACAAAAATAAAAATAAAATAAAAATAAAAAAATAATAAAACAATAAAACAATAAAATAATAAAAAATTAAGGATTATGGAGGTTTAATGTTGCTTTTTAAAATGTGGATGTATAATGTCGGTTTTAAACCGACATTAATCATTCCTCTTTGATGTTGATTTAAAACCAACATTAAACTTTCGCATTTTAAGAAACGACACTAAAGATCAATTTTAATTTTTTCCAACTGATATTAAAGGTCAAATTTCTTGCGTGCATGCTTAATAAATCATTTAGAAATTTTGTGTTACTCACAATCACTTGGATATAGCCTTGGTCATGAGGATTCCTCCTCATCTTCCTTTTCTTGAAAATTCATATTTTATCCTTAATTAATTTCTTGAAAATGAAAATATCCAAAACATCTTTAAAAAATCCCAAAAATATCAAAACTACCCAAAACAGTTCGAAAATAACATGTCGGAGCCATTGACATAGTATATGGAGTTGGCTGTGTATGCATGGTCTGTGGCCTGCCACGTGTTAACCTCACAAGGAATATTGCACACGTGCTTGCCAACTACCCAGTGCCCTTTGCATGCATGGCACGCCTGTTGTTGCTCCCCACACACCATGCACTACGTTAACCTCTTACGACAGGGTCATGCGTGCAACCTGAGCACACATCTTACTGCTCATCTATGCCATGGCCTTGTCATGTGCGTGTAACTTAACCTAAAATAACCTCTATGACCAAAGCGCCAATCCTTTCTCGCCTACACATACATGACTCACGATCACTACCCAAACACTGTTTAACGTATAGAATCATGTCATATCTTTGAAAAATCATAACTTAAAATCCATAACTCTTTTGACAACACTTCCTTCTATAAAGTTTCTCTAAAATGAGTTAACTTTCTTACCTTAAGTTTGTGAAGGAAAATTCCCAGTAATGGGTCCTGTAGCATTCTAAAAGTATACCTTGCTCAGAATCACCCTAAAATGACCTTCTTGTCTAATCTTGATCCAATTACAAACCTTCTTGATTTAAATTTGAACAGCAGCCCACTCTCACAAACTAGACTCAATTTTTTAACTTGTAGGACTAATTTAAGTAATTTTGCAGAAGTAAGTTGTGAGCAATTGGTTGTTGAAGCTGTCCTATTTATAGAGTCTCGCATGCGATTAAGGTGACACTTAACCTTGATTAAACTAACCTCTTAAGCACTTGTTAACACCTCAACAACTCCTCCACATCCTCCTTTGCTGCAAAAATGCATGCTGACATGAGTTAGACACCTGAATTTACTTTTAACCAATGCCCTCATCATGCCACATACTTGTCCTACCCATATGGCTAACCTTCAAGTCTCCTCACATAGCCCTTTGTTGTAAGCCTTCCTCGTGTAGCTAACCTTCCATACTTGGCCGCAAGCCTTCCTCGCATGACACCCTTCCTTCGGCCAACTAACCTATAAACACTTCCTCGCGTGGCCATCAACCTTCCTCGCCTATAAGCCTTCCTCGTGTGACACCCTTGGCTGCCCAACATCCTTCAAATGGCTAAAATCATTATTTTGACACACAGCCAAAATTTTCCCAACTTTTCTCCTTTCCTCAAGTTAAAATCCAAATCCAAATATTTTTACCTTCTTTTTCCATAGATTTCATTTTCTTTCGTCCTTGACTAATCTTAGCAAACTCAAAAGGTTAAACAAATTTTGGGTTTAACAGAAAGCATCAAGGTAATTAAAGAAAATCTGAACTTTTTCCACGACAGTCAAAGGAGTTATGCAGATCATCGTAGCAACGTGTTAGAATTTGAGGTTGAAAATAAAGTTTTTTCTTAAATTGTCACCTTGGAAGGGTGTGATAAGATTTGGAAGAAAGGGGAAGCTAAGTCTAAGATATATAGAACCTTATGAAATTCTAAAACGCGCGGGACCAGTGGCCTATAAGTTGAAGCTGCCCACAGAGTTGTCTAGAATCCATAATGTCTTTCATGTTTCCGTGTTAAGGAAATATGTTCTAGTGCATATACTCTAATAGAAGCCCATAGAATTAGAGAAAAAATTGACGTATGAAGAATGACCTTTTGTGTGTGCTAGATAGAAAAGAACATGTGTTGGGGACAAAAGTTATATCCATGACTAAGGTTTTGTGGAATAATCATGCACTACAACAAATTAGCCTTTCAATAACATTTTTTATAACATCTATTATAAAATGTTATTAAAAAAAAGAAAGAAAGGCGAGAACCTAAAATTGGAGCCCCAAAATGGGTTTCATTTGAGAATATCACATTAAGCTTTCCAATCTTCCTCTTCGTCTTCTTATTCGTGGCACTTCACATTCTCTCTCCATTAGCTTTCTTCCACAACTCTAATCTCCAACCTCATCTTCTCTCTTCTCTTCAACCATCACCTTCGTTCCCTTTGTCTGTCTTCTCATTTATCATCTCGAGTCCCCAAGCTCCATCTATCACTCTAAGTCCCCAAGCTCTCCCCATGATTATTCTTTCTTACTCTTCCATCCTCCTCAATTTATTCTTGCATATTTATGCATTTGGCTCCAAAAAAAACCTTCTTGTCGACTACTTTAATTTTTGCACTTATTCGATATCTCTGAGTTTCAGTCTAATTGTCAGCCCTAACTCGTCTGGAATGCCAGCCAACACTGTGTTTCGATGTTTCTCTCTTGCCATTTTCATCCCACAACGATCACTCTACAAAGGAGGAGATCATTGAGGGAGTTCTCTCGGTTAACAAGTGCCACCCAAAAGTTGACTCCTTCAAGGTGATTCAATCCAATACCTTCCTTTTCTATTGTATTTTCAGCTTATTGAATTAGTTTTTCAAGACAGTTGAAACAAATTTTGGGCATTTTGTTTGTTGAGGAATGTAGTGAAAGTTACTTCAATCTAAAAAGTTTTAAACTTCATAATTTACATTGAGAATTGTTAGGATGTTTCTAAACTAAAAATAAAAAAATAGTTTCATTCCATTTTCGAATCCGCCCTTTTGCTTCACCAATTCACAGTGAATCGCTCAATTTACTCCTAAATATGTGCAACATCATTTTCGATGGCTCTATGTACGATTCGTTCAAATCTCGATTCTTCTCTAGTTCATCTAGTGCCGCTTGACAGTCGTGTGGATGCAGAAATGTTCGTATGTGATCTTGAAATCGGGTACATAGGGCTTGATTTTCTTGATAATTTTGAGGATTTCCTCTGACATTGGGAGGACAAGTGGGCCAAATGTTGTTATGTTCGTTCATTAGGGCTTCTCTCCAGTGATGACAATTAGGTCTTTAGAGAGACGAACTTTAAAGATTAGAGTCTCTCAAGTTGTAATGTCCTTTTAGAATTTTTCGTTGTTCTTGCTACTTTTGTTAATTGTTTGTTTGTTTTATTTTTATTTTACCATTAGTTTGCTTTTGCGCTTAGATCTATTTTCCAACATTATCTTGTTCGTCACTCGCTGTTTTACTTACTTATGTTTTTGTTTGTTTGGAATGTCTGGAACTTGTATTGTTTCTCTATTTTTTTTATTGATGGGTTTTTGTTCTTATGAGTTTTTGGGTGATTTGTTTTTTGTTTTTAAGTGAGGTTTCTCTTTTCTATAGATATCTAATGCTTTTCTGTTGATGGAATGTTTGGTTTATTAGCTCTGAGAAGCTACATTATTGTTCTGTTGTGTGTTCTTTAGTTTAAGGATAGAATATTGATAGATGAAAACTAAATGAGAATATTAAAGAGTTGCACTAAGGACTAACCTTCGGATTAAGTTCATGTTTCTTGTTGATTTTGTGTGAGAAGTCACTAGATAAATTAGTAGTTGTGTCCTTATCTGTATATTATGTCCTTGACCTTCTCCCATTGCGACCACTAACCATTGACAAATGTTTTTCGCATTCTGTGACAATCTTGACATTCGTATAATTTTTTTTTGTCCATGGCATATGTGACTCTTAATTGTGAAATATGGATTTAGAAGAAATTTTCATGTCCAGAGTTTCTGGTGTTTAAAGCCTTTCTTCAAGCGTTCAAAGCAGTCTGGACAAGAATGGGCATTCTGATGATGTCACTAAAGGTCTAGAGCTTCTCCAAAAATGACTGATATTGGGTCAAAAAAAGGTGCCTCTCTGAACTCTTGCTGACAAGAAGAAGAAAACTTTGGCATCAATTAGAAGCAAAATGACAAGAACTACAACAGATAAACAACAAGACAATTGAGAAGCAATACAGAAAAAGGTTGCATCTAGCCTCAACAATCAGTTTTCATCAAGAAAACAATAAGTGATTGAATATGCACCTTCAATTGACAGTGTGTTTTAAGATCATCTACCAAGAAGGATGGTCGTGAGGGGACAATATATAAAGGTAATGATTAGTTAGCTTGTGATTTCAGTTTATCTTTTCTACTTGACTAGATATTGGTTATGTCCATATAGAGATAAATATTAATACATTCATTGAGGCGACATTCCTTTGTTTGAATTTATCTGCTGGTTGTGTAATGATTTCATTTTCTTTTCCTTTCATATGAGTTAATTTCATGCATTATATGAATCCAAAGGCTCTTAGGATGATTGCCTATGTGCTCTTGAAGATTTTTATCACATAAGACCACAATCTCTATTACAAACTAAACTAACTCTAAAGGTCTTCAATAAAAGTTGGAAATCAAGGTAGCAAACTACCATCTTTAAAGGATGCAATGTGATCTAGTTCCTCAAATGCTCCCTTGCTATGAATGCATAGGTGCAGCTTGAACACAAAGGAAGATTGTCCCTATATATAATCATATTTTTTATAGGAAACATCTCTGATACAATCTATAATGTTAACTCCCTAATGCAAGTCCTTGCTTCTAATTATACCACTCTAGAAACTTGACATTCTTGGAAGTTTCTTCCTGTCAAGTTTCTTCCTTTATGGTGAGGTGGAGTTGAAAGTAATGATATTGATGGTGTTGACTGTGCAGAAACCAACCTAAACTGTATCAAACGAGACCACCTCAAGGTCATGAATCATGAATGTTGGAATTGAATCACTTACTTAATTGCTTTATATGTTATAAAACTGTTGGTCTGTTTTATTCATGATTTATTTATTGAAAATTAGTTACTGCTTCTCCTCTTCAAAGCTTGTAAATTCTCTATCGATATCTGAGACTTGATTCAATAATTCAATTTTCATTTCATGGTATCAGAGTAAGCTTTAATGGGTTCAATATCTAAGATAGGAAACTTATTAACTCTACCATGGGATACAAGCACTAAGTTATTAGAGAAGCATTTTGGGTTTGTCATGTAGAGTATTTTTGCCCTTTCCATAAGGTTTTATAGGTTGTAATGTGTATGATTTATTTCATCTCTAATCATTGTGACATGTGGATGTTCTTTATTTTAGAATGATTTTGATGTAACTATGATGTTCCAAGTATCACAGAAGGACAAAGAAATGATCTAATAACCTAGATATTCACATCTCACGTATGCAATTGGCAGGAAAATGGGTTGCTCTATGTTCCCAAAGGCAAGGCCCAAAATGCACAAGCACATATGTTTTCAGATCCAAATATGGCAATGTAGATATGATGAAGAAGAACCTCTCCATGATGTTTTCAGATCCATGTTTGATGACTTTATTTTTCATTGATATCACTAGGAGTTCAATTATTTACATTTTTACTAATCCTTTTATTCTTTGCTACTCTTACTTTTGCGTGGGTCAAATTTTTCTTCTCCGGATTTGTAGCAGTTGTGTTGTTCATACTACTTATGGTTTTAAATTCTTAAGGATGACCTTTTTGGTTGATTGAATCTCCAAGTTATCTAGATTTATAATTTCTATACTTTTTAGTTAAATGGTATGACTGTGCTAACACTCATTGTGATTTTTAATACATGAGAAACTTTATAGAATTATTTACTGTCTCTGTTGTTTCTCTCTCAACCATTTTCTTCTCTCATTTTTTGATAATCCTGTTGGTTATAACTGGTAGAAAAAGTTAACCTCAGGAATATTAACCTTCTGCATTTAAAGCTGTTTTTCTGTTCAAGTATCTTCTTTTTTTCAACCTCCATTTTGTTTGCATCTAATGGTGTATTTTCTCTCCTTATCATAGAAAAAATGCCCTTTCCTCTAACTCAGAGGTTCCGGTTGATGTTTCCATTAAGATTAATTATGCTAATAAAAATAAGAAACTTTCAATAACATTTCTATTTTTTTATAACGTCTTTTTATTGTTATAATAAATTTTTATGGTACTTTTTAATACCATGAAACTTTTCACAACAGTGAATTAAAATTATAATATATCAATTTTTTATAGATGCATTTTTAAAAATAGCAAAGTAAATTAAAATATTTACAAGCTATAACACAATTTTGGATTCTATCACTGATAGTTTTCTATCACTATAGCATATCAATGACTATCAGTGATAGAATTTGCTATAGGTTGTAAATATTTTGTAAAATCTACTATTTTTAAAAATTCCCCTTTTTTATATTGTTATTAATGGCTCTACGAATACGACAATTAAAAAGCTAGCATTTATAAAATGCTTCAAAAAAAAATTTAAAAGCATTTTTTCAATGTTATTAAAATAGATATTGATTGGTTTTGATAATGCTTTCCGAACGCAATAAAAAACGCTACTAAAAGGCTTTTATAGCATTTTCCCAAGTTATTAGCGCCTTTCTAATGCAATAAAAAACGCTCTGCAATTTTCAATAGCGTTTTTCCAATGTTATTAAAATAGCTATTGAAACATTTTCATAACACTTTTTGAACGCTATACACAACGCTATAAAATGTCTTTTATAGCATCTTTCCATTGTTATTGAAAACGATATTGAATTATTTTGATAGCGACTTGTCAACGCAATAATAAACGCTATCAGCATTTTTGTTTCACGTTATAAAAAGCATTAATAACATCGTATATGTGCTATCATTGGGGACATATTATAACGTTGTGCATAGTGTTGTAAAAACGCTATGAAAAGTCATGGACTTTCAATTAACATTGGCTACGATAACATTTCAAAAACGCTATGAAAAATCAATGATTGCGTGTTTTTGATGCTATCGTAACTGATATTTCTTGTAGTGAGCTTTAATTGAAGGTTAGTTGGCATTAAGATTACGCATGGACATGTGTTTAGAGGTTTATAACAAGGTCAAGAGAGGTTAGTTCATGTTTTGTCTTGGCGTTTTGGACTTGTCAAGAGGCTTAGGCGTTTGAGCTAGGCTGTAAAGGGTATGCGAAATGTACATGGAGGTTATCTAGGCGTTTGGATGAATTTGCGAGAAGGCTTAGGAGGTTATGTGAGTGAGAAGAAAGGCTATGCGAGATGGACTAAGAGGTTAGCTCTGCGTTTTTGACATACATATGGCAAGCTTAAAGCGATTTAACGTTAATCAAAGGGTCTTAATATTATTAACATGCATTTTGAGGTGGAAAGGTACTTTGAGGTGTCTTAAGGAGGTGTAAGGGTGGATTTAAGCAAGGAGGAGGTGTCAAGATAATTTCATGCAACAAACTCTATAAATAGGCCAACTTCAGTACTGAATTTCTCACAACTCACTCGTGCAAAATCACTTAAATTGGTCTTGAAAGTTCAGAAATTGTATCTAGTTTGTGAGAGAGGGTTGCTGTGCGTTTTGGATTCAAAAGGTTTGGTATTTTGGTTGAGCAAATTCGAGAAGGTAATTTCTCGAGTGAATATGAGCAAGGTGCACTTCCAAAAGGCAACATGACTCATCTTTTGGAATTTGATTCTGAAATTTTGAGGACAAGGAGGATGAGGTGGAATTTTCGGCCAAGGATCTATACAAGTATTGTGCGTAACACCATGATTTCTAAAAGTATTTATTTAACATGTTTTCAAGCTCTACAAGCAATAGCTAATAATGAGTAACAAATTGATTTCTAAATGTTATTGTTAAAACATGTTTTCAGGCTCTACAAGCAATAGCTTGTGAGTAACACCATGATTTCTAAAAGTATTTATTGAACATGTTTCCAAGCTCTACAAACAATAGCTTGTGACTAACACATCGACCTCTAAATGTTATTGTTAAACATGTTTTCAGGCTTTCCAAGCAATAGCTTGTGAGTAACATCATGATTTCCAAAGTATTTATTGAACATGATTTTAGGCTCTAAAAACAATAGCTTGTGAATAATGCATTGATTTCAAAGTGATTTAATAAATATGTTTTCAATCTCTACAAGCAATAGCTTGTGAGTAACAAAATGTTTTAAATGATTTATGAACATGATTTTCAAGGTATTATTTCAAGTCATGATTTACTATAGGTGTTTAGAACTCTTTTCAAGTGATACCCTGCTTCAATGATTTCGTGATCAAGGAAATATTTTGAATACTTTCAAGGAAATATTTCACGATATCAAATGTTTTTATCCATGCCCGAATATAACATGAGACCTATTGTATATATGTGGTTAACTCCAACTGATAATAAGGTTGACGAACCTATTTTTAACTATGGGCCATCAGAAAGGGTATATATTTATTCCTTAAAGGAGGGGGGTAACTTCCCAATGATTGTCCTGTCTTCGGACGAAGGGGGTAAATACTGTCCGTGGTTATGAAGGAGTGTCTTTGAAAATACAAAATATTTCAATGTTTCATGTTATGATTGTTTCCTGATAAATGTATTTAAACTTTGGTTTCATACTAAAATATTTATGAAAACTTGTTTTCTAAAACCGTTGCTCACTAAGTCTTTTGACTTACTCTTTCAAAATGTTTTCCCACTTTCCAGGTATAGATGGTGGATTTTCGCATGCTGAACATACTGCTGCCAGGTCAACTTAGTTTTAAACCATAAAAGGAATTGTTTTACTTTAAAGCATAACTGTATTTATTCAAGAGTTTATACTTCAATGTTTGTTATATATATTTTTTCACTTGGTATCTTTAAAATGAAATTTCATATGGACTGCAATACAGAATTTTAAAGTATAACTTAAATGTTTATTTTTAATAAAAGACTTTCGTTGTTTAAAAGTTTTGCAAGGGTTCACGTCAAGTGTCTGTTGAGGTTGTTCCGGAGGCGAACAACTTTGACTGACATCAAGCCATGTCTTGGAACAAGCAAGCAGATGCCCAGGACGGGGTGTGACACTCAACGTCAACAACAGAATCTAACATGTGTGCACACAGTACCATATAGCCTCGGGCTCAACATCTAAATCATGTAGTTAATAGAAATATCAGAAAGTCATATTGAAACATTAAAACATACCTACTTATCTTTATCTTTCAAAAAACTTAAACTTACTTAACTTTTTCATGAAAAAGTGAAAATCTAAAAGCAATACTTGCTTAAAATGTCAACTACTTTTCAGAAAATCGATAATAACGTGCTATTATATAGATTTCATCATAAAACCTAAGCTTGAAACCATTTATAGAAATTATGTACTATTCATAAAAGTAGATTCAAGCATAGAAAAGTAATCACTGATAACAATTTAGAAATCTGTTTTGAAATCTGTTTTGTCACTCACAGCCTTAGGCTAGTTCCTTGGTGTGTAGACTCAGCCTATTTCCTCTTGGCCTGTCAAACAAACCAAAACTGAGTGTCAGAATCTTATATATTCTTGTATTTTTATACTAAACTTAAGATAACGCACAAAAGATGACATTAATTAATTCTAAACTTAAACATAAAAGAACATTTCAATTTTTCCAAGAATTTCCCAGATTAGACAACCTAAATTCAAACATGCATAACTTTCTTAATACTTGACCAAAATTAACTTAAATTATATCAAACTCTTTATTCTGAAGTTCACTACAACTTACTTGAAGGAAAGAAAATGAGATTCTTAAATGATTGTTATAGAAATCGCCCGAAACAAAGGTAGTCCAAATTCGAGTCTTCTACTAACCCCTAATTTAATCCTAAAATTAAACTTATTTCCAGTTATTTTTGGCCCACGACTTCTTCATAAAAGTTTTAAGAAATTTAATATTCTTTTCAACCATACCTAATAGAGTTTCTAACTCACTTTGTACAATCAGGAAAACTAAAAATACCAGAGATTTCATGAATTCACACACTAAATTGTGACCTGTTTGCCTCTTCGAAAATTATTGATCTAACATCAGAATTTGCTCAAGCTTCATTCACAAAACTTGTTAGAAATTGAATAAAATTTCAATAAAAATAACTTCACCTTTTAATTTCTTCTGAGCAGTCCAAACCAACTTAAAAAGCAGAGAATGTCTGTGTGAATTCAATCTGTCAAGAGAAAATACTTGAGCTTGTAGTTTCTTTATCTTCTTGAACCTTCAAACTGCAGAATATCTGCTTCCAATCTTCTCAAGCCCTCCCTCAACAAAGCTCTTAATTTTATATTCAAAGAGATGAAAAATGGAAGAAGAAAATTCCAGCGGTGGAGAAGACTAATGAAAAAGAAAAAAAAAAAGCATTGAATGCCTTTTCATCTCCTTCTCTTCCTCTTTTTTATTTTTTTTTATAAATTTTCTCTTATTTTTCTTTTATTCTTAAATATAGATAATAATAAACAAAAATTCACTTTCCTTTTCTTTTTCCTTTCTTTCTCTCTTTTTTTTCTAAAAACAAATTCCAAAATAATTAACCCAGCTTGAACCAAAAGCTTTACCATTTTTCTTCCAGAATTAAGCAACTTAAATTCAACTTCCTATGATATATGACCATAACAAATAGTCTAAGAAAATTATCAGGTTTACACTTGGCAAGCAACCCTGAATAAAAAAATTGCCAAAAGATGACTCTATCATTTGTGAGAGAATTTCTATTGATTTAAAAGCCCCAAACTTCAATTATTCAATAAAATAACTAATTGAAACAACCTAAAGGCAAGACTTTAATAGCCTCCCAATAAAAACTATAATGCATTGTGAAAAGACTAAATTAACCCTACTTAAATATTATTAAATAAAATTAAAATTGAAAAATACTAAAGTTACATCAAAATTATTAAATATAATTTAATTAATAATTTGATGTCTCATTAGTTCATATCAATAATCTTTTATAACACTTAATTAGAATACTTTCCTTTGGTCTATTTGCCCACTGTATATACTTTTCTAATCAATGCATCGTTTTGGATTTGGACATGACAAGAGTGCTAAGGATGTGTGAATCCTTGTTTAGAGATATTCGGACAAGGTGCGTCAATTGATTCCTCGACCTCTAATACTTTCTTCAATATCATATATATATTATATATATGTATGTATATATATGTATGTACATATATGTATGTATGTATATATATTGTCCACACACGAAATTTTCAAAGAAATTTAATTTATGGAGTTGAACTTGTGTTTATTTTGTATTTATGTTGATTTGATATCATGTGATTCGTTCTCTAGTATTTAATCCTCCGATTCTCTCTCGGTTGGATGTCTATGCTTGATTTGAAGAAGCGAATAGGAGTATGTGACGTTATCGAAGTTGGAATCTTTGAAGATACAAGCTTTCTTCAAAGATTCCAATGTCTAGAGATGATCAGCTTGATCAGGAGTTAGAAAGTATTCGGGCTCATGGAAGACTTCTCTATATACCTTATGGAGTAAAAAGTACGTGTCCCCCACAAATGAAGAGAAGTCCCCTATTTATAGAGTTCTAGTGAGTTTTATGGACTAAAGCCTGGTTGGTCCATGGACAAGATCCATGAGCTCAACTAAATGGATTTGAGTCATAATTAACATTTTGTCTAATTTAAGCTTATTTTTGGGCTCAATTGAACTTTAACCCAAGAAAAAAATATTTAATTGGAACAAAATAATTAACTTAGTCTAACAGTCCTAATGAAAACATGTTGCATCATCAAAATTTACCAATTTATGTTTTCAATTTTAATTTGGGACACATGTTAAATTTTTATTAGTTTCAAATTCAATTATTTGTATTTTTTCGTCTTTAATTTGGTAAATGACTTGACAATTTATGATTGGTCCAAAATTTCTTATTTTTGGAAAATTATTGTGAATGACAAATTTTGTCATTTACATCAATAACTATCATCGATAGAGCTTCAAAATATTTTTTTTGTTCATTTTTGTAATATCTAAAAAATGTCCCAATATATATTTTTTTGATTTGTAGATACATTTTTACTTAACAATCGTGAACTATGCTAATAAAGCAACAATTAAAGCTACAATGATTTACAATTGAAAAAATAACCATAATTGTATTACCATTAATTTTTCTCAAATTTTTATTGACAAGAAGTTCCTATAAAAACAAAACTTTGAAATTCGGATCCACATTTCATGGAAAGAAAAGAAGAAGAATAAAAGAATATGAGAAAAAAACTGGCTTGAGACCTAAAAAAATAAAGATAGAATTGTCACTTAAAATTAATCAAATACAGAAAGAGAAAAGGAAAGTTCAGTTTAAAGCATTGTAAAAAAAGCAAAGAAAAGTTATGCTTGGGATTATTATTTAATTAAATGTTCATTTCAAGGGACAAAGTAGAATAACGTCAAATAATTAATAAATGCAAAATCAATAATCCAACAAAATAATATTAATAAAATAAAGCTCCACAATATTTCAATACATAATGAAGAAATTAATGGAACGTTGGAATAAATTAGAACTCCAAATATATGTAATATATATATTACAATTGACATCAAATGCCTAGTAAAATTTTGTAGTTTCATCCAGCAATTTATCATCTTCCATTATGGATCAGCGGCAAAATGTGAACCTTCATACTATCATCCACAATATTTGTGCTTCCACTCGCACTAAACTGGTTGGATGATGATTGTAAAGATCCATCGGATTGCACCCAATAACCTACCATTGTCTCTCCTTTGCTCTCTAATTTCTCATTAGCCTCATTCAACCCTCTCAGCCCCTCCAACTCCATAGCCACCTCCTTCATGCTAGGCCGCTCCTCCCCCTTTATTCTCAAACACGTTGTTGCTAACTTCGCGGCTTCTTTTATCTGCTGAATGTTTGCATTTGTCGCTATTCCCTTTTCCACAACTTCTTCCAAACGATCTTCCTTCATTGCACACATAACGTACATGGCTAGGTTCCTCTCCGCTTCTGGCCCTTCAAAACTCACTGCCTTCTTCCCTGTTATAAGCTCTAGAAGCACTATTCCAAAACTATACACATCGCTCTTATCTGTCAACTCGCTGGTTAATAAGTATTCTGGGTCTAAATATCCAAGAGTCCCTTGCACCATCGTTGATAACTGAGTTTGATCCATCGGAACCAACTTAGATGCACCGAAATCAGATACCTTTGCAGTGTAATTATGGTCTAAAAGTATGTTAGTTGTCTTGATATCTCTATGGATAATTGGAGTGGAAGCAGACGAATGCAAATATGAAATCACCCCAGCAGTTTCTGCAGCTATTCTCAAACGAGCTTCCCACGAAAGCGAATTGCGGTCATTTGTTTTGTCATGGACGAATTCGTAGAGCGTACCGTTGCTGATGAACTCGTACACCAACAATGGAACTTCTGTCTCTAGACAGCATCCCAAGAGCTTTACCACGTTACGGTGGTTGATTTGGGACAGAACAATGACTTCGTTAATGAATTGGTCAGTTTGAGATTGGTCTACTAATTTTGATTTCTTAATTGCAACTACGAAACCATCGTCTAAGACTCCTTTGTAAACAGTACCAAAGCCACCTTTTCCAACCACTGCACTGTCGTCGTACTTGTTTGTAGCCTTGTCTAACTCCTCTTGAGTGAAAATTCTAACCATATCAGTGGATGCTTGCCATTGAGAAAGATGTTGTTGAAGCATCAATCCACCATTTTTCTCAAAAAACTTCTCCTTCAGTTTAAGGAACTTCCACTTTTTGTAACCCAAGTATAACCATGCACTCCCAATTACTAAAACTGTGAACCCCACAGTAACTCCTGCATTTTATTTCACCAATACAATAAACACTTTTTATACAATGAAAATTATAATGACGAAGTAAAAAAACAAAAAAAGAAACTGACCAACAATGATTTGAACGAAAGACTTGGAGTTTCGGGTGCAACCATCTCCTTGACGCCTTCCATCTCCTTTAAAGTCTTTTGGGCAATTGCATGTATAGTTTCCTATTGTATTAACACACTCAAACCTGCAGTCATTAAGATTGTCGTCCTTGCACTCATCTATATCTGTAAAATCCAAGACGTAACACAATAATACTGTTACAAACCAAATTATTAATTTTCAAAACAAGAAATACTACTTAGTAACATTTACTCAGTTGCAGCTCTACAAATTTTTGTTAAAAGCATTTAGTTTAAAGATTCACAAAAATATTAAAATAAACCAAAAACAGTTTAATTACAAATTTTAGTTGTTTACACTTTCAATTTCTGTGTCTTATACATCATTGAATTTCAAAATTTTCTAATAGGCCTCTACGTACACTTTGGATTTATTGTGCAATGGGTTTTTAACATGCAGGATTTTGTAAAATAATTAGATGATCTTCTATTAAATGTTTTTAAAAAGGAAGTAATTAGAAGGATTTTGCCACTTGAGAAACTATATGATTTGGACAATATAGAATAACTGTATAAAGATGAGGGTAATCTTAGGTGCAATGTAGTATTAATTATTCTAACTAGGAAATTAAATTGTAATTAATGTGTTACCTTGACAACCATCGGGGAGATATGGATTCCCCTCAAAGCCATTCAAGCACTGGCAACGATATCTAGATGGATCATCAAGTAAGTCAACCTTGGTGCTATTTTTGCCACAAACACAATTAGTTTTGTCCTTAGCCGTCACACAAGTATCATTACTAATGGCCCAATCAAGCACTAATGGAATTGTTTCTCTAGGAAAATTTAGAATATACTCTGAAGAGAAGTTGAAGCTATCTCGTTCTGTAACAAATGCATACCCACAAGGATTGAAACTCGACACATTAGTGTGATTGTTTAAACTGGAGACCGAGAAATCTATCAAATTAAGCCCACTAGGAAGGTCCAGCTGACAACACCCATTACCAGAGCAAGCCCCATCTTTTACCGATCCAATGTTATCACACAACGCCACACATGCAGATCTAAATGATTGCACTTCTACGCCTTCCCCATAAATAAGAGCGATCGTATCGCAGCCCATCACGATGAACTTGTTTTTGGTATGGGAAATAGTGTAGGTAGGTACATTAACACCGAAATTGGAAACAGTATCGGGAGCAGTATCTGGCGTGTGGCACTCTTGCGCCACCAGGCTCGACAGTGTAATCTCCCCCGAGATAATGGATATGTTTGTAATGATTTCGGAGCCTAGAATTGGCCTTGAAGAATTTGGACTAGTTTTAAAACATTGAAGTAAGAATGTTTCATTATTTAGATAACATCCTTCTTTCATCCCGAATGGATAAGGAATCCGCACGTCGCCGCACCATTCGTCGCACCCGGGTAAGGCTTGAGAAGCTACTGTCACGGTTGCGTTCGTTGTGGTCGATACGACTGCAAAAGCCGCTGATAAGACGACTATTATTTTCACTGCTGCGAGTCGAATGAGCGTCTCGATTGGACGCCCCATGTCTACGATAAATGTCGTTGATGGCATTCAATAATGGAATGGAAGAGTGTGAAAGTTTTAAATGGAGTTGGAGATGAAATGAAATGGAAGTTGGAGTTTGATGAATTTAAGGCCTTGATTCTTTGTGGGAAAAAGAATTAAAATTATATTTAAGAAAGGGGAAGGAAGGTGACTACCAAAGTTGACTGTATTCTCCTATAATACGATACAGATAATATTTAAATAATATCTAACATATATCCGTTTTAGAGATTTCTTAGATGACCCAAATTTTATGTTCGAACCACTCTAATTTTGAAAATGATGAAGGGTAACAGTTTAACTACTTGTTGCGAGCACCAGTGCAAGCATGAGTGAGAGTGAAAGCGAGGAAAGAAGTGCCCCAATTATAAGAGCATTATTGTATTAGATAGTTGAACGCGAAAGGAATCACAGGCAGTAGGAAAAATTAGAGCGCTGGAAAAGTAATGCAACCAAAATGTTATACATTTTTTTTAAACCAAGGGTCCAATAACTTTTTATTTAGAAAAAAATTGGATCATTGGTAAAAGAAAAAATTCACTCAATTAAGACTGAGATAAATGCTCTAGAATTTTTGGACTATTGTTATTAGTACTAGTGAAAAGTACTTTTATGGTTTTCAAAAATTTTCTACCTATTTATAAGCATTTGCTAAAAAGTTTTTTAATATTGAAGTATTGTCATTGACGAATCTATAGTAATAAAAGCAGTGGTCAATTTAACCATAATCAAATTTTGAACCATTATGTAATGTTGGTATGTTAATATATTTTAATTTAGTAACAGTAAATTTCACGATATCTCATTAAATACATATAAATATCATCAAACTTTGTCCATAATGACATGCCATTACTTTATAATAATAATAGAATTGGTAAATATTGACGTCTAAATTAGCAAGCAGACTTTGTCGTTGGTCTTTCAAAGATAGACTAACTGCAAAGTTAAAAGAATGCAATTTGCTAATTGCGCACATTTATAAGGAGTACAATTTCCCAAAGTGTACAATTTTCTCCACAATAATTATATATGCATATATAATACAATTTGCAAAGTGGATATATATATATATATATAAATAATATAATTGCAACTTGTGTCTTTATATTATTATAAATACAATTGGTTTTGCACTTTCTCCTCAAATGACATATAGTACCACACGTTTTCTAACCATAAAAGTTGATAAATGAACTATAAAACAATCTAGAGCTTCTCGGTCTCATTTTATAACCGTTTGATTTTTTGTTTTTCGTTTTTGTATATTAAGCCTGTTCCTCCATATGTTTAGCATTTTTTTAATAAATATAATAATTAGATTCTTAGCTAAACTTTTTTATAAAATTTTATAAAATTATTTTTTTGTTTTTGAAACTATTAATAAAAGACATATCATTATCAAACAACGTTTTAATTTTTATTTGTGGTTTTGGAACAGATTTAGTTTAGGATTAATTTTTCTATTTTTAAAATTTAAAAGCGATTTTGAAAATATTAAGATTTTTTTTGTCAAAATAAATGGATTTTGAAAATGTTTGTTTTATATGGAAAAAAACACATTAACATTTCATCTTGTTCTAGCTTATAGCTAACCAACTTCTTGCAAATATGACCAAATAAGTTTTAGAAAATTGTTTTATACACATATCACTTACATTAAAATGTTTAATAATACCATTGTTTTAACTTGTCTGTATTTTTACCTCAATAGCTTGATAAACTATTATTTTACACAAAAAATATTGTTGAATTTACCTTTTTAACCCTTTTTACCACTAGTGTATTACCACGTGTACTTTTGTATCAATATAATTGTACATGTAGTACTCAAAAAAATATTTATAAGATTGAAAATGCTCATAAATTTATGTAATATAATGATTGGTGAATGAGTATGATATATCTATTTTCTTAAAAAAATAAGTAAAACTTTTTATCTTTTTTTTTTTTAATCTTGAATGACATTTCCTCAATATATCTCTACTAATTCATTAATTCATTAAGTATTTGAACAATAAATCTACATAGTGTTATTTTGAACAAATTTTTATTAAAATATATATATATATTTGAATACAGTTTCAAACACATTATAATAATAAATGTAACTACTATAAAATTTTAAATATAAAGAGGTTCTCTATTTTTATTTTTGATTTGTTGTGGTATAAATTTGTAAACAATTGTAATTACTTTTGCTCACAACCTTCTTAGAAAAACTTCAAACTTTATTAATCACAACTTTTTTCATCTAACTTATAGAAAACGAACTAAATAATTAAATCAAAATAATGCATCTCATTATCCTTTTTGGATAAACTAAATGTTTAAGAAAATGAAGTTGTGTATCTTCTATGAACAAAAAATATTATAAACGGTTGAATTATTAGAAAAAAAAGATAGAAACTATAATAAACACACAAAATATAAATTAACAAATAATTTTTTACTATGAACAATTTCAATCTTCATCTTCATCTTGAGCAATCTTCAATCTTCAAAAAGTGGGAATTGACATATAATGTGAGAAGCATCAAAATAATTTTATGTTTATATAGTAGGTCTGGACTCAGTTAATTATTAGCTATTTTTTTATTTCAATCATTAACGCTCAATCTATAACGGTCAATTAAATTCTAGTCAATTATTACTCTAACTATTCAATAATATGTTATGTTTAGTTGAAGAGGCTTTTTAAAAATCAATTTACGTAATAATTTTTAAATTTAATACATTTAATTCTAGATCGTTTATTTATTTCAAATTAGAAAAAGGATATAAATGTAATTAATTAAAATGTGGAGGGACAAATTTGTCTTCAAAATTTTTTTTTCCTCTTGCTTCTAGCCCGCTTCCTCGCAATATTATTTACACCTCTCTCACGTCAAAGTCATAGACTTTATTCTCAAATTTTTTGCGCAAGGCATTCTGAATTTGATTCTTTGAGCCTTTGATTTCAAACTAGTCCTTCACCTTTTTATATTCCATTGTCTGATTTTTCTCTCCTTATATTCAAACCGCTACGTGGGAATCCCTAGTTTATTTTCTTGTTCTTGGACTGATTTATGGAATATAGACTTTCCTTCCATTTTACAGTTCATAGACAAACTCGAGAGCAAAGGTCGTTTTAGGATGCATAAGTGGTTGAAGGAGTGGAAATCTTTCTATATTTCAAGAAGAAGCTTGACCTGAACGAAAAACACTAGACAGAAAGAGGGGACAAAGCGCGAATAGTCTGAGAGGACATTCTCGGAAGCAGCAATGTCACATCTAGAGGCAGCAAGAGTTTAGGAAGAGGATCTGGGCCCATATAGCGGTATTCTATGAATATGAAAGGGTATGGCTATGGCTCGACCGGCGAAGACAGAAGTTTCCTTCTTCACTCTCGGTCTATGAAATTGGTTATACCTCCTTGGGATCCTCAATTCTAGTCTTTTATATAGTATAGATTGCCTCTCCTATTAATCCTTACTATATAAGGGGAGAATTATTTTTGGAGGATTGTACACCTTGCCAAATTCTAAATTTACAATGTCAACCAAATTTAATTGATTTTTTTTATTTATGATTATTTAATTAGTATAAAAAATATAACCATTTATAGTCTTTTTAAATTTCCACCTTCATGCATAATTTATTATTTAAGAGACACTACTACAAAAACAGGCTCTGTTGACGGTTGCAGTTTTTCTTTCTTGACGTTTTTTGAAAAAAATGTCAAGAAAGATGTGATTTCAAATAAAAAACATCAAGAATTTTTATGAAAGGCCAATTTTCAGCTTTCTTGACGTTTATTAAATGTCAAGTAAGATATATTTTTCCTTGACGTTTTTAAAACGTCAAGAAATATCTATTAATTTTTTGACGTTCTTAAAACGTCAAGAATGCTAATGAATTCGACATTCTTAACGTTTTTTTGTAGTAGTGAGATCAAGAGGTTAGGATATGAATATATATCAATGATGAGATTCCAAAAGGTTTTATAACTTTTATCCTCTACAACTATATAAAGAATTCTCTTCAATCTTTTTTATAAACTCTCTTCAATCTTTTTTATAAACATTTGAATTTTTTTTTCTACTTATGTTTGTTTTTTTTTTTTGGTCTTTTTACTCACCTGTTTTAGGTTCTTACCGCACTATTCTAGGTCCCAACTTTTGAAAAAAATTTCAGAAGATTTTTACTTCATGAGTGGGTTTGAAACTTTTTTTAAAAAACAAGGTTGATATTACAACTTTTGAATGATAGAGGTACTTTTGAAACAAAGGGCAATATTCATAGCGTTTATTATAACCAACCTACATAAAATTAATCATACTACTTACTCAAGGTACTCCATGTTTGCGTTAGATTGCCTCCTAATTGATTTCAACATTTTTGACTTATCAATTGCACACCAGCCTAGTAATAATAAAGGAAGCATGTAAAGAAAGTTATTATGGTTATGTACTCTTATAAATATATATATTTTTTTTTTGGGAAATTGCTGACAAAAGTATTTAGAAAAAAAGATCATAACACCTAATTATTTGCATATTGCAAACTTGACAAATATGACTTTAATCAGGCGGTAATCAGCTTTTAAATTTGCTATTTTTGCAATTTTGAAAATGTTAGTGACATAGGCTCTATTATCATAATTTTTTTTTGCTATTTTTGCAAACTTCCCATTTTTTTAAAACAAAAACATGCACTAAGACAATTTTTTAAAGGGACTTTTGTAAAAATAGCAAAAAAATTTATGATAATAGATCACATGTCACGACATTTTCTAAATTTACAAAAGTAGCAAATTTAAAAGTGATAACTTTTTGATAGCCCTATATTATCGTCTAATAATTGTCTGATATCACGAATTTTGTCATATTCTCAATATGCAAAAAATTGGTGTCATCAGCTGTTTTTTTTATAAATGTTTTGTCATGATGTAATTTTTCATATATATTCAAATGAGTCAAATAAAAAGAAAAGGAAGAATATGTTATAAACTTAATTCATAAGCTTTCAATTATTTGTCTTAGAGAGAATTAAAATTCAAAATTTTCTAAGAGGCCTCTAAATTTTTAATTCTGTATCATACAAATTCTCGGCGTATAAATCTAAATTTTATTAATGTCTAATCAAATTTCAACTTCTAATTTTTGGTTATTTACTAAATGTGTGTTTGAATTAATTTTAAAGTGTTTAAATTGGAAAAAAAAAATCCTTTAAAAAAAATTGAGGTATTTTGGTAACTTTTCAAAATGCATTTTTTAAAAAATAAAATTGAAAAATAATTCATTTTAAAGAAATGCTCCAAACAAAATTGTAACCAAATGTGTAAGAGTTTAAATTTTAAATCCATTTCAAAAGAAGTTTTTAAAATGAGATTGATGAAAAACATTTTTTTCGTAGATAATTCAAACCCACTCTAAATCCATGAATTTAATTTAGCACATAATTTGATAGCTAAAGACCTATTAGTCTATTAAACACTAGATTAGAAATTCATAACCAAAAATAAAAAGCAATTTAAAGGAAATCTCTTCCCGATGATCTTAGTTTTTATATTAATTAAAAAAATATTGAAGTTAAAAGGGTTGAAGCCCCTAGGTCTATAGTAAATTCGCACTTGTGATTGAACTATAATCTGAAAAAATAATCTAAAAAAGAAATAAGAAACATTTGCCACAACTATGATTATTTTATGTATAGTTATAGTAATTTAACTATCTTACCTTGACAACCTTGGGGCAGATATGGATTCCCCTCAAAGCCTTCCAAGCATTGGCAACGATATCGAGATCTATCATCAAGAGAATCAATCTTAACGCTATTTGGGCCACATATACAATTAGTTTTATTCTCAGCCGTCACACAAGTAGTGTTACTAATACCCACAAGGAGTGAAACTCCACACCTCAGTGTGATTGTTTAAGCTGCCGACTTGAACCTGCAAATAATTAGGCCCACTTGGAATCTCCAATTGACAACACCCATTGCCAGAGCAAGCCCCCTCTTTTACCGATCTAATGTCGTCACACAACGCCACACATGCGGTTGTGAAGGGTTGGTCTTCTTCGCTCTGGCCAGCAATGAAATCGATTGTATCGCTACCGATGGATATGAACTTGTTTTTCGTACTTGAAATAGTGTACTCAGTTAGATTGAGATCGAAAAAGCTAGAAGAAACATCATGACCAGTTTTTGGGTAGCAATATTGAGCCATGAAGTTCAATATTTGGATCTCTCCTAAGATGGATATATGTTTGTAACATCAAGACCCTGTAGAAATGCCTTTGGAGAATCAGAATGAGTTGTGTTACACTTAATGAAGAACGTTTCATTTTGATAACACCCTTCCGCGTTCCAAACAGATATGGAATGTGAAGGTCGCCACACCATTCGTCGCAGCCGGTTAAGGCTTGAGAAGCTACCGCTGCCGTTGCTGCCACGACAAAGGCGCTTGATACAATGGCTATTTTCACCATAGTGAGTCGAATAAGATTCTCAATTGAACCCTCCATTTTGGTGATGGAGTGAAAATGAAGTTGTGTGATGAGTTTATGGACTTGATTCTCTTTGTGGGGCTGAAAAGTACAATTTTATTTAGGAAATGGGAAAGAGGGTGTCTACCAAAAGATAAACATAGTGTAATCATGTCACCATGTAAGAAATATTACAAAAATACACATGTTATTATTTAGTCTAGAGGACGAGGTCTCTGATTAATTTGTGGAAGAAGAGTTTTAAGGCAGAACAGTTTTGTGAAATATTTCCCCTATTTTCCTGTATTCACGAAATGACCAATGGTCAATATATATACATTTGAAAATCCCTATAATTTGGGAAGAGATATGTGGCATTATGTTACTGGAGAATGAAAAATAAATTCCTTCAGTGTATTAGCTTTCTTATTTACCCACTATAACTTCTTTATTTCTTCACCTGATACCATCTTCTCTAACATTCCCCCGCAAACGAGAGGGTGGATTAATGACCCCGAGTTTGGTTTGTAGATGTTTAAACTAGGAGTGTGTTAGAGATTTCGTTAAGCAGTCAGCAAGTTGATCACTTAATTGAAGGAACATAAGGAACCTCTCCGATGCACCATTAAGAATTTGATCCCAAACAAAGTGAACATCGATCTCAATATGCTTCATGTGAGCATGAAACACAGGATTCATAGCCAATGCTCCAGCACTTATGTTATCACACCAAATGATCGAGTTTTTAGATGGACAACTAGCCAATTCTGAGCGTAATTATTTCAACCAAATAACTTCAGATGCAACAAGAGTAAGAGCCCGATATTCAGATTTCGTGCTTGATCGAGCAATGGCAGCTTGTTTCTTAGATGACCAAGATACTAGATTATTACTAATGAAGACACAATAGGCTGCAATAGATTTACAATCATCAATTTTTTATGCCTAGTCAGCATCGGAGTATGCAGAAATGGCTAAATCGGCACCTTGTTGAAACATCAAACCAAAAGATTTTGTACCACTAAGATACCGAAGAACACGTTCAACCGCTTGCCAGTGGAGATCAGTAGGCTTTTGAAGAAACTGACTTCATTGATTAACAATATAGGCAATGTCAGGTCTCTTGTTTGTAAGATATTGTAAGGCACCAATAGTGTTGTGATAAACAAAGGGATCATCAAGTGGAGTGCCATCAAAAGCAGATAAATTTTTGCCAACAACACTTGGAGACGGGGCTGGTTTTAAGTCGCTAAGCTGAAGTTTGTGAAGAATATCTTTCATATTTTTCTTGATTAAGAATAAAGCCACATTCAAGATAGTTTACTTGAAACCCCAGAAAATAAGTAAATCTGCCCAGATCTTTTAGAGCGAATTCTTTATCCAATGACTCGATCAGATTGTGAATTAACATTGAATCATTACCCATGACTATAACATCATCAACATACACAACCAACAGAACAACAAAGTTATTTCTTCTGGATATGAATAAGGAGGAATCTAATTGAGAGTTCATAAGGCCCCATTTTAAAAGTTCTTTAGTAAGAGTAGCATTCCATGCTCGGGGGGCTTGTTTCAAACCATATATTGCTTTGTTCAACTTGCACACATGATTTGGATAAGAGTTATTTACATACCCAGGAGGCTGCGTCATGTAAACATTTTCTTCAAGGTGGCCGTTGAGAAATGCATTATTAAAATCAAGTTGTCTAAGTGGCCATCCATTTGTTACAACAATACTAAGAACAACTCTGATTGTTGAACCTTTAACAACAAGGTTGAATGTCTTAAAGAAATCTACACTCGGGTGCTGGTGATACCCTTTGGCAACCATTATGGCTTTGTACCTAATGATTGAACCATCTGTATGAAGTTTAAGTAAAAAAAAACCCATTTACTACCAACTACGTTCTAAGAGGAGGACGACGGTACCAAGCTCCAAATATTTGCCTTGAGTAAAGCACAATATTCCTCATCCATGGGTTACCTCTAATCTTTCAATACCAGTGCTCCTCCAATGAACAACCTATTTATGGTCCTACCAATAAACACAAACCCCTCTCATGCCATAAAGAGGGTAGGGCCCTTTGTTCAAGACCTGGAAACACCATTTAAGGGAATACTCATCTACTTACCTTAAAGTAGGGAATGAGTGAATTCCATCTTGTGTAATTATGTTCCCAGCTCCCTACTCAGTCTTGTCCCCAAAATGATAAGCTTATTGAGTCGGCGATCTGGCCACTCTCACCCGTACAAATCAAAGGACAATCCCTCATGAAAAAGAGTTCATAACATACTCAGGATTAAGACTAAGTTACCTAGGTCATCCTAGTGAAATAGAAACCTAACTAGTTAACGGAGTTACATCTAGTGGTTACTATTTCACGGTCCGGTCTTATGCAAACTCATTGCATAGGATACCCTCACTCGCATGTCAACTGCACGAACGCGTTGGATCATTGCGTTTGTATCAAATACAAAGTGAGCTGTATCAATAGTGTTACCAGGATAAGGTACCCAACCTTATCCCTGTATTATAGACCCTTTAAGCTGATCTTGAACATTGATCCATGTATGTCTCTACATAATGTTCAAAACTCATTAAACAGCTTAGGATGTTAGTTTATTGGATTTGGGTTATTAAGAAAAAACTAATAATTTAATCAATGACAATTATTACAATAATAACACTTTATTAATAACGGTCAATGGATTATATTTACAATCTACGAGTTTTAGGACATAAATCTCAACAATAGAAACATATATGTTTATGAATTTACAGACTTACCGTTAGGCTGCCCTTGACGACCTGGATGTACTCTGGTGGTACATCTGTCCACTTCAAGGCCTGAATAGGAAACATGTCTCGTGTCAACACACTGATCATGCAACTGAAACGAGGGGCGTGCGCCGAGATAGGTCTGTCCCCTCCAAGGGGGATTGAAATGGGAATTCTCCTATTCTGCTGTACGTACCGCTCGACATCTATGTTTCGAGAATGTCGTTGTACTCTCCTCGCAGTGGGAGTAGGAGTCATATGAAATGGATCTACTGAAAATGATCGTTATTAGATAAAGAAACATAACTTAAAGACAGTTGAAAGAGATTGTATTGAAAATGCTGGTTATTACGAACCTGAAGTGTCACCTATTGACGACAAACAGCCCGCGTTATCCAATGCGTCTAGATTAAGGAAATAGTTTTCCTCATGCGTATTTCTCAGAAAGTTAGACTGCATTTCTACAGACATAAAAATCAACAAACGTTAAACAAACGTGAGTATCACAACGTAATTAATGTATAGAAAAATGACAAAATTTGTGTATACGTCAAAAAAACATTGTTATTCATCATCGCTTGACCTGCTTTGATGTGATGATTGTTTGTCATCTTCATCATTTATGAAATTTTTTGCGACATGACGAACATTTTGTCTTTCCACTATTGTAGTATCAAATTTAGTCCTATACAGGGTGTCATCCTCAATGACGTGTTCGTCCACACGATGTTCCACGATGATTTCCAGTATATTAAGTTGATCATTCTCGGTATCTTCCACTTCTGGCACATCCCAAAGACGTTTATTTTGAACCACTTGAACCATTTTTAGGGTCCTCAAGGTAGAACACCTTATATGCCTGGGTTGCAAGGATCATCAGCTCCTCAGCGAACCAAAAACAGGACATGTTTATTGATTTATAGCCTAGTTCCTCGTGTGTCCTATGATTTTTGTTTTTGTCTGTGTTAAACCATCGACACTTGAATAGCCATGCACGTCGTCCAAATGGATATTGAACGTGCAACACTTCATCCATAACACAGTAAAAATTATTGTTGGAACTGCCTCCACTACCTTCCCCGATTACCATGACTCCACTATTTTGTGTTGTGAGTCTGGAATTACACGCTCCAACATGTGAAATCATACGCCACCGACAATGCATCCACTGTAAGAGTGGATATCAAGTGATAGTCCTACTGCGAGTGAAAATAAATCTTGAGAAATGTTTGAATTGTCACACATTTCTACCATAACCTGAAATTGGTGTACCATAAAAGTACTTATATGTATAAAATATGTATAAAGTAGAAATGCTAGAAGTCATTTACTCTAAATACCTGAGTTTTGAACCAATCAACAAATTCTCGTTGGTGTCTTTTAAACAGTTTAGAAAAGCTTTCACCCAGATGACGTATCAAAAGCAAGAGTTTCCTAAAGTACACAATTGTGAGTTTGTGTGTCGACAAGGTATAAATACTTAAAATATGTATATTATCAAATGGATGTATGAATTGATCAAGGTATATAAATGCGTACTTTCGATACTCAGCTATTTCATCCACGTTGTTGAGGATATACCAATGAAAAAGTTCTTTCTCTTCTTGTGATATACTTCGTAAACGTGACTCTTCCAATGGTCGTACCTTCTGAACGAATACTTCAAACTCACCAATGACCTCATCCTCTTCAATGCTTCGTCATTTCGATCATATGTAGTGAATTGGGTCTCAATCCCCTTCAGATACAGTGAACAAATAGTACTTGATTCGTTCATAAGATATCCTTTTGCAATAGACCCCTCAGGACGTGCTTTGTTACGAACATATTGTTTTAGTGTGCGAAGAAGTGTGCGAAGACTTCTTTCAATGGATGTATCCCATTGAAAGAAACTGGATCAGTAACTTTTGTCTCATATGGCAAGTGAACTGCAAGGTGTACCATGACGTTGAGAAAAGCAGGTGGAAATATTCTTTCCAATTTGCCCAATATAATTGTAATATCTGACTGCAATCTGTCCAAATCACTTATTCTTATCGTCATGACGCACAAATCACAAAAAAATTGTACAGTTTAGTAATTGCAGTGTACACATTTTTTGTAAAAATACTTTAACACCGATTGGAAGAAGTCGTTGTAGCAGTACATGACAGTTGTGTGTTTTGAGACTTGATATTTTCTCCTCGTTTGCATTCACGCATCATGAAATATTAGAAATAAATCTATTAGAAAACTTAACTACTTTCAAGAATTTACCGAACTCAATCTGCTCAGTGCTAGTCTAGCTCGCATGTGGTTTCACCAATCAGTTACCCACTTCTACCAAATGTAAATTCTTTCTTATTTTCAATCTTGTAAATCCAACCGGGCATTCATGGTATCTTTTGTTTTTCCTTCAATATTTAACGACGTACTGACCAAGTTGTCACAAACATTCTTTTCAATGTGCATTACATCTAGACTAATAAGGAAGATTGAAAAAAATACTTTTCTTAGTCCAATTAAGAACTCTGTTTCTTTTTCTATTTGTTAATGAAGGGTGCTTACTCATTACTGGAAACTCCAAGGAATCTAGTGAAGGGATAAAAGCCCTATGGCAGCGGAAGAATTTAAAGAACAGTTACTCAAATTAATTTGGAAACCTTAAAATACCAGTACATTGGCGAAATTTTAGAATCAAAATTCTAAATTAACACTAAGCATGCTTTAAATTAAAGAATACAGAGAACTTACTTTCGATGACGTCTCTGAATCTACAAATCACCAAGTTGGGGAAAACACCCGTCGGAGACCTTCCTATCCTCTGGAATGAGATTGGTTTGTAGGAACCAATTGAGATGGAAAAATGTTTAGAGATATTTTAGAGAAAACCTTTTTTCTTTTTGCAGAGAGAAAAAGTCTTTGCTTTTTTCTTAATGAATTTCGTTAAAGAAAACTGTTTTCTTCTAGATTATAACTCTCTTTCCTTCTTGGGATAGGAAAAGGAGTAGGAGAGAATCATGAGATTCTATTATTAAATCTACTCATTAATTAACAAATAATCAGTTAGTTAATAATTAATTGAATCATATTTAATTAATATTCCATTCAAATCTTATTTGAATAAATATCTCTCTAATATTTTATAGATTTATATTAATATAATTAATTAAATTATATTTAATTAATATTTCATTCAAATTTTATTTGAATGAATATCTTTCCAATATCTTATATATTAATATAATTAATTAAATCATATTTAATTAATATCTCTGCAATATCTTATAAATTTAATTAAATCAAATTTAATTAAATGAACTAAATTATTAATTAATTCTTCAATTAATTAATAGCTAAATTAAATATCGTATATTTAACTTAAATTAAATTTGAATCATATTCAAATATAAGTTTCTCTCATAACCAAGAATTTTGATATGAATCCAATTCACATTAAATTAATATTTGAACTTATTCAAATATTTTATCTCTCACAAATTAATTTTGAATCATAACCACATTAATTGATTGGCTAAACTCATTAACCACATTAATCCATATTCGTTAACTATGTGTACACTCCACTAAAGACTCACAGCTGAACTCTTCTCACTGTAGATATATTTCTGTGTCCATGGATATAGACCACTAACAGTAAGTTAGTCCTTCACGAGTGATCGTAACACCAGCTGGGTCAATTTACCATTTTACCCCTGGGTTACCTCTAATCCTTAAATACCAGTGCTCCTCCAATGAACAACCTGTTTATGATCCTACCAATAAACACAAACCCCCCTCGTGCCATAGACATAGTAGGGCCCTTTACTCAAGACCTGGGGACACCATTTAAGGGAACACTCACATACTTACCCTAAAGTAGGGAGGGAGTGAATTCCATCTTGTGTAATTATGTTCCCAGCTCCCCACTCTGTCTTGTCCCCAAAATGATAAGCTTATTGAGTCGGCGATCTGGCCACTCTCACCCGTACAAATCAAAGGACAATCCCTTGCGAATAGGAGTTCATAACACACTCAGTATTAAGACTAAGTTACCTAGGTCTTCCTAGTGAAATAGAAACCTAACTAGTTCACGGTGTTACATCTAGTGGTTACTATTTCGTGGTTCGGTCTTATGCAAACTCATTCCATAGGATACCCTCACTCGCATGTAAACTGCACGAACGCGTTGGATTATTACGTTTGTATCAAATACAAAGTGAACCGTATCAATAGTGTTACCAGAATAAGGTACCCAACCTTATCCCTATACTATAGACCCTTTAAGCTGATCTTGATCATTGATCCCTGTATGTCTCTACATACTGTTCAAGACTCATTAAACAGCTTAGGATGTTAGTTTTTTGGATTTGGATTATTAAGACAAAACTAATAATTTAATCAATGACAATTATTACAATAATAACACTTTATTAATAACGATCAATGGATTATATTTACAATCTACGAGTTTTAGGACATAAATCTCAACATCTAGTTGTTTCAATATTTCTTGGTTATTCATTACAATTGGAGGTTGTTTACGCTCTACCTTTCCATCATGGAGCCTACTTCTATGCCAAACATGGTTATCTGAAAGATACCATCGATATCCCATGGATGCTACCTTTCCGCGTGTTTCGAACGATGGTCTATTCTCCATGCAAATGGGACATGCCTGATATCCTTTTGTACTCCAACCGGATAGATCATCATATGTCGGAAAGTAAAATTGTCCACAACAAGGCTGCATACAACTGAAAATATTGATCCGTCAAACAATCATACGTACGCACACCAAACGTCCATAGATTATTTAGTTCCTCAAGTAATGGTTGTAGGTACACATCAATTTCTCTGCCATGAAATTTAGGACCGAGAATGAGCAATGACATGAAGAAGTTTGACACTATCATGCATTTCTGTGACGACCCGGACTTTTCGGACTGACCGTCTAAGTCGTCAATTTGACACAAAACCGTTTGTTGACAAAAGACATAAGAATATTCAGTTGAAACGGTAAGAAAACGAAGGAAAATTTAATCGGGCCCTATTTCCAAAATACAAAATTTACAATGTGCTGTTTACAAAAAAAAATTTAACTATTGTAGACTTAGTTAAATCAGAATATTTTTTAAACCGTTAGCGGAAGCAGTTTTAAAGACAGACCCCTATGGCAAATTCACGAGTCCTTCTTGTCCCTCGTCGGTCTGCCTCTTGTGTTACCTTTGCCTGAAAAGTTAAACATAAAAAGGGTGAGTATTAATATACTCAGTAAGGGACCCACTACTGGTCCCGTTCGGGGAAAAATAAATTATTAGTATCCTATGGTGTACCCTGCACAGTCACAGTCTAGTGCTCCCGAAGGATGCACATATCAGTCTAGTGCTCCCGAA
>CM046885.1:7594690-7818555 GCA_025688845.1 Cucumis hystrix | reverse complement strand
AGTCTAGTGCTCCCGAAGGATGCACATATCAGTCTAGTGCTCCCGAATGATGCACATAAAGGGGATGATCCCGAAGGACACCGCAGGGTAACTATCCACTAGGAAAACTAATAATTTATCCCCTCAGTCCATTCTAAACATCTTAAAAATCATTCTCAATACCGTCAAACTTCTTTATTCACAAGCTCCCCCTTTAACCTCAAACAACTATATTATCCAAATTTCACCCAAGGACAGTCGAAACATATCGCTACATCAGTCAGCCACATAAATAGCCCAGCAATCACAACATACGTTAGACAACAAGTTCACATCAATCCATACATTCATATAAAATTTCATTCAGTCAGCACAATATACATTAACTTTCAGCCCACACCCAAACACATAACATAAACATCATCCCTACTCAGTCCAAATATAATATTTCAGTCCATATAGTCAATACATCTTAATTCTTATTATTGAGTCCAGTAGAAAGTCCCTTACCTTTGCGTTATTCTAGCCCCTTGACTGAATCCCACGTTTGCCAACAACCTAAACATTAAGACAATCACTCAATACCTTTCTTTAACGTATCATTCATTAAAAATCCACCCAAAAGTGACGCCTCACAACTTACTAAATTTCACAAAACTAGCTCCAATTAACAATTGTTCGTTGCGAACCCAACGACTTCAAGCGTTACCCTCAACCTAAGATTGAACATCCAAGCAGTCAATTTAACAACATCCAAAATTCGAATTTTCAATGGAAATCCCCAAATTCATCAATTTCATCCTTACCAATGAAGTTACAACATGGATGTCGGATCCGCGGCTAGCTTGGAGAAGAGGTTCGATACGTGTGGCTCACAGACGGCTTGCAAGGAGACCGAACGGCTCGGGTCTGGGGGTGGCTCGGTTGGACGGAAACGGAAAGAAGAAAGGAAAAGGGAAGAAAGAGGGGGCGGTCTCGGCTGGAATCCGGGGCAACCGATCGGCGGCGGCTATCGAACCGGACGACGGCTGGGACGGACAGAGACAGGCTCGGACGGATCGTCGGGCTCGGCTGGGTTTGGCTTCGTCGGACGGGCGGAACAGGGGAGGGGCAGATCTGGGCGGCTGGACTTCGCGGCTGTGACGGACGGCTGTGTGCTGGTCTAAGCGTCGGCGTGCGGAAGGGAGAAGAGGAAAGGGGTGGCGGCCGGTGCGACTGGCTTCACCTGTCGGACGGAAGGAGAGGGGCGGCTAGGGCTGGGCAAGGAGAAGGAGAAGAAAATGGAAGAAGAAGAAGGGGGGGCGTCGCGAGAGAGAGAGAGAGAGAAATTTCTCTCTTTTTTGTTTTATTATTATTATTAATAATAATAATAATAATAATAATAATAATAATAATATTTAATAATAAAAAATATTATTTTATTATTACCCTTTCTTTTTCTTTTTCTTTTTTTTTTTTTTTCTTCTTTAGGACGTTACAATTTCCATGGTGGCAAATTATACGAAATTAACACCACATGCCATAAATTGTACGAGGTACTCATATGACCGAACGAATTGAATCCATCTGAAGCTACCCCAAACGAACATTTCGTGGCACTAAAGCAAAATTAGGAAATTGAGAATCAAAGTGTTTCCATCCCTCTGCATCGGTTGGATGTCTCAACACATCCTCTGTTTCCATTTGTTTATCCTTATGCCATTGCATGTTTGTCAAACTTTCTTGCGATACAAACAATCGCTGTAATCTTGGCACCAACGAAAAGTAACGCAATAACTTTTGTGGCATTTCTTTCTTGATCTATTGGAAATAATCTTGTATCGAGACTCACCACAAGTCGGACATTGTTGCAAGTCCTCAAACTCCTTCGAGAACAATACACAGTCATACTTACAATCATGAATAGTCTCGTACCCTAGGCCCAAATCACGTAATTTTCCTTTTGCTTCATAGAATGAACTAGGGATGTTAGTACCACACATTGAAAACACACATTTTATAAACTCTAACATCATAACGAAGGACTTGTTGCCCCAACCATTGAGAACCTTTACGTGCATCATTGTAACCAAAAAGTTTAGTGACAAAAATTATGAACAGTCGGGGTATAGCTCACAACTTGCTTGATTTAGTAACTCCTTAAATACGTTGTTTGTTCTGTCTTCTTCTAATTCTAAACCTTCCTCCATCTCTTCTACTTGTTCAATATCAGCTTGTAAATCATGCAACATATCCAACATTTCATTTTCTTCAGTAACTGGGTTACTACTAGTTCCTTCATTAATTATTGGGTAACTACTACTCGTTCCTTCATCAAATGTTTCCATACCTATGTTCAAGTTCACGAACTATTCATGATACAACCAGTTTATATAGGAGGAGGCTATTCAAGTGGTTAATAGATGTCGCCTCACACCCTCTAAGGAGTCCCAATTTGAATTCATACATTTTTTGCATGGACATCTTATTTTTTCGTAATTATTTGTGTGATATTTTACAAACTTTAAAAACTGAAAAACTCTCTCTTTACTCAACAAAAAACCTATCCCTAATTTTCATCAAACTCTTGTTCATCTCGTTAAAAGGTCTAACAAATAAATATGTTATATTAGTTTTATACATCTTCCATTTTAGTTAGGCTATGTAACATTTTTAAAAACTCAAATGCAATTTGAAAGTGAAATTCAAATGCAATTTGAAAGTGAAATTCAAATGCAATTTGAAAGTGAAATTTAAATGCAATTTGAATGTGAAATTCATATTCAATATCGAATTCAATAAAGACCCCTCAATCTCAAATTTACTAAACCCTAAACCATTGTTCAATATAATGTATTCAAATTTAATCTAAACTCATACATTTTCCTAAATTCATACATTATTTAAATTTTCTATAATTTTCTAATTACAATAAAAAAAATATACATACATATATATACACTAAACTATACATACATATACATTAAACATATATATACATACACATTAAACATATATATACATACACTTTAAACTATACATATATATTAAACATATATATACATACACCCTATACTATACATATATATACATACACCCTATACTATACATATACATTTAACATATATATACATACACATCAAACTAAAAATACATATACATACACATTAAACTTAAAATACATGTACATTACACATATATATACATACACATTAAACTAAAAATACATATACATACATACACACACATATACATATACACTCTAAACATATATATACATACACCCTAAACATATATATACATACACATACATATACATACACTTTACAAATATATAAATTCAAAAGAAAGAAAGAAAAATAACCTAATAGCTTTTGACAGCGGCGATGAACGTGGCGGTGGACTGTGACAATGGTAACAGCGACGAAAATCTTCTTCTCTCCCTCTCCCTCTCGCTTTTTCTTCCCTTCGTTTACATTTGTGAATAAGTTTTGTGTTAAAATAGGCTACACTTTCTCCGACGTATTCAAAAACGTTGGGGAAAAAGACTTTCCGCAACGTTGTTCTCCATTACGTCGCAGATTATCTCCCTTTCCGCGACGTCAAATACTTCACATCGCGGAAAGTTTAAATATTGATTTATTATTTTCACTTTCTGTGATGTTGTTCTCTCTTACGTCACGGTTTATTTCAAATTTCCGCTACGTTAACTACCTCACGTCATGAAACGTGAAAATATTGATTTATTATTTTAACTTTTTGCGATGTGAAGGTATCAGACGTCGCAAAAAGTTGAAATAATAAATTCAATTTTTAACTTTTCGCGACGTGTTGCAAGGTCACGTCACGGAAAGGTGAAACATGACGTTTCATATTTGACGTTCCGCAACGTGTGGAGGATAGATGTCGCCAAAAGTTGACGTGGAGCATACATACATCGCAGAAAGTCATAAAATAAATCAAAATTATAACTTTCTGTGATGTTGCCCTACCACACATCACGAAAAGTTGACAATTTAAACTAAATTTTACACTTTTTGCAACGTGTGGTTCTTAAAGGTCGTGGAAAGTTGCGTTCTCCGATGTGGGTTGTCGTGCATTGACAAAAGGTGATCAACACCGACACACCTTTCATCGACGTTTTTTGTGGCGTCGCCATTTGTCTGATTTCTTATCGTGTTCTCTCAGGAGAAACTTGGTACTAAAGACCAAGTGTAATTCCTTGTTTTGAAATCAATGAAATTGTCTTAGTCCACTTACGTTCGCACTTCACGTTTAAAATTTTTGGTTGTGTTTATCTCCGCTTACTAAATGTTCAGTGCTTACCTCATGGGAGTTACGTGTTGAGGGTTTAGGCGACATGTGTCTCTTTAGTAGCAGAGAGTGACTTTAAAGGTGGGGCATAATAGGTTTTCTTAAAACGAGTCACTCATTAAGTTTGTTTGGCTTGTGTTTTAAGTATTTCCCCTCCCTAGGTCTTCAAGTATTGAGGTCATGCGAAGGTTGGTTCTGAGGCATTGTAGCCAAGTTAGGATGAAAGACAAAGTTATTCCTCTCTCTAGCCATGACATGTTTTCTTTTAAAGTGAATGGCTCCTTAATGTAGATGGCCTGACTCGAAAAGAAGGCGAGTCCAATACCTATGTTGGGTAAGGCATAACCCGGTGAGCCAGAGAGCCACAGAGTCGAGTTTGAGGGAAGCTAGCCCTAAACTCAGTCCTCTAAGAGAAGTGGTTAGCGACCAAGGCGAAGGAAGAAGTGCCACACCTTTACACCTCTTGGTACCTACCACAAGGAGTAGCGTTTAGTGTGAAGAAAGAAAAGGAAGATTCTAGTGGATGTCTTTAGATTGGATTGAAGATGACAAAAAGGAAAAAGGACACAAGCAGAGACTAATGCCCCCAACCACCACTACAGAGAGCAGCATTAGGTGGTCGATGAAAGAATGTGTGATACACCTTAGTGGGAAGAAGGACGTGGGAAGATGAGAGTTGGTTTTTAGTTTATGGAAAGCAAAGTTGTAATTTGTATTTTTTGTAACTTTTGTAAGTGCTAAGTTAATAAAGACAAGGAGTTTAAGTTATTCTCTTGTGTTATTGTATTTATTTGAGTTGTTTTTCTGCTGCAAAAGCTATGAAGGTCTCTAAGGCTCAATGGAAGAGCTTGGCGAAGAGACAGAAAGAAGAGTTGTTCCGCTTACTATGAGTTTAACACATCATCTCGCGAAAGATGTGTGATGAATGTTTAGGCGGCATGCCCTCCATTTGGTTGCGAGGTGTGACATTTGGGGCGGGGCATGACATTATGGGCTTTTATTTTTTATTATATGGACTGTAAATACTTTTTGGTTTTGCTCTATATATGTAAATTAACCTTTTTTATTTTTAAATTTCAAATGTGATTTTGAAATTTTTTTTTTCTATTTAGCTATATATATTTTATACTTTATATAATAATTTACATACAGAGAACAAAAATGAAAATATTTATGACCTATATAACACGCAATAAAAAAAAAAAAAGCCATGAGGCCGTTATAACTTGAGTTATTTTTTTCATAAATTTCATATTTGCCTTTCTAGAATTTTTACCTATGTCTATCTCGGATAGACACAGATAGTCGTCTATCTTTATCTATATCAAATATATTTATTTATACTTATTACTTTTCTCTTACTTATCTTATCTAAAAAGTGATATTATTTATCATTATGAATCATTTAATTCTATTTGATAGATAAACATTCTAACTATATTCTTACATTGTGATTAGGATCATCACCTATTTTCTTCTTTTATAAGGAAACATGGATAGAGATAGACAGAGATAGACATATATCTTTATCTATCTATAGATGTATATCTTTGTTGTCTATCTCTTGTTATTTGACTTTTGTAATAAATTGTGGATAAAGATAGACAGAGATAAACAGAAATAGAACTCTAGATGTATATTTTTGTCCATATCTTTTTATTTGCCTTTTATAATGAATTGTATATAGAGGTAGACAAAGGTAGAAGTCTATTTCTTTCTGTCACTATTGAATAGTTAATTTACTTTCTTACATAATCTTGTTTTCATTTTACAGAGTACAATATAATGTTTATGTCTATAGTTGTATTCAATATAGATTATTGTTAGAATAGACTTATATAGACATAGATTGTGGACTATCATTGTCTATTCGAGATAGACAACATGCAAATATATGCGTTAAATAGAATTATTTGTTAGAATGAAATCAAATAGACAGTGATCATGTTCTATCTCTGTCTATCTTAAATAGATAGTGATAGAAGTGATGTTCTATCACTGTCTATCTGATGATGGAGATAGAAAACTATTTTTATCAATCCCATAGGAAAGAATAAGCATAGATGAAAATGAAAAAGCATGAAGCTCAAGTGAAATTGTAAACACATTTTTGTAATTATACATGATTGGTCTGGGCTTTTGTTGGGTTTCTAAAGCGTTATATAGAATGTAATTATTTTAGTAAATTGTTATAGTTTTTAAAAAACCCTATTTTATATTTATTAGTTTTTCTATTTATATTTCTAATTTCATTTTGAATTTTAAACGATTCAATATTTAAATTAATTTTTTTCTCTTTCAAATTTAAATATTTAATATGGGGTTTTTCCAAAAAATATAACAAACTGAAAAAATATTTATACTATGTAGAACAATTTTGGAAATTGATAAAGCCCACAAACCCTACAATGGGAAATACCAAAAATGCCCTAGTCAACATGTGATTAATCGGGCACACGTGCGTGTGTTATTCTTCTTCTAAACAATCATGATATGCGATTGTGTAGGAAATGGTACACGATCGTGTAGGAAATGAAACATAATCGTGTAGTTCTTTTTAACGATGGGAATAATGCTTCAAATCTAAATGTACGATCGTGTTGACTATGCAAAACGACTGTGTTGACTATAGTAAGTGATTGTTTAGATCATATCCACACCATTGTAGTTCTTTTTAAACGATCTAAAACGAGCTTCAAATATAAACGATCGTGTTGGTCATGTTAAATGATCGTGTTGACAATGATAAACGATGGTTTGGATCATATGCACATGATCGTGTAGTTCTTTTTAAAGGATGGAAAAATGGCTTTAAATATAAACGATCGTGTTGACCATGTTAAACGATCGTGTTGACAATTGTAAACGATCGTTTACACTTCTACGCGATCATTTACTTTTTCAACGATCATTTACATTTTCTTGCAAAATCATTTGGACAATATTTTTTTGTTACATTCAGACAAGTGAATATAAAGATGGACAAGAAGAAGTAGCTGAAGATGAAGAACAATATAATGAAATATCAGATGAAAGTGATGAAGAAGAAAATATGAGGAGGAAAAACAAAACAAAAAAAGCAAGAGCAAAATGTAAAATATTGTGACTACAATTCATTATTCTTATTATTAACTCCAACAATTTCTTGCACTTGAAAGAAAGAAAGAGAAGATGAAGAAAGAAAGAAAGAAAGAAAGAAAGAAAGAAAGAAAGTGACGAATCATCTGTAATATCAAGGGCAAATCTAGAATTTATGGATATATTTTACTGGCTTCCTAGGCTTTTTGATTTTGTTACACGGACCGTAAAAATTTTAGTGTTTTGTTATATTTAAGAAAATTAACCTTTGATATGTTTATTTAAATATTGTATAAGATTTAAATTTTAAATTTTGCAATATGCATGAATATATGTTATTTATATTTCAATTTACTATTTTAATACATCCAAAATTAGTTAGATTTGCATTAAGGTTTTTTAAAAAATATAACAAACTATTTTGAAAAACGAAAAAGCTCACAGGGCTCGCAATGTGAAATACAAAAAATACCCGAGAGTCAATATGCGATTAATCGGTCACACGCGCTTAAGTCTAAACGATAGTTCAGATTATGATACATGATCATACATTTAATTTTATTTTAAACGATGGGAAAAAAAACTTCAAATTTAAATGATCGGATAATAAACTTTAAATTATAGTGAGAAATCTTCAGACATAAACAATCGTATAATATAATTTTCTTAATTCTAAATGATTGTGTACTACAGTCTGAACGATGGTTTAGATCATAATACACAATCATGTAGTTCATTTTAAACGATGGGAAAAAAAGGCTTCAAATTTAAACGACCGAATAATAAAATCGAAACAATAGCGAGAAAGCTTCAGACATATAGAACGATCATATAATATAATCTTCTTCTAAACGATCGCGTATTACCGTCTAAATAATATGATTTAGATCATGATACACGTTCGCATAGTTCATTTTAAACGATGGAAAAAAAAGGTTTCAAATTTAAACGATCGGATAATAAATTCTAAATGATGGCGAGAAAAGCTTTAGGTATAAACGATTGCTAATAAGAAGAAGATGTGATGAAGTACACAACTCGTCCTGTAATATTAAGAACCAACAAGGGAATACATGAAATTTATAAAAAAAAATAATCGGGCTTCATGGGCTTTTCTTATTTTGTTGTACGGGCCGTAAATATTTGGAGGTTTTGTTACATTTATGTAAGGGATAGTTGCAAATTTAACAATTAGATTAAAAATAATTGAGTATATACCAACATTTTAAAAAATTTGCAAATATAGCAAAACTATCGTTGATAGGTTTGTGTCGTTGATAGATTCGTATTGTCCATTAGTGATAGACCAATATTTATTATTATTATTATTATTAATTATTATTATTATTAGTTATTATTCCTAAAATGGTCATCAATTACAATTACCCTTTATATAAATTAACCCACAACCACAACATTTGCATAGTAATATAATTGAGTTGAATTTGAATAAATATCATTAAGATAAATGAATTGAATGAGAAATAATATTTCGAATCAAATTTTAATAACATATGATTAATAAAAACTATCGTAAGTAGTTATTAATTTTGCAGTTGGATAATGTCAATGTTTTATCATTATATTTTTATATTTTAATGAATTTTATATATTTTTATTTTACATAGTTAAACTATATATTAAACTAGAATAAGAAATGATTATTAGACATGTTTCTGTTTCTTTTTTGAAAAACATAAAATGTGAATAGTTATCAACGTTATCAATCGAGTTTAAGAAACTAAAAAAAGAGAAATTGCATAGGATAACATTTTAAGAATATGATATAGCAATTATAGCACATTGTTTTAGAATTTTGCAGATATGACAAAATTTTCACTTCTCCATCTTAAATTTGTTATCATTCCTAAACTACCATTCAATAACTTATTTATCTTCCTCTTTTTAATGTCCTACTCATTATTTATTTATTCTCCCACTTTTTAAGGCCCTGATTATTTATTTATTCTTATACTAGAAAAATTATTTATTTATTTTGTCTTAATCTTAATTTTAAAATATCAATAGTACAATAATTGCAATATGAAATATAATATAATGGTTGTTGATCGGAGTAATTTAACTTCATTTGTGATTTTTTTTTTACTTTCTTTGATATGTATTTTGAGTTGAATCTGATTCCAAATGATTTTGTTTTATTTTTTTACATTAATTTTTTTGGTTTTACTTTGTCTTAGTTTCCTATATCCATATTGTGATATACTTATATTATATGTATTAGTTGGTTAATATACTTATTATGTGATTTTCGTTTTTTCAAATTTTATGCAGTTCATTAGAGTATTATTAGGTATATGAATGATGTAACTCAGTGTATTATTATCAAGTATATCAACAATATATTGTTAAAGCATATCAGTAAAGTGAATCATTATCAAGTATATGAATCAAGTTTACAAGTGTATATCAATAGTATATCAAGTGTATAAGTAGGACTTCAAGCATATCAAGTGCATTTAATCAATCAATTGTATAAGTGAAGAATACTAAATGTATCTGCAGTGTATCAGGTATATCAAACATATATTAGTAATGTTTCAGGTGTGTATCAAAAGGTATCGAGTGTATCAAAAAATATCAGGTGCATCAAGTGTATCAATCAAATGTATCGGGTGTATCAAGAAGTATCAGGTGTATCAAGGGGTGTATTAGGTGTATCAGAAGTGTATAAGGTGTATCAAATATATATTAGTAACGAGGGCATTAGTGACATTTTACCTCTTGATGTGTGGGTTGGGCTTTGTTTTTGTCATTTTCGCAAATAATAAAGTGTGTGTGCTATGGACTTAATTATTATAACTTATTTTCCCATTTTTGCAAGTGTCCCCTTAAAGAAAAGAGTTGGAGAGAGAGTTTGAAATTTGTGAGAATGAAAAGAATAAGAAGATCAGTTTGAGGGTTAACAACATTTTAGAGTGGTGGGATGAGCGACAATGAGGCGATGGCACTTTCTTCTCGATTTCTCTTTTACCATTTCGCGTTCTCCCTTCTTAGATCTATAAATTATAAACCTGAGGAGAGTTTTCAAAGAGTAACTCCCGAAGCACCTCGATAAGTGTTGGGAGTTACATATTTCTCACGACGACTTACTATGCCCGTTGGGAGTTACTTGTAACTCCCGACCCCTAAACCATAATTGTCGCGAGAAAAATAGTTATAAATATAGAAAAATATCACAGTTTATTTGTAATAATTTTAAATACGACAAAATCATGATAGACACTATTTATATTTATCATGACATAGATAGACACGAATAGACAAACTTTCATTGTCTCTCTTCAATAAATTGCAATAGACTACTATCTGTGTCTATAACAATTTATTGCATATAGACAATGAAATATTACTGTATTTATAAATACTTTTGTCTATTTTACTATATTTGGAAACAACCGTTTTTTTTCCTAATGTAGTTTTAAAAAGTTTCATTTACAACCGTACTTGTGTTAAAATATAATTTTTGTGAAATATACTTTAGAATTTGTTTAATTTTAGTCCATCTATTTTTAAAACATTTCAAATTTAATACTTAAATTTATTCTTAATTTAACTTATTCTTGTATTTTCGAAAACATTATTATATCTTATTAATTACTCATTTCCCTCTAAATTATTTTGAGAACATATTCTCATAGTATATGTTTCTATTATGTAATCGATTTTGGTTGAAAAAACAAAAACCCTTCAAATAACTAAATTTAAAATCCACTAAAAGGATTAAGATTAAAATTATACCCTTGAAATTATATAGACTAAAACTTAACAAGTATATTGAAGTATAAAGGATTAAAATGGTAATTCAACCTCATTTTTTTGTCTCTAAAAATGTTCTCTCTCCATTTTTTATGGCATTATATTGATAGCAAGTTTCTTTCTTTTAGGAAATATTGATATAAAGTTAACTGCCATGGTCGTCTATTGTCGCATAATCTTTTTTCATTGTCATCCCAACCACACCTTCCTGATATCAATAATAAATTAGGCATCGTGACTTCAACTTGGAGTTAAAAATTGAGGACTTATTTGATGATTAGGAACTCCATCCCATCAATCTCTACTTTAATATTTTTAGTAGGAGTAACTTAAAATTGATCCCTACTCTTTAGAAGTCTTTTGTTAACCTCAAATTCAGAGAAAAAAAAAGGGTCGAAAATATGTTCTCTACTCGGAAGAGTTTCTTCTTCCACATTAAAAAAGAGTAGACAGTGGAGAGAAAGTACAAGAGCTCTCCAAGGGACTCTAAAGAGCTAGACTGGTAGCTAAGTATGTTAGACGTCTATACATGTGAATTAAAAATACGAGCTATATATGTGATTTAATAATTTATCATATTGAATTATTTTATTAGATTGAGCCAATTATGTGATCTATTTAATTAAAGTCCTAAATTTATAATTGAGTATAGACTAAATGAATAGATGTCTATTTCTTGATTGATTAGGATTTAATGAGAACCGTAATTGAATTAGTACATAAAGAGACTTAGAGCTATGATCCACAATATACTAAAACAATAAACATTCAACCTTTCTCAAATCTTATCTAGAGAAAGGTTCCACTCAGGAAATTCAAAGTTTCGTTGAGGAAGACAAACCCTATAGACTTTCAATAAAATCTGATTTGTTGTTCTTGACATGAATAATATAAGGGAAACTCAAAAACACTCTAAAATACACTTTGATAGTTTTCAAAAGCTATTACTCCAATTTTTATGACATTTTTAAAATTATATAATTAAAAAATTAAACCAAACCCACACTATATCGTCGGCTAAAAGCATTTTGACGATTGGAAGAATGTTAGGCTTTAAGCTCTATTGAAAGATAAAAATAATGTGATGCAAAGGTATATGAAAATAGAGGCCCCTCCTAATTATATGATGAATCCCACAACCTTTTGGAGGCACACCACATAAAAAGTAGTGATGTCTACAAAATAATCTCCAATCATGGACAATGTGACAACACCATCCATTGTTTAGTTTATTTTTTCCTTTTCTTTTTAATGACTTATTTGAAGGGTTCGCCCGACATTTTCTTAGTCAATGATATAAGGCCTAGGTTGTCGTTTCAATAACTGTTCTCTACACATCTTGACATTCCCAATCTTAAAAAAACAACAGTATTTAAGATTATTTTACAGTTTCTTCTGTCCTTTTTCTCTGATAAAATCTTTCTTTATTTAAACAAAATGCTTTTCTTGTTCAGTTAATGTTCTATTGGTGAAATAATTTGATCCAGACACGTGAAAAATTCTAGATGAAAAAAACATAATAACAGTGGTAATAACAGTAGTAGTGTTGAACAATTGATTGTATCGAGGTGGAAAAGGCCACTACCTTAAAGGCAATTTCAAAACGATTTCTATACTAGCTGTCTCATGTTTGATGTTCTTCCATTCAACACACCAATCTTGGCAGACGAACACTTGTAAAACAAAAGTTCAAAACCATTTTCTTTTTTTCAGAAAAGAAGAAACCGGTGTGTTTCAAATCGAATTTTTTATATTAAAACAATTTTTTTTATAAATTTTGAACATTGCGGTCGAACTGTCACATTAACTGTTTTTGTAAATGGTCTCAATATGTTTCCTAATAGCTTCAAGAATAAAAGGAAGCAATATTAAAAATTAATTCCTTCCATCCATGGTTTGATACAATCATAATTAAGACTTAGTTTGAGAGTATTATAGCTCTCAAAATAAGTGTTTGCAACCATGCTTTTAGAAAAATCAACTGTACTTTAAGTCAAAGGGTTGGCAACCATTCTTTTAGAAAAATCAACTGTACTTGGTAAATTTTCAGTATGTGTTGGAGGGTGTGTCTAAGTCTCATGATCTTTTATTCTTTGAGGGTGATTTTGATCATTGAATATGGGTGAGATTTTTGGTTTGATGGGCTTGTCTCATAGAGTGGTTTGCAGGGGTTGAGCTATAGTGGTTTTGTTTTGTTTTATTGGGTTGGGTTGGGTTGGGTTGGGTGTCAAGCATAAGCTTTGGCGTACTTTGTGATTTGATGCTATTTATTTTATGTGGCAGGAATGTTACTATTTGGGTTCATGGGGGCTCATGCTTATGTGATTGTGCTGCATTTTGTTGCTACGGTTCTTGCTCGTGCTACTTTCTAACTTGAGGATATTGTTTATCTACTTCATCAGGTTTTGGTTTTGGGTTTTTTTTGCCTTTACTCTCTTTTTGTCTTTGCTTGTTTTTTGTTTGTGTTCTTTTTTTATTGGCTTGTTCTATGTGATTGTTTTGTAAAACTCTAATTGACAAAGGTAAATTTGTATTGCTTGACTCTTCTCATTGATATGTAATAGTATTTATACAAGTTACAAGAATGTAAATATGGTAAAATATAATAAAATCAATTTACAATTACAGGTATAATAAAGGGGAGAATATCGAGGAGAGATTTGTGGATCTTAATTATCTTCTAATATCCTCCCTCAAACGAATGACTCAGGTTGAGTTTAATAGTTTGTCTCGAAGGTGAAGAAATGTTGGAGACAAGAGTGGCTTTGTGAGTATAGTAGCCAGTTGTTGGAAGAGATGTAACGAACGAAAATGTCTTTATGAAGAATTTTTTTTCGAACAAAGTGGTAATCAATTTTAATGTGTTTTGTTCGAGCATGAAAGTTAGAATTATGAGCCATAGATATAGCTGAAACATTATCACACCATAATGTTAGTAAGGTCTTAAGAGGAACAAGAAGATCACAGAGAAGTTGTCAGATCCAGTAAAGATCGGCAGTAGTAGTGACAAGTGACTGATATTCTTCTTCTGTGGAAGAATGTGAGATTGTAGGTTTCTTTTTAGAAGACCAAAAGTGTCGCCCCAGGCCCAGGATTCGGATCAGGATTTGGAATTCGGATCCTCGACATTCTCCTACATCCTCTGCGACTTGGCAACGTCATCCTTACTATTCTTTAAGGCTTGTTAGAGTGAAACTTCTCCCCAAACAAATCAACACGAGTCCTTACAGCATGCTTTGTCCTCACTCACATGCATCCTAGGAATATTTCCAAGAGGTCATCCAATATAGAATTGCTCCAAGCTAAGCACGATTAACTTTGGAGTTCCTAAGATCAAGCCACTGAAAAGGAAGGTGTACCTTGTTAGTATAGGTATTAACTTTTAATTTTTTTAAAGTCTTTCTTAACTTTAATTTCATGTCCTCAGGATCCCTCTTATTCAGTGTGATATCGGTTCATTCATGTCTCCTCCTAAACTCGGGTGTTACATGCCCACCAACTTCTCTTTGGTTCGTCTCTCAACCACATCTTACTAGAAGAGCTTCTGCTTGGTTTGTCTCCGAACCACATCTTACTCGAAGAGGTTCCGCTCTGATACCATCTGTAACGCCCCAAGCCCAGGATTCATATCAGGATTTGGAATTCAGATCTTCGACATTCCCTTACATCTCCTGCGACCTGGCGACATCATCCTTACTATCCTTAAAGACTTATTAGAATGAAAGTTCTCCCCACAAACCAACACGAGTCCTTTTAGCATGCTTTATTCTCACTCACATGCATCTTAGAAAAATTCTCACGAGGTCACCTAACATAGAATTGCTCCAAGCTAAGCATGCTGAACTTAGGAGTTCCTATGATCAAGCCACCATAAAGGAATGGGCATCTTGTTACTATAGGTATTAACTTTTAATTCTTTTAAGTCTTTCTTAACATTACGTTCATGTCCTCAGGATCCCTTTCATTTAGATGTGATATCGGTTCATTCATGTCTCCTTCCTAATCTCGGACGTTACATGCCCACCAGCTTCGGCTTGGTTTTTTCCTTGAACCACATCTTACTAGGAGAGGTTCTGCTCTGATACCATTTGTAACGCCCAAGACCCAAGATTTAGAATTTGGATCTCCGACATTCCCTTGCATCCCCTGCGACCTGGTGATCATCCTGTTGGAATTATGTCCTAAAACTCGTAATTTGTAATCATATTCTATTCAATAAAGTTGTTATTGACACTCTAATCTTAAAGCCAATAAACTAAGGACCTGAGGCTATTATATATAGTAAACTTGAACTTTATGTAGAGACATAAACGTGAATCAAGTTCGAGTATATAACCTAAATAGTCTATAGTATACGAATACGGTTGGGCACCTTATTTTGGGGACACTATGGATGTGGCCCATTTTTAGTTAGTACAAACGATGTGATCTTGAATCATTCGTGTAGAGATATGAAAGTGGGGGCATCCTATGTAAAGAGTTTACATAAGACTGGAACCATGAAATGGTCACTTTTAAGTTATAACGCCATTAACTTTGTAAAATTGACTATTTCGTTTATAGATATCCAATGAAACTTAATCTTAATCCTGAGCTAACTATGAACTTCTGTTCACACGGAATTATCCTTAGATCTGCATAGGTGAGAGCAGCTCAATGGCGCTGGCCCAATAAGCCTCACATTTCAGGGGTAAGACCGAATGGATAACTAGGCACATAGGGTGCAAGATGGAATTCACTCCTACCCGTTCTAGGGTTAGTAGATAGGTTGTTCCCTTAAGGACTGAATCCAAGTCTTGAACAAAGGGCCACACCCTCTCATTAGCCCGAGAGGGATTCAATTTAAAGGTTGGACCTTAAACCAATTGTTCAATAGGGGATCAGTGGGACTTAAGAAGAAAATATATAATCTTGGGGGTAAACGGTACTTTGACCTAGCCGAGATTATGAACAACCTGTGAAGGATTAACTTACTTATCATGGTCATATCACATGGACACAAATATATCTATAGTGAGAGGAGTGCAACTACAGGACTTTAGTGGAATGACCCGTTAGTTAATGAAGGTTGATTAACTCGATCTAAAGAGTTTAGCCAGTTAATCTCGAATTGTTGGAGTAATTCTATGTTAGGTCACCTGGTAATTTTTCTAGGATGCATGTGAGTGCGGATAAAACATGCTGAAAGGACTCGTGCTGGTTTGTGGGGAGAACTTTCACTCTAATAAGTCTTTAAGGATAGTAAGGATGATGCCGCCAGATCATATGGGATGTAGGGGAATGTCAAAGATCTGAATTCCAAATCCTAATCTGAATCCTGGGCCTGAGGCGTTACATATGGTATTAGAGCGGAACCTCTTCCAGTAAGATGTGGTTCGTGGACGAACCAATCAGAAGCTGGTGGGCATGGAACGCCCGAGTTTAGGAGGGAGACATGAATGAACTGATATCACATCTAAATGAGAGGGATCATGAGGACATGAAAATAAAGTTAAGAAAGGTTTAAAAGAATTAAAAGTTAATACATATACTAACAAGGTGCACTTTTTTTTCCGGTGGCTTGATCATAGGAACTCCAAAGTTAAGTGTGCTTAGCTTGGAGCAATTCTATGTTGGATGACCTCTTGGGAATATTCCTAGGATGCATGTGAGTGAGGACAAAGCATGCTGAAAAGACTCGTGTTGGTTTGTGAGAAGAAGTTTCACTCTAATAAGCCTTAAAGAATAGTAAGGATGAGGTTGCCAAGTCGCAGGGAATGCGGGAGAATGTTGGGGATCTGAATTCCAAATCCTAGTTAGAATCCTAGGCTTGGGGCGTTACAAAGAGATTAGATTAGAACCGAGTAAAACAATGAATTTAAAGATGGAACGTAGATCAAAAGTATCACCGGTCCAAACAGAGTCATAAAAGGTATGTAGAGAGAACAAACCTTTGTGGAAATTTATTTCTAGGGTTGGAGTACCACATAGATATTTAAGGATGTGCGTGTTTGACTGCCAATTATATTTGGTTTATGCATGAATTGACTGACACGATAATACAGAGAATGCAACATCAGGGCGAGTAAAGGTAAGGTATTGTAAGGAACCAACTAGTCTGCGATATAAGGATAGGTCAATAAATGGTGGTGCAATGGTGAAAAGATCAAGAGAAGTAGACATTGGCGTGACACAAGGTTTTTCAAAGGTCATTCCCGATGTGTGAAGAAGGTCATTGAGATATTTGGCTTGGTTAATGAAAATGCCATTAGTGGAGGAATGTATTTCAAGACCAAGAAAGTACTTTAAAAGACCAAGATAGAATATTTTTAATTCAAAAGGGCCAATTGGTTTTTTAGAAGAGATATATATGAAGAATCAGTTCTAGTGACAATGATGTCATCTACATACAAAAGTAAGTAAGTGAGAGAAGATTTAACTAATCGAAAGAATAATGAGGTATCAACGGCAAAAGCAACAAAACCCAGAGTAAATAAATACTTAAGATGTAAAGCGTTCAAACCAAGCGCAAGGGGCCTGTTTGAGGCCATAAAGACTCTTGTAGAGAAGACACACGTGATTTGGACATGTGTTATCCTGAAAGCTAGAAGCATGTAAACTGTTTCTTAGAGAATATCACGAAGAAAGGCATTTTTTACGTCTAACTGGGTCAAGGACCAATTGTATTGAGCAGCAAGAGCAAGAATAATTCGTATATGGTGGGTTTCTTGACAACAAGACAAAAAGTTTCTTCAAAATAAAAAAATTGTATCTGATGATAACCTTTCGCAACTAGTCGCGCTTCGTGACAAGCAACAGAGCCATTAAGATTATGTTTTATGTGGAAAACCCATTTACAACCAACAACATTCATAGATGGAAGTCGAGGTACTAAGGACCAAGTACCTTGTGCTAGGAAAGCATTGAATTCCTCACACATTGCAATTCGCCATTAAGGATACTTGGAGGCTTCAGTGTATGATGTGGGAGTTAGGAGAGTAGTTATGATATGAAATGCCTTTGGGTTTAAAAATATCTGATTTTGCTTGAGTTTTCATAGCATGAGTGTTATGAGAAAGAGGTGGAACTTGTATGTTGGTTACGGCAACATCTATCTCATTTCCTATATCGACTGTAGATAAAAACATGTAAAGACTGACAAATGGCATTAGTATCCATGAAAAGATGAGCAAGTAGTGTCAACAGTGGGAGGGTTAGGAGGTGGAGATTGTATATTGGGAATGAAGGAAGAGTTTGAGGGTGAATGATGTGGAATGTTTAGTAATTAAGGTGAGTATTATGCTTGGATCATAAATGGATTGAGATTGGGATGGAGAAGGAGTTACGGAGTTTGCATAGGGAAAGATTGTTTCATAAAAGATAACATGTCGTGAAACAAGGGTTTGTTTTGTTAATTGATTATAACAAATATATAGCCTTAGCTTTAAAACTGTGAGGATAACCTAAAAATATGTATTGTTTGGTTTTTGGTTCAAGTTTGTGTTTGATGTAGGACTTGAGTTGTCACACCCCATCTCGAAGACCTGCTTTCTTTTCTCGTGAGACGCAGTTCGACTTGAGCATCCTTGACACGGTCAAACGCGAAAGATACTCGTCTTAACTTCCTTAACTTAGCTTAATCGCCAAAACACTTAACAAAAATACCATAGGCGATATAAAACTTAACGCGAAAAAGATAAAACAAACTTTAACTTTTATTACTAACAAGGCATTTAGTACAAGAATATACAGATACAATACTTAACCAGAATACAAACAATACACTTAAGCTTATAACTAAACACTTGACAACTTTTCACCTGGTAAGCCCAAACTTCCCTATTCTCTTGGCCTCAACGCCTAATTTTAAAGAATAAGTATAAAAGACTTAGTGAGGTTTTATGAAATCATTTTCTCAATACCTTTTCATGAACATCATTTCAAAAACTAATTCAACAGAACAAGATAACATATCAAATCATGTAAGTATATCATTTCGCATAACACATATTTTGTATAAATGAATCATCTCAAATAAACACACATTAGTTAACAGTTATTCCTTTCGCCAAGAATCCCAAATCATCCTCTACACTAGGTCATGTAACTTCGCGTTTACACGACTGAGATTATCATCATCCGATGATATTCAAATTCGTCTTTGTTGCTCAAGATGAGACGCAATGCACAACTTTTATACATTGAACCTTCTCCATCACCACGTAGTCCCGTTCACTCATGGTGGCCTTTACTCTTTATGTGCACATAAAAGTTAGCCTCATCTCAAGAAAACAACTAATGGTTTGGAAACCATTTCATAGTATTGAAATTATAATCATCACATCAAGCTTTAACATTATAAATCATGCTTGAAAACATATAGACTTTGCAGTGAAATCTCTTTTGAAACACTTCTTAGTTGAATTCATCTTTCAAATTAGTAAAGAGAAATCATAATAAAGATTTTAACATGAAAGCTTTTAAGAGAGATATTCACAAAATTTTTAAGAAAAAAAACACTCACAAACACTTTACTAAAAAGTTTCTCTTCTTCTCACATAGCCTTTCTTATGAAACAACTTAATAGTAACTCAACACTTTCCTTTTCTTCTTCTTGCAAGAATAATTTGGCAGCACTTCAGCTCTTGAAAAATTTCCAAAAATATACTTAAACCAGCTTAGTCATTATTAAACTCTTCTTAGTTCACCAACTCTTGCTTCTTAATGGAGCACGTTTAAACTTAATATGTGTCCTTAATCATGCTTAGCTCGAACTCCACACGTGGCACATTAATCACACTTAGGAAAAAGTCTCCAAACTTTCCTTATTTCTTCTCCTCGCCAAACCTCATTCTGCGAAGAACCTTACTCACCCAACCTTTCTTACAAACATCCTTATCATGTGGTTACACTTTTACCCCAAGAAATCTTCCTTGCGAACTAACCAACCTTTCCTCACATAGAACTCTTCCCGCAAACTTACACTTAAACTTCAAGGCTTCCTCGTAGACTTCTTAAGACAACTTCTTAGCTCACGGTTAAATTTCTTATTTTTCTCACAAAATCCTTCTCCGTAAAATACTTTATTCTTCTCGCGAAGACCATTTTAAAATGTCAGTCCGGAACACTTAGCCAAAGCTTTCACTTCTTAACTTAAATTTTATGTACGGGTTTTACATGATCGGATGAGGATAACATGCACACCCAAGAACTTTTAAATTATAGAAATAGGAGTATAGTCAAAAAGCATTTCAAATGGTGATAACATTTTATGTGAGGAAGAGGACATTCGATTAATAAGAAAAACTGCAGTAAAGAAAGCGTAAGGCCAAAATTCAATAGGAACAAAGGAATGAAAAATTAGAGACATTGTAATTTCAGCGATGTGACGATGTTTACGTTCGATGATGTCGTTTTTCTCAGGCATATAAGGGCATAATTTTTTGTGAGAACGAAATACCTTTGGAATAAAAAAAAAAGATTGTAAAGAGGTGTTGCAAAATTTTCCACCACCATTCGATTGAAATTTTTTCATCTTTTCAGAGATTTGATTTTCAACAAAGGGAACAATTTTTTTAATAATAGAAGGAACATCTGATTTGCATGCAATAGGAAAGAGCCAAGTAAATTTGCTGAAATTGTCAATAAAACTAACATAATATCGATTTCTATTAGAAGAAATTATTATAGAGGGTCCCCATACATTGCTGTGAACAAGTTCAAGTGGTGTAAGAGTAGATAAAGACATATGAAAATGTAATTTTGTCGTTTTTGCTTTTAAACAACTAATTCAATTGCAAGTAGAAAGAGAAAAAGACATAGATAGACCAATGCGAGATAAAATAGATCTAAGAATCTTTGGAGCAGGATGACCAAAACGAAGATGCCATAAAGATGAACCCACTTGTTTTGCATGAAAATTAAAAGTTTGGGAATACATGGTAGGTGTGGATAGAGTAGAAGTACTGGGAATAGGATAGAGACCATTGATGCCTTCACCAGTATATAGAGTTCGCCTAGTGACTTTATCCATTGTCAAGACAAACTTTATGAACAGATAAGAGATTTGCAGCAAGTTGAGGAGCATGAAGTATTTTGGAAAGATTAAAGGTATGAGAGGGAGTTGACAGTTAACCACTGTGGTGTTTTGGAAATTTAATGGTTGGTCTTTTCTCACTTTGACATTTTCCTCACCATTATAATTATTGGATAAGTTAAGATTTGTCAACTTATTTGTCATATGAACATTACATCCAATGTCATATAATCAGAAATTATTGCATGTCCACCAGAATATTGAGAATTCATAGAGTTTACAGTCATTACTGCTAATTGAGAGGGTGGATATCGGTCTTGATAATAGAAATTCATGCGATTATAGTAATCAAGAGCTCCACGTCCTTGTTTCTGACATATTTTGACAAAGTATGTGGCCAACAGGTCCATAGATTGCTTCAGACCCAAAACCAGGCCCATGTGTAGGTGTAGATCCAATGAGGCCATGCTGATGGGGATTAAGTTGGCCTGTGAAATTGGATGATGGGCGAAATGGGCAAAAAATGTGACTGGGCCAAAAGGAGTTTGACTAGGCATTACTTTCATATCCACGCGAACCACTTCCTGATCTACCAGACCCACTTCCTGGTTCACCGACCTGTGAAAATTAGAATAATTTGAAGGGAGAATTCAAATTAGGGTTACCAGATCTCTTTCCTTGTTCATGGCTGCCATGATTTTGAGATTGAGTCGAACGCTGCCATGGTTGTGGGAATGGTTTCAATGGCGAAAGTCTTGACAATGGTTGATTCTTTCTAAATGAGTAAGGTATGGAGTTCTTCAAGGGAGATAGTGTCGCTGCGAGTTCGAATGGATGAACGAAAGACATTGAAGACAGCGAGGAGACCATTTAAAGTGTGAACAAGGATTTCTTCATTTTCTAGAGAGACAAATGCAGCAGCAAGCTTGTCAATGAGGGCTTTAATGTGAGAGGTATATTGTTCAATGGTTTCAGAAGGGTTTTTTTTATGTTATAAAGTGCAGATCATAAGTTAAGGATGTTGGATCTGGTATTGGAGGAGTATCGTTTTTCTAGAGAAAGCCACAAGTCTTTGGAGGAGACTAAGCCGACAACATGGGCAAGGGAAGAGGATGACAAAGTAGCATTTATTAAAGAGATGAGAGCTTGGTCACAAGAAAGCCATTAGAGATAATTAGGATTGATTCTAGAAGTGGTTCCAGCAGTTGGTGATGGTAGATGGTTTGGAGGACAGGGAAGAGAAACATCAATATGACAAAAAAGGGAATGAGTTTTGAGTATGAAGGAGACTTGATACTTCCAGAGTACATAATTACTAGAGTCCAAACGGATAGGCACGAGATTGCAAATAATGTTGGACAGCAAGAAGAGAGTGGAGGTGGGAAGAGATGGTTTCCTTTAAGGTGAGCATTATGTGGAAATGGAATAAGATTAGGAACAGGATGTGGCCATTTGAAGAAGTAAGGTATGTAAAAAAAATTAATTTGAAGATTCCTATGATACCATGTAAAACTCTAATTAACAAAGGTAATTTGTATTGCTTGATTCTTCTCATTGATATGTAATAGTATTTATACAAGTTACAAAAATGTGAATATGGTAAAATATAATCAAATCAATTTACAATTAGAAGCTTAATAAAGGGGAGAATATTAAGGAGAGATCTGTGGATCTATTATCTTCTAATAGTTTTGAGCTTGGAGGTGTTTGGGCTTCTACCTTGTCGTGTGCTTTACTTTGTGACTTGGCCTCAGGTTGCAGATTGTCCCCTCTTTGTTTGCATAATATATTTGTATTCAGAAAAAGTTAGTTTTAAATCTCAACAAGTTGGTTATGGGGTTTGATAAATACTATATTACTGTGTTTTACACATAATAACCAAATAAACCAGATATTAAAATTAATTTTTCGTAATAATTTAAAATATTTATTGGGTAAAAAGCTTCATTTTTTTTAAAAAAAAATCAATATGGGAGGAAAATACAAGATATATAATATAAATGTTAGTTGTGAATTGAAAAAAATTCAAATTAAATTTTAAAATGATTAAAAATTAAAATATAATTTTTAAAAATCTAGCTAATTTTAAAAATGACGTAAAACTAGTGTGGGTTACAAAAGTAATTTTAGTAAATTTAATAAAAATTTGTTTTACCAGGCACAAAATACAGTTAAAATTCTTTTAAATCAGTCCTAACACTGCTAAAGTTAACCCAAAATGCTCCCAAAAATAATTTCTTTTTAAAAAAGACGAAAAACGAAAAAGAAAAAGGGATGCAAGGAGGCCCCCATTGAAATTTTTTTAACTTACAACGTAGAATAGGAGATGATTCATTGGTGTATGTGGGGGTCAAGCATCTTACTTTCCTTTCTTTTATTTTTTTCGTTTTTTTTTTTCTTTTTCTTCCTTTATATGCCCATCATATTACAAATAAGATTGAAAAGTTTCAAACCAAAATAACTCTTATCAAACATCTAGGAATTTCCAAAATTGTCAAAATTACATATACATATTTACACGAGATTGTATTTCATGGAACATTCCTTAAAAGTAAAATATCAACTTATATAATAAAGTTGATCATTTAAATTAGCAACAATTTTATATGATAATAAGACATCGTGGGTTTTCGAAAAAGTTCTCTTGAAGTGGAACTTTTCAATGACATAGGGCCTCTTAATTTGAGACTTTATGGTGACAACTAGCTGTAAATTAAATCTTTATTTGTATGCCACTTTCATTTGATTGTTGTTCCAATAACAGAAGGCATATCCCTTAAAAAATTCTTCTATTTTCCTTTGATTTGAATCAATTCTTTTGCAGCCCACGTGCATCTAAATATTAGGATTGGTAGATCTGTCCTAGCAAATATAGTACATGAGTAAGCTGAAAAACAATTACAAATACACCATAAAGTATGGTAAATATACATCAATTTGTTACTAACAACGACTCTCAATAAATCCTCCTAAACTTTGGTTTTGATTTCACCAAAGAGATATCGTGCCTATGATTATCCTCTTATCTTTTAACTCAATAATGTAGGCCATTTCCAATACAAATTATTTACGATTCAATTAAAATAGTCTCATTTGAATCATATAAATCATATATATAGGAATATTTTAGCAATAACACAATCATAAGAATAATATAAAAATATAGCATAACTATGTGTAAATATCGCAAATTTTGACCAATCAACTTGTAATTTTCCTTAAATTTCAAGTTTATTCACATGTTCATAATTGATAACAACTATCAGTGGTAGCAATTGATAGCACATTTCTTAAGTTGAAGCATATCATTGATATTAGTTATTAGTGAGGCAACTGATAGCACATTTCTCAAATTAAAATTTATCATTGATAGCAAAACTACTAGTAACAGCAACCAATGATAGTAATTGAAAACATATTTCTCGAATTGAAAGTTATTGCTAATGGAAGCTGTTGATGGTATTCTTTGATAACAGCTACCAGTGATAGCAAACAGATAGTCGTTATAAGTTTTTATTTTAGGCGTGAATTTTTTAATCATTGTATTTACCATTTTTGTGCTGTACATACATTTATTTTATCCTTAATGGTATATATCCTATTAAATTTGGTTTAAATGTCGTTATTATAAAAAACCATTAATTGAGGAGCATATGTACTTGACTCCTTGATAGATCCGCTTGGACTAATTTTTTTTTCTATAATATCCATTGCTAAGATAGTTTTCTTTGACATTAATTTTAATTTATGGGGTATTTTAAAAAACAGAACAAAGCAGTAAAATATTTACACCCTATAAAATACTGTAGAGAGATTTCAAATTTAAAATTCTTATTCTTTTATATATACATATAATATATAAAGAGACAATCGTAAGATTGAACAAAAACATTTTTAAAAAATTAAGCTCATCCCCCAAAATTTTTGCAAAAATAGCAAAGTCGGATGCTCAACCCAATCTAAAAGAGGAATTAAAAGTGAAAAGTCTAAAATACTCTTCTTGGATCACATATTTACGCATGAAAGTTTGATTGTCATGTGATTGTTATCTGATTGTTACCTGATTACCTTCTACTTTTTTTCTTCCGTTTTAGTTAATTTTCTGAGATAGTTATTTGATTACTATCTAATTATTGTTTAATTATCTTTTAATTTTTCTTTTTTTTCAATTTTAGTTAGTCTTTGAGATAGTCAATTAATTAACTTATAATTGTCATTTGATTACTTTTTTTTTTTTTGTCATAACACAACTTTTGATATTTTGATTGTCATCTCATTAACTTCTATTCTTTGACATGTCTAATTGTTATTTGATATTGATTGTTATCACATTGCTACTTATTTATTTGTTATCTGATGGTTGTTACTTTGGTTGGTGTTTGATATATATAGTATATTTATTTGTTTTCTTAACTTCATGTTACTTCAGTTTTCTTTTGCCTACATCAAATGTAAAATCATCATATACTCAAGATTTGACAAAAAAAAGTTGAACTTTTTAAGTACCAAAGCTTGATGATTGCTAACTAGAAAATAAAAAGGGATTCATGCTGCGTGATTTATAATATACAATAGATAGCTATTCTAATAACCATTTGATTTTCAACTAATAATTACCGTATACAATCCTTTTAAATTTTGTCAATTACTTAGTCATCCAATTGACTTATTATTCTCATGTAATTACTTTATATTCTTTTTCACATCATTTATAATTTTAATAAAAATCAGAAAATAATCACTTGACAATAAAAAAAAAATCACAAAGTAAACCATACCTAATATCTAACAAAAATAACATAAAAAATATTCGAATAACAATTAAAAAAGAAATCATAATATACGTAATATTATGCAATTAAAAGCAACCACATGACAATAAGATAGAAATAGATAACAATCACACAACAATCAAATAGAAATCAAATAGCAATCACATATATTAAGTGAAAATTAATCTGGATTTTGGATATTTCCTCCTCTGCGCTCGTAATTATAATGGACCATTTGCATTTTAAGTATATAATATGTTCCTTCTTGGGATGCTTCTAATTTTTCTTTCGTATTTGGAGGAGGGGAGGGATTTGATGGGTAGGTTTATTTTTGCAGTCTTGTTGTGCTTCAAGCATTTATTTGATGTTGCTACACCTGTTTATGTTCTTCATTTGTTGAGGCATTACTCTTGGGAGGATTTGTAAGAGGTTTTAGGTGGCTTGCAATTTTTTTGTGAATTTGTTACTAAGCACATATCACCAACAAATCTTAGGAGGAGATGATAAAAAAGAACATAATAAAGGAAAAATACTGCTCCAAAAACCTCCATTGGAGTGACCTCTACTAGATTCAATACTTCTTATGCTGAAGCATCCTCTCTTTTGTTTGATAACCAAACCATGATTTTCTAGAACAAATGATTTGTCTTCCCACTACTAAACAAAACACATGAGAAGAATGGACCTTTAATGGACCCCAACCATTCCCACCCCTACTTCTTTGTGAGTTTTGTTCCTCAGCAGTGAAAGAGTTTTGTTCCCACCCCTAGTCTTTTTGTATCTCCTATTCATTGTTGGAGACTTCGTCGTGCTACTGCAATCGTAGATTGAAGCCTAGCAGCTATACGACTCTATCTCTTGTTTGTTCCTTGTGTCGTCGCTGGAGTCTGCGAGCCGTTGTCGCTGTCAACTCTAAAATTTTGTTCGCCGTCAAAGTTGAGCCGCGGTCGTTGAAGGGGTTTCATTGGATTATAGTGACTAAAAAAGCATCCATGAAATTTTCTCTTGAAAAATGCAAAAGTTAGCTCTCTCTCTAGGTGTAGTGTGCAACATCCAGTTTTCCTACTTTTTAGGTTTCTTACAATTCAAGCCCTAAAAGAGTAATAGTATAATAATTTCAAAATTATGATTAATGTAGTTTACTCTATTACCCTCAAATATAAAAATCCTTTCAATATTATTAAATAATTTTGCTATAGAAGCAAATTTAAAAAGTTTCAGTCTGCAAATATTCAAGCATATTTTGCTATTCACGTATAATAGAAAATAAACCTATAATTACTTTTTTTTTTAAAATTTATTCTAAATGACAATACCTATTAAAAATATTTAGAAGACAGCGAATAAACTCAGAAATCTAACTTTTTTCCCATAATAATGAGTATTTCTAATGATTATTCAATAGTATTTCTAAAATATTTTATAAAAAATATAGTGTGATGATAATATCCACAAAATTTATTAAGAAAAACTATGTTTGTCATTTTTTTAATTAAAAAATTTATATTAAAAAATATTCTAAAAATTAGATTGAATAACACCAGTTTTCATGTTGTATTAAAATGGATTGAGATGAATTTAGCTCAACAGTAATTGGAGATTTAATCTCTCATCAACACTATTTTTTTGTATTAAAAATAAAATTTTAAAAACTATAATTTATTTTGAACTTCGATGTGAGTGTCAGGACCATCTTACATATTGCACGTCAACTAATTTTTATGAGAAAACCTATCAAACAATATAACATTTGAGAGTAAAAAAATTCTATACAACATTAAATCTTAAATAATGAACATATAGTATTAACTATGGTTGGATTGTGACCTAATGAATTACTTGACCAACATATGTATGGTGAAAAAGGAGTTATATATATCAATGGCAAGCCCCTTATCATTGTGCCACACTTTACTTTTCCATCACAATGGATTCAAATATCTCTCAATTAGAATCCCAAGAGCAAGCACCCAATGAAGCACTTCCTTTTCTCCACGCTTCCAAATTAACCCATAAAACCCTATTCGTACAATCCAAATTTATTTGGCCAAAAGGGGATTTAGTAGAAGCTTATGAAAAGCTAAGTGAACCACATGTGGATCTTGAGGGCTTCCTCAAGGGCGATAAAAAGGCAACCCTTGAAGCTTCCAAGCTTGTGAGGAAAGCCTGCTTGAAACATGGCTTCTTCCAAGTTACTAACCATGGCGTCGATCAAAATCTCTTGGCCACTGCCCTTCACGAAATGGGACCTATTTTTAACCTTCCTTTTAACGTTAAGACGAGGGCCTCTCAATCCCACCCTGGCAAAATGTGGGGCTTTTCTACTGCTCATTCAAATCGCTTTTCTTCAAAGCTGCCATGGAAGGAAACTTTCTCTTTTGGGTTTGACCATTGCAATAGCTTCAATAATGAACCATCTGTTGTTGATTTCTTCTCTTCCACTCTGGGCAAGGAATTTAAAGAAATTGGGTATGGTATTCAAACCCCTATATCTCAAATTAAAAACTAATAAATTTTGGAAAAAAACATGCATCTGTTTGTTGCATGATACATTTTTTTTTTCTTTAGAAGTTGTTTTTATTTTTTATTATATATTTTCAGTGTGATGCAGAAAGATTATACACAATATTGATAAAAGACTTTAGGAAAAAAGTACGAATTTTAAGAAAATTTATATTTTTATCCTAAAATTTATATCAAAATGTTAAACTTTTAATTAACTAAAATTTGATGATATTTTAGTTTTTAGGTTTTCAAATGTTACCAATTTATTTTGGAGATTTGATTTTCTCTCCAATTTTAAACCTTTGACTTCAAATTTAATTCGAAATAATTATGGGTGAAGTTCTAAAATTAATTTTAAATAGAGATAAAAAATTGTGAACTTAATTAATTATAATTTTTTCAAATTAATTAATATAGCTGATTAATACTAAAGATTGAGAGGAAGTAAATAGTGAAAAATTTAGGTGTATGCAAAATGTAAATCTTGAAATTTATGGTTTAAATTGAAATAAAACTAGAAAATGATTTGGAGAAACTTGAACAATGAACAGGGTTATATATGAAAAGTACTGCGAAGCAATGAGGGACCTTTCACTAGCATTAACCGAGCTCTTGGGAATAAGCTTGGGATTGGAGAGATCTCATTTTCGCAAGTTTTTCGAAGATGGAAGCTCCATAATGCGATTGAACAGCTACCCAATTTGCGAACAAGGCGGCGTGGCCCTCGGTACTGGGCCTCATTGCGATCCAACAGCCTTGACCATCCTCCACCAGGACCAGGTCGGTGGGCTCGAAGTCTTTGCCAACAACCAATGGCACTCCGTTCCTCCCTCTCCTAACGCACTCGTTGTTAACATTGGTGATCTTTTCATGGTTAGTTACTCAAACAAATTACAAAATCAAACACTTTATTCTCCCTCCCTCTCTCTCTACATCACATCTTCCTTTACATCATCTCAAGAGCTTCCATCTTCAAAAAAATATTTAACTGCATCTTCGGTTACACTTATTTTTCTTCAATCACAATTCGTCACGTAATCAATTAACATCTATCTTTAAATCTCTTTTAATTTTTTTTATGTATGATAAAAGTGAGATGCATAGAGATAGGTGTATCTTGAAATGCACTAGTATTGCACTTTTAAAAATAATAATAAAAAAAGAGATTTTAAGAATCCATATTACTTTCTAAACACTTAAAATTGGATTTTAAAAATAACTTAAAATTGAATAAAATTTATAGCTGAAACAAACAACTGTTTGGAAGTTTAGCTTTCAAAAATAGAAAAGACAATGTGAAATGGTTGTCCGATGCAGGCTTAAATTATCACTCAATGGAACTGTATAAGTTTAATTGATGAATTAGGGTAAAACTAAAAGTTTTTTTAATCAATTATAAAGGAGAAAAGGGAAATGCAACAATGTTAAATAAATAGTATACCCAAAAGTCATAGGTCCCAATAAGTTTAAGGGTTATTGTATTGAGAAGTGCTTTTGGTAATAATAATTAATTGCAGAGCAACGTCTATACAAAAATTATAATTAGAGCAAAATTTATTCATGAAACTTATGCTCCACAAGTGAATACGGTGTATCACAACAAAACTTAATCTAAATTTTGTTATATCTTCAAATTATTTTGTATTGTGTTATATCCAAAGAGTATATTTAATTTATGTTCCTACATTTAGTTACATCAATTAAAAAATTGACATTCTCAATTATACAGAGCATAAAATTTTGGTCTACCAAGTAAAAATATCATATTAAAACAAAATTTCTACCTTTACAGGAAGTTAAATAAACCATCCATTCACCGAAAAATTTAACACTGAATATGAGATTATAGAATATAGTTTGGTAAATTATTTTGTGTAGGCACAGTGTAATGGAGAATACAAAAGCTGCGTGCATAGGGCGGTGGTGAACAACTACAAGAAGAGGAGGTCGTTGGCATTCTTCCTTTGTCCAAAGAAAAACAAGGTAGTGAGGCCGCCAGAGAAACTTGTCGCTGACGACGAGTCCAGAAAGTATCCGGATTTTTCGTGGTCTGAGCTGCTTGAATTCACACAAAAACACTACAGAGCCGATGCAGCAACACTTCAAAACTTCACCAAATGGGTCATGTCTTCGAGGCCATGTGGTCATTAATGGCTATGGATTCTTCATTTTATTCGTCGGCTAATGATAGCTTTTATCAGCTGTTTTGTTTGGTTAAGTGTGAAGTTTGGATTAGTAATAATTGGTTACGAACTATATTTTGTACTAATTTAAGATTTAAGAGATTCAAATAATTGTGAGTGAAATAGTGGATGATATGTTGAATTTCTAATTCTGTTTAATATTTATATTACTACTACTTGTAAATCATTGACTTTATAAGAAATACTTTTTTCGATTATTAAATGAACATTTAGTTTTTAGTTCAAATTTCTCCTATCCCTTCCGCATGCTAAAAGAATATATTGTACTAAAAGTCCATTATAAAATTACATTAAAACCCAATTGGGAAAATAAAAGGAGAATAGAAAAACTTTGGCCTGTTTGATTCGTGATCCAAAAATTGTTAATAAAAATAAAAATTTATTTTTCACGGTATTGAAAAACATGCATTCTTGGTTTCAATTTACATTTTTTCAAATTTGAATTGAAAATTGAAAATTTGTATTTGATTATGAATTTGGAAATGCAATAACCTATCATGTTCATAGTTTCTGACAAAAAATTTAAAAACAAAGAAGATAATTTGTTGTTTTTGAAAATGAAATATCTCAAGAGTTGTTTTTAAAAAACAAGAAAGCATGTTTTGATTGGGATCTTTTAAAAAATAGAAAAAAGTCGCAAAATATTTACACATTATAGAACAATTTCGAAAACGGAAATAGCTTACAAGCTCACAATGAAAAATTTCAAAAATGCCCCATGATTAATTGGAATCCAGAGCGCATAAATATTTGAAAAACGATAGATTAAATTTGGCTATTCTTCCCTATACGATAGTTTATATTTTATTGTTTAGATTTGGGTAGCCAAATCTAAACGATTTTTTTCAAGATTTTTTTGGTACGCGATCGTTTAGATTTGGCATAGGATTTTTAATTTAATAGTTTATATTTTGGTAGCCAATTAATCCAAATGATTTTTTTCAAGATTTTGTAATACGCAATCGTTTAGATTAGGCACGATCGTTTACATTTGTTACACGATCGTTTACATTTGATCATTTAAATTAGGGTAGCCAAATCTCAACGATCGTTTACAATTGATCATTTAGATTTGGATTACGATCATTTAGATTTGACTGCTTTTGTACACGATCGTTTACATTTGGTAATCTAATATCCCAACGAAGTTTTTTCACGATCTTTTATATTTGTCACACGATCTTAAAAAACCAAATAACAGTTTGAAAGAAAAAATAGCACGATCTTGAACTAAATAACAGTTTGAAAAAAATATAAAAAAATTATCGAAAAAATTAGAAAAAGACGATGGAAAGAAAAAGAAAAATTGCAAAAAAAAAAAAGAAGAAAAGAAAGGGCAAATGGAAATATTTAAAAAAAAAAATTGGAGAAGAAGAGAAAAAGACGATGGAAAGAAAAAATATCACAGAAGAGGAAAAAAAAAATTTGAGAAGAGAAGAAAGACAATGATAAGGGAGCGCAACCCTAAATTTTTCTTAAAAAAATGGTAAACTTCATGGATTTTTTCAATTTGTAACACATGTCTTAAATATTTTATCTGATGTTCTATTAACGAAAGTTAACCTTTTAATTGGTTTTCCTTGTACTTTTTTTAATATAAAAACAAAAATCGATCTTCAACGGGAACTTAAATAGTTATCTAATTACTTTAAGAGGTTTCAAAAAATCAGGCTTTTTTTTATTATTATTTTGGTTAGAAATTATTTTAAATTTTACAATTTTAAAAGATGAACATAATTTCATAATTTTGCTTGCCTTATATATTTTGCCAATGAATTATATTAGTATTAAAAAGGAAATTAATTAGGATAATTTACATAAATATATGAAACTAAAAAATATTTACAGTCCATGTTATAACAAAAAAAAAAAAAAAAAATTGCATGAGATGACAACAAAATTTAGAAAAAAAAAAATCCATAACACATTTTTTTTGCATATTGCAATGATGACAAGTAATTAGATATATCAGAGGATTATTAAAGGGCTATTCACTTTTAAATTTTCTACTTCTGTAATTTATATATAAAAGAGAAATTGCATCAGATGACAAAAAAATTAGAAAAAAACAGCTTATAGCGCATCTTTTTTACATATTGCAAACATGACAAAAATGACAAGTAATTAGGTATTTCAGACGACTATCAGAGGGTATAAAAGGGCTATCAGAAGGTTATCCGCTTTTAAATTTGCTACTTTTGCAATTTAGAAAATGTAGTGACATGCGCCTATTATCATAAATTTTTTTTGCTATTTTTGCAAACGTCCTAAAACAAAAGCCCATGAAGTTTATAAAATATTTGTATAATTTTCTGATTATTATGAATGATTTGTCACTTCTTTTCTTCTTCTTCATTTTTTGTGACTTCTTCTCTTCTAGATGTTTTTTGTGAGGCCCAGATCCGAGAAATGCACTCCTGTTGAAGCAAAGAGGCGCTAAGGAGTAGGATGATCCTCCTGAAATGAAAAGATTGATCATTCTAAAGATAAAATTTAAACGAAAGGAAGTTGCGTTGAGAAAGTTGGTGCGGCAAAGGAGTTTTATAGCAAGAAGAGTTAAGCGATTGGGCGAAGTGACCTGAAGAGAAGTTGGGAATGAAGAAGGTGGTTGTAGCTTGTCACAAGGAAGAAAAGGCGAGAAAAAGTAATTTAGCTTACTGAGAAGATAAGGCGAGCAAAAGTTTGGCTTTTCAGGATGATAAGATTTGCGTCTCGAGGAAATGTCAAATCAAAAGATTCATCGTTGGCTTACATGTCGAGTTTGGTTTTGCTGTATAGTGCGTCAAAGCGGTAAGATGACATGTGTAAAGTTATAATTCAGAACTGGCAGACATAGAGAGTAACCAATCTAAAGGATTAGTATAAATAAAAGCCAGAACCTAAGAGAATATTGTTGTTATTTGGAAGTTTTGTTGAGAGAGAGTAAATAGTTGAGTTGTGCTATATTGAGAGAGTTATAGGCGATGAAAGGCGTTCGAGGAAAAAAGAGGACCAGAAGCTTGTGTGAGTGACTTTCTTAAACTCTACCCTCTTGCTTGAGTGACCTTCTTAAAGTAAACACTCTTGCATGGGTGGTCTTTCTTAACACTCCTACAAAGATGGTTTGTAAGCTAATGTTTTCTAAACATTTTCTTAAATTGATCCTTCCAAGTCTGAGTTATGCATAACACGTTCTGTATCTCTGTGTTATTATTATTGTTGTTGTTGTTGTTTGAAAAGAGAAAATGATTGCTTTCAATGTGCTGATTGTGGTGAATGCGTGCAAACCATTAGCCTTATTCCTATCAAGTGAGCAGTGCTTGAATAGCTAGCGTCCTATATGGAAGGTCGATGCAACAAGAAAGGAAAAATGAATTAGAAAATTTTCTAGATGTTGTGGATGGAGTGAATGTCACAATAGCTCAATCGTAAGGTATTGGCGAGAGTGAATAATCATAGTAGGCTTGGTGAGATATTTATTATTAACCATACATACTATATTGATGGTACACCTATGTTTTATACTTCAAATATAATCGTTGAAATCAAAGTTTGATCGAGTATGATACACTAAAAATGTATATAAAATCTTTTCAATAATATAAATTGATGAACTTAATTATGTTCCAGTTAGAAAGAGATTGTTTGGGCGGCAGAAGCTGTTAATACGCTTAGTATATGTTTCATTTTGAGTTCATTATGATCTACTATTAAAACACTAATAATCTACTTGTAATTCTATTTTGAATTAGTATTATTTATATTCAATTGAGATATCGATGTTATACTTTAAATAATTTATATTTGATATATCATCAATATCACTGTTATAATTCTTTCCTTTCTAAATCAGGTATATCAATAAATTAATATATGAAATATGATTTTGTTTTAGTAAAACGAGATGTTTATTATATAATTGATATATCAAATAAAATTAATGAGTCTTTCAAAAATATAACAAAGCGGCGCAGATATTTACACTATATAGAACTATTTCAAAAACGAAAATACTAAAAATGTCTCATGATTAATTGGCCCCCATCGTGCGTAATATATTTGGTAAACAATAGTTTGGATTTGACTATTCTTTCCTACACAATCGTTTGGTAGATAGGGCTATTCTTTGGTATACGATCATTTAGATTTAATCGTTTGAAGGTGGCCAAATCTCAACGATTTTTTTTTCCAAGTTTTTCTGGTACATATCGTTTAAATTTGGTACACAATCATGTATATTTGGTACACAATCCTTTAGATTTAATCGTTTAAATTTGGCTACATATATATAAACGATTTTTTAAGATTATTTGATACACTATCGTTTAGATTTGACTATTATTCTATACGATCATTTAGATTTGGCTATTTGATGCCTCAATAATTTTTTTCATGATATTTTATTATTTGGCATAGGATATTAAACAAGCAAATTACAGTTTGAAAAAATAAATAGATTTTTTATATTTGGTACACGATCTTGAACCAAATAACAGTTTAAAAAAATTGAAAAAAATAAAAAGAAAAAGTGCAAAAGAAGAGAAAAAAATGATGGAAAAAAAAAGGATAGCAGAAGAGAAAGAGAATAAAGATGATGAAAAGGAAGGACAAACATGGAATATTTAAAAAAATGGGCAACTTCATAACCTTTTCATTTTGTTAGATAGGATCGTAAATATTTTGTCAGTTGGTTATATTTATGAAAATTAACTTAAAATTAACTTATATACCAATAAAATTATATAGAAAAAAACAAAATAAATAGATTAACTAATATATTTTATATTTTTTGTATTATAAGAAAAAATTAATACATTTAACATGTACTTTGCAATATCAAAGTTGAACTAAAATGAAAATAACTATATATATATAAATATATTATTTGATCAGGGTAAACATTATTTTTTTTCTAGTTTAATTTACATAATATAACAAAACCCAAAAATATTTACAACCCGTGTAACAAAAAACAAAAGTCCATGAAGTCGATAAAATATTTTCATAATTTTTGCAGATTTGTGCTTACATCACTTCTCTTTCTTCTTCTTTCTTCTTTGCGATCTCTTCTCTTCCAAATTTTTTCATCTCTTCATCCAGAATTTCTTTTTTTTTTTAAATGGTTTATTCTTTTGTTTAATTCTCCTATTTCATCTTCATTATTTTGACAAGCATCTTTGAAGCTATTTCATGATTGTTTCAATATTCTTCTTCATCTTCCTTATATTCACGAATATCAAGATCATTTAAATATTATTTTAAATGATCAACGCGATCATTTACCATGGTCAACACAATCATTTAAATTTGAAGCGTTTTTTTCATAGTTTAAAACTAAACAACACGATCGTGTTGACATGATCAACATGATTGTTTACCACTGTCAACACGACCGTTTACCATGGTCAACATAATCGTTTAAATTTGAATCTATTTTTCTTTCATTGAAAAAGAACTACATGATCGTGTTGATATGATCTAAATGATCGCTTACCATCACTACAAGAAATTGTATTTTTAGTGGCACACAAAAAACGTCACTAAAACGTAAAACACATCGTAAAGCCCTTTGTCGCTAGACTATCACTAAATCCATGTCCCTAAAAGTTTTAGCGATGCAAAAGATATACTTTTAGTGATGTTTCCGTGTTACTAAAAGCTTACTTTTAGTAAAACATGTTGTCACTATTTTTTTTATAGTGATGTATTGCACTCGCCACTAAAGGTGATGTTTTAGTGATAAATAATGTTGTTGCTAAATTTTAATTTGGGACAGTTACAAATATCTTTTGCAACGTATTGCAGTGCGCTACTAAAAATACCTACAGTTTTTTTTAAAAAAAAACCAATGCTTTTGTGACATTATTGAAAATGCCAGTAAAAGTATTTTTATAATGATCCAACTCTTTATATTAAGCTGAGATCATTAGTTTAAATTAAATAAAAACTTTCTAAAGTAAATAAAATAAGATACTAAATCTTTCAATAAAAACCTCGAATACTTATTTATAAATAATAAATAAATTATGCAGAAATAAAAGTAAACGTCAAATACTAGCTAGTCCGAGTCCTATTTAAAATAATAAGAAAATATCATAGGAGTACTCCCGAGTTTTGAAATTTTAAATAATATACTAAAAACTTAAAGGCGGAAGCAATCATAAACTTTTTCCTATGGCGAACAACGATCACTTCTTGTCATTCGCAAGCTTTCCTCTACCTCTATCTTTGCTTGAAAAATTAAACATTGAAAGAGTGAATATAAACATATACTCAGTAAATGACTCACTACTAGTCTCGCTAGGTGTCTGTTAACTTCTCGTTAGGGTACTATAAGAAAGTACCTCATAACTATTGTGCTCACGAATGCACGCTAATCTAATGATCCCGAAGGAACACATCTGATCTTCGGTGATTCCGAAGGAACACCTAAGACAAATTGGTCTTCGACGACTCGAAAGAACGTCTAAGAGAATTGAGCTAAAAGTGACTCCGTCAAATCACTCAAAAGAGTTAGCCACACAAACATAAATAGGTGGTGATCCTGAGGGGCATCCATGTGGGTATGACCCTAACAGACAAAATTAACATAACACCATAGTCTATAATTAACATGTAACATATCATAAATATCATATCTCAATCATAATATATCTCAATCATCACATATCTAAGTCATAGCAAGTCTCATTCATGACATGTCTCATTCATAACATATATGAGTCATACATAACGGTCATCTATGTAGCCATTTATATTAGTCATCCCTAACAACCACATTATGCATCCTAGTTATATTAATGTATAATAAGGAAAACATACATGCAAGCTCTTCAATATACTGTCGAAGGTCTAATAGTAAAATTCTTACCTCGAGATTAGCTGAACAAAAATTGTTCCTAACAGTCACAACTTCCCAAAGTAGACAAAATAATCCTAAACATAAACGTAACTGAATTAATGGTTTGATAACCAACATCAAACAATTAATTACTTAGGCTCTCAATCTTACCAACGAAGGGGGTAGAATTCCAAAGACAACTACTCCAAAAGGTTTTAGCCAATTGCACCTAAGGGAAAAATAATCCTCTTTTAGGATAATTAATTTCATCCAGAATTTATTTACTTAGACCAATAATTAAGCTTGATGGGTGCACCAACTTACCAAAAGTGATCCAAAATGGCTTAAATGACAACTAAAGGAAAAGAGAAAGAACTCACAGCTTGGTTAAAAGTGGTTATGGCTTGGGTTAGACTTATCGTAACATCCGAGATTAGGAGGGAGACATGAATAAACCGGTATCACATCTGAATGAGAAGGATCCTGAGGACATGAAAGTTGAGTTAAGAAAGATTTAAAAAGAATTGAAAGTTAATATCTATACCAACAAGGTGCACCTTCCTTTTCGGTGGCTCGATTATAGGAACTTCAAAGTTAAGCATGCTTAGCTTGGGGTAATTCTATGTTGGTTTGTGGGGAGAACTTTCACTCTAATAAACCTTTAAGAATAGTAAAGATGATGCTGCCACGTCCTAGGGGATGCAAAGGAATGTCGGAGATCGGAAGATGACTCACACTTAGTGTAGGGAGGATGATGACTCACGAATGGAGATGGATCCATGTAAACAAATAATCTTCAACAAATATCTAAAATAACACCCAAATAATTTCAATAAAATTAAATAAATCCAAGATATTCATTAATATACATTTTAATTTATTTTGCTATTTTAAAAAATATTCCAAAATAAAATTACCTTAATTTTTAGGTGTTACAATTTTATTATATAAAAAAAAGAATATCCAATTAGTTATATAAACCTGTTATAAAATGCCAAATATAATAATCTTAAAAACTATCACTAGGCAACATGCAATAACACCAATTTTATCACAAAAAATATATGTCAAGAAACTTCAATAATTTCATAAATAGTTCAAGCAATATCAACCTGAGTTATAAGTATGAAGTTAACATCAAATAGATAGATGTCCACGGTTAGTTTCAAAGTTATAACTATGAAATTACATCAAGAGATTCCATGTCTTGGAATTCCTACAAGTCTAATAAAAAGTTATAACAAAAAATTCCTACAAGTCTTGGAATCATGAAATGATCATTCCTAACAAAATTATAAAATACGAACCAAAAATTGTTTTCATATTCTTCTGTAATCAACATCAAAATGTTGTATAGAAGACCATTTGTGCGTCACATCTGAAATGTGTAACATAACAGAATAAATAAGTAAAATATGTATGCAAAAAACGAAACTAAGGCACTTTAAATATGACACTACTCAAATGGATAAAACTCGAACATTCTAAAACAATGAAAAGGGGGAAGGGGAGGGGGGACATGTCTAAAGCGAAAGCAACAAACTCCTTAATGATGAAAGGGGGCATGTCTACATCAAAAGCAATAAATTCAATATGATTGAACTCAATAAACGAAACTTAGCACTTCAAAGCATAATAACACTACTCTCAAATGGATGAAACTCAAACATTCTAAAACAATGAGTTGGGGGAAGGGGGCATGCCTAAATTGAAAACTCAAACATTCTAAAACAATGAGGAGGGGGGCATGTCTTCATTAAGCACCAAAATTATAATGACACTCTGTAATGTTCTAATCACAAGAACCAAAATCATCACAAGAACGAATCTATGACTACCATAATTGCAGGATAGATAAATCAATTCACAATATACCATGTTTGTATATACTATATATTATAATCTAACACTTTATGTCAAACTAATTAAGTTGGAAAAATGAGGGAGGGGGGGGGGGGGGGAGGCCTTTTAAAAAAAAAAAAAAAAAAAAAGAAAATAACACAAAAAAATTTAAAAATAGAGTTGGGGAAAGCGGGCATGCGTAATATGTATGCGGGAGGGCTCGCGAAAAGTGGGGAGGGGGGCATGTCTACATCAAGCACCAAAATCATAATGACACTCCATAACGTTTTAATCACAAACACTAAAATAATCACAAGAACGAATCTATGAATACCATAACTACAAGATAGTCATATCACTACAAGAATTTTCGTCTGTACGTTGCAAGAAAACGTGGGTAGTTCTTATGAAAAACGTGGGCAGAGCTTTTGTCGACCTTTTTTTTGCGTGGACACGTCGTGTGACCGAAATACCGTCGTTTTTTCCTTTGTCCACGTTTTTGACGTTGCGTCGGTAGAAATACCCATGCAAATTAAAATCATGGACAGAAAAGATATTTCTAGCCACGAAAAAAATGTCGACAGAAAGATATTTTTACCCACGATCATCATCATGTCAGCAAGAATAAACTTTCTGCCCACGTTTGTTTAGTGGACAAAAACTATTTCTGCCAACGAAAAGATTTTTGTCGGCAAAAACAAAATTTCTCCCCACGCTACATTTGTTTTTAAATAATATTTGTTTCCTTTTTACCCATGCACCGAACGTCGCCAAAGATTTCTAATTGCCAACATATTTCTAGTCACATAAAGAACGTGACAAAAACGATTTTATTTTATTTTTTCACATTTATTATTAATATTGTATGTTTTTAAATAAAATTTTAAATATAGAATAAATTTCCTGCCTATAACAAAATATATTGAACACTACAAACAAAAATTTAAAAATAAAAATATTTCCAACCATTAATATTTTGTCAAAATATGACAATTTATAGTTCAATACCTAAAAATATGACAAACAATCATGTGTGCCAAGGTTCATGAACTATATTAAATTTCATTTTGACATACCAAATGAACAAAAAAATATTACATACACAGAAAATGGTTAACACAGTCAAAAAGTCTTCATTCTCCACTCCTTCAAACTACATAAACTGGAAAAAGGTACATTAAAATGAATAAGTCCTATTTTAATGTGAAGGTTCAAATTAAACAACACGCATGACCTATGTTTGGTAGATAACTTCAAATGTTTACATGTCTAAATTAGAGCAGCATAGCATTTACAAGAAACCAAGTCTAAAATTTCAATTATTAAGGCATGTACACAAAAGCATTATTTCAAGTACCTGACGACCAACTATTTGCATAACAACATTTCATTCTAAGGTTTCTTGGGATATCATTCTCATGTTGAAATAAGAGATTAGCTTAAAAAGAAAGATCAAAACACTCTCGAATTACGCATTTGAATTAAGTATTTTCTAATTCCATAGCAACCAAAATCAAGAGCTAACTCAATTTATTTTTGAACATATAACTTATGTTTGTGTCAACAGATTGAATCGAGAGTGAGATATTAGTCTAAGTATGACTTGTTCTTTTTTTTTTTTTTTTTTTTGACTAAAGCAACAACTTTCGTTGAAAAGAGAAAACGAAAGAACACACTGACATATAAAAAAACCCAGTTAGCTACCAAAACCATCACGTGAGGGGCTCTAAACCATGCAGAAGAACATCTATAGAATATTTACAAAAGGTATTCAAAACCGAAACGTGAAAATGGACAAGGGACTAAACTTCACTATCGTTCTTATCCAAGAAACATGAAAGGTGTTAAGTAAGAGTATGAGTATTCATCGACATGGAAAGAAATTAGAAGTACCTCATCACAAAGAGGCTCCAAAACCAAACTCTCCTTTTAACTTCGTCCAACCATTTTTACAGTTTTGCTTAATCCATTAAATGCCAATCTGCCATATCCAAATATCTGGCAAAATTCTCAATGTTTAATGGCAAGATATGAGGTTGAAGAGAAATATTACAAATACACATTATTGTTTTTATAACATTAGTCGGCCTGTCCAACCACACTCAAACTGGAAATACCTCCACATCGCAAAATCTCTATGTTCCAAATGAATGTAATTAACAACAATTTACTTCCCAATCAATCTCCATAAAAAAATGAAGAAAATGAAAAAAAATAGTAACAAGTATGGTAATATTATTACTTACCCAATTGGAATCACATTAAGAGATAAGCTCCTCTTGATTAAACAACCACCCTTGCACTATCAATCGTATAGAGGTTTTACCTAGAGCAAAGAAAAGTTGCAGCAGTCATGAAAATGACTTAGATGGAATGGACATGACATTTGTTTGAGTTTTATAAATGGTGTTTGATGGAAATGTTTGTGCTTAACCTGAGTCATTCCAAACACAAGAAGAATCAACAGAGCTCCAAACAAGAATGGACCAAGGAAGTTCAATTCGATCTTTTAATCACTTAACAGGCTTCTCAAAATATATAAATTAGGTTCAAATACATTTTGGTTTCTTAACTTTCTTCCAAAACTTTAACTAATTAAAAAAAGAACTGTGTCTCTAACTTATAATCTAACAAAAAATAAATAGACAATTCAAATGAAAAGATGGGTTTGGATTTTCATGCATTACATAATGTAGAAACAAGAGAAGCAATAACCTTGGAACAGAAGAGGCAATAGTATTTTCTAGGATACAATGTTCATCATTGGCGATTCCCAATAAGATTCATCTTCTCCATAAGAACCTTCACTTTAGGTTAGCCTAAAACATTAATCTCAAAATCTGAAAACAAACAAAAGGGTGGGGTTTTATTTTCTATCATTCTCATCCTGCAAATAAGTTATTAGCTGAAAAAGAAAGAACAAACTACATATTTTCAACCTTAAAATCCAACCATCATAGTTTCAAACTACAGTCACCATATTTTCAAACTCCAAACACACAATGTACTAAATTTTTATTTTCAATTTACTGTATTTTCAACCTCAAAACATACCACAACCAGATCTAGTATATTTGAAAAAGAAAAATAAACAGAAGTTAATCTTACTTGGGGTGGGCAGCAGCGAATGAGACGACGAGCAGGGAAGGAGGCGACTTACGGCGAGTGAGCGAGGGCGTGGGTGAGGGAGTGGGCGAGCTTCTGTGATTTGACGAGGAGTGGGCGGGGGTGCGAATGTTTGGCAAGATGGGGGAAGGGTCGCAAAACAAAAAGAAACTCATGCCGATAGGGGAATGTCACAGAACAATAAGGGGAGTGTTTGTCGTAACTCAATGGAGGTGCGGTGCCAACGTTTGACGAGTAGAATGGTGGGGGTGCGAACGTCCGAAGAGAGGGGTTGCCACCGATGCGGGGAGGGTCGAAAAAAAAATTGAGGGGGGGAGTGGGGTTGCTCACTCTTGAACTTGGGGGAGCTTGTGATGAGAAGAAGGGAGGGGGTGCAAACGTCTGGCAAGATGGGTTGCTGGCAGTGGAGGGAGGGTCGAAAGAAAATGGGGGGCGGTGCCACAACTTGAAATTGGAGGGGGTGGTTTGCAAAAATAAAATTGGGGGAGAGTGAGGGGAAGGTTTTTTTTTGTGAAGGAGAGGGAGAAAACGTGGGGAAGGGGGAAAAATAAAAAAATATTATTAGTTTTTTTTTTAATTTATGCCCACATTATTTGTGTTTCCAGAAATATAAATTTTGCTTCGCAAAAACTGTGGGTTTTTCGCCATGTAAATTACGTTGCCAAATATTTAAAATATCTCCCCACATACAATACGTGACCATAAACTAAAATAAATGTCGGTAGAACTTAAACTTAAAATTGTTCTTATAACCACACAACGTTTTCCCCACGTATATATTTTTGTAGGGAAAAACAATGATATGCCCACGCAATACACTAGTTTTTGCCCACGTCTATATTTTCGTCGCCAAAAACGAAGATGTGCCCACCGAATGAAATTTATGTTGGCATATCATATTTTTGCCCACAATTTTTTTTACGTTGTCAGAAAAAACTGTCTCCAGAGACAAAAATTTTTATAGTGTATAACTTGACAATACACCATGTTTGTGTATAGTATTCTAATCTAACACTTTATATCAAACTAATTATGAAAAAATGAGAGGGAAGCATGTCTAAATTGAAAACTCAAACAATGAGAGGAGGGGGGGGGGGGGGGCATGTCTACATCATGCACAAAATCATAATGACACTTCAGAACATTCTAATCACAAACACCAAAATCATCATAAGAACGGATATATGGCTACCATAACTGCAGGATAGTCATATCAATTTACAGTAAACCATGTTTGTATATACTACTCTAATCTGACACTTTATATCAAACTAATTAAGTTAAAAGAAGTACCTGTTGACTATCATTTGATTGTTATGAAATTCGTTCCATGTTGGAGCTAGCTTCTTGACATGTTAACCTTTTTAAAATCACTTCAATTGTAGCTTGTTGTGATTCAACTATACTTTGCAAGTGTGCAATATGTGCATTTGTTTTTTTGTGCTTTGTTGAATTGCTTCATTTCTAGCATTATTGGGTTTTGGTCTTCAACCATGTCCTTTCACATGCCCCGATCGCTTACCCAATACCCATTCACATATTTCACTTTCTATCATAGGTTCATTCCCTTATTGTGATGAAGTAGTTTTTAGTTTCATTATTGAATCCTACACCATAATTACATAATAGTATCAATGTGTTATAGGTTAAGAAAATTTTCAATAATGAGTGTCATTACTTACATATTTCGCTTTAGCCTCATTCACCTACCCCTTCTTCTCATTGGAATGTGTGAGTTCGAATAATTCAATCTGACTTACTTCCTTACACTATTCTTTCTACATATTACAACCAAAATTATAAGTATGAAAAGTATTTATAAGTACAATACAAAAATAAGTTTCATACCATTTTCTGCTTATGACTTAAAAATGTTGCAGTTCCACCTCCATGATTGATCAGAATTGTTTGCTTGGCTCACATTTAAAGATGACCTACTACGATTTTCTAGTCTAAGATTTCGTGACGACCTCGTACAAAATATTTTGATGCATAAATATAACTATAGTTAACATAAATACAACTATAAACATAAAAGTAAATGAACAATCAAAAGGTATAATTCAATAGTTAGTTATGTATAACCTTGGTAGTATGCTTATAAGTCACTAGATATCACAATCTTCGTCACTCATTTACTCATCGCTAGAATTATCTGAATCAAAATCTTCTTCATCAATCAATTTTTCATCGGTTGATGCTTCTTCATTACTTTGTCCAATAAAGTCTTCTTAATCTCTAATTATTGAAGGTTCAACATCTTCTCTATTAAAAGTTTGTGAATCTAGGTTATGTTCAACTTGAGGATAACATGTGAATATGCTTTCATCTTATGTTACTTCTATTTCATTACTTTCTATTTATGGAATATTCCACACATGTCTTGGTTGAATTTGTTGAACTATTTTCCAATCTTGACCAAGTTTGTAATCATCTAAGTAAAAGACTTGTGCTGCTTGACTTATAAGGATGAAAGGCTCATCTTTGTACCAACGATATTGAGTATTTATTGATGTAAAGTCTATGTTAATTCTATTCTTCCTCGAACTAGTATTATACCATTCACACCTAAAAAGTGCAACTGCTTTCATGCAAATGTATTGTAGCTTTATAATTTCGTGTAGTTTGCCATAGAAAAAGATTTGTCCTGTTTCATCATCACCTGACACCATTATTTTACTCCACTATTTTGAGTGGTCTGACAAATATCATGATCTTTAGTGTGAAATCGAACTCCATTTTCTATACACCCTCTATAAAAGCGAGCACAATCATTTGAACCACATGCAAGGGCATACAAATCATCGGATATGGATTTATCACACGACAACCTTGCCTTTAGTGGAAAATATCTTAACACCTTATGTGGAATTTGTTTTTCCTTTTTATCATTCAACTTATATCTAGACTCTCCACAATGTGGACATTCGTCAAGTGATGCATAATTTTTTTAAAATAAAGTACAATCAAATTTGCACACATGAATTGATTCATATCCCATCCCTAGGTCACGTAGTCTTTTCTTAGCTTCATAGTAAGAGGCGGGTAGCTTAAGACCATTTGAAAAGGCTCCATTTGATAATTTAAGCAACATATCATATGATTTGTTGCTCCAATGATTAAGCACCTTAATGTGCATAAGTTTCCTAAAAAAATTAAATGAAGTGAACTTTAGACATCTCAGATATAATAGCTCCTCTTTTACTTCAGGAAACATTCCACTTATTCTATCAGACTCATCTTGCTCGTTTGATTCTCTTGTAGTTTCTTCAAACATTGGTCCATGTAGATCATGAATAATCTCTAGTATCTCATCATCCATAGTATCTCTAACTCTAATGTTTTCCCTAAGATTTACATTCTCTTCTCTACATTCACTTGAATTGGAAAACGTTGCACCTATAAATCTCAAATTAGATCATAAAAATGGAGAAAGATCAACAGTATCTCCATGGAATGTCCATCTCCTATAAGTCGGGGACATACCATATTTGTACAAATGACATTCTACGACATCCAATCTATTCCAATTGACATTCACACTATTTGAACAAGGACATATTGTTCTTCCCTCTTTGACTAAATAACTAGTTGCAATTTCGATAAAGTTAGCAACACCATCAAAATATTCACTAGAAGCTCGATCTCTTAAACTTATCCAACTTCGATCAAGTACAACACTTAAAGTACCTAAGTTATAAATCCAGTTCTAAGAATCAAAGCCATATGTAAATTGCTATGCAAATAATGAATGAAAAGCCCAATAATTTAATTTGAGTATCATAAATACTATTTAGAAGATATATCTTTCTTATCTTATGAATTATCATGGAAATTATGTTGATTAAAATGTATCAAAAATGACATGTTTATGGAAGAAATATAGAGTCGAGCACTCAAATGTGCACATTTTTATCTCATTTTCTTGAAGTTAAAGAGAAAATCAGTAACATAAGATTGGAAGAAACATTTACAAAAAGAAGAAAGAAAAGCAAAATAGTAATTCCAATTGAGGCCCAAACCAATATTTCAGATGTCTTATTGAAAGGCCAATTTTCCAGCTTTGTCTCTCATATTTACTTCCTCTATCATCATACCTCTTTTCTGAACAGAAAAAGGCACTGTACAGTACACGAATATGGTGCTACTGCCCCACTGGTTGTATCTTTCCTAATTTGTTTATGAATTATGAATCAAACATTTGTTCCTGTTTACAAATTTATAAACATTTGTTCTTGTTTATGAAAATATTTGCAGATTTGTAATGGAATTGAAGTAATTTCAGGCCTCCTTCAACTAATTATATATGCATATTACTACATAACAGGTTCAAAAGTGGAAGAATTTATAGAGAATGAGCCAAATAAATTAGAACAAAATAAGGCTCAAAAGTGGACGAAATCATATCCTCTGAGGTGGGGTTGCTCACGCAGACTGGGGCATGTCTTCCCCAATCAAAGACAAGAAGAAGGATGACTCAGATTCAAGGGAATACCGTGTACCTTTCTCTTCGAGCACTGTCAATCATGGGGCACCGTTGATGAGAAAACGTCATGGAGTGGGCCGATCGAAATGTGAGGTTGGTCGAAACGCTAGCTTGTCATGGGTTGCCGAAATGCTAGCTTGTCGTGGGTTGTTGTCGATTACCATCAGTTGTCGAAACGTGGCTAGCCGATGAGATGGAGAGGGTTGAGGATTTGGAGATTTGGGGGTTTGGGAGTTTTTTTTCGTGAAAGATGAAGAGAAATTAGGAGTTTAGATAAAAAAATAATATATTTAATAAATTATTAAATGAAAAGTTGGTGGGAAATTAAAAAGAGAAAAATTTTGGTAAATTAGTTTTAGCAAAAATTTTATTTGTTGCTAAAACTTTATAACTTTTAGTGAAATTATTGTATGTATTACTAATTCTTTTAATGATGCGAGTTAAAAATATGTTGCTAATAATAATATTTTGTGAGTTTGCGTTGCTAAAAATGATCATTTACTGACAAAAATTATTTGCACCACTAAAATTTTGTCACTGAACCCTAAATTTTTTGTAGTGCATAGTGACTACGATTGTTTAGCATGGTCAACACTATAGTTTTAATTTAAAGTCTTTTTCTTCATGTTACAAAGAATTACACGATCATGTATCCTAACGTAAACAATCCTGAATCATTCCTTTAGACTGTAGTACACGATTGTTTAAAAGAAGATTACTATTGACGTGTTGACTTGGGTAGTTTTGGTATTTTCTATTGTGGGCCTGTAGATTTTTTCCGTTTTCAAAATTATTTTATACAGTGTAAGTATTTTATCAATTTATTATTCTTTTAAAAAAACCCATTTTTTCTATCTCATTTTTGTATAAATTAATGATATTATGTAAATAGAGTATATCAATTGATTAATATATCAAATATAAAGTATATTACTTAGTTGACATAAAGTAAATTGTGGCTAAGATCGTAGTGATAAAAAATTGGGAATCATATTACTTATTTATTTTGTTATATATATAATTATAGAAAAACATTGTTATATTTGTAGCTACGAAAATATACCAAAAATAGAAGTCAATTAATGATTATCACTACTAATATCTAAAATTTTATTATATTCGGTAAATATTTTCAATGGCTTTTCATTACAATAATTTCCTTTTCAACTACTATTATAATTTTTATTACCCATGACAATTTTCTTCTAAATGAATCATTACCCTTGTATATGCATTACTGAAAACAATTTTTGTTTTATGCATGACAATTTTTTTTATACGTAGAGATGTTCGGGTGCACTCCGTATCTTTTATAAAAAAAAACAATTTTTGTTAAAAAGATATTTCAGATCAAGATATCAATCTATATGGTACAACTTGTTGATGATCAAATGGCCCCTTGCAATTATTTGCAGAGGCAGGAAAAGGTTGGTGATTTACGATTGCATGTTTTTCCCAAAAATATGAAGAAAAGAAAAAAGGCAAATTTTCATATTTATTCCTTTTGGTTTTTTTGGATGGATGCCGATTTGTTCTTGTCCGAAACCACCCACTAATGTTGTACCCTATTGCCCCCCTTTCTCATGGGGGGCCTTCCCCCTATTTGTGTGCCACTACTTTTAAAATTATGGTCTAATCAATACTTTTTTAGATAAAGAAATACCTCCTTCAAATATGTGAAAACACATAAAAGTTCTTTAAATTATCATGATTGCAATTTCTGCATATATCAAGAAAACATGTGAGTCAACCTTTTTCTTTTTAATCTAATCTATTATCATCTTTGTTTTAATATATATTTTTAAGTTTCTCTAACCGTCCGTCTCACCCTAAACCATATTATAACTGTTTAAAAGATTTATAATATAAATAATATATTAAGTTCTACAAAGTGGCCTAAATCAAGGTTTTTCATTTACCTTGAAGCCAATCCATAGTGGTTCATTGAGTCTCTCTTAAGAAAATATTTCTTTTCAAATAGCATACCAAAACAAGCCCTTAATTTCTTATCTCAGTGTTGTACTAACAAAAATTGTGATTATTCTAATTTATTTTTACCGATATTGTTTAATCATTAATTGTGTATTAAGTGCATGCCAATTATAAATAATTACTATATGGTTTGCCTCAAATTCGACAAGAACTATATTACTTATTCAATAATTTACATAATTCATCCACCACAAAAAAAAAAAAAAAAAAAAAAAAAAAAAAAAAAAAACTAAAAAACTAAAAAACTAAAAAAGGAAAAAGAAGAAAGGAGGAAGAATTCATTCGTAAATCGTATGAATATTATATTAAAAGATGGAGATCAAAGAATCAAAGTCTTGATTTAATTATTTACAGTTAAAGAAGCATAAGAAGTACCAACATCAAATAGTGGGGTTTTGGCTGATTAAAGACTGAACAATAGTTATTAGGGTAGGATACAAACATACGTAGATAGACAAGTAATGAAATTCCATTGTCTTATTGTTATTGCCCGACCTTGACTTGTAGGGTATATAGTTTAATTAGGAAGAAAAAAAACCATTATAGATAAAAAAGGAGAATGTTATCAAATTCAGGTCTAGATCTTGAAGATGTGAGATGGAAGAAACCTAGGTATATGTTAGAACCCAACCCAAAAAACTTTTCAAAAAGGGGTGGCAATGGTTACATGCATGTTGTTGTGTCTTCATCAATAATTAAAATTATATAATACTGGACCCCTACCCTAATTCATAAGAGGTTATCACATAGAACCTTGATCTTGTGTCCCCTGAGAGATTATTCAACAACATAGTTTTTGGTACAAAGTATCTATAGAGTTTATTGTTATTTAGCGCATCGTTTAATTAGTGTAAGACAAATTAAACAAAAAAACGAAGTAAGGGATTTTTACATGAAAAATTCTAATTTCTACACTATCTACTCCATAAATGCTCCATGAATTGTTTAGTTAAGATCTTTTGACATCAATCTAACCATTTTACTGTTGTTTCAAAATTTTTAAATATTTAATTCTTTCATTATTATCATCCTTTTCGAATTTTAGTTTTGTCTTTTTTAAATGGAACATTTTTTAAAATAGAAAAATAAATTAAAATATTTACAAGCTATAGCAAAATTTTGGATTTTATCACTGATAGTCTTGTATCACTATAGCATATCAGTGATAGAATTTGCTATAGGTTGTAAATATTTTGTAAAATCTACTATTTTTAAAAATTCTTCTTTTTAAATTCATTACTTTTGTTTGATTTTCGTTTGATGAAGAATATTTCAAATTAATGTTCCTTTGTTTTCTGAAATTTTCGTTATAACATTCAAGACTTACATGTCGATATCCTGGTAATATAGTGAAGAATGTAAGGAAACATATCCTTTTGGTTCGTAAGATTTGAACGATAGGTGTATTTTGTCATTCATGTTTAAAATTGGTAATTTTAATCTATAAGTTTTAAAGAATAGGTTCCATAATTCCATAAATGTAAGTAAACACATGTGACGGATGAGCGTGAAAATGCAGTTCCAAACAAATGGAACATCCCCTCTAAACAATTACCTCTTTCACATCTGAGTGTCCTCTTGGGAGAATAACCTTATGGGAAAATATTGAAAAAAAAACCAACAAGAAGTTCAACAATTGAAAATACTCCCATATCTTAAAAGGAGGGGAAGCTTACTCTCATCTATCCAACGTTGTTCAGTCTCCCAATCTATCAATTCCCAGTATTCAAAGGACCAATGTATGTATACAAAATTATTGAGAGGTATTGGAGAAATATTCTTTGGAGGGGGACCTGTGAATCTAAAGGATCGCATCTCATTAGTTGGTAAAAAATTACAACTCCAAAAGAGAGGAGGTTTAGGAATGATGAACCTTCGAGATACAAATTTTGCTCTTCTTCCTAAATGGATGTGGAGATATCTCATGGAACCAAATGCCCTTTGGAGAAATATCATAGAGTCTCATCTTGGCATAATTCCAACAGAAGGCAAATTCATCACCCATAGAGCTCCTTGGAGGTCAATTATTAAAGGCATCAATTGGTTCAAAGAAAATCACACTTGGGAATAAAATGATGGTGAGCTGATCTCTTTCAGGCATAATAAATGGAGCCCAAATGGTCCACTCTCTACCACTACAAGAATTCTGGCATTTAATGTCAGGTAGAAAAAATGCGAAATGGACAATAATGTCGTTTTTGAAAATGCAGATGATTAATGTCGGTTTTAAACCGACATTAATCATCCGCATTTTTCAAAAACGACATTATTGCCCATTTTATTATTTAGTTTATTAGTTATTATTATTTTGTATTATTTTATTATTATTTTTAATTTTATAAAAGATAAAACAACATCTCTCTTACTTTACTCTTTTTTCATCCCCTTCCTTCACGATTTCATTCATCCCTTTCCCTCTCAAAATTTCACACTAGTCTTCCCTCTCAAAATTTCACACTACTCTTCCCTCTCAAAATTTCACACTACTCTTCCCTCTCTTCTCCAAACAGTCGCCACCACCACCACCACAGTGTCCATCGAACTCAGCCCGTGTCCACCGTGCCCGCCATGACCAACCCTCGTCCACCATAGTCGGCAACCTTCATCCACCTTTGTGCCCAACTCTTACCACCACCAAGCACAACCCGTTCGTGCTCAGCTCTCACCACCACCATCGGCCGAAACCTTCATCTCCACCTTGTGCCCAATCGTCCCCAATGAGCTTTTTTTACTATTGAGTCATTGGCCAAGCACTGGGTACCTATATGAGCTAATTTTTTTTTGTGGTTTGTTAGCAATAGTTAAATAAACATACTTTACTATGATGTTGCTTTTCTGACCTAAATATTTTTTGCTTTTCAATAGAAATAGTAGTGAACTCTCCACACGGGATTTGCAAAAGATGGTTCAAGCATTGCCACAATACAACAAACAAATTGACAAGCTCTCCCTACATGTGGAGGTTAGTTTATTGTAGAGTTTGGTTTTGTATGTTACTTTTTAACCTAAATGTTGCATGGTACTTTTCCCCTACCTAGAGCAAACAATCTTAGCTTATAGATAGAGGAGAGTAGAGGATGGTTTTTAGTTTAATCAGGTTTGGTTTTGTACTGTGGTTGAGAGCTTTGTCTTGTCTAGAAGCCTTAGAAACTGAAAAATGTTTCGAAAAAGAGCAAAAGGAACCTTCATTTCCTCTTGCTTAGTAATATATTCAATATTTGAGGAGTTGGAAGTAAATCCTTAAGATCTTTTGGAACTGACTTTGAGTTTGTTAATTCAGATTGCAGTAAAACTAAACAAATTCATCAAGGAACAGTGGCTTAGCGAACTAGGACAAATTGAGTAGGATCTTGTTTTTGGAGATGCGGGAACAAAAGATGTAATAAAAAATTTGACGACCGATGAGGTAATTACTTAAACTATATTAAAGTTCTCAAGTACATGTCATTGGAGATACGAATATGAAAGATACTTTGATCATCTTGGCAGGATGCAAGTCGTGAAAATAAGTTACAGTTATTGATGATTCTTGCAGCCATTTATCGTGAGAAATTCGAGGGTGAGAAAGGTCAAAATTTAATGAAGGTTAGTAGTTTTACCCACTTCCAAGAAGGAAAGGACAACCTTTCCAACAAACCAGCTATTTAATTAATTAAGTTGTTTATCATATGAAAGAGGTCTTAACAAAGATATTGTTGTCTTGTACTAAAAAAACAAAGTTATTGCTATTTTTTATTCTTCTTACTTCATATCTTGACAATGTTTAATGCTTGGCACTTAGCAATACTACAACCAGAGGATATGAATGTTGTTACCAACACGAGATTAGTTGGTGTTGCACCTGATAGAAAAAAAAGCTCATTAAATTTCTTCTTTTTCGTATGAATTGAAAACAACCGTATCATTAAAATTTGATTTTTAAAATGAATAAATAAATTAAATTTTGGTGTGTTTTGTTTATGCAGTTGGAAAAAGTTTAATTTGAGAAATCTGTAGATATTGGTTTGACACAAATATGTTGTAGTGAGAATCATCTAGAAATAGATTAATGCTACTTTTAGTTCAGCAAGTTACTAAACATTTTACATGGGAATGGATTGATATCATTCATTTGCATTCTTTTGGTTTGAATATGTACCATTTGTTTATAAGTGCAAAAACTATCAAGAACTTATGATCTATGGTGATCTATATTGCTTTTAGTGGTTTCTAACTACTATCATTAGAAATTGTATACTAGTAGGATACAATGCTAATTTCTATTTAAAATTAATTAGTTTTGTGAACATTATGTTTAGAGCCACAATCTCCCAAGTTTTATTTACTATGTTTCATTTTTTTTATCACTGATTGAGTGTGTTACTCAAGTTATTAATCTTTAAAGCTTTATGTTTTTCATCAGTCAGGAGGTGAAGTTTCTGATTTCCCATTTGTCTCTCTTTTTTGTTTTATTTACTTTGTGGGGTTTGAAACTTTGGGGATTTTTTGCTGAAGGGGTTGTTTTAGCTAACTGGAATTTGTATTTAACTCTTTGTTAGATTCAGAGTAGTTGAAATGTGAAGTATGGTAGAATTTTCCCCCTCTAAATATGTAGTGTGAGTGAACAAGTTGAACAGATCGATTGAATGTGGGCTGGGGTGAGGTGTTTTTGTTGGAGATTAGTGAAATAGTTTAATTAGTTTGAGCAAGCTATTAGATGCTTTATTTGGTGAGCCCTTGTATACTTTAATTCTTGATTGAGTTTTACTGTAATGTCATGCTTTATCTACTTGTCTGTCTTTAATTATGCAGAAACCTCAAATTCAATTGATAACTTTTCAGGAATCTTCTTTGATATTCTAACATAAAATAGTTTATTCTTAACATATGGGATGTTGGGTGCCAAAAGACTATAAGATCATATAGGAGGAACTATTTTGAGCAAATGGATGGACTAGTATGGGTGGTTGACAATTCTGATCTGTTTTGTTTAATTGAATTGTGTGTTTTTTCTATATTGTGTGTGGTTTAGGAGATTGTGTTGGATGCGATTATGGATTTTGTAAAAATCTGTGGTATACAGCAGAGTGAAATTGCTATCTTTAATAACCACACATTTTTCATTATGTTTGTGACTGTGTTAGAGCTTGTGGATTTTTTTTAACCTGCTTCTCTCTTGTATAGTTATTTTACATATATATTAGCATTAAAAAACTTGTCAAGTATTTCAAGGCTGAGTACATGTCTGGTATTTTCTCCCACCTATTCTTGACATTTTGTTATTTTTATTTTCGGAGTGCTTTGTGCAACGAAACTTTCTTCTTCTTGTAGGTGATGGTGGTGACCATTCAAAAGAAGGGTAAATGTTATTTGTTATCAAAGTATATTAAAGATTAAATGGTTTATTTTGATATTGTTTGTAGAATGATTGAAGTCATATCGGGTTGAAAGCTAAGAGATTGTGTAGATAGCTAGACGATCGTTGATTTGTTCAGAAGTGTTAGTAACTTATTTGGTTGGTTCTCAAACTCAGTTTTTGTTTTTGCTTCTTCCTCCACAAGTTCTGTACTTGTTATTGAATTGTACAGGCATATATAATCGTTGCGGCATCGCTTGATTTGCAAAATAGTTGAACCGGCGTGTACGTATTGAGATTGTTGTTTATTCATTTGTACTTTTGTGAACTATAATATTGACTTGTGTTTCTTTGGCTATAGTCTTTCAACTTTCTGAGAAGCTCTCTTTTGATTAAACAAACCGTTTCTGCCTATGGTCCATAGCACTTATCACACAGAAACCAATTAGATCTCCATCAAGAAGTTTGAGATGGTACATGTCAAAGTTGAAACCAAATTTATTAATTTATGTTTTTAAGTCAATCATTTAATTAGATAAAATGAAATGTATACTTGTAGGATATGTAACATTATTTGATTGATCGATCAGTTTAGTAGACTTTGTCTTAATGATCAATCAAACTTTTTCAAAACAAGGTTGAGATCCTCCTCATTAGGATTATCTTACCATATTTTCTATACTACTTGTCAACTGCAACCGAATTCGTAAGAGAAAGCAGCTTTAGAATGACTTGCAAAAAAAAAAAAAAAAAAAAGCAGCTTTAGAATGACTTGTAAAAAAAAAAAAGAAAAAGCAACTTTAGAATAATTGGTCAATTAAATCTTTTGGCAGAAACGATGTAAGATCAACGGTGCTGATAGTGAAGGATAAAGAAGGTTATATATATGGAGGCTATGCTTCTCAGGCATGTGAAGGCATAAAGGTAATCTATATGGAAGATATGCTTCTCTCTTCTTGTTCTATATATTTTAGCATCTTAATGTTATACTTGCAATTTAATTTCTGATTTGCTAATTGCAGTACTGGTAGAGCTCTGAAAAAAGTCATAGAAATAAATTATCATGTCCATTGTTTTTAAGTTTTATTGTTCATTTCTTTATTTGGGTCTTTTTTGGATTTGATGTCTATAGTATGTTAGTTTGAAGAACTTTTGAAGCTTGTTGGATTGAGATTTGTGGATCATATTATCGTCCAAGTTTTTACATTTTACTTGTGAGGATTTCAATTAATCAGTTGTTATCAAAAGAAGTAGCGTTTACAAATGTGCTAATTAATATTGAGAATCCTTCATAGGATTAAATGTTTTTTAGTCAACTTCAGCATATTTGGCCATATAATAATCTTGAGTTTGAGTTTGAGATATTTATTATTGTTTTGACACTAAACCATAGAGTTATTTATTGTTTTTCTTAAAAACTTTTAATGTTTCTGTTTTTTGTGGTCTCTTCATCTGTAGTTGGAGTGGAAGCAAGAAATCAATATCACAATAAGAAGAGCAAGCAACATAAGCAAAAAGGTTCTAATTTGGATATTTCACATTTATGTAGCCTTCTACTTTTGAGATTGACAATCTAAAACTATGAAATACCAAGCGAAACTGACTTTAATGTAGTGTTTATTTATGGTATTTGCTGATGAGAGTTCGATAATTGTGTGTGTCATAACCATTAGAGTATAGATTAGAAGTATCATGCATCATTTTATGACTTGGTGATTGGTAAGTATGTCCATCACATTATTGTTTCATTGAATAGTTGATCTAGACATTAATGGTAAGTATGACTTGGGGTTTGTAGGCTACTTTGGTTGATTCCTTTTTAGCAGATCTTGATGAACTCTCTGATGAAGACAAGTTTCAGGTTTGATATTGTTTGTAGAATGATTGAAGTCATATTAGGTTGAAAGCTAAGTGATTGTGTAGACAGCTAGGCGATCGTTGAAGGTTGAAGACTGAGAAGGCATTCAGGATTTCTTATTTAAGTCTTGTATTAGGATCATGTTTCATGTACTCTTGTAAAATATATACATAAACACAATATTGATATTTCATTGTGTATACACATGTAAAAGACAAATGTTATAGTTTCTAAATGAATATTAATTTTATTGATTTGTTGGCATGAAAAAAAAATATTATCTACATAGACCAATGTCGATTTATAAAAAATGGATAATAATACAACAATTAAATAAAAATAAAATTGTAAAAATAGACTAAAAATCAAGGCTTTAATGTCATTTTTAAACCGACATTGTTGGCCTCTTTAATGTCGGTTTTAAAGCCAACCGACACTAAAGATCTTCAATAACACAAAAAAAATGTCGGTTTAGAAACCACATTAATGAGGCCTTTGATGTCATTTTTAAATAGACATCAAAGAAAAAACGACATTAAAGGCCTTTAATAACGCTAGCATAGATGTTGGTTGCCAACCGACACTAAAGGTCATTAATGTCGGTTTTAAACCGACATTAAATGCCAAATTTCTTGCAGTGTACGCTTTATACTAGACTTTTCACCCTCTCTCAAACAAAAGAGAACTCAGTAAAGGAAGTTTGAAACATCAATGAAGGACAATGAACATAGCTTCAAGAAGAATTATGAATGATCGAGAACTCACTCTATGGAATAGGATCAAAGCAGACCTTCCAATCCTCTAGAAAAATAAAGGAATTAGCAGGCCATTATGGAATTTGGAAAATAACAAGCTATTCACTATGACATCAGTTAAAAATTAAAGGTGGTGTCTAATCATCCTCCAAATTTCAACAACAGATTCGACCCACATATACATAAAAATCTTTGGAAGTCTATCATTCCTAGGAAATGTAAGTTCATTATTTGGTCCATTCCGAATGAAGGTATAAACACTATGGAGGTTCTTCAACATAGGCTCCCAAATACCTATCTCAACCCATTGGTGTGTGCTGTGTTAGTACTCCTGTCGAGAGACCATCTCTTAGTCCATTGCAGATCGACCAAATGGGACACTCTTCAACGGCCAACTGGTCACCAAATGCCAACTTATAATTTAAAGTTTCTCTGCCATTCCCTTTGCCAATTAAAACCAACAAATATGAGAAATGTAATCATATTCAACACAATAGTGGCAATTCTTTGGTGCATTTGGGCTGAAAGAAACAGTAGAATCTTCTCAAACAAGGAAAAAAGTTTACTAAATCTTTGGGAAAACTCTTGTAACTACATAGGCCTATGGTGGAGCCGATATCACCTCTTTAAAGAGTACTATATATACGTCTAGTACTTTAACTCAAAATTTCAAAGGTCTTCTCACTTAAGAGCCCTCCCTTTGCCCTTTACCTCCAGGCTTTTATGTAATCACTTTTATTTTATCAATCAATCTCGGAGTCTTGTGTGATCATTAGGTTTCCCTAGCGGGGTTCCTAATGTTTTTGTCTGACACTTTGTCTCCTCTTCAAACAAAGAAAAAGTCGTTATAAAGAATAGGTTTAAAACGAACTCTCCCTTAACAAAAAAAATTAAATTTTAAATTAATTAATTATTGACTACAAAAAGTTGTGACGAAATAGTTGGGAAAACAATTTATTTCGTAGTGAATATATTAGTGCGAATTTTCTTGTCCACGCAATCATTAAACCCTATTTAATTTGTTTCTAAAAAACTCAAATATGTATTGAATGTATTACATACGCTATACATGTCAAATGTCCTAAGTTTTCTCAAGTTTCTTATTAGTTCTTGAATTCGTTTACTAGGGGAACAATTTTTTGAAACCATTTTTGTTTGTATGGAGTTCCTTACTCGACAGGTTTTGAAACAAAAATTGTTTAAAAAAATTCATAACCGCTTTCAAAAGAAAGCTTCCTGGCACACATATTTTGGTGTCAAATATTATTTTTAGAAAAGGATACATTTACGTTAGTAAGTGCAGCCAAGAATCTCCACTAGGTGGGCACCCTTTTAGCACCTTCCACTACAAGAAATCAGAGTTCTCCCGATGTACACAAAGGTGTTGGGGAAAGGAACGTCGAAAAATGGAGCTTCTTCCAACGTAGAAATTTCTAGGTCGGTAGAGTGCCTTTATCTCGACACCGTCCTTTTTACGTCGGGCAAATGTGGCCCATCTCCGATGTGGCCAACATAAATGTCAGGAGTGCCTTCATCAATGCCAACGTTGCCAATACGGCATCAGGAAAGGTGAAAGAATTAAATATATATTTACTTTCCTCTGAGGTGTCATGCATGACGTCAGGAAACTGGATTCCCATTCTCAACGCCATTAGTAATGCTTCACTATATTGGAGATTTACTACCAACACATTACTAATGGCATTGAGAATGGGGAGTTCTCTCGATGTTTTCGTTATGCGTTGGGAGTTTCCATTTAAATAACCATCTTTCAGTTCTGTAAATCACCGAACCGAAAGAGAAGAAGGAAAATGAGAGAGAGAGACCAAGAAGAAGAGAGTTTGTCGTCTATCCTGTTGCTACTGCTCGACGTCGTTTCGTCGTCGTCTGCCAACAGTCCTACTAATTTCGATAAGTAGTTTAGTTTTAGTTTTAGTTTTATATTAGTTTAGATTTAGTTCATTTATATTTAGATTATAATTTTTTGTTAGGAATAAGATTTTGAATTTGAATTTGGTTTAGGATTTAATTTTTGAATTAGTTTTTTGTATTAAATTTGAATTTTAAGTGTTTTTGGAATTCATGAATTAATTAAAAATTGATGTAGAGTCGGGTTGAATTAGAAATTTGGGGGAGGGTTGAATTGAAATTTTGCGGGGTTGAATGAAAATTAGGGGGGGGGGGGGGGATGAATTGAAATTTGAGGGTGGAGAGAGGGTTGTATTGAATTGAAAATTTTCTTTGGCTATATCCTACAATTATGATAGCCTTTAGTTCAAACTTGATTGTTGCTTATTTTTAATAGTTTCGCTTGTTAGAACTATTACAAATTTGTTGTTGAATTCTTATGGCTATCCTGTAGTTATGGTAACATCTTCTCCTTAGTGCAAACTTAGTTTTGAATCTGTTAGCTAGTAGTTTTTGTGGTTAGTTTGTTCTTGCTATCCTACAGTATTTGACCTGTGGTGTTAATTCCTTAAAATTTGCCACCCTGGAAATGCATGAAAGAGTAAACTTTTTTCATGACATTGTTCATAACTTATCCAAGATCTGCTGATAGTGAAATTGATATTTACTTCCGACCATTGATTGAGGAACTTAAAGAGTTATGGAGTTTTGGGGTGCGTACATATGATTCTCTTACCAATAATTTCTTTCAGTTGTATGCATCGTTGTTGTGGACGAGAAATAGCTTTCGGATGTATGGTGACTTATTGAGGTGGAGTATAAAAGGGTATCAGGCATGTCCCATATGCATCGGAAATAGATCATCCTCCCAGATAAGAGGAAAAATATCTGGAATATCGACGCTATCTTCCTAAGAACCATGTTTGGCGGAGAAGTAGACTACACGATGGAAAGGTAGAACGTAGGGCTCGTCCAGTGGTAATGTCTGGGCAGGAAATAATGGAACAACTAGATTAGTTGGAGTTTCCAGCTCTGAGTAAACATCCTGCATTAAAAGAGAAGAAAAGAAAGAGAGCTCTTAATTAGACTAAGCGAAGCATTTTCTTCGAACTTCCTTTCTGGTCGAGATTATTATTACGTCACAAACTAGATGTAATGCATATTGGAAAGAATGTTTGTGACAACTTGGTTTGACATTGTTGAATATTGAAGAAAAAAGCAAGGACACCACTAATGCACGATTGGTCCTATAAGATTTGAAAATTAGAAAGGATTTACACCTTATAGAAGTTGGTAATAGATTGGTGAAGCCACATGCGAGTTACACATTAACTAGCAACGAGCGAGTTGAGTTTTGCAAGTACCTGGAATCAATGAAGTTTCCCGATGGATTCGTTTATAATATTTCACGATGTGTGAATGAAAAAGAAGGAAAAATATCAAGTCTCAAAACGCACGACTGTCATGTTTTGCTACATTGACTTCTACATATTAGTGCTCGAGCTTTCTTATCAAAAAATGTGACACCGCTGTTACTGAACTATGTATCTTCTTTCGTGATTTTTGCACCAGAACGATACGAGTAAGTGATTTGGACAGATTGCAAGCAGATATAATAGTCATTCTTTGCAAATTGGAAAGAACTTCTTCAGTGTAATGGTACACCTTGTCTTTCACCTACCATAAGAAACTAAGGTTGCCGGTCAAGTTTCTTACAGTTGGATGTACCCTATTGAAAGAATTCTATGCACATTAAAATAGTATGTTTGTAACAAAACACGTTCCGAGGGGTTTACTGTAGAAGCCGATTTGATGAATGAATCATAGACCTTTTGTTCGCGATACCTAAGTGGGATTGAGACTCGATTCACTGTAGATGAATGGAAAGATGATAGCATTCGAGAAGACGAGATGATGGGTGAGTTTGAAGTCTTCATTCAGAAAGTTCGACCATTAGGGGCGTCAAGCATTAAAACTCTATCATAGAAAGAGAAACGCCTAATTCACTGGTACATTCTGAACAATGTAGATGAAATATTAGAGTACGATAAGTAAGCATTTCTAACCTTTGAATTAGAACTTACAGTGGATGTTTTAAGTATTCGTTATATAACATTTCTTGTTACAAAACTCGTAATTATCATCGACTTTAGGAAACACTTGCGGTCAATATGTCTACAAGTTCAAAACGCTTGAAAATTTTACAAAAGACACCATCGGCCATTTCCTCAATAGTTCAGAAGTTAGATATACCTAAAGTTTGTTGTCTATGAAGCAATAACTTTTGAATAAGAATTTTGTATATATCATTGACATATGAAGTTTAGAAATCACTTATCTAAGGAACAGTCTCCTAAGACACCTCAAAGAGTTGAGGATATGAGACGTATTATGAATGCCTCAACTATGGATAGCTTAATGTATGCTATGCTCTACACTAGGCCATACATTTGTTATGCAGTAGCAATAGTCAGTAGATATCAGTCCAACCCAGGGTTAGACCACTGGACGATGGTTAAAGTTATTCTCAAGTATCTTAGGAGAACGAGAGACTACATGCTTGTGCATGAAGCTAAGGATTTGTTCCTTACAAGAAACATTGACTACGATTTCCAAATCGATAAGGATTCTAGGAAATCCACATCGAGATTAGTGTTCACCCTAAACAGGGGAGCTGTGGTATGGCGTAGCATCAAGCAAGGATGCATTGCAGACTCTACTATGGAGGCTGAATATGTAGCTGCTTGTGAAGTAGCAAAAGAAGCAGTTTGGCTTAGGAAGTTCCTATAAAATTTAGAAATTATTCCAAACATGAAGACTCTGGGAGATTATGCAGTAGCCAATCCTAAAGAACCTCGCAGCCACAAATGAGGAAAACACATTGAGAGGAAGTATCATTTGATATGGGAGATTGTGCAACAAGGGGATGTGATTGTCACTAACATCGCTTCAGAGCACAACATTGTTTATCTATTTACGAAGACTCTCACTACTAAAGTGTTCGAGGATCATCTAGAAAGTCTAGGTCTACGAGATATGTACATTAGTTAATCTAGGGCAAGTGGGACATGTGTAATGGGTATGAGGATGCCCTAGTTTATTGTATTTGTATATATACATTTTATGTAATATACTTTTACATTTTACCATTTCCAATCTTTGAAGATTACTTTATTATGTACATCCCATAGTGACTAAAGTTTTAGTCCAAGTGGGTGTTTGTTGGGTTTTATGTCCTAAAACTCGTAGATAGTAGATATATTCTATTGGCCGTTATTAATAAAGTATTATTATTTCAATAAGTGTTATTGATTACATTATTAGTTTTGTCTTAATAACCTAAATTCAATAAACTAACATCTTAAGTTGTTTGATGAGTCTTGAACAATATGTAGAGACATATAGAAATGTTCGGGATCAACTTAAAGGGTCTATAGTATAGGGATAAGGTTGGGTACCTTATCCTGGTAACACTATGGATACGGCTCACTTTGTATTTGATACAAACGCAATAATCAAACGCATTCGTGTAGGAGACGTGCAAGTGAGGGTATCCTATGTAACTTAGTCTTAGTCCTGAGTGTATTATGAACAAAGGGCCCTACCCTCTCTATGACACGAGAGGGGTTTCTGTTTATTGCTTGGACTATAAACAGGTTGTTCATTAGAGGAGCACTGGTATTTAAGGGCTAGAAGTAATCCAGGAGTAAAACGGTAATTTGATCCAGCTGGTGTTACGAACACTCGTGAAGGACTACCTTACTGTTATTGGTTTATATTCGTGGACAAATAAATATATCTAAAGTGATAAGAGTTCAGTTGTGATTCGTTAGTAGAGTGTACATACAGTTAACGAATATTGCTTAATGTGGTTAATGAGTTTAGCCAAATAATCTCATATCGTTGTAGGTTCTGGTCTGTAGGTTCATTAGGTCCTTTTTCTAGCTCGTAAAGGATAATAATATTTATTTATACTGGTTGTAATTCGAAATGTTCAAGTTTACTTTGGGAAATAGTATAATGTATGGTGATACATTATAATATAAAGTTTATATTTTAATTAAATTTTATGATATAAATATAATTTTCGATTTGATTCAAAATTAATTTAAGAGAGATAAATATTCGAATGAGTTCAAATATTAATTTAATGTGAATTGGATTTATATTAAAACTATAGGTTAAAATTTAATGCGTATATGATACACATTAAAACTATAGGTTATGAGAGAAATTTATATTTGAATATAATTCAAATTTGAATTACATTAAATATTAGATATTTAAATTAACAATTAACTAATTGGAGAATTAATTAATAGTTTAGTTTATTTTGATTTAATTAAATTAATTAAATCATAACTATAAGATATGTGAGAGATATTAATTAAATATGATTTGAATGAAATATTAATTAAATGTGATTTAATTAATTAGTTAATTTAATATTTTTAAATTAATAGAATCTCATGATTCTCTCCAACTTCCTGTAGATTAGGGAGTTATAAATACGTAGAAGAAAACAGGATTTTCAACCTAAGCCTTTGCCTCTCTACGAATCCTTTAAGAGATTCTCTCAAAATATTTTCTCATTCCAATTGGTTTCCACAAACCAATCTCATCCCAGAGGATAGGAAGGTCTTTGACTGGTGGTGTCTCCAATTTAGTTTTAGTAGATTCGGAGGCATCAAACTACGTGAGTTTTTCTTTCCCTAATCTATAATTTTAAAGCATGCTTAGCCTCAATTAGAAAATTGTTTTTGTAAATATTGCCAATGTACAGTATGTTTATGTTCCCAATAATTTGATCTAAGATTTCTATAAAATCTTCCGCTACGTAGGGCTTTAATCCCTTCAAATGAAGAATTTATCATGTACCTACATATTTCATTATTTTATGCATTCAGTTTCATGTACTCATATTTGTTTAATTAATTTTGGATTATATGTCCACAAGTACTATGTCATTATTTTCGAGCACTTTTGATGATACAGAACCTCTCTTCCTCGAGTTTGGTGACGAGTCAAACAACGCCGGAGCAACGTCCTCAGTGGGCGACACATCGGGTGAGTGGTAATCTAATGTTTCTACAACAAATGTGTCTCAACCCTCCTCGATTCCTAGGAGACGTCAACAGCCTCAAAACTTGAAGTTTGAGAGGTACGTTCATAAGCATGGCAGAATTCCAATTACCATAGCCCCAAGAGCGGAGAAGCTAATATCTCCACATGTTGTACAGTTCAGCAACACCATTGACGTGTGTGTGAGAAATATATTTCTAGTTTGTTACCTTAAGTGGACTGATGTTGGGTGAGAATACATTGAGGTGGTGAAGGGTTCTCTATAAGTAAATTCATCAGTGAAATGATTTTTTTGTTTAGACATACATCAGTATAAACAAAGCTAACTTGTGAAGTTTTTTCTTACTTTCTAGTGCCCTTTCGTGCTTGAATTCAATGATCAAGCACTTGCTAGATTTGTGGAGCATCAAATGCTCATATCTTTTAAGGAGTTCAAGGGCGACTATCATCGACATTTCACAAAGTACATCGACCCAGAATAGGCAGGTGCCAACCCACCGCATATATTATTGGTGAGACGTCTGGAAGATTGACACTTCCTTTACGGTCACTATATGCGTCGTGCATTTCAGGTGAGATCTAAATATTACAATATGTTATCTCATTTAATTTTTGGTACGTGTGTATGATTTTAACAAGTATTTTCATGTAGAAGCAATCACGGACAAACAAGGCTGCCTGACAAAAGCAGTCTTACAATCATAGGTAGCTGCTCGAAGTCATTTCTACAATGACAACACGACCTCTCTGAAGAACGAGGTCTACTAGTCGACTGTCTAGAGTTATTAAGAGAAATGCACACTTGAAGTGGCCAATTTATTTCACAAGCGGTTGTGGAGGTGCATGTAAGTTCAACTTGATTTTGTCTTATTTTGTACTTATACTTATGCCTTCATAACTTAATTACATAAAATTTAATTTGTTGCAGAGTTAAATGCTGAAACTTCAATCCCAGTCCACCCTAGATGGTTCTCAGCCACTCTTTAAGGATGAAATTTTGCAAGACCGTTTCGGGTAGATGACCAAGCTACTCAAAAGGTCTTGGTTAGGGACCCAGGCCCAAGTTCCTCGAGAGTTGTGCTAGCAATTCTTCGACCACATGTTTGCATTCTACGGAGGTTGAACAAGATATGTAGTCCTGATTAAGCAACAAAGACTCGATCTTGAAGACGCTAAACACATGATTGAAGAGCAAAGAAAGATGTCCGAGCTGCAGAGTCAACAAATGGAAGAAATGGAGAAGGTGATTGAAGAAATGACTCGAGCACAGAGAGGATCGTGAGTCATGCACTTGCGGTACCTATTTTTTAACTTTATGGTATTTTATATAATTATTTAGTAATTTGGTTGTTCAGTTTTTAAAATTTTATTCAATTTAAATCAATTTGAAATCAAACAGAATAGCTTAAGATTGAAACAATAAATTAAAAAATAGTATATATATATATATATACCATAAACAACTTCCGATGCAAATAGCACGTCAGTAAATAGTGGCATTCCTCGACGCAATCTTCATCATGTCAGGGATACGTTTCATGACATAACGTTGGGAGAACTGTTCTTCTGACGCCTTCAGTTATGTTGACAGAGTCCTACGCTCAATGTCACACTCTAACGTCGAGAGTGTTGCTTCCCCGACCTGATTCGGTTGTCAGCCAAATGGGAATCGGGAGATGGACATTCGCGACGCTGCGATTTTTGTTCGTCGGGAACGTGTGTCTCGATGTAAGTTTCCCGACAATCATCCTGACGTGCAAGATTATGTCTGGAGTACTTTTGTAGATGCCATTCTATACCTTCACCGACGTCGTCCTACATCGGGAAAACCCTGAGTTGCTGTAGTGCTCATCATCCCCTCTAAATATATGTAATAACAACGAAGGGGTACAAAGTCAATAATACAAAGAAGGACTAAAGATAAGCCCAATGAAACATGAAGATAATGCATAGTGGGGATTGCCAAATCCAATTAATCAGATGGTGTTATTGCTTCAAGAGCTTGATTTGAAGATTATAGGTCGAAAAGGTATCGAGAATAAGGTGCAGATCACTTATCGAGTCTTAGCAACAAAATATTTTTTAACTCGTGCTTTGGAAACATTTGCTTAATCGGTAAAGTCAGTGTTCAATACATCAAAGCATGCTTAAAACATTTGATAATAAATCATATTCAGAAATTAATTTTAAACTCATTTTGTCACTCACAGACAGTAGTTTAGACCCTCGGCCTGTTAATCAAACCGTTCTCGTCTTGACCTAAAATAACGAGAAATAATTCCATTTAATTTTCTTTAATCATAAAAACTTCAAAACATTGCTAAAGATTTCCCAAAATATCAAAAATAGCCCAAAAACATCCAATGGCATGGCTAGTGCGCAGGGGTAGGCGACAGGGACTACACACACGCGCATGCCTTGAGCAAGCTAGTCGTGTGCTAACCTCGCAAGGGACATTGTTCGCACGCGTAGGGCTTGTCGCATGCTTTCATGGCCGCATGCCTGTCCATCCAACACTAGCCTAAAATGCCACACTAACCTCTTTAAACCTAAAACGCAAGCCCATCTCGCCTAGCAACCCCTAACACTTGACCAACAACCTCCACTACCCAGAAACTCATTTTCTACCAGAACCTTATTTTTAATTTAGAGCTTAATCAAATAAAACTACTTTCTTATATTAAGTTTTTGAAAACTGTCTTAACTATCTTACCTCAAAATATCAGCGAACAGCTTCTTGTAATGCATTTCGTGGCCTCCTTTAAGTGAAGACTATTCAGATTTTTTTTCGAGAATGACCTTCCTCTCTTGTGTCAACTCAAACTCAAACGTCCTCTCACCAATTTAAACCAGCAACCCCAAAATAGAAAATAGACTCAATTTGTGAACGTTTGAGACTAATTTCAGCCAAAAAACACGTTTACTTTAGGAGAAAAAGAAATCTAAAGAGACCTATTTATACTGAGTCGTTCATGAATCTTTATTAACACCTCCTACTAGCCAAAATCTAAGTTAAGCATGCACATGACACCTGGAATCCACTTAATCGATTCCACTTCTTTCTCATCTCGCCTAACCTTAATCAAAACACCTAACAAAAAGGCCTTAAGCCCTTGGAAATGCCTTTCTAACCTTTCTTAACATGGTCGCTAACATCACTTGGCATGGTCATGTCTTCCTCGCCTAGCAAGTCATCGGCTACCTAAATTTAATGTAAACCTCCTTACCAAGTTTTAACACTCAACTAACCTCTAAAGACACTCTTCTTGCTCAGTAAAGGCTATCTCACCAAGCACACACAGAGGTTATTTTAGACTTCACAGCAACACTCCGCACATATACTAGAGTTTGTGGCGACAAGGAATAAGCCTGCCAAAGATCAAAAGGTTAATCGCCTGGAAGTTTTTGCGGAAGAAGTTGGTGAGGAGATTGAGAGGATAAGTCATCTAGAGCCAAGGCTAAGGCCTAAAGAACATGGACTCATAGACGCCGCACAACCTAAGAAGGGTAAGAACAAGGCGGGGACGTCCAGACCTGATAATGTTCGAACGAGTAAACCTTTGAGTGCCCAAAAGATGGACAAGCTGATAAAGATAGAGAATGGGCTCTTCCTATTTAATGGTCATTTACTTGACTTCCTTTATAGGCCCATCAAGGCGTCCATATGCAACGATGGATGTCATAAATATGTTTTAAGAGACGAAGTACCATCTGGTGGAATCATATGCAACGGTGGAAGGCGAGAAGGTCTCCTTCACCGTGGAAGAGATCCATGAGTTACATGGTCTTCTCAATGACTCGGATGAGTACCTTGGCCAAAGGATTATCACCAAGCCAACTGAGGGCGATGTGAAAAGAGTACTTATAACAATTGTCAAGCCAGGCACGAGATGGAAAGTAACGCCAAATGGGAAGCTACAACTATACCCACATCAATTAACAATAGCAGCCAACGTTTAGTTGTTCTTTGTCAAGAAGAAGATAGTTTCCAAGTGACCTGACAGTATAGTGCCATTCGAGTACGTGCTACTCCTCTATTGCATCAAAAAGAAGCAGGCGTTTAACTTGGGTTTTGTAATTAATTAGGCTTTCCTTGGCTGGATGAGGAACCCTAAAGGCGCCAAGCCTTTCCTAACCACAGTGGAGAAATTGTGTCTGATGTACCTTTCCACCCTTGCGAGATACCCAAAAATAGAAATGGGTGATAGATGTAACATGGCGGGCCTCAACCACGTAATAACACTCTATCAAAATAAGGAGGAAGAGCATCAACAAAAGACTCAGAAACAAGGGAGAACTGAAATTGAGAATGTTGCAGTTGATCAATCTCCATCTCCACCACCGTTGAAACGAAAGGAATTAACCTCAAAGCTAGAGGTTGATACGACCAAGGACAGCCAACCTGATTTTGACCCTTCACGTAGAAAGTGATTAAAGCTGAAAAACAAAAGCATCTTAGAAGAGAACTCTCTAGTCCACTCTGATAACATGTATAAACATCTGTTATTATATCCACTTTTATTAGAATAATGAGGTCAAAATGCATAAGAAGGATCAAATGCGTATGACTCACATTGTAAATTCATAAATATTTAGAAATACAACTTACATAAGCATCATGCATGTTTTACGCTATTACCATGTCTAAACATAGAATAATTGGAAAAGAAGAAAGGAGCAAATCAGACGTGACATCTCGTGCAGAGGCTACGTGATGGAGAGCTGCTTAATTGTCGATTAACAACCCCAAGAGAGAAAATGTGTCATCACGCGAGGAAAGCTCACTAGAAGACAAGAATTGTAGTTGAAATGATGTGACTTCATAGGGCCAGAGTCTACACGCTTAAAGGAATAGAAGTTTCCCACCGAAAAGTAGTCTATACAAGCACTTCATCCTCACCAAGAAAAGGAGGCTTGAATGGGCCAGTTAGAGAGCTTGTAGCTGTGGGATAGAAGAAAACTATCCCTTTCGTTCCTCTAACTTGTAACATTGATCCATTTTCCTATCTTCCATTTGTTGTATTCTTTATATTTCATAGTTCATATTGTACATATTGTATATTGGCCTACGACCTACGTTCTTTGTATTTTTATACAAGTATAATCTTTCAATCCAACATTCCCATAATTTCTACTAGTAAACGTATTATTTGTAGTTTAGGTAGATGATAGGTCTTGATAAGAAGAGTTTCTTATCGCATTAATTGTGCTATTCTCATCGCTTGACCAACATAAGTTACTAACTACCCAAAAGGAAAAGTAGCTAGAACCTAATTAACGCATGCTAGGAGGAGTTTCACCTCTTTGCAAGATCATTTCTAACATTTGTATTCCAAAAGAAGAGCATGTGTAGACCGTGGATATTCTATGTGGTTTCTTACTTTCTCAACATTAAGATATTCTCATTGAGTCGGATGTGGCTGGTCGGCATCTAAAAAGTTGCCCTTAAGTTACAAGCTTTTTCAAGTGTCTCATGTCCTGATCTTCCACCTATTTTTCAACCCTCGTTTGCTGGTGCTTCCATCTCAGCTTCTACAGTGACTATTCCTTCCTTTGGTCTTCATTTTTCATAGAAGTTAGCAACAAGACTAATTCATCTTTGTCAAATAAGTCTCGATCTTTAAGTGTGTCCATTCAAGATCATATCAAAGTTATTGTTGGACTGACCAGTTGTCGAGCTGCCATTGATTTTGTTCTTTAGGCAATGCATTCCTTGATTGCAGCTGACGAGACCTTCAAGCTTTCTCCTTCTGCTTCCTAATTATGTTTCAACATGCAAGGGGGAGTTATTGGTTGCTTTTCTTGTCTGATTGTCTACCGCTGCTTGTTGCTTTTGTATTTGTAATCTTTTGTTATTGCTTTTTGTTCTCTTAATTATTATTCTGAAAAATGTAATTCTCTCCTTTTTATTATCGCCTACAATGTTTTCCTTACGATTGCGGTTGGTTCCTTTTGCTTCTGGTTGTTGGGTGCTCTCTGTTATGCATGTTTGAACAAATCAAGGAAGCTGGTCCAAGGGGGAGTTTGCTAGAAGTTATGTGGGCCCATGGATGTTTTTATTTATTTAGTATTTTCTTCTTCTTGGTTAACGTGGCAAAAAGCGTTCGTTTGTGGAAAGTTTGTGAAGAATATTCTGCTGAGACAAAGATTTTATTTGGGATCATTATGAAAAGATCTTTATCCTTAAAAGAAGAAGTTGTATTTGTAGTAGATATTTGTGTGTCTGAATTATTATTATTTGTGTGAAACAATTATCTTTGTGGTGAGAGACGTTGTTGCAGCGCACGGCTATAGGAAAGTGAAGAACAACTTCTTGATTGAATCATCAATTAAAAAATAGAACCCGAAGCATATAAGTTCTCTCTCATTAGTGTGGTTTGTTGCTGCTGCTTTTATTTAGTAGCGATTAGTGCCGAAGTTATAAGATCTGAAGTTCAAGCTTCTATTTTATGATGATATAAAGAACTTTTGTTCACGTCTTGATGAAGGACGTGATTCAGGGGGAGTTCCTCCAGTTTACTACCTTAGTCTGTTGATTGATGAGAAACTTGATTAATGGGAAGATTTTGGTTAGCCAAATCTATCTTCGAAATAGTCTAGTGATAGTGTTACTTGTTGTAATATTGTATCATTGATACTACTGAGTGAAGAAGATTAGTGTTAAACTCTACACGGAGAATCATAATAGTATGATTATGATTTATATATGAAAGAAATAAAATCTCTGATCTCGAGTCAAGAACCCCCCAGACGTAGATGCTATCTCATCGAATTATGTTAACAATGTATTGTGTTTCTACTTTCTTTACTTATCGATTTGTGTATTGTATCCACTATTGTTAACTATGGATTCCTCCCAAACATTGTTGTTCATTCTTTCCTTGTTTTATCAATGTTTATAATTTTAGAGCAAAGGTTTGTAATTTTGCATTTTTAAAATGTGGTCTGGACTTGAATTTTGACATTTTTGCAAATCTAAAAGTGGTGGTGCTATGGTCCTAATTTATCAAACTGAGTTTGCTATATCCGTAAGAGCGCCATAAATTAATTCAACAAATTTGTTAATTTAATGAATGTGAAATCAATAAATTATAGGACGACTTGCACTAATGGCAAAATATAAAATGAAAATTGAGTCAATGACCCAACATTTTAAAATTTAGAGGTATGACAAATTAACAAGAGCAACCCAATTGAAACTATCGGATGACCAAAATGCCCTCATACTTAAAAATGTGAAGCTGCATTTGATTATCGTCTGATTGTTATTGAATTGTCATCTAATTACCACTAATTACCAATGATATCGATTGTTAATTGATTATTTCTGATTGTTAATGATATTGATTTTCCATCTCACTGTTATTTAATTTCTTATTGATTGTTATTTAATTTCAAATGATACTGATTGATATCTAATGACCTTATGTTTTTTTTTTCTATGATTACTATGCAAAATCTGATAATCATCTCATTAACTTCCAGCTTTTGTCAATTACTAAGTAGTTTCTAATTACCATCATATTGTTATATGATTATTACCTTCTATTTTTTTATCAGTTGGTAAGGATTTGTTTTATTGCATTATGATTTTATATGTTTACCTTTTATATATATATATGTATGTATGTATGTATGTATATATTTTGCCAATTACTAAGTAGTTTTTTATTACCATCAATTTTTGTAATCTACATAACATTATCGATCATCCCATTGCCACCATAAAAAATGACCATACGCAGCTTAATCACTTTAACAAAACACTGAGATAGTTATTTGATTACCTTTTGATTCTCGTATAATTTTCTTTTACTTTTTTTTTTGTCAATTTTAGTTGGCTTTTGAGATAGTCATTTGATTTTCTTCTAATTGTCACCTTCTACTTTTTAATTTGAGAAATTGTATCAGATGACAAAAAAATTTAGCAAAAAGAGGCCCATAGAACCTCTCTTTTGCATATTACAAATATGATAAATATGACAAGTAATTAGATATATCAAAGTGTTATCAAAGGGCTATTCGCTTTCAAATTTGCTGCTTTTGCAATTTTAGTTAGCCTTCTAAGATAACCATTTAATTTGATTACCTTCTAATTGTCATTTGATTATCTTCTATTTGTTTTTCAATTTTAGTTAGCCTTGTGAGATAGTTATGTGATTACCTTTCGATTTTCTTGTAATTAACTTCTACTATTTTTTCTTTTAAATTTTAGTTAATCTTCTGAGATAGTTTTTGATTAGCATCTGATTACCTTCTATTTTTTTATATTTTAATTACATAGTCATTTGATGAACTTCTGATTACTTTTTTTTTTTTTTTTTTTTTTATCATAGTAAGTTGGAGTCTTTTTACAAAGAAAAAAAAAATACTTACCACATTAGTGCAACATCCATTATAATTTACGAAGCTACATGGAGTTCTTTCAATCATGCATCTTGTGAGAAACAAGTTCTTCCTTTGATGTTCGACATTTTCTTCCATTGATTTGAACGTTAAGTACTCGTCTTGCAACTAATGATAAGAAGCTACCTCTTTCAATGTACTCATCGCCATGTGCATCAAATTCTTCCTCAATTTGTGCATCATGCTCATCACATTCGTCTTCCAAATCGATTATCCCATTTCTCATCACCCATTGACACAATCTTTGCTCAAGTGTCCAAACCCGTTGCACTCCCATCATTGAATGGAACTAGACTTCTCCTTGACCTCCTTTGAAACTTCATTCTTTTTAGTGTTGGAGCTCTCGACTTCCATTCTCTTGGCAACCACAAACTTTCCTTTTGCTTCACTTCTACTTACAAGACCATCCTTGTTTCATACATTAGAATTTGAAAGGTATTAGACTTAGAAGTATACCTCTTGGAATGCTCATTTTCTTCTCCCAATTGTTCTTTAATTTTTTATTGTATAGTGATACATATCTTCCAAATAAAGATGTGAACTTCTATCAATAGGATGAGCAATTTCTTAAGTCAAACATCCAAGGAATCTAGACACTGCGTCTTATTCTTTTTCTTGAATTTTTGCTCTTTCTATCAAAGTTTTCATCTTTTGATAATATTCTGACACACTTTTTGTTCTCTACTTCAGAGCTTGCAATTTAGTTTTCAAATCTAGTTCATAATGTTTTGGAACATACCTTTTTCTCATAACATCTTTATGTTCTTCCTGCGTTTCGATGAGATCTTCCTTTTTCCTTTTTCTTTTGGATTTGAGATGTTGATACCAATTTTCGGCATGGCTAGTGAATTCGAAGATGGCAAGTTTCATCTTCTTATTGTCACTAAATGTGTTGCAATCAAACACATGGTCTATCTTTCTTTCCCATTCCAAGTAAGCCTCTACATTCTCCGTTCCACTAAAGGGTAGAATTTTGAGCTTAATTTTGATGTCTCTATCTTCATGAATTCTTTCGACACTACGAGGTTGCATAAAATTATTTCATCCTCTTTCTTTCATATTTCCTCTTCCTCTAACTTGATTTTCTTGTTCAACTAAATCAATAAATCCCATATCTTCTTGCAAGGCTCATTCTCCTCTTTGTTGTTGTGTCCTTTTTTCTTGCCTATCTTCCCTTATTATTTCCATAATTCCTTGAATGGCTTGAAGAATGGCCATATTAGGATCCTATACTTGTAGTATCTCCTTCACCCAGTGACATTTTCAAATTAGTAATAAAAGGACCTCACCCTACTTCTCACCAATTTCACTCAAGGACACTTGTGTATTATCACTCAAGGGTAGACTTTTGGTACCTTGGTCAAAGATGTAAAGGGTTGGCTCAATTTTTTTTTTGTTGCAATCTCACAAAAGTTTAATATAAATCAATTGAAATGAACAACTCTTACAAACTAAAACTACAATATAACTCAGGCTTTAGGATCCACAACATAAAAATTTGAACAAAGAGAAAAATAATTGGAAGATTTAAAGCACTTTTTCTTTGCTACTTTATTTTGTTTTATTTTCTTTATTTTTCTTTTTGTTTGTTTTATATTCTATTGATTTTTTTTTAAAAAAATGATCCCAAAGCGTTTTGCACAATATATTAAGACAAGTTGTAGTATGTTTTGACACCAAATGCTAAATGCCTACTATGTTTGTTAGATGCAAAGCTAGAGGTTCTTCTAGGATCCTTGCAAAAAATCACAAAGAAAGCTAACTTAGATCAAACCTAGAATCTACGATGGTCACTCTTAATAAGATCCTAAGATAACTCAGTCCAGAATTAGCTTGATCAAGACCAATCCAATGAATTTATTTTTAACATCAAATTTAAAGCAAAATCATTTGAAAAGATAACACCAAAAGGGTTGGATAAGCACAAGCTTTTTAATATTGAGAGATGCCAAGTGCCAAGAGTTCTTAAAGCTGGAGCAAGGCAGTATGACCGTTAAGGAGTACGATCAGGAATTTGACGCGTTATCTCGGTTTGTACCTGAGCTAGTAAGAACTGAGGCTGAGAGAGCCGACAAGTTTGTTCGAGGCCTTAAGTCAGAGATCCAGGGTTTCGTTCGAGTCCTTAGACCAGCTACTCAGGCTGATGCACTACTCATGGCAGTGGATTTGAGCTTGCATGAGAGGTCCGAGTTAGCCAAGGCTGTAGAGAAGGGACCAACTATAGGACAAAAGAGGAAGGCTGAGCAGCAGCCTATTGACATTACCTTTAGAGATTCAAGTTCAGGTGGTGCCTTCCGTCGTCACCAGCAGGAAGTCACTGAAACAGGAGATACCATGAGGGGATTGCCTACTTGTCGTACTTGTGGAAAGCATCATTCAGGTCGCTGCATATCAGATAAGAGGGTTTGTTTTAAATGCAACCAAGAGGGACACTTAGCTAACAATTGCCCTCAAAGTGTTGTTGCCACTAATCAGCAGGAAGCCGAGAAGCCTGCACAGAAATGACAGATATGCCTTCAACGTTGGAAACCGTGCACTAGTTTGCTTATTTAAGTTTAGTTAGTTGAGAGTTATTTTGACTTTGCATTAGGAGGGTTGCTTGTTTTTGTTTTTAATGGAATTAATTAGATAATTGCTAGATGAATATTTAATTAATTAGAAGGTTCAAATTTGTGGTGTTCGTTGAAAATTTGATCTAAATATATGATTTGAGGTTGAAGTAAAGCTATGGAACTTTTTCGTGTGATGTGTGTGATTAATTAAACATATGTGCATGGGTACATATATTTTAGTAAAGATTTTGAATTTTTGATGGGAATGCTATTATTTATGACATGAAAGCTGTTATTTTGATTTGTTCAAGAATTAGAACGAGGACGAAAGTTTCACAAAGGAGGGAAGATTGTAACGCCCCAAAAAAACATGACAATTTTGAAGTTGAATTATCTTGGTCAAATTATTAATGTTAAAATTATTTTGGGGTGAATTAATTTTTTTTGGTGAGGATTATGTGTTGAGGAAATTAGGACTTAATTAAATAATTATGGAAAGAATGTTTAATTAATCATTGGAATTGGAAACCTTTCTTATTGTTATGGATTGATATCGATTAGTTATATATTAAATTATGGAAGGTGATAATAATTATATTAAGGGTAATATGATTATTAAAATTTTATGTTGGTTTGTTAGAGAATTAAATTAGGAGGGAAGAGTTGGAGTCTTTTGGGGAAAATAAAAAGGAAAAGAAAAAAAAGGGTGATTTGATTTGAGATGTTTAAAGAGGAGAGAGAATAAATTAATTTGAGTTATTATTTTGGAAAAGGAATAGAAAGAGGGAAGAGAAATAATAATAATATATTTATTATTAAATAGGACTCCTTGGATTATGTGCACTTCATCTTCAATCTTCCTCCTTGGACAAACCCTAGCCGCTGCATCCTTCACCATCCCCGTCCACCACCGACAGCCGTGCTTCAAATCGTCGAAACTGTTCACGTTCGGTCAAGCCGAGTGAAGACTCTGTTTGAAGACCCGAGCCAAACATCCTCATCCGTCCATGACTCCGTTCGCGACTCAGCATCGTTGACTCCTCCACGCACGACGTCGTCCATGACGAAGTCCACTCCGTTCGTTGATCCATTGTCGTAGCTCAGCTCCGACCACCACGCCACGTGAAGCCTTCGTTTGAAGTATCCGAGCCGCTTGCTTCCATCTGAGCTGCCCGTCTGCCTCTTCCTCACCGAGCTGAGAGTAAGCCGCTACCATCTCCTCGAAGCAGAGCCACGTTTCCTTTCCCGAGCCATTCCTGCGTAGCCGACCTCCTCGCGCTCAAGCCACACGCCCCAGCCGAACGTGAGCCGCGAGTCTCAAGATGCTATTTGAAGCCTCTTCTAGCGAAGCAGCCTTCAGTTTTAGTCTTTTGCAACCTATTTGAGCCATTTGGGTGAGTTTGTGTTGGGTTTGGTACACCCGAATGATTGTGCTTTGGTCCTAAACTAAAATTTTTCAGTCGGATGGGATTTAAGTTGAGTTATTGGTTGCTTTGAAGGTTTAGTTGGCTAATTTGAAAGATTCAAATTGTGGAATTATCCACCCAAGGTTGAATTGGAGTTCAACACCAACTCTAGGATTTGCTTGTTGCAAAGCCAGAATAATTTTGGATTATCTAATCTCCAGGTAAGGGATTTTTCCTATTGGATCCCCACATTAAAGTTGCATGCATATATATTATGTATCATGTATTAAGGTAGTTAAGGGATACATCTATGACTGAGATGTTATGACTGTGATACATTGTATTTGAGGCATGCTATGATTAAGCATGATATGATTGTTTGAGTTATGTTTGACTGAGTTACGATATTTACAATATGATATATTTATGTAGGCTATGATGTTATGTTAGATTTACTGTTAGAGTCATACCATATGGGTGTCCCTTGGGATCACCACCTATTTACGCCTGTGTGGCCAATTTTCAGGTTTACTTTTTTAGATATTTCTTTTATTTTAAAGGGGCCCGAACTAATATTTTAAATGATATATTTATTTATTAGTTTCTTCACACATTTTATTTATTATTGAATTTAAATGAAATTACGAGGCGTTTTCTCTAAAATAGTATTTTTTTCTTCTATTCTAAATAAAAAAAAAATTATTTGTTTTACTAGTAATGACTTCAGCTCAGTATATAGAGTTGGGTCGTTACACTTAAACGCCAATTGAACAAAATAGATGCATGGGGTGGAAGCCTGCGGACTCAATGCTTGCAGTGTTGTGTATGTCTATATCTAATTCTATGGAGTGAGTCATTAGTCATGATCATTGTATGCGATATGCTCACTATGTCTCTCTTCATTGCATAAATACTAAGTCCTCGTTGAGACAAGTTTTCCTACAATTGCTTGCCCAAGTATAAGCGAAATAATAGGTTTCCTGGATAACTCATGGTCGAACATAGGGAATTGATATCAAATCTTAGTTATAAGACTTACTTTTCATTCAGGCGGTATAACATACTATATATATACAGTATAATGTGTAAGTTTAAACTATATCTACTATCTAACACTAGAGATTCTGTAAAAGGGGTTGAGAATGGTGGCAAGATGAAGATATGAACTCACTTGTTTTAAAGAAAGAGTGAAGGACGGTCTCCACGTTACTAGGAGATCAAGCCATGTGGTAGCCTTGATGTGATACAACTCAGTTAACTAGCCTATTATTAAGGCGAGCACCTCTTAGTGCCTTAAATGCCACACTTGCTCACCTCTCGGAATTCAAATGATAAAACTTGGTCAAGCAGGATATATCTAGAAGGTTTAATTCACAAGACTTATAGCATTTTTCTTTTAAGGGTGGCAACCTCTCGGTGCCAAATACCCACACTTGTTCTCCTTTCGAGACACAAGTGATGGAAGTTATCTCGCCAAGGTGGAGTTGGTCTTCAAACTCATCGCGCTCATTAGCTATATCCTTGCTACTTGTTCTTTCGAGTTGTTGACGATATACACTAGCCAAGTGATGACTATAGTTGAACTAATGCGATAAACTTTATAAGCTAATCTTCTTATCAAGAACATATTAGAGATCTAAGCTACAAATAACACATTGACAGGTGAACAGTAAAGGAACGATAGGTTAAGGGTATAAGCATGCAATATATTAAAGAATATAGGCCTTAGGCCACTATTCAATATGAATATATACATTGTAGAGAATAATAAAAATGGAGAGCAAATAAATTAACATTACAATTTAAGGGGGAAAAGGGCGATGAAATCTTCTCTACTCGGACTCTAAGTTCTCACTTACAGACTGATCGGAGAAGAAAGAAGAATGACTTTTACAAACGGTGAAAAGGCTATTCCTTTCCGCCACTCTCCAGGGTTTTAGCCGATCCATACAGACATCTAACTTTTCTCAAAGCCAACCTCTTTACTTGGTAGGGAAGGAGTTTCCTTTTATAGACAGCTTTCGACAAGAAACTTCTATTCTTCTGAGCATGTCAAAGCCAATGCAGCCTTTGTCAAGTCACTCCAACTACCATTCTTGTCTTTTAGTGAACCTTCCTTGCATGATGATGTAGAACCTCGTGCCTAGAAATTGTACTTGCTAGATGGGTTCTTCTCGCGTAGCCTTTGCACAAGATCCTCTACGATTCACTAGTTTCTTCTTTTGCTGCTAATCCTGCGTTAAAACACTGAAAATAGAGTGAAACAAGCATGAAGACTTATGTAGAGTGTATTTTCAAATACTTATGAATTTACCACAAAAGCTATGCGTTTTGACACATTTATCGTGCGTTTTGGTGTCACTATTCTATCAAAAAGGCTATAACAACTTGTATTTCTACAAGTTATCAAAGCCTAATAGTCATCCAAATACACTTAAATGTCATTTGAAGAAAATAAGACCTCATAACTTAAAACAAGATTGCATACTAAATTATAGGTAAATTTGAAAAAAAAATTAAAAATGTAGACAGTCTTCAAAATGCCTTAAAATAACTTCTTTAGTTAGAGGGTGTGGCAACATTGATTTGCGGGTTTGACATGGTTTGACATTGCGTTTTCTCATATATTGAACAATATAATTGAACTTTTTCCATGCCAGCTTTAATCCATTCTCATCTTGACTCATTGAACTAACATTGTATATAATTTTTAACTCAAAGTTATTTGTTGCTTGATGTGAATTTACTAGCTTTTAAAGGTGTAGTGTAAAAATCTCTTGAATTTTCTTTGCCTTGTTTTTTGTAATTGTTCTTTCGCACACATGCAAAGGTTCTATCATTGAATTAACATCACACTGCCTCTCAGAATTAGGCATTGTATCACCAAACTAGGTTACCAACTCTGGTGTGTTGTTGTTTCTCTTTTTGTTGATTTGCTATTGTCTTTGTGATTGTTAGAACGTATTTCAAACCTGTTTCTAATGTAACTATATAAATCCACAATTAATTTTCTGAAGACCAAGACAAAGTACTTAGTATTATATGTGTCGACATTACTTATGTTATTACAATAATATAGTTGTTCTGAATCTCCAATACACGACCCCGTCAGTTTACCAAACGATTTAAATTTGTTCTCATTCCAAATAGTTAAGGAATCCGTCAATTTTAACCATATTCTATATAGTGATAGAGATGGAATTTTGGTGGGGTCATTGCATTCCAAAGAAAGCACATGGGGGAGTTTCTAACTTCTTGTTTACGAGAAAATTCTCCCTAGTGACATTATTCTTTTTTTTAAAAAAAAAAAAAAAACTTACATCTTTATCCTCTAAAAGTGACAACAATTTGAACTCCAACAAAATTTGTTAAATTTTCGGTAATTAAGTTGGATATGTTTGGGCTTGTGTTCTTGAATTTATATATACTCTTTACAATTGGAAAAACGCTTTGATTTAGTTTATCAATGAGCGACCAAGACAAATATGTCATTCCAATGTTGAGAATGATTGCTATTCTTATTCTTACAAATAAGAGCATTTCCCTCAACTAAAAGGCCATTCGACGTGAGACAATGTTGTCACACACACCAATGAAAAAGCTTCCCTTACATTTAGTTACTACAATAAATTAGTAACATAGGATAATAATTATGATACAACTGGGCAGCTTATCATATATTTAAATAATTGACTATTATTCATTAGAAAAACTTCCAATTGCATTTTGTAAATTTGGAAATTTAAAAATGAAAAAACAATGACCTCACAACTTTAGTTTTGTTCTTTTGTTATTCTTGGATTTTATAGGTTAATTCTCTCAATGATTAACTTTTATGTAAATACATATAAGCCTACCCAATGTGAAAGTGAAATAAAATAAAGAACAACTTTGGTAAACACTTTTACGAGATTAAAAAATTGAAACCTTCGCCTTAATCCCAACTTAATTCTAAAATACAAATCCAGCAATTCTCTTTCCTCCATCGAAATCTCTTCCTTCAAAGTAAACCATGAAACGATGGACGAATACGCTCATAAGAGTTATAGTAATCATACTATCAACCGCCATAGTAGTAGCTTCCTCGCAAGCTTTACCCGATTGTGACGAATGGTGCGGCGACGTACAAATTCCATATCCATTCGGAGTGAAACAAGGATGTTATCTCAACCAAACATTCTCAATTACATGCAACAAAACCGTTGGCACTCCAAAGGCATTTCTAATGAACACCAACATCAGCGTTACTAATATATCACTCAACGGTGAGCTTCACATATTGCAACCCATAGTGCGAGATTGCTACGAGCAAGGGATAGTAATTGGTTCATCTGTCCCAACCGTAACCGATCTTTTGGTACCGGCGATGTTCCCAATTGCTGATGGGAAAAACAAGTTCATAGCCATTGGTTGTGACACATTTGGTTTAATTGGTGGAGTGTTAAATGGGAGTGGTTATGTAAGTGGGTGCATTTCCATGTGCTTAAACGAGAGTATGATTGGTAATGATACGTGTTTGGGTAATGGCTGTTGTGAGTTGGAGATTCCTAATGAGTTGATGAATTTGAAATTGTTAGTAGGTAGTTTTTTTAATCATAGTTCGGTGAAGGATTTTAATCCGTGTGGGTATGCTTTTGTTGTTGGAAATGAGGGGTTTAAGTTTGATTCGAAGTATATTAGGAGTTTTCAAGATGTGGAAGTTGAGGTTGTGGTTGGTTGGGCTATTGGAAATGAATCTAATTACGTGTGCGGATTAAATAGTAAAAGGAATTATAGCTTCTCTAATGATGGACATGAATTTCGTTGCCAATGCTTGGAGGGTTTTCAAGGAAATCCATATCTCCCTCAAGGTTGTCAAGGTAAAAAATCTTATTCAATCTATACTTTTAAAATCCATTATACCTTATATTTGTCAACCTAACTAAAAAAAAATACATGAAAAATTGCATTTGATGACAAAAAAATTAAAAAAAAAAAAACAGTTCTAATACCTTTTTTTAATATTACAAATTTGACAAATATGACGATAATCTGACGATAATCTACTCTTAAATTTTCTAGTTTTGCAATTTGAAAATGTGAGTTACATAACTTTATTATTATACTTTTCTTTTCTGCTATTTTTACAAACTCTTCGAAATACATGAAAACAATACATTCTGCATCCATTTTCATGTATTTTGACCATAGTTCAATTGTCAAACTCTTTTTATCTTTATTTATTTATTTAAATAGAGTAGTGGAAATTGAGTAATGCACCCGAATATTGCTCTATATATAATTTCAAAACAAAAATGTGCCAATAAGAAAAATTATATATAGAGATGAAAAATGTAACGGTTTAGAAAAACTGAGAGAGAGAAATAATTAGTTGAGGAGGAAATGGTTTTTAGAGAGTGAGCAAAAAGTGAGAATTACAGAGGAAGAAAGTTTAAGAGATAGAAAAGGTGTATTTATGTGTTTTCAACATCCACTCATCTTGGTACATTCATTTTTGGACCCGAGCAAAAATAGTAAAAATATTATCCTTTTAAATTACAAAAGTAGCAGATTTAAAAGCTGATAATCCTATGTTACCGTCTAATAGCCGTTTGATAGTCATATGATTACTGTCTGATATTACTAATTTTGTCATATTTGCCATATGCAAAAAAATAGGTGCAATTAGTCATTTTTTGTCTAAATGTTTTTGTCATTTCATGCAATTTTCCTTCATTTTTTTAACAATGTTCAAAATGTAGAAGAGATTAGGAGGATCTATAGGACGGCTTGCAAAAATAGCAAAAAAAAAATTTGATTATAGAGTCTATGTCACTACATTTTCTAAATTGCAAAAATAGCAAATTTAAAAGCTGATAACACTCTCATAGCCTTCTGATAGCTGTCTGATATCATTAATTATTTATAATATTTGTCATATTTGCAATATGCAAAAAAGAAATGTCATGAGTTGTTTGTTTTTAAATGTTTTTGTCATATTTTCCTAATCTATATTTTAAGTTTTACAAACTATACACCAATTCAATATCCTTAAGCCATATTAGACCAAAATTGTTCGTCGGAATAATTTAGAAAATTTGATAATTATTTAATTTTTAGTTTTTGTATCATTTTATTTTTCCTCAATTTCTTGAAATGGTTTGTTCTTTTAAGTAATAAAGTTCAATTTTTGACCAAATTTGAAAAACAGAAAGAAGTTTCCAAAAAGGACAAATATAACCGATCATACTTAAAAGTATTTGTATTATTTATAACACTATGCAAAATTTTGCATATGGTAAATATTACAAAATTACATCCAATTATCCGGATATATTACTAGTAGACCATTAAAGTTTTTCAACAATATGTCTAGCGTCTAGCACTAATCGATTTCTTTATATTAACAAATCTTTAAAAAATATTGTCTTAAACTTAATTATTAATTGTAAAAATTCTACATATGACTATTATCATTTTTAAAAACTTTGACCTAACTATATTAACTTTTTTTATTTTAAAAATTTGAGTTTATTTCATCTCCGCTTCTTAGTTACAATGATTTGTATGTTGCATAAGTACAAAGTTGTATTCTTAGTAACATGTTTTAGTTTTCAGAATTAATTGACTTGCTTTTTCAAATATTGGTTAAAAATAAGAAAGAGAGCAAAAAAATTTAGAAGTGAAAAGAATGCATCTACTTTCAAAAACAAGAAACAAAATATCAAATTGTTATCAAATTCGTTTGTTTGATTAGGAATTACCCTTAATCTTGTTTAGATTTGTTTTTCAAAACATCTCATAAAAGTGATTGCAAAAATCTTTTCATAGCGGAACAAAAGTCAACGTAAACAAATATAATTGATCTAATTTGGATTAATTTAAATCCTAAAGTACTAATAATTATATCAAATTAAATCCTATCATTTGAGGCTTTTATAAATTTTAATCTCTACCGATCTCTATCCAAATCCAAATAATTGTATCAATTATCCTAAAGTTTCTAAACTCTAAACTTTAGTAAGAATGTCAATCTTAATGTAAAACAGAATGTGAGCTTCCAATTGATACAAACTCAAACTGATATTTACATTAAGTACTAATCAAAACTCAATGTAGTCCCATCTTTTCTCTGAAGTTTCATAAATTTCATACTGGACACATTCCATATTAAAGTACTCACACCCTATAATTCAGGTTTGAAGATTTATTGCATGCAGAAATTAGAAATTACTTTAGAGTAGAAGAAAATTGATATGTAAACTTATAAACCGATTTAAATTCCAACTAAATGTATTTTTGTTAACACTACTTTTAGTTTTATTGTTTACTTTTTAGAAGTGTTTAAATTTAGTTTTGGTTATTTGAATTCCAGCTGATAAATAAAGTGCATTTAGTTAGGTTAGATGAAAATCATGGTAATAAAGTTGTAATCATAAGTTATTAGGGTTTACAATAACTTTATTGTTTGATTTTGGGATATGTTTCCAGATATAGATGAATGCAAGGATGAAACACTGAATCAGTGTAAATACAACAGCAAGTGTGTTAACACAATAGGAAACTATACATGCAAATGTCCTAAAAACTTTAAAGGAGATGGAAGAAATGGGGGAGTAGGCTGCACTCGAGATTCTAAGACATTCATTCCCATCATAATCGGTTAGTTTTTCTAATTGGTAGCACATCCATATTCTTAATTCTCCATATATAAGATTGGAATAAAAATAATTAATATGTATAAAATGTAGGGATTGGAGTCGGGTTCACAGTTTTTGTAATTGGTAGCACTTGGATATTCCTGGGTTACAAAAAGTGGAAGTTCATAAAAAGGAAAGAGAGATTTTTTGAAGAAAATGGAGGTTTCGTACTCCAGCGACAACTTTCTCAATGGCAATCCCCAAATGAAATGGTCAGAATTTTCACTCAAGAAGAGTTGGAGAAGGCCACTAAAAACTACGACAATAGCACTATTGTTGGTAAAGGTGGGTATGGTACGGTTTTCAAAGGGGTCTTAGAGGATGGTTTGACAGTGGCAATCAAGAAATCAAAATTTATAGACCAATCACAAACTGACCAATTCATTAACGAAGTGATTGTTTTGTCTCAAATCAATCATCGCAACGTGGTTAGACTTTTGGGGTGTTGTTTAGAGACACAAGTTCCCTTGTTGGTGTATGAATTTATAACCAATGGCACCCTTTCTGAACACATCCATGACAAAACCAAGTATTCTTCTCTATCATGGGAAGCTCGTTTCAAAATAGCATTGGAGACAGCAGGTGTGCTTTCATATTTACATTCTTCAGCTTCCACTCCAATTATACATAGAGATATCAAGACGACAAACATACTTTTAGATGAAAATTACACTGCGAAAGTCTCTGATTTTGGAACGTCGAAGTTGGTTCCAATGGATCAAACACAACTATCCACGATGGTGCAAGGAACATTAGGGTATTTAGATCCAGAGTACTTGTTGACAAGTGAGTTGACGGAGAAGAGCGACGTGTATAGCTTTGGAATAGTGTTGTTAGAGCTTATAACGGGGAAGAAGGCAGTGTGTTTTGATGGGCCAGAAGAGGAAAGAAATTTAGCAATGTATGTGCTTTGTGCAATGAAGGAAGATCGGTTGGAAGAAGTTGTGGAGAAGCGGATAATGGTGAAAGAGGCAAATTTTGAGGAAATTAAACAAGTGGCCAAAGTAGCAATGAAATGTTTGAGAATTAAAGGGGAAGAGCGACCCAACATGAAGGAAGTGGCTATTGTGTTAGAGGGAGTACGATTAATGCAAGTTGAGCATTCATGGGTTAATAATAATAATTTGTCCAACACAGAAGAAATGGTATGTTTCTTGGATGTTGAAGCTTCAGACTCAAACCATTTTGCTCTGAGTGGAATTATGCATACCGTTGGGGATAACATGAAAGCTCGGACGATTTTGTCAAACATCCACCATGGCAGGTGATTTTATATCAATTAAATGCTTCCTTGAATATAATCTAAATGCCTATTGAAGCATGTATTCTGTCATCCATGTGTTAATATGTTAGAGAAAAATTTACAAAAACAATCGACATGTGTATTAAAGACAAGAACGGCTGTATAGAGTTTAGATGTTGATGTAGTCTTTTTTTACCGTTGTTGCCCGTAAATGATCAATTAAATAAAATTTATATTGTATCGATCAATACTACCTATACCCCTAAGTAGTACTAGTGGAAAGATCGGGTCGATCCGCAGGAAATAAAAAGATTAGTTTCTCAAAGTGAATTATTTTATTTAAAGTGATAACCGGGGTTTAGTGTGGTTTGAGATTCAAGTGAATAAAGTGCTAATTTTGATCATCGAATTATCAATGTATAATTTTTAACTTCATACCTATGTCTAGCCCAATTGATTAGAAAGACTAACCAATGATCCTAAATATCGAATTAGTCAATTATTTAATTAGATGAGAAACATCCTAATCAAGTTAACTTAACCCCATTACACTTTAGGGATTATGCTAGGATAAATTTCTAATAGAAAAAACTTAATTACAAACTTAATATGGTTTTTTCTAGGTCAATAGAATAATGCTCTTTTCATTGTTGACCACAAATCACAAGCCTATCTATCTAACCTATTGTTTATTGGAGATAAACATACAATTATTTGTCATGTATTATATGTTAATTTAAAGCATCATTGCACGATTAAGCATTTGTTGTCCATCAATAACAAAACAATGTACTTATAATAATCAACAAATCGAGAGTAAAACCCATAGATAAGAAATATCAATCATATTATCAAAATACTTTAAACAATACAATAACATCCTTTCCACGGAGCTTGATTAGAAAAAGAAAAGATGAAATAAAAACTAAACAATAATATTGTAGATGGATAGAGGAAGGAAAAATGAAAATGATAAGTGGTCATACGTACAAAATGGTCACTCGGATTCAAAAGATATGACCTAAATTTCAAGCTACAGATTTGTATTCATTCAACAGCATCGCGGATCTATAGAGCACTATCACAATAATGTGCATTTTGAACCCATAATAACGACAGTTTTGTAACTTTTTGGTCTTTAGGCCTAAATATTTGGTTAGGGCTCCCAATTGGATTTTAACTCCATTTTCTTTGTATCGTGAAGGTAGATAGCAAAATTTCACCCCCATTTTAACTACATTTGTTTTAATGCTCGAAACTTATTAAGTAATCAAATAAACACACATAAAATATAGGAAAAATAATGAATTAAACGAAGCTAGATTGAAAATACTCGGTTCTATCAAATATACTTTTATTGTTGATTTTTTTTTTTAAATTGTTTGCAATCAGATTAGAAGTGTGTATGACATTGTATTGTGAATGTTTACTATTGTTGTTGTTTTAGTACAACAAAATAAATCAGAGGTAGTTTTGAGTTTAATATCCCTATTTCTCGTGGATCATTAATAATATTAGGACAAGTGGGCTGCCATGTTAACAAGAACAAATACTGTCAGCTTTTCCACTATTAAATGAAAATTTTCGGTTCATTAAATTTTATCACGTTATTACAACGAAAATCGAAGCTAACATGAAAATTATTAATGGATTTGATCGAATAATTAAAATGGTTCAAGCTTAGCCCAATTTAAGCCAATAATAGAATTTTGGGCCACAGAAGACATTTGGTCCAAGTCCAAGTATAGGATCCGTGTCTAAATTGAAGGGTCAATTTGACTAAATACGAAGAAAAGGTGTTTTGAGGCGGAACATTCGTTTTGAAACTAGCATTGAAATGAGGCGACGCATTCAACACAAGAATGGGTGTTCTAAAGTTCAACACATGAGACGAAGCCAAACGAAGAAACGTCTAATCTTGATCTAATAGCTAATTTACGTGCAAGATTAAGCTTAAGCATGGTTAAGATAAACATTAAGCTTACCTGTGTAAAGTTTCAAGTAAGAGCTGATAAATTATTAAGGATTTAAGGATGACTAATTTATTTTGAAGATTAGTATAAATAGACGAAAAAAGGATAGTGAAAAGATTATTATTCAAAGAAATATTAACATTATTCTGCTAAATAGAAAAAGTATTAGGCGAGATGAAGAGACCTGAAGCTAGGTGTTCTAAAGGGAAACTTTGTATAGTGAGTGATTTTACTTCAAAATGTTTAAGGTTTTCAAGACTTCTTTAAAACTTCTTGTTGTTTCTGCAAGACTAACTATTATGTACACATAAGAGGTTAAAGACCACTGAGCCCAAGCCCACCAAAGATCTTTGAAAATTCTCCGTAAATAGATGTTTTATTTAGAGGGAGGAAGAAGCTAAAAGAGAAGAAGTGAAGAGCAAAGCACTCTTTGAAGATTAAATTTACGAAGCTCTGAAGTTTAGAAGGTTTAATCATCTAATAAAAGCAATAGAGGACGTGGTCAAAGTAGAGGGAAAATAAACCAACATATTAGGTGTGTTGAAAAGTAGGGCACACTATCTATTTTCGTTGCAATAAATACAGCAAAAAAAAAAGTGTTGTACCAAATTTTCTTCAAAATAAAGAAGATGGTTTGAATCTACAACAAAAACAAAGGAATCCCACAAAATTAATCTACCAGTGTCTCAAGGTGTTACTTAGTTCTTATAGGTCTTGAGCTTGTTCCTGATCCTAATTGGTATGTCATAACACTAAAAACATGTTATCTTGGTTTGTTTAATTTACAGTTGTTAATGAGTTTTGCGTGCATATTTGATAACTTCTATATGTTTTGAGCACCTAAAGGGTAGATCGACTGGGGAATTAATAACGAATTAGAGATAAAATGAGCTAAAGCGAAGTTTAATTGCATCAACCGTTCGCTTTAATTGCATCAACCGAGAAAGAGAAGATAAAAAATGCTATTTTGCCCCCAAGGAGCGCACTGGTTCCCAACTAAGCACTGCAAGATAGAGAACATCAAATTTGAGCAAATGCACAGCGTCACATAACTATCTTAGAGCTATGCAATATTATAAAGTTGATTGTGTGCACAAGACATATAGTGCGACAGCACTACCCACTGTGTTACGACATTGCCTTGTGAGATCGAGAGCAAAATTTTGAAGAGTGCCACGATGCTTTACCCTTATGTGTTGTGTCGTCTACTGTTTGTTTTTAAATATACTTTTAATCGCGTAGGGTTGTTTATCATCGATTTAATTGACCCCTACCTTGTTTTCGCTCTGTTTTTAGGTGTTTCAAGATTCAAGAATGTACTCAAACAATTCCTCATGATGGACCTACCTTGTTTTCTCTCTGTTTTTAGGTGTTTCTAGATTCAATCCTTGATGTCCATCATGAGTATTATGGGATAAGGTAACATTTTCTAGCTTAAGCATAGAGTAGTAGTTTTCTCCCATTTTGCACACTTAGTGAGATTTAGATCATTTTATACTAAAATTATTCTTGTATTGTGAAGGATATTTGATTGTATTTCTCATTGAGGGTAGTTAATCAAACCCTATTATTTAATTTGCATTACGTGACATTAAATTGCATGTTGATTTTAAGTAGCAATAGGTTAAATTAGCTTGTAAGTTGTGATTATCAACAAACATTGATTAATTAGCCAAGGGAAGAATTACATTGAATGAGTAACTTGAAGGGATTTAAATAAATCCTTTGTGGACTAAAACTTGTTGAGGTTTTCGATCCGGCCAAATATTTATTCTATTTCCTATACTAATTTTGTAATATTAGCGCACTAAAGAGTTGATCCATAGATAATCGATATCAATAATCATTCTTAATTTTTCGATGCTAAGTAACTAATGGGGGATTTTGATAAATTGATATAATAGAAAACTAATAAAATTAATTCAAGGAAACAGATCAATGAACAAAATTGAGTTGGAGTTATCATTGAAATGAAATAGGTCGAGGTAGATTAGGATCACTCTTAATTTGTTACTCAAACCATTGATTGTTTACAAAAATGTCTTGCAATTTAGTTGATTCAACTTAGCCAATCACTTCTGAAAAAGCTAGCAAGACGCCCTTAATTTCAAAACAATTCGTTATGTAACGTGGATACACTACAAGGAATTGGGGAACTATCGATGCTATCAAGCGCCAGTATTTATACCCAACAGCATCGGGACAACCTCTCTCGATGCCAGAAGCTCTGTCGGGAAGACCGTCGTGCATAGTGCATCAGAGGAGCAATTCCAAACACTAGAACAGGACAGCATCGAGAATGTCGTATTCTTGATTTTGTAAATACCGACGAATGGTGGACGTCGACATTAGAGTACTCCTGAAGCGATGTCAGATGAACTTCCCCAACACCTTCTCAACGACTTCGAAAAAAGTGAGTTATGCTCAATGCTTTACATGCTTCGGGAGAAATTCTTGTATATATGTACCTATATATTTAAATTGCTTTTTTTTTCTTTTTTTGTTATTGTGAGGTACTCTTTTAGGTTCCGATTCGATACAAATTCAATAAAATTATGAAAGACAACAAACACAAAATTAATAACAATTTATTAAAATAAAAAATTATAATTTATAAATTAAGTACTAAATCCGAATGTATAAGGAAAATTACAAATTGTTTAAATTCTTCAAAACAATTATATGAAAAAGAAAAAAACTAAACTATTTGCTAATTATTGCTGAGGACGTCAAATTCAAAGAATTCCAAACCTACAATGACATTAAAGTAAATTTAGATATATATCACCGATGACAAGTTAAACAACTTAAAAGTTGAAAAATACGTACTCCAAGTGTTCAAGGTCCTCTTTGTGTCCGACTCAATTCCTCGATCATCTTTCTCATTTCTTTCATTTGTTGGGCATGCAATTCCGATGTTCTTTGTTGTTCTTCAATTAATTGTTGAGAGTTGTCAAGGCAAGTTTTTAGTTTGCTAACCTTCCTGGCATGCATCTCTTGCTCAACTTGTAAGCTCTCCTTTATTTTAATTATTTATCTAATATCTCCTAAATGGTGAAAAACAAGTTGAAATAATTTTTATACTCTTCAAATGTTGATTTATTTGGTCAGAAAATTTAGAAGCATTTTTAGTTGGGTTTAAGACTTATATTTTTTTTAGATGTTGAAAAGAAGGACGATAAAATGTAAAAGGGAAGTTTTATGGAGTGAGGGCATAATAGTCTTTGTACAAATTTCTTTTTGTTAATGTTAAAATAAAAAGTAAGAAGAAATGAAGGAAAAGAAGATATCTTCTTCTTCTCTCTTATTCTCCTTCCCCATTTTTCTAGAAACACCGACTGCCCCCCCTCTGATTGAAATTTTTCTTCCGTCAACCATCTCCCCATCTCTAACTCTGCTCCAACGTGAGAACGACTCCACACCCAACTGTCAGAGTTTGCGTCTCTCTCACTCCTTTCCATCGACAACATCTGCGTCTCTAATCCTTTTCTCTCCTCTAGTTGACACCACAACCCCAATCGCCACTACGCCACTTGCCTCGCCGGACGCAACCACCCTACACCGAACCCTTCGAATGTCACACATATCTAAAGTTGTGGCCTCGACCTGTGTCTGAGTTCCTCAAGGTTTTAGTAGCCAATCGAGTTACTCCAACACCCAATCACCGTTCATCATTATTTCGAAGTCGCATCGTCGTTAGCCTTTGCTCTTTTCTAACCATTACACCTTGAATCTTAGATTAGGGGTAAGTTCCATTGTTTTAGTTGTTTTTTTTTTTAATATTTTTGAATACCCATTAAGTTTTGGCTTCAACTAATCATTGTTGGTTTTAAAACAAAGGATCTGTAAAAAATCTCACGCACTCACTTGAAGAAAACAGATAAAACAAAGATAGATACTTTGTAAGATATATTGCCAAGAGGGAGAGAAAATAAATGGAACTTGTTATTTTCATTCAATTAATGGACTAATATTTATAGTCTAAAAACGAACCAAAAAATTAGTAACCCACTAACTTAGCGCTTGCTTAAATTTTGGAGAGAATTAAAAAAAAAAAAACCAAAACAATAAAAAAAAACGTATGAACTAATTCTTCCACCTATTTAGGAAGATCATGACGGATTAATAGCTCACACTACTCCCTTTAATCCTAACATGATTCTAAATTACGAACACCAAGTAGCTGGCGTATAGCACCTAACTTTACTTCCGTCAATGCTTTAGTCAGTACATCGGCTTGTTGTTTTCCAGTGTTGACAAATTCAACAATAATTTGTCCATTCTCGCACACTCTCGAATGAAATGAAAACGTGTATCTATGTGCTTGCTGCGACCATGAAATACAAGATTCTTCATGAGAGTTATCGCATATTTGTTGTCCACGAATAATGTTACAGATCTTGGCTCCATTCCGACTATCTCGGTAACAAGGCATCTTAACCACAACGCTTGGCAAGCTGCGGTAGTGGCTACCATGAATTCAACTTCGCAAGATGAGAGTGCCATCGTCTTTTGCTTTTGGGAATTCCATGAAACCAAGCTTTCGTTTAAGTAGAATGCCATTCCACTTGTGCTTTTTCTCCAGTCGAGATCACCGGCTAAATCACTGTTAGAGTAACCGAAAATATCGAATTCTCTGGGACCTTTCATATAAGTGAGCCCAAAGTGAATTGTCCCTCTCAAATACCTAATTATTTGCTTGACCACCTTGTAATGCATGGTTGTAGGCCTTTCCATATATCTACTCGCCATCCCAACAACATATGAAAGATCTGATCTTGTGTTCAGTAAGTATCTAAGACAACCAACGATGCTTCTGTACTCTGTAGCATCAATTGGTGCTCCTTCCATGTCTTTGTGAAGTTGTGCCTTGGGTTCCATTGGGTACTTTGTGGCATTGCAGTCAGTCATTCCAAACTGGGACAAAATTCTTTTGGCAGAAGTTGGTTGTTTTAACAGGATTCCATCCTTTTGTTGTTCAACTTCAATTCCTAAGTAGTAAGAGAGAAGTCCCAAGTCGCTCATTTCAAATTCTGCCATCATTTGCTGCTTGAACTTATTGACCTTTTCAATGTTACTTCATGTTACAATGAGATCGTCAACATACACTCCAACAAGAACACTTTCTTTTCCTTCTCTTCTTCTGTAGATTGCTTGCTATTGTTTGCATTTTCCAAAGCCAAGCACTTTGAAACTCCAATCAAGTCGAATGTTCCAAGCTCGTGGAGCTTGCCTCAATCCGTAGAGAGGTGTACCTCCCAACTTTAGTTTGCAGGAGTGCAAGAATGACTCGAACGGTGTCAAGTCTTGCAACTAGTGCAAAGACTTCTTCAAAGTCGATGTCTTGTCTTTGTACATAGCCTTTAGCAACCAATCTTGCTTTGTGCTTGACAACTTCTCCATTAGAGTCCTTTTTCAATTTGAACACCCATTTTAGACCAATGGGTTTGTATCCTGGTGGAAGCTCGGTCAGACTCCATTTGTTGTTTTCTCAATGGATTTTAATTCATTCTCCATTGCTTCGTACCAGCAGGCATCGGTCATAGCTTCTTGGTAACAAGTCGATTCTTCGGACATTACCATCATCACCTCATTCTCTTGTTCTTCACCACCTACAACTTCCTCTGTGTTGGTGTAGATGTCAGTGAGAGATCTTAGACGGACATGTATTCGTCGATGGAGTAGATGGACTGGTCTCTCCAATCGCTGGTATCTCGATTGCATGTGGTACGACATTTTGAACCACAATTTCTGCATCCTCCAAGTTTTCAAACTCGTCAGAATAAAATTGGTCCATCATCTGAAACTCCGTAATCTCATTGTTGTCACTAACGGCTTCGTTCCAAGCCCATTCAAGATTCTCTTGAAAAACAACATCTCTACTAATTTGTAGTTTTCCACCGCCTGGGTCATATAAGCGATGAGCTTTGCATCCTTCTTCGACACCAAAATATACAACCAGTGAGCTTCGATCGTCGAGTTTCTTAAGGTGATGAGTTGTGTTTTTTACATATGCCACACAACCAAAGACTCTCAAGTGTGCAAGATGTGGCTTTCTCCCCCATCCAAGCTTCAAATGGTGTGCTTTCTCCAAGGGCCTTCATTGGAAGACGGTTTAACAAATAAACAGCGTGTCTCAATGCTTCTCTCCAAAATCTTGCAGGCACGTGCATGCTTTTGAGGAGTGATCTAGTCATCGCCATTACGGTACAGTTACGACGCTCTACAACGCCATTTTGTTGTGGTGAATATGGAGTGGTGAGGTGTCATTCGATTCCTTCTTTTTTGCAAAATTGGGTGAACTCTGCAGATAAGAACTCACCACCTTGATTCGTCCGAAGCGTTCTGATCTTGTACTCCGTCTTGTTCTCCATTAAGAATTTGAATTTCTTGAATGCTTCAAATACGTCACTTTTTGCCTCCAACATATACAACCACATCCATCTTGTGGAATCGTCAACGATCAACAAAAAATACTTGTTTCCAGCAAGAGTACATGGTGAAATCGGTCCGCATATATCAACATAGAGGAGTTCTAACAGCTTATCTGCGGTATATGTTGATTGACGTGGGAATGGCAATCTGGCTTGTTTGGTAATCACGCACGCTCCACATAACTTGTTCAATTGAGTCACTAGCAGTACTCCAACTACCAATTTCTTCTCCCACATGAGCTTCAAGTCATGAAAATTTACATGGCCAAGTCTCTCGTGCCATAACCATGTTGGATCTTCTAGGCTTGCCAGATGGCAGACTTGCTTGAGCATCTTCAAGGTTATCTTGTACAAGCGATTTTGAGTTCGCTTCACCGACATCAAAAGCTTCCCACTCCTGTCAGACACTTTCATGACATCTCCTATCATTTGCACCTTGTTTCCGTTTCCTGTCATTTGTCTGAGGCTTATGATGTTACTACATAACTTTGGAATGTAATACACCTCTTGGAGAGCCTTCTAATCACCGTTCTTGCACTCGAACATGACCGTTCCTTTTTCCACGTTCTGAATGGTTGATCCATCGTCAAACTTCACCCTCCCAGTGAAGCTTTCATCTAATTTTTGGAACTTTTCACGATGCCAATCATGTGGTTGCTAGCACCGTTGTCAAGATACCAAACGTCATTATTTTCTCCATTCTTGTCATTGCAATACATCTCTGGCAACAACCGCTCTGTGCTAAGTAGTATGGCATCCTCCTGATCACGTCTAGTGTGTGTGCCCACCTAGGACACGACCATTATCAAAGCTGGTTCTTCTTTGACGGCACAAGTTAGATGAGCTTCGTCGTCACGACCTTTTCCACGACACTCCTACGCGTAATGTCCCATCTTGTTGCAAGTGAAACATTTAATGTGACTTTTGTCACTAGTGCCATTTCCAGTGTTGCTAGTGCCTCCCAAACTATTTTGACGATCTGTGCCACAACCACGACCACGACCACGTCCTCGTCATCTTCCTCGGTCGGTACACCGAATCCGTGCCCTTTGTTCATCGAAGAGTTGTCACCCCTATGTCCTTTTTGTCTAGCTTTCCATTCTGCATGGGTAAGTAGGAGTTGTTCATCAGTGTTGTTATTGTTTCCTCAGAGTCGTGCTTTTCGTTCCTCATACGCCTTCATTCGTCCAATTGCCTCTTCAAATGGTATGGTTTTGAGATCTTGGAATTGCTCGATTTCGGTGATTTTTAAGGAGGAATGGGCAAGATTTCGAGATAATCCTCCATTATTTCCTATAAATACTCCTATTAACTCCTAATTACTCATTCAATTCATTATTCTCTCCAAAATTACTCCCAATTATTTTTCTCAAATTCCAAATTCTTTAGCCTCATTTTGACATTTTTGGATCTTCAACAAATTTTTCAGAATTATTCAAGATGAAGGCTAAATTCTAATCTTTTACAATTTCTTTTGTTTGATTTGTTTTTATTGTAATTAGGGTTTGATTCATCTTTAATCTTGATGTAATTTTTGTTAGAATCATGGTTCATTTGTATCAAGAATTATATCTTTAATTCAATTTCATTAATTCTTGTAATTCCAATTCTTGATCTTTGATATTTTTTATTCAATATTTGTAAGCAATTTACCCAAGTATATCAATTAGTGCAAGATTAATTGAATTACTTGTATTTACACAAAAATTCTCTTGATTCTTTATTGTATCTCACCCATTCTTGAATTTGTTTGATGCCTTATGAATTTCAATTTTTCTTAGTCAATTCTTGAAAATAAATTGCATTCTTTTTTAATGTCATATCGTAGTGGAGTAGTGAGCTGCTCTTTGTTCACCTCAATCTACAATGACACAACGCTATATGGACTGCAACGATGCTCTTTGCCATGCATGGAATTGATTACAACGCCACAATGCTAGGCTTTAATTTTTGCCACTTTGGTTTCTTGTCCTGGTTTCTCTCCAAAAAATTGTGTAAAGCTCGCAATGTCATAAACTTATGTTTAGGGAAAATTCACCCAAGTTATGATCAACACCTACAAAATTAAGGAATGAACACGTAAAATACTAGAACTATTCCAAGTTAAGTTAAATAAGATAGCAAATTTTAAGCGTTATCATCATCCCAATTAAAAACTTGATCCTCCATGGGCAACATAGAAACATGCATCAGACATAATGGAAGTTTTCCAAGTTACAAGATTCCCAACTCCAATCTTAACAGTAAAAAAAACCATGCTTACATTTAACTAAGTCACTAAAAAATGGTATTTAGTTAATATATGACAATAAAGTGAAAAACCGTCTCTGAATCCATCCATCTACAAGTGAGTTCAAAGTTTGATCATTTAGATCAAAACAAACTCAAGAAAAACTTAGGAAATGCTCAATCTTTTTTCCTCTACTCTCTCTCAAGCATCATAAGTTAAGCTTCCAAACCATGAAAAGGGTAATAATTGACCAAGATTCATAAGACACGCATGACATAAAATTAAAGAGTATACATTTTACCCAAAGGGTTAGCTTTCACACTTCCAATTGTAGAGACTCATACCACTCTTTTCTCTCAAGGCGTCCTAATCGATCTCAGGGAAGGTGGCTCTTTCCACCTCTATCCGTGCACTCACGCACACCATTTTCTTTCTTATTCTTTTTAATCTTTTTCTTCTTTTTCTTATAAATTTTTCTAAGCACTTACTCTCATATTCAATATAACCTCTTATCACACCAATTTCTAAAATATTAACCCTTGTCGCTGATGAGACCTTTCAAGGTGACAACAAATGTCTTGATTAAATAATGCGAGTCTAAGTAAGCAAGACCTATGATCATTAAGCAGACAAAAGAACATAAGTGTTGGGCTTAATTCACTTGAAGCCCATCCCATTAGCTAATGTTAATTTTTTGTGAAATTAACTAATCTGCAAGAAGAGAGAAAAATAGGAGTGACGGTAATACAGTGAAAAAGAAAGAAAAAGAAAATCTTTGTGTGGTTTGTATTTCAGCCTTTTGGGGATAGATTCGTGGTCCGATCAAGCTGAAATTTTGACCGTGTATTCTTGGCACCAGATTCTTCATTCTGGACGGTGGAGATTTTGTTTGGAGCTATCTACCGTCAGTTTCTAGTTAATAGTTTGCTAGCACAAATTGTAAAATCTTTCTTTTTTCTTTCTTTGTTATTGTTGTTTGTTGCCGGGATTGTTATTCTCGAGATACTTGCCTCCAGTTGTGACTAGGGAGAACTTTGTTGTACCCATTAAGTATTATAGTTGAGATTTTGACTTCGGTCCGTGGTTTTTTACTCCTCACGTTGAGGGAGTTTTTTCCACGTTAAATTCGCTGTGTCCATATACTTTGATTATTATTATTATTGTTGAGTAGTATTCTACCAGGTTCACACAAAAGTGGGATAATTGATCCAAGTCAAAGATGTTTATCCCAACAATAAGTATATGCATAAACGAAAGGAGAAAGATTTTTGAAACCGACTAAAACTTAAAATCATATATACTTGTTATCTCAAAGAAGAAGAAGATATTATGTAGACAGTACCCTGAAAAAAGATCATTTGCAAAATCATGTAGAAGACGAAGAAGGGATTATGACTATACTCGATCCTTAGCGTACTTTGAGGAACTTTGCTGCTAACTATCAAACTTAGCAGCTTCTTTGCATTACTGCTTAGATAATTTTGAGTACCCTATCTTTCATGGTCTTGGAAGTGAGGATCCGCATAAGCACATTAAAAAATTTCACATTGTGTAATGATATGAGACTTCATGTCGTGACAAAGAAGTAGCTAAATCTAAGGCTTTTTCCCTTTTCCATTGAGCATGAAAAAGACTAGCATATCTTTCGCCAAATGGATTGGTGACTGTTGAGCGTTAAACTCAAAATGTTGGCTTTTCTGGGTAGTTATTCAGCCAATATTTGAGAGATCAAATTACATTCTTATTAAATATATAACTTATGGATTTTAATGCAATGGATGTGTACTTTCTAATGGTATAAGTTTCAAGTCATTTGAAGTTATCTAGAAAAGTTATGGTAGTTTGAATAACGAAAGATCAAGAATTACTGCAACCTTTGAAACTCTATCTTATTTATTGTAATCTCACCCACTATATTATGAGCAAACAATCGTTGGATAAAGTCAATTATTTTGGTTGAATAAAATATTATTTACTTGGAGTAAAGTTAAATTAAGCCCAAAAATAAATTTTTAATTTAGGTCAAATGCTAAATATGACCTAAATCGATGTGGTTGAGTCCATGTACTAACCAGGTCCAAGCTCATAAAGTCGGCCAGTAGAAGAGCTCTATAAATAGAGGAGTTCTTCTCATTTGTGGGGACAAAAATTTACTCTAGAAGACTCCTAACTCCTGAAGTCAACAACCCCAAAGATTGAAGTTTCTTTGAAGGTACAAGCTTTCTTCTGAGACTTTAACTTCAAGAACATCACATGCTCTGCTTACTCAAATCAAGCATAAGTATCAAATCATGAGAGAATTAGAGGATAAAATATTAGAGATCGAATTACATCGTATCAAATCAACATAAATACAACATCATGAATTAAATTTCTCTAGAAATCTCGTGTAAACAATCATTTTTGAAAAAAAAAAAGGAAAAAAAAAGCCCCTCAATTTGTCTTTTCCACAAATATTCGTTTTCTCATTTTCTTTTCTGCCAAAATAAAACAATCAAAATTGAAAATGTCTCATTTTGAAATAATGTAACATCACATCGAAATTACACAGTATTTTCAGACTTTGACCATGAGAAGTTTCCTTCTATTTTAAATGCTACTTGTAGACAATAATAAAAAATATCTCTTCATTAATTGATGGACAGATCATTGAAAATGGACCCATATTGAAATGCTAAAAAACATTCACTTCGCACGTGTGTTTACCTCAAAAACTGATAAAGATGAGTCAACTATTACGATAAATTAAACTTCTGAACTACATTCAATTGGCCAAAGTGACCATACATGTATGATTTTTTTAAAGTTCAAATTGGAATCGGAAAGATTATCTTCAAGTACATAATTGAACTAGTTCACGTTGGCATGATTTTTTATCTCTAAGATTAATTAATCCCTCATCATTTGTATTTTTAAAGTAAAAATTTCAATATAAATGTATACCTTGTTAAAATTGAAATGTTAAAAGATGGAAGTCTTTTTTTGTGCTTGTTACAAGCAACTTTTCTTATATCATTTGAACGTAAATCACCAAACTTTTAGTATTATACCTTAAACTTGGATATGAATATTAATCTAATATCTTTAAGAAGGGTCCTCATGCTCTAAAATGTCAAATGCTCACCAAAATAACTATAACTTGATTAGTTAAATTATATATTATTGTTAAGGAATCTACAAATAAAGAGAGTAGAAAACATAAAGCAATAACAAAAAATAGATAAAAAAAGTTACTTGATTCACTATACTTGTGTCCACATATAGAGAGAACATTTTACTATTAGAAAGAATAATTTAGAATTACAAAACAACACCCTTAAAGTTAGAAAATTTTTATACAATTTACTCCTTTCAAATTATATTGTTAAAATCATAAATAATATATACAGATCAAATACGAATTTAACTAAAGTTATACTTAATCGTTTGAATCACCAATAATAACAGATTCAATTAGGAACATGGAGGTGATTGAAGAGGTTGGAATGTTTACACTCCATCCACGTGAAACCTCTTACAATGATCTCATATATAAACATAGGAGATTAGGTCTTAGACTTATAAATAAATTCCAGGAGGTTTAAATGAGTTCTCGTCGTTGACCTGTTTTTAATGTAGCTGTGGATACATCCTCAATTCCTTAAATTCCTAGAAAGACCAAGACAAAGTACCTTGTATTGTATGTGTCGACATTACTTATGTCATTACAATGTAAATATAATACTGTTCTGAATTTCCAATATATATAAACCCGGCAGTTTCCCAAACAATTTGAATTTGTTAATTCACATCTCTAATAATTAAGGAATCCAATTTTAATTTAAACATACATATATATATGTATGATTTTAATTTAAACATACATGTATATATATATACACACAGACACACACATATATACTGATAGAGATGGAATTTTGTGGGGTCATTGCATTCCTACGGAAATACATGGTGGAGGTTTCTAACTTCTTGTTAAGGAAGACTTCGTCCCCAAAAGATATCATTCATTTTTTCTGGACAACTTACGTCTTTATCCTGGAAAAATGACAAGAATTTGAACCTCAAGAAACTTGATTAAATTAATCCCTAATTAACTTAGGATATGTTTAGGTTTGCGTTCAATTTATATGTATACCCTGCACAAATTTCCAAAATATTTTTGAAAATTTCAATTGCCAAACTAATTAAACACAGACCAACTGATTTAAGACATTTTAGTCTTGACTTAAAAAAAAAACATTGATTTTTCACACTTCTGTTAATGTTTTTTAAAGGCACTATAAATGTTCTTTTATTTGGTGATTATTTTAGTTTCGTTGTTTAAACTTTCTTGTTTGCTCATAGTATAGTGGGTGGCCTTTAAGGTCGGTTGTTGTTCATTCCTTATATAGGTTATTTTATATTGGTTCTTTGTGTCTTGTACCGCTGGTAGAAAAGAAAGAAGTAAAAACCTAGCAAGTGTGTTGAGTTTGTATGTTCTTGGTCTTCTTGAGGAGAGGCTTTGTGAAGAACGATTGTCGTACCTGTTTATGATAACTATTTGTTTTACTGATATGTTGTTCAACATTGAATGAGAATTTGGAATTTAGTGGTTAGGAAGAGCCTAATCAAACTATATTGGTGGAGTTAATTGGTTCAAGAATGACTTTGCATGGACAATCAATCCAGTATCAACTACTTGTGAGGAACCTACACTACTAGAAAAATGGACTTTCTTGAAGTTTTATTCGCTTCAAGTATAGTTGACATTTACTTGACGCAAAAACAACGTCAAGTATAGTTAACATTTTTTTATTTAACATTTTTAAAATGTCAATTGTAAAAGGGACATTTTTAAAAATAACAAAATAAATTAAAATATTTACAAGCTGTAGCAAAATTTTGGATTCTATCAATGATAGTCACTAATAGACTTCTATTACTGTAGCATATCAGTGACTGTCAGTGATAAAATTTACAAATTTTGCTATAGGTTGTAAATATTTTGTAAAATTTGTTATTTTTAAAACTATCCCATTGTAAAAATGTCAAGTATAAAACGTTTAAAAATATGAAAATAAAAAGTATAAAAATCAACTTATTAAAATAAAAATTTTGAAATCTTTCATTAAAATATATATATTTTTTTAAATCTTTCATTAAAATAAATTTTTGAAATCTTTCATTAAAATAAATTTATTGAAATATTTCCTTAGTGTTTATTAAAAATCTTTCATTAAATAAATTTATTAAAATATTTTAATGAAATAATCTTTTTATCTCCCGCGTGCTTTACATTCTCTCCACGAAACCCTCACGCTCTCCATCTCTACACTCCTGTCTGTCTCCCAACCTCTCCATCTCCACGCTGTCATCATCTCTCCTAATCAAATCCATTGGATGACCACTATTATATTCATCGATGGCTTCCACACAGCGGCTGACGACGACCCACTAGACACAGCAAACAGCGGCCCACAACGTCGACCCACGTTTCCACACACAATCTCCAAACGGCTGACGGCCACTCACTGCTGAGGCGACCCACGCGGTTGACGGCTGACGACCCACACGACCCACTGCTGCTGCGTTCAAAGGTTTTTTGCTCCTCACCCTTATTATATTTCATATTTTGCTATGAACAATGCTTCCTTGCTCGTGATTTTTATGTTGTGATTGAGGATGTTAATAGAAACCCAAGTCAGAAAAATACAAGGATGAATGAAAGAAAAAGGAAGAAGGTTGTGGAGGTTGTGGGCTTTTTTTTACATACAATGTTTCAACTTTTGAGAGCATTTAAGAGATTGAAAAAATGGGAATCCAGGTTTTTGAATTTTCAATTACATTCGACTTACATTTACACTAAATAGAATGGGCGCGTGGGGCAATTCAAATATTTCCTAATTCCATCCATTTTGATTTCTTCCTATCCAAGTTAACTAATGGATTTTTAATGATTATTCTCTTGAATTAGGATTCATAAAAATTTCAGTTTTTGGTTGAGTTTAGATTGTTCATGATCCTTCTAAATATGCTCTTTCAAATCCTTTGTATGTTTTCTCATGATAATAATCAAGTTATGGTTGTTTAATTTTGAATTAGGCAGCAATATGTTGAATCAGTGTTACTAACTCTTATGTAATTTTGAGCATAGTTTGGGTCACAAGTACTTACGTTCTATAAGAAATACCATTTTTATGCAATATTTATGAGTTGTATGAGTAACCTAATTTGGAATATTGTAAATATTTTTTGTAGCTCCAAGATTAGCATATTATAAGTATGGATAAATCATGGATGTGAGAGAGTAGATTATCTAAAGAGTTTGAGTTGGGTGTAGAAAACTTGATAAGATTTGAATTTTTCAATACAAATAATACTTCTATACGTTGCCCTTGTTTAAGGTGTAAAAGTTGTCAAAGACATAAAGCCAATGATATTAGATCATTTATATTTTAATGGCATTGATGAAAGTTATAAGATTTGGTTTTGGCATGGTGAAGAACTTCCTAGTTCATCCTTCCATAGAGAATCCTCTAAGTGTATGTATGAAAAGAATGATGTTGGAAATATAAAGGAAATGGTTGGAATTGCTCATGAGCAATATTCAAAGGATCCAAGTGGTTTCGAAATATTGCTTAATAATGCTGACAAGCCATTATATGAATGATGCAAAAAATTCACCAAATTGTTATATTAGTGAAGTTGTATAACTTAAAAGTAGACATGGATGGAGTAACATTAGTTTCTCAGAACTACTAAAAGCATTAAAAAACATCTTACCTTCTATTAATAACCTACATGAATGTATGTAGCAAAGAAAATGTTAGGTGCACGAGGAATGGAATATGAAAATATTCATGCATGCTCTAATGATTATTGCTCATATCAAAAGGAATATGCCAACGTAATTGTGTGCCCTGAATGTGGTGAGTCTAGGTGGAAATGTGTAAGAAAAAAAAATCCCTGCTAAAATAATGTTGTGCTTTTCACATATTCCATGATTTCAACAGATGTTTAGAAGTGTTGAATGTGCTTAAAACTTAACTTTGCATACTAATGAAAGAGAAATTAATGATAAATTACGGCACCCTGCTGACTCTCCAGCTTGGAAGTTGGTCGACCCCATGTGGTCAAACTTTAGTTTTAAACCTAGGAATCTTTGTTTAGCATTGTCAGCAAATGGAATAAATCTGCATAGTAATATGAGCTTCAGGTTCAGTTGTTGGTCAGTTGTGATGGTGATTTATAATCTTCCCCCATGGTTGTGTATGAAACAAAAGTTCATGATGTTATCAATATTGATTTCGGATCCAAAGGAACCAAGGGATGACATTTGGATATACTTAGAATCGTTGATTATGAAGGGATAAAAGCCCTATGGCAGAGGAAGAATTTAAAGAACCATTGCTCAAATTAATTTGGGAATCTTAAAATACCAGTACATTGGCAAAATTTTAGAATCGAAATTCTAAATTAAAACTAAACATGCTTTTGAATTAAAAGACACAGAGAACTTACTTTCGACGACGTCTCTGAATCTACAAATCATCGAATTGGAGACACCACCCGTCGGAGACCTTCCTATTCTCTGGGATGAGATTGGTTTGTGGAAACCAATTGGGATGAGAAAATGTTTAGAGATATTTGAGATAAAACCTTTTCTTTTTGCAAAGAGAAAACGCCTTTGCTTTTTTCTTAATGAATTTCCTTAAAGAAAACTGTTTTCTTCTAGATATTTATAGCTCTCTTTCCTTCTTGGAATAGGAAAAGGAGTAGGAGAGAATCATGAGATTCCATTATCAAATATACTAATTAATTAACAATGATTAAATTAGTTAATAATTAATTAAATCATATTTAATTAATATTTCATTCAAATTTTATTTGAATAGATATCTCTCCAATATCTTATACATTTATATTAATATAATTAATTAAATCATATTTAATTAATATTTCATTTAAATCTTATTTGAATGAATGTCTCTGCAATATTATTTTATAAATTTAATTAAATCAAATTTAATTAAATAAAACTAAATTATTAATTAATTCTCCAATTAATTAATAGCTAAGTTAAATATCTTATATTTAACTTAAATTAAATTTGAATCATATTCAAATATAAGCTTCTCTCATAATCAATAATTTTAATATGAATCCAATTTGCATTAAATTAATATTTGAACTCATTCAAATATTTTATCTCTCATAAATTAATTTTGAATCATATCCAAAATTAAATTTATATAATAAAGTTTCACAAACTTTATATTATAATGTATCACTATACATTAAACTAATTCCCAAAGTAAATTTGAACATTTCAAATTACAACCAATATAAATAAATCTCATTGTCCTTTACGAGCTAGGAAGGGAACCTAATGGACCTACAGATCAAAAGCTACAATGATCTGAGATTAATTGGCTAAACTCATTAACCACATTAATCAATATTCGTTAACTGTGTGTACACTCCATTAAAGATTCACAGCTAAACTCTTCTCACTGTAGAAATATTTATGTGTCCACGGATATAGACCAATAACAGTAAGTTAGTCCTTCACGAGTGTTCGTAACACCAGCTGAGTCAATTTACCGTTTTACCCCTGGGTTACCTCTAATCCTTAAATACCAGTGCTCCTCCAATGAACAACCTGTTTATGGTCCTACCAATAAACAGAAACCCCTCTCCTGCCATAGAGGGGGTAGGGCCCTATGTTCAAGACCTGAAGACACCATTTAAGGGAACACTCATCTACTTACCTTAAAGTAGGGAAGGAGTGAATTCCATCTTGTGTAGTTATGTTCCCAGCTCCCCACTCGGTCTTGTCCCCAAAATGATAAGCTTATTGAGTCGGCGATCTGGCCACTCTCACCCATACAAATCAAAGGACAATCCCTCGCGAACAGAAGTTCATAACACACGCAGGATTAAGACTAAATTACCTAGGTCATCCTAGTGAAATAGAAACCTAATTAGTTAACGAAATTACATCTAGTGGTTACTATTTCGTGGTCCGGTCTTATGCAAACTCATTCCATAGGATACCCTCACTCGCATGTCAACTACACGAACGCGTTGGATCATTGCGTTTGTATCAAATACAAAGTGAGCCGTATCAATAGTGTTACCAAGATAAGGTACCCAACCTTATTCCTATACTATAGACCCTTTAAGCTGATCTTGAACATTGATACCTGTATTTCTCTACATACTGTTCAAGACTCATTAAACAGCTTAGGATGTTAGTTTATTGGATTTGGGTTATTAAGAAAAAACTAATAATTTAATAAATAACAATTATTACAATAATAACACTTTATTAATAACGGTCAATGGATTATATTTACAATCTACGAGTTTTAGGACATAAATCCCAATAGATTGATGATCTAAAACTTTTGTGAGAATGTGGTGCACAATGTTACGATGCCTACAATGAGGAACTATTCAACCTAAGAACAGTTCTATTATGGATGATTAATGATTTTCCAGCATATGAAAACCTTAGTGGATATAGTGTGAAGGGTATAGGGCATGTGCAATTTGTGAAGATAACACATCTTCAATACATTGAAATATGGAAAAAAAAATGGCATATATCTTGAGCATCAGAAATTTTTACCACAGAATCATCATTTTGATGGCCAAAAGAAATCGTTTAATGGTTAGCAAGAACTTGAAAGTATTCTCAAACCTTTGTCTGGGAAGGTTGTATTTGAAAAAACTAAAGATCTTGATTTTTCAAAGAGGAAAAATCAACAAGAAAAGAAAACACTCTAAAGGAAGCACTGAGAGTTGTTGGAATTGGAAGTTTGCTTTTTTCGAGCTCCCCTATTGGAAGCATCCTTATGTTAAACATTGTAGATGTAAAGCATATTAAGAAAAACGTTTGCATGAATATATTAGGTACAATTCTCTATATTCCTGAAAAAAGTAAGGACAATTTAAATGTTAGACTACGTGATTTAACTGATTTAAAGATTCAACCTGAGCTTACTTCTATTAATGGGGATAAAAAAAATTCATTCCCCCTGCTTGTTATACGCTTACTAAGAAAGAAAAACGTGTTCTTTTGAAGACGTTATTAGAAATGAAAGTTCCTCAGGGTTACTCTTCCAATGTTAGGAATCTCGTGTCAATAGAAGATTTGAAACAGAATGATCTAAAATGTCATGATTGTCATGTCCTTTTACAACAATTGATCCTCGTTGCCATCAAATCTGTAATGACCCAACTCTTTATACTAAGTTGAGGTCATTACCACTAAAACAAATAAAGACATTTTTATTTAAAATAAAAGAAAATACTAAATTTTAAAGGAAACATTTCAAATATTCATTTATAAATTATAAGTAAAGTATGTAAAGAAGAAAAATAATAAATAAATACTAGTTTGTGCCCTATTTAAAATAAAAAGAAAATGTCATAAGAGTACTCGTGAGTTTTGAAATAAAATACTGAAAATATAAATGCGGAAGAAAACGTAAACTTTCCTCTATGGCGAAAACTACGGTCACTTCTTGTCATTCACCAGCTTTCATCTACCTCTACATTTACTTGAAAAATTAAACATAGAAAGAGTGAGTACAAATTTATACTTAGTAAGGGATCCATTACTAGTCCCACTATGTGTCTGTTAACTTTCTGTTAGAGTCCTGTAAGAAAGTCCGCATAACTATCGTGCTCCCAAACACATGCTATCCGGTGACCCCGTAGGGATACATTTAGGCTCTCGATGTACCCGAAGGAAACACCCAACAAGAGTCAGGCTAACAACGACTCCATCGAATCACTGATGAAAGCTAGCCACACAGGCATAAATAAGTGGTGATCCCAAGGAACACCCATATGGTACAACTCTAACAAACAAAGTTAACAGAACACCATAGCCTATACATGTAGCATATCCTAAATACCATATCTCAATCATAACGTATCTCAATCACAGTATATCTCATTCATAACATATCTTATTCATAACATATCATGGTCACACATACTTCAGTCATACATAACGCTTGTCTATGTAGCCATCAATATTAGTCATCCCTAATAGTCACATTACGCATCATAGCTACGTTAATGCATAATAAGAGAAAACATACATGCAAGCTCTTTAATCTAATGTCGAGAGTTTAATTAGTAGAATCTATTACCTCGAGATTAGGTAAACCAAATATATTCCTATCAACGACACCTTTTCAACAGGCAAAATCCTAAACACAAATCAGATTTAAATTAATAATTTGATAACCACATCAACCTATTAATTACTCAGGCTTACAAACTTACCAACGAAGGAGGGTGAAACCAAATCAATTTTGGTTGCAAAAATATCGCAGTTCAAATTCTTTAACTAAGTTTAGCCAAATGAAGCTTGAAGGAAAATATCCAACTTGTTACAACTAAATTCCAAGACTTTTAATTACTTAGAGTCCAAAATAAATATTTGATGGTTAAACTCAAAATCCAACAAAACTCACCACCAAAGGATCAAATAGGTTGAAGTGGCTTGGCTTAAGGAGGGCGGCTCACAAGCGACTTGGATTAAGGCAAAAATGGCTCACGCGGCTCGTGAAGGGAGAAACTGGCTCAAATCTAGCTTAGATGTGTGGCTCAAACAGGGTACGACTCGTTGTAGGCGTGCAGCTCAGTTTGGAGGCTCAGACACTCGATGTAAGCGCGCGACTCCGTTTGGAGGCTTAGACAAAGGAATGGCCAGGGAACACAAAATGGAGTGTGGCATCGTGCTTTGTTAGAGGTGGTTCGATCACAGACGCTCAGCTCGTTTAGTGGTGAGAGGAGATCAAGCGATCTATGCTCGGCTCGTTTGTGATGTAACTCAAAGCTTGATAGAGACGATGATGCAACACGGCTTGTCTGGGCATGTGGCAGACGTTGGTCAACGAACGGCTAACGAAGACGATCGATGAGTCATGGTGATCCTTGTGGCTAGGGGTGAAATTGGGTTGGGACACATTCTCAACCTAACTCATATTGTTGGGTTATTTGGGTTGGCAACCCGAATAACCCGAATTAAGTTTCCAACCCAACCCATCCCGTAAAATATGGGTTGGGTTGTATATGTTTTTTTTAGTTTCTATTTTCTATTTTCTATTTTTGTTTCTATTTTCGTCCAACCTGCGAAGTTGATTGGTGATATGAGACTGGAGATGAGGTTGAGATCGAAGGGTTTGAGATATGAGATTCGTCTTGGGTCTTGTCATCTCGGGTTTGGACAAAAAAGATGTGTCTCGAATCTGAGATGGAGGAGGAGACAAGAAGATTGAGATTGAAGACAAATGAGTTTTGTCGTCTTCGGTTCGGATGGAATAGATGTGTCTCGAATCTGAGACGGAAGAGGAGCGTCGGAATGGAGGAGACACCGAAACGAAGGAGGAGATGCCAGATAGAATCTGAGACGAAGGAGGAGATGTGGAGGTTGAGATCGAAGACGTCAAGATGGATGGGTTTTTCCGTCTAGGGTTCGAATGGAATGGATGCGTCTCGAATATGAGATGGAGGAGGAGCGCCAGAATAGAGAATGAGACGTTGGAACGGAAGAGGAGGCGCCGGAGGTTGCACGAGGGAGAGGCGGAGGCAGAAGCACATTGCCTTGCATTACACGAGGGAGAGGCAGAGGGACTCAAAATGCAATTGCAACCTAAAAGAAACCTAATTGTTTTTTATTAAATAATATATATATATAATAATAATAATTACTATTATTTAATTCGGGTTGGGTTGGGTTGAACCGAATTGTTCAACCCTTCAACCCGAGACCCAACCCAACTCGAAAAAAGCAAAATTTTTTAACCCAACCCAATCCAACCCTTATAATATGGGTTGGGTAGTCTAGGTTATTCGAGTTCAATCCATTTTCTTACACCCCTACTTGTGGCTATGGCTTTTCTTTAGAAAAGAGATGAGGAAGATAGAGTGCACGTAGAACGAGGAGACCCTATTTAAAATAATAATAATATTATTAATAATTATTATTATTTCATTTTCACTTAATTACTTCTTTTTCACTTTTCCTTTTCCAAAATAAATAATTTCTATTCTCTTTATTAATTAAATATCCATTTAAAACATCTATTTTATTTTTCCCAAAAAATACAGTAATTATACTATTTCCAATAATATAATTATTTACCTTCCATAACTCAACTCTCACCTTTCTATACGTATCTCCCATCACATCACTTTTCTCTCTCCAAAACGTAATTGTATAACATTCTTCGTAATTATATTATTTCCATTAATATAATTATTTTTATCATTCCATAACTTTATACATAATTAACCAATATCACTCCATCTTCATGAAATCCATAATAACACCAAAAATATTCTAATTTCAAAAATTAATTAAATATTCTTCCAATAAATATTTAATTAATCCTAATTTCCACAAAAATAAAATAATTCTCCACAAATATCGCAAATAACCCCCAAATTCCAACATAATTAATCTTAAACTAAGATAATTAAGGTTAAAAATTTTCTTAATGTTTGGGGCGTTACAAGATCTGTGCTTCCAAAACATGTTCGATATGCTACAACCCGTCTGTCTTTTTTTTTCTTTCAATTCTATATGTAATGAAGGTATAGATGTTACACAAGTAGAGAAGCTCCAAGAAGACATTGTTATTACATTATGTTTACTAGAGAATTACTTCCTTCCTTCATTCTTCACGATAATGGTGCATCTCATTGTACACTTTGTTAGAGAAGTAAAACTTTGTGGGCTCATTCATTTACAATGGATGTATCCATTTGAAAGGTTCATGAATGTTATAAAAAATGCTGTGAGGAATCGACATCGTCCAGAGGGTTGTATTGTTGAAGGTTATATATTAGAAAAAGCTCTTGAATTTTGTTCAGAATTTGTATGTGGAGTAGATTCTATTGGACTTGGTTGTCAAAAGTTAAGAGAATTCCGACAATTTAGATCATGGTAGACTACTGTCAAGTTGAGTTACTAACATATATGTACAAGAGCTTTTACATCAATCTCATCGATATGTTTTGGTGAATATCGTTGATGTGCAACCATATAGAGTAAGTTCTTCTCTTTATAATCGATTTATTTCATTGAAATTCATGAAATTTAAAGTAATTATATTTCAACCTTGCAACCATATATAGAGTGACTAACATTCCCAGTTGTACTTCAAAAGGAAGCATTTGATCACATTGCAACAACAACACCGAAGTAGATCAAATAACAAAAGATGAATCCAAGATGTACACAACGGAACCTTCATAGCTTGGTTACGAGAAAAGGTATAACATGAAATTAGATATTTAGCATTATCCTTTCTCGTTTATATTCTAATTGTCCAAGTCCTTGTCACTTTGGTTGGAACAGAACTTGCAACAGGAGATGCTAAGATTTCAGATAACTTGCGGTGGATTGCTCATTGCCCTCATCCAGTTGTGACTACTTACAATAGTTACGTTATTAATAGATGTCACTACCACACAAAGTCACATGATAAAAATAAAATTTTACAAAATAGTGGAGTCAGTTTAGTTACAAAAACAATGCAAGTATGTAGCTCGAAAAATAAAAAATCTATAATTGGAGAAATATCATTTTATGGTGTGATAGAGGAGATTTGAGAACTTAATTATAATACATTCAAGGTTGTCATTTTTAAATGTGATTGGGTTGAAAAAAGTGGTGGTATCAAAACTGACGAGCTTGGATTTGTGTTAGTTGACTTAAATTTAGAGCTTTAGAACGATTCTTTCATACTCGCAATCCAAGCAAGACAAGTGTTTTTTGTTAAAGATCCAAGTTATAGCCGATGGTCTATTGTTCTTATTCCACCACAGAGATTTCGAGGATCAATACAATGATGACGAACTTGTAGATACAGTTCTATTTTGTCAAGGGATGCCTAAAGCTACATTAGATATTGAATCTACAGTTGATTTAGACGATAACACTACAACATATGTGTGAGCTGATTCTGAAGGCACGTGGATTCCTAATGAGTAAATGTTTGGGTGGGTTTTTACTTACTAGTTTTTATGAATATTTTGCATCGTACACTTAGTAAATTGAACTTTATTTTTTTTTCTTAGGTTGATTCTTATACAATGGAGCTAGCAAGTGATAGGGACTAACCACTTAGATTGGACAAGGTCAAAGTAGGTTTTGACAATGCAAATACGGATGAGTTGGAACAAGTTGAAGCATTGAATAATGAGAAAAGGAAAACAAAAGGACTGATATTGATGCATGGCGTTACAAGGATTAAGAGTACAGGGCAGAAAACAGTAGTTGACTATAATGAAAATGGAGTACCAATTGGTGAGAATGAGCATAACTTACAATATTTCACTAGATCTTGTGTGCATCATCATATCCCAATTACACATGCATCTTGGAAGTTAGTGCCTACTGAGTTGAAAGAAAAAATATACAATATGGTTGAGGTATGTAATAATCTTTTCTCATTTGGAAATCATGCAAATATTACACACTTATTGTATATTTTGAGTTGTACTATGTTGTGGCTATCTTCCAGCTATGGTAGCCAATCATGCATATATTACACACTTATTTGATATTTTGAGTTGTACTATGTTGTGGCTATCCTGCAACTATGGTAGCCAATCATGCATATATTACACACTTATTGTGTATTTTGAATTGTATTATGTTGTGACTATCCTGCAACTATGATAGCCAATCATGCATATATTGATACTTAGTGCATATAGGTTCTTTTTTCTTACGCATTATTTGGTTTGTCAAGAGAGCATTCGTAGTTGATGGTCGAAGTAAGAAGACCATTATGAAAGTGGCTAGAGTTGCATTTTGTCAATGTTACTTAATCGTGTTAGGTAAAAGCTTCGAGGCCGATGACAAAGGAGGTGGAAGTAACTAGTGCACCATCCAATCTACCAATTCAATTGAAATATATTCTCAGATATGTTGAAAGGGCAATGGTTGATGAGTCTAATTTTTCATTTCAACTACCTTTTGAGTTATATGGTATATGCCGAAAGAGTTACGTCTTGCGAGAAGATGTCATTGATTTTTGCAACATGCAAAAAGTGAAGACTTTATCAATGATGGCTTATACCATGTAAGTAAATGTTATTTTTTTATGATATATGTATTCAAACTTTTTAATTAGTAATAAGTTGATGTATGCAATTGATTTATTGTAGGTACTTACACTCGCTCATTATTGATTTGAAAAAGGTTTCGAAGTACGTTTTTATAGATCAATCTCTTATTTCAACTAGCCATAGTACTTGAGAGATTAGAGCTCGAAACCTTTGTAGTAGATTAATGACTTCCGAACAAGATCCATTAGTTATTTCTCCTTATAACCCCAGGTAAGTATAATTTTCATATATTCAAATTTCCATTCGTAGCAAAATACTAATTACTTGCATATATATTTCATTTAGTGATCACTGGTCATTAGTAGTTATTAATGCATATGATGATGTGGTGTACCATCTTGACTCGTTGAGAACAGGTTCCCGAGAAGATATCAAATACATAACGAATATGTAAGCTAACTTTTTTTATGTTTCTTTTTTTTTTTTCTTATCACTAAAAAATTTATTTCATTTTGAATTATACTATACTTTGGGAAATGTAGGGCCTTAACGATTTTTCAATCTCAGAAGAATTTGAAAAAAACTAGAAAAACAACACTCTGGAAAGCAATAAAGGTAAACATATTTATAAAATAATTTTAATTTTAAATTAGCACATAATATAATATCTATGTATTGTTAATTTGTTGTGTTATAGTGTCCTTTACAAGTAGGTACTGTTGAATATGGATATTATGTCATGAGATACATACGAGAAATTGTGACTAAGGACACAAACATTATCACTGATGTGGTATGGTTTTAAACTATTTATATTGTAACGTTATAAATAGAATAATATGACTAACTCAAATATTTTACAAAGTGTATTCTACTTTTTATGTTTTATAGATTGATATGAGAAGTCTGTATTCACAGCTTGAATTGGATGAAGTACGAGCGAAGTGGACTGAATTTTTAGCTTGGTACATATGATAGACACAACTAGATATGATCTTGTTAATTTTGTAAATAGCTAAGATATGGGAATGCTCATAACCTTTTTTTTATGGAAATATATGTTTTATTCATAGCCATTATGAAAAAAGATATATGGGGATAGACTTTAGTTTTGGTATACCACACATGTTTTTGGTTATATAAGATAACTATTATTGTTGTTAATTTTGGAATATGACACATATAGGAAATTTTAGCTGGCTATATTGAATTGGAATTGTGTAATTGTTGATGACATATTGTTGAGAAGAATGAAATTATTGTTGGTTTACATATTATACTAAACTTTTTGTCCTTTTTTTGTTGTGTAACTACTGGTTGGAGAGTTTATTTTGTCAATGGATATGTCCACTTGATCATGGGTAAATAAAGTCAAGTATATTATCTTACTTGACGTTCAAAAACCGTTAAATACAACATCATACTTGACAAGTAAACGACGTCAAATATACTATCTTACTTGACACAAAAATAACGTCAAGAAATAGAGTACTTGACGGTTTTTTAGTGTCAAGTAATAGGACTATACTTGAAAATCGTTTACTTGACACTATATTAATGTCAAGTAATTCATTTTTTGTAGTAGTGTACATTTTTTATCAACTAGTACATAGTAAGATCACCTGTAGATCTTCAGTAATTTGTCATCACAAAGAAGGTAATTGATGTACCTTCGACACCTTCCTCCCGAAAGAATGCTTTTGAATTGAATGTTTAGTAAAGTGCACATCAAACCAAGCGAAGAGCTTCGATATTTAAAGGCCACGATGAGTTCTTCAAGATATCATTAAAAAGATATCTCTAACAAAAATAACTTTGCATCCCTTATTTAAATAACCAACGTTCATTAAATAATAATAAAAATAATCTTATTAATTCTTTTTGACAAAAAAACTGAACACTTCCTTAGATAAGTATATATTGTCGCTTTTATTGGGTCTATTTCAGATTGATACTAACATAAAGATACTGGTAAAAGAATAAAAATGTGAAATATATCCAATTCTTATGAATTTATATGTCAAAATATATCTCATTCTATATCTAAAGATGATGGTTGGTTTGTGTTCTGAAGGGGTTTTAGTAATATGGTGTGTTGTTAAATATTATCTACCACTATAGAAAGGATAGTTATTGCTTAAATTCTAATAAGGACTATGTTTTATTAATAAAGTTAGAATTTAGTTCAATTAAGCGAATGTTTGTTCAATCTCCATATTTGTTTTCTTTTTAATAATATCAATAAAACTTTTTCAATTAATTTACGTTATTTCTCACTAGATCATGAATCCAAAAAAGTAGATTATCCAAAGATTATGAGTTGGGTATATGAGAAACTTTATCAAATTTGGATTTTCTAATACAACTAGCTCCTAGATTCGTTGTCCTTGTTTGAAATGTGGGAATTGTGAAAAGCATAGTAGAAAGGTGTTGGAGTTCATTTATAAGTTAATGCAATTGATGAAAGTTATAAAATTTGGTTTTTGCATGAGGAAGAACTTCTTAACTCATCCTTCTATGAATAATTTTCAAAGTTTAGCACACATACATGTAAAGAGAATGATGTTGGAAGTGTATTGAAGTAACATGTGAAGAAATGATTGAAGTTGCTCACGAGGAGTATTCAAAAGATCCAAATGGGATTTGAGAAGTTTCTTATTGATGCTAAAAAATCATTGTACGAAGGATGCAAAAAGTACACCATGTTCTCTACTCTAGTTAAATTGTATAATTTAAAAGTTAGGTATTGGTGGAGTGATGCCAATTTTTTAGAATTACTTAAAACTTTGAAGGAAATTCTACCTACTACCAATGAGCTCCAAACTTCATTGTATGGAAAAAAGAAAACATTAGGTGCGTTAGGAATGGAATATGAAAAGATTCATATATGCTCTAATAATTGTTGTCTGTATAAGAAAGAATTTGCTAATGCAATTGAATGTCGCCTTAAATGTGGTCAATGAAGGTGGAAAAACTTTAAGGATACAATGAAGGGAGAAAGAAAATTCCCTCAAAAGTGATATGGTACTTTCCACCAAATCCACAATTCAAAAGGCTATTCAACAGTATTGAATGTGCTGAAAACTCGACTTGGCATGCTAGTGAAAGAATTGAGCATGCTAAGTTATGACATCCAGCAGACTCTACAACATAGAAGTTAGTAGACTTTAAATTGCTAGACTTCAGTTATGGACCTAGAGATCTTCGTTTGGCATTGTCAGTCGAGGGAGTAAATCCTCATGGTGACTTCTAAATACATTTGTTGGCCAGTAGTGATCATTATTTATAATCTTCCACCATGGTTGTGTATGAAAAGAAAGTACATGATGATATCAATGCTAATTTCAAGACCAAAACAACTGGGGGATGATATAAGCATAGACTTAGCTCCACTAATTAAAGATTTAAAACTTTTATAGGAAAGTGGTGTTGAATGTTATGATGCTTATCGAGAAGAACTGTTCAACTTAAGGCCAGTTTTGTTGCGGACAATCAATGATTTTCTTGCATATGATAATCTTAGTGGATGTTGTGTGAAAGATAAGACATGCCCAATTTGTGGAGATAATAAAAAATTTATAAGGTTAAGACATGGAAAGAAAATAGCATACCTAGAACATCGAAGATTTCTAGCACGCAATCATACGTACAGACGACAAAAGAAGTCATTCAAAGGTAAAAATGAACTTGGTACAATTTTAGAACCACTTTCTGGGGAGGCTGTGTATTTAAAATTGAAAGATCTTGAATTTCCTATAGGAAAAAAGAACCATCAGAAGTTGTCGATGAACAGAAGAGAAAATATTTGCATGAATAGGTTATCTTCCTTTTTTGAGTTGCCATATTGGAAAGATCTCATGTCAAACATTGTTTAGATGGGATGCACATTGAAATGAAAATCTCAAGTACGCTTCTTGATATTCCTAGGTAAAGTAAGGATGGGTTGAATGCTAGAAGTGATTTAGTTTATCTAAAACTTCGACTAGAGCTTGCTCTTAGCAGTAATGAAAAGAAAATATTCATTCCTCCTACGTGTTATACTATTTAAAAAGAAGAAAATCAATGTGTTTTGAAGACTTTGTCAGAAAGAAAGGTTCTCAAAGGTTACTTTTCCATAATAATAAAAACTTTGTGTCAATGACAGATTTAAAACTTAATAGTTTAAAATCTCATGATTGTCATGTGCTCATACAACATATTTGTTTCCCGTTGCGGTAAGATTGATGCTACCAAAACATGTTCGTTATGCTATAACTAGGTCGTGAATCTTTTTCAATTCTGTATGCAACAAGGAATTGAATGTGCAACAATTAGACAAGTTTATTTTGCATGTTTATAGACTGATACACAAAGATCATACTCACAGGCCGAGGTAGACGAGGTGCGAGTTGAGTTAGCTGATGTTCTAGGTTCGTACATGTGATTCTGACTTATTTGTGATTCTAAAATAGAAATTTTTTTGTTATGGTTATCATTCTGAAACTTTATGCATAGATAATATAGGTCAATTTTTGGAATTGTTCATATGGAGGAGGGAAGGGTGGAGTTGATTGATACACTTAAGAACACTACCTTATTGTTGATTGATATACTTTTGAGATTAGATTGCTTATAGGTAGATAGTTTTTGGATAAGTTAAATAGGATATTCTCTTGAATTTGTGGCTATTGATACCTTGTAAAAATACAAGTTATTATGACCTTTTATGTAGAATAATGTGGTTAAAACGCATAGCAAAAGTGTCAAATCTTGTATTCAATGTTGAAAATCCATAACTATTTGGAAATGCACTTTACATAAGCTTTCATGACTGTTTTATCATACTTTTATTTTCTTAACGCAAGCTAAAGAAAAGAAAAGAAAAAGCTGGTGAATTGTAAGGGAACTCGCGAGAAGACCAGACGAAAAAGATTAAATGATTAGGTAAAAAAAGACTCGCTAAAAGACAAGAATGGTAGTTAGAGTGATGTGACCTATTTACAGAGGCTGCTTTCGACAAGTAGAACTGACATGTTCAGAAGGATAAAAGTTTCCTACCCAAAAAGCTGTCTATAAAAAGCCTTCTCTTACACTAAGGAAAGGAGGTCTAAATGGACTACAAGAGGGCCTAAATAGGCCAAACCCTAGGAAAGAAGGTGGAAACGAAGCTTTCAACCATCTGTAAAGAATTTTTCTTCTTCTTCTCTGGTCAAATTTTATAGTGAGAGCTTGGAGTACTCCATAACTATTTGGAAATGCTTCCTTTCCAAACTAGTTGGGAGTACTCAAGAACAAGTTTGAGTGGTTGACAACATCCGATAGGCATTTGACGTTGGCGTTTGACGTAGGCATTTCGTGGGTGTTTTTTGGTGTCTTTCGGCAGTGAGTTCCAACGTCAGATGAATCGAATTTAGCCTTGGGTTTTGATCTTAGTGGGAGTTGGTTCTTCTTACGTTTGCAGTGATTTACTCAACACGTGGATCTTTGATCGGAGGAGGCATTTTTTTTATGGTTTTGGGGTCTCGATATCAGAGGCAGTAGTCGACACGTGGGTCACTCAGTTTCTTGGTGTTTGATCGACAATATAGTTGGTTCAAAGTGATTAATTACAAATTGTTGTTATTTGATGTTGTTATCTGATAACTTATAAAAATACAAGTTATTGTGGCCTTTTAGGTAAAATAATGGAGTCAAAACGCGAGATAAAGGATCAAAATGCATAGCTTTTAGTAAAAATTTAGAATATCAAGAGAATGCACCTTACATAAGTGATCACACCTAGTTAACTATGCTTTTAAGTGTCTTTACATGCAAGATGGTGAAAAGAAGAGAAATGAAGTGAGGATAGTGCACTGAACTCACCGATAAGAAGTTGTCTGACGAGTCGTAAGGCGAGATGCTAGCACATCATTACACGAGATGATTTGCTAGAAGATAAGAGTAGTAGCTGGAGCTAATGTGACAAGAAACTCCTACTTTCTGCACTAACATTTGTAGGCAATAACGAATGTTTACATAGGCAAGGACGAATGTGCAGAATAGCATAATTAATTTTTTGCCTAATGTATGCCTATAAAAGGCCTATAAAAGAAGTCAATTTCACGATGAATAAAAAAAAAAAGAGAAAAAAACAGAGGAGGCCATCCTTTAAATAAGCCGGTGAAAGGACGAGTTTTAGAGTCCTTCACCATTTGTAGTAGTTCTTCCTCCACCTCTTCTCTAATCAACATCTAAATGAAAGCTTAAAGAGAGATTAGAGAGAGAGAAGCTCACCCACCATTCCTCTAACTTGTAAAAGAGCCAAGGAATGCATGACAACGCATTCTACTACTTGACTCATTTATTTTTACTTTCTATTTTTGTACTTTGTAATGTATTGTATGAATACTTTGCAATGCATGGCAATACCACTATGGAAGGAACATAATCAAGTGGCACTCTACCACCTACTCTAGAAGGAAAAGAGAATTCTTAAAAAAAGGACCTAGCAAGCTAGAGATAGACAACAAAGAAGTATTATTGTTCCTTTTCTAGATTCAATGAGGCAGACTTTGTGAGTTTTTCTCTAAATGCTATGAACCATCTAAATGATGATGAACCTAAAACATTTGGTGAGGAAGTAAACTCTTCTAATACTAGACATTAGATAAATGCTATGAATGATGAAATGGAATCTCTCACCATTAATGATACATGGACTCTTGTAAATCTACCAAAAGGATGTAAGACCATAACTTGTAAATGGATTTATAAACTTAAAGAAGGATTACCTGGACTAAAATCTCCTAGATCTAAAGCTAGGCTTGTAGCAAAAACTTTACTCAAAGGAAGGGAATTGATTACAACGAGATATTTCCACTAGTGGTTAAACAAACCTCCATAAGAATGCTTCTTTCATTAGTTGTTTAAGTTCTAGTTATCAAGAAGGTTTAAATCTTAAACAGCTTGATGTTAAGACATCATTTTCTTACATAGGGATCTAACAGAAGTTATCTACATGAATCAGCCACAAGCAACTAGCTACTTGTTTCTTTTTCGTTTTCATATTAATCAAATTTAATCATCTGTCAAAAAAAACCATTAATTTTGGGATCGGGAATCATGTAATAAACAATAGACATAAAATGAGAACCGTTAACTTTGAGATGCGGTGCAAAACGATTCGTTTAATTTTGAGTGTAAAACAAAAGAAATTTAATTTTCATTTTGAAAAAAAAAAAAAAAAAAGGGATCCAGAATCTCACCGGAACAAAATCGTGTTTCTCTACTTCTTGAATCCCAACCCATCCTCCACAAAATTCCCCAGAGTCCGACCGTGGGTGCCATAGCGGTAGACGGTAAAAAATTTCCATTGAACTTGAAGGTGGATATGGTGGCGGTGGCGGAAGCGTCGAACCCTGCGGTTCAAATGACGATGGGATACAAAGGTGGGAGTAGAAAAATAATTTCTGTGATTCCAAAGCAGAGAAAGTTAGTGAAGACAATGATGTATCACTAAAGTGTTTTATTATATCATTCTTTCGTCTATCGTTCTCTACTGCTACCGGTACCGGAGCTCCTCCGTAAATGGAATAGTCAAGATTTCTTTTAGTGTTGAGTTCAGAAGTCTGTGTTGCCGTTTAAGGTCTCCCTTCCTTTTCTTTTGTCTTCCCATATTTTACTTTGTAATTGAAGAGAGAACAAAGCAATTCTCAGCATGAGATATGAAAAAGTTATGTTTTGTCGTTGGGGATCATTCCTGTGTAATTATTGATTAGAAGAATTATACTTTTGGTTTTGGATTGCAAACCGTAAAGTTTGAGTTTGTGTTGTTGCAAATCACCTGGAAGGAGTAGTGCGTTGAGAAGCCTTAACATCTAGGCTGAACGTGTGCTTTCTTGCCTTATATCTCGTGTAGTGTATTTTTATCTCGTCTGAAAAGAACGCCTTCTTTTACTCACACGTATACTAGTTAACTCGCCTACGGATCAAAATGTCGAATGATCAATTTTCCAAATGGTCAACTCACGTACTGGTTAATTCGCCTGGTCAAAACCCTACTACAAAACAAAAACAAGTTAGAATAAAAGGGCCGAGTCCTAGATCTTGCTTTCTTTAAGACGTTTTGCGACTCCACTCTTTGTGGAAACAAATTTTTATTACTCTGTCATCCCCAGGATAAAACAACCGTGATCTCCAATCATGATTACACTGAAACTTATTGAAATTCCAACACTCAAATCTCTAATGCTCAGTATACTAAAAACGAGAGAACTTTTGAGAGAAGATATCGTTGTGTTTGTTGTGATGTTTGAGAGAAGAATGAGACCTATATATATAGTAAGCGGGGAGAGAGGCTCCAATGGTCATAATATTAATGACCAAAGAAAAAATCACTAATTGATAATTATCATTTAATTTGAAATGATTTTCGTTTTGAAAAAATTAATTTACAAAAACGTTTATAACATAAGAAAAAGTTTTGACAATTAAAGATAGTTTTAGCAAATATATATTATATTATTATTTTATTCCTCTCCTCTCCTCGCCACATCCACCTAACCGACAAAGTTATAAAGTAAAAAACAATGCATTTGTGGAGATATAGACAGGGTGGCCTTTCTGATAGAACTAAAACATGCACAGCGGAAATAGAATCGAAATTCTACCATAATTGCCCCTAATTAACATGTAACCCTAAACTAATCAATTTAGTGTTTTAGGGAATATTACCTTTGAAGCTTTTGAAAATCTTCGAAATCTCCTTACCAGTTCAAACCGAGACCACCACTAGTAGTCACCAACTATTCTCTGGACAAAGAACCGGGTTGTGGGACCTAGTTGGTGTAGGAAATAAAAGAGATAAAAGAAAATTGGAAGGTAGAAAAAATTTTGGTTGAGATTTTGGAGTGTAATAAAAAGGTAATTTCTAAAATTACTAAAAAATAGCAAAAGTTTTTAAACCATTTGAAAACACCTCTATTTATAACCTAATTACATGCAAAAATGCATGTAATTAATTTGTCAAATCTCAACACTTAATATTCCATTAACAATTAGTGGAACTTAGTGAGCAAGCTATCTACATCTCATGTAGCCACATATCTCACTAAGTGTTAGTGGGATTATCCAACAAAGTGTTGGATTTTTCCACTAACTTAGTCCAAGGGTAAAATGGTCATTTGACCTTTCAAGTCAAAAGTCAAACTTTGACTTTTTACCATTTTATCCATATTGACTAATTCTGACCTCCCGAGCATGAATCCGCATTCATTTTTCCAAAATTCAAATCACATTTGAATATAAGGTCGGTCAAATTTTGACTTTTCGAAGTCAAAAGTCAACATTTTGACTTTTTACAACTTTGACCATTTCCATCAATTTCGAGCTTCCTAATATGAATCTGTATTCATATTTATAGTATGTAAATCTTATTTAAACATAAAGCTCTATTTCTAATAAGAAAACCGACGACTATATCACTATATTTGTCGGTTTCTTTTTCTTTTCCCAGTTCGAACAATTCGACTTATTCCATCACACTGTTCTAAGTTTATTCTGTATGAGCTAGCAAGGGAACCGAATGGACGTATAGATCATGGGCTCCAACGATTCAAAATTAATTAGCTAAACTCTTTTAGACCGAGTTAATCAACATTCGTTAACTAACGGGTCATTCCACTAAAGTCCTGTAGTTGCACTCCCCTCACTATAGATATATTTGTGTCCATTTGATAAAACCATAATCAATAAGTTAATCCTTCACAGTTTGTTCGTAACCTTGACTGGGTCAAAATACCGTTTTACCCCTAAGACTACATCTTGCTCCTTAAGTCCCACTAATCCACTATTGAACAATTAGTTTAAGGTCCAACCTATAAACTTAATCCCTCTCGGGCCAATGAGAAGGTGGGGCCCCTTGTTCAAGACTTGGATTCAGTGCTTAAGAAAACAACCTATCTACTAACCCTAAAGCGGGTAGGAGTGAATTCCGTCTTGCACCCTATGTCCCCAACTAACCACCCGATCTTACCTCTAAAATGGGAGGCTTATTGGGCCAACGCTAATGAGCTACCCTCACCTATGTAGTTCTAAGGATAATCTCGTGTGAACATGAGTTCATAGTTAGCTCATGATTAAGATTAAATTACCTAGGTCATCAATAATCTAGATGGTCAGTTTTAAACAGTAAACGATGTTATAATGTAAAAGTGACTAATTCATGGTTCAGTCTTATGTAAACACTGTACATAGGATGCCCCACTTTCATGTCTCTACATGAACGATTCAGGATCACTTCGTTTGTACTTACTACAAAGCGGGTCACATCCATAGTTTCTCTAAATAAGGCCTCCAACCATTATTCATATACTATAGACTATTTGGGCTATATACTCGAACTTGATCCACGTTATGTCTACACATAAAGTTCAAGTTTACTCAAAAATAGCCTTGGGACTTAATTTATTGGATTTAAGATTATAATATTTAATAACTCAATAACGACTTTATTGAACAGAATATGATTACAAACTACGAGTTTTATGACAAAAAATTCCAACACTATCTTTAGTGGATGCTCTAGAGAATTTGTCTAGAATTCCATAGGAAGCAGCCCTCATTTCCACGTCCACAAAGGTGAATCTATCGAGAGTAATACTTCTGTAGCTAGGTACCTTACTTAATATCAAGTATGAAACTCATTAATAACTAAGTTCAACCTTTTCATACGCTTTAGGATGTAATGCTAATAATTCAATCATAAGAATGGAACTTCTAGGTATTTTAGCACGATTCTCTTTATATCACTTGTGATAAAAGTTATTACCAATTAAACTTGTTTCTTGGGATCTCCAATCTTTCAAGTTGGGTTTACCTCACAAGTAATTTAGTTTTCTATAGACTTGAGTCTCAATCTTTCTGAGGTTTTAAAAACCTTCTCACTTGCTAATTCTTTCGCCAAAGGATTAGCTAAGTTGTCATCAGATAGTACAAAATCCACTATCATTGCAACAGTTAGTGAGAAATTCTCTGAGGGTACTGTGTTTACGACGTATATGTCGTCCCTTATCGTTTTTATAACGATTTTGAAGTTTTATGATAACTGTAGTACTATCGCAATGGATTAGTATGGCTGGTACCGATTTTTCCGAAGTGAAAATCTCTGATAGCAAGCTTCGAAGTCAACTTGCTTCTTCATTAACAATAGCTAGTGCTATCATTTTTTACTCCACATCTGAAGAGGGAGTTCCAATCATCAATTTATAATGATCTTGATGTTGTTGTATCAATCCAAATTTCTAAGTACGGATAGTTCTATTACTTTAAACCTCAAACAGACCTAAGGCATTCAATTAGACTCTTCCGTAGGTGATTCATAACATAATCTATCAGTTTATTTCATTTAAACTAAAATCGACTCATAAACACTTTACTTAAAATTATTTTTCTTTCAAAATCATACTAAAATAGACTGAAAAGAAGATTAGGTAACTCTTACGGAGTGAAAAATAATAACAATAAAGATAGAAGAGAGAATGTTAAAAGGAGATAGGAAATCAAACCATAATCCCATATATTAATATTAATATGTTCTTCCACCAAACAAAGAATGGGGGAAAATAAAAAGTTACAACTAAGAAAGTTGAAATTTTCTACAAACCTAACATTCCCATAAAATATTAGGAAGGTAATCAAATGTTGATCTAGGTGATCATTCAATGTTTAAAAATGCATGTCATAAATAAAAACAAAATAAAAAATCAATTCAACAAACACAACATCATATGAAACCATGTCATGTTCCGTATATATATATATGTATATATTCCTATATGCATAGATATAAAATCTCTACAGAAAGATAAAGCAATCCAACGAGATTAAAGGATTATCAATATCTTCCATAGCCACCAGTGATTCTAAATCTCCAACAGCTTCTTTAACAGCAACTTCATCAATTTTTGAACTTATCCTATGAATGCAAGTAATTTCCTTCTTCATTGCACTATCCCTCACCGGTGAGCGGCTTTTCGGACGAACACCATTGATCGAAGCCAGAGCCACCTGACATTTCTCTCGGCTGAAGCGCCTAGTTGGTGAGGGTGACGAGAGAGGCCGCTGAAGAACCTCTTTTCTGAAGCTCTTCTGCCTAATTGGTGATGGCGAAGCCGGGCGGGGTCTCTTCTGGGGTATGGATCCTGACACCCTTTGTGGGGACGGATGGCGAATGAGGAGGGGGGAAATCGGCTTGACAGGCGGCCGAAAGGCGTGAACTTTAAGGGAATTGATTCGAAAGAGGTGAGGGTTTTGGTTGTAGGGAGAAGGAAAGTAATGATGTGAGGAAATTGGGGAAGGTGAAGAAGATGCAGTTGAGAAAGAGGTGTTGGCTGAAGAAGGTGTATTTGAAGAGAGGCAAGTGAAAGAAGAAATGGAAGAAGAAGAAGAAGGTGAAGGAGAAGGAGGATAAGGAGAGATTTTGTTATGAAGAGAAAGAGGAGTTGCTGATGTTGTTTTTGTTGTCAATATTGGAGAAAGTGGTTGATGAATTACAACAAGTTTGTCTTGAACATGATTGTTGAAATCAAAAAGAGGTGGTTGTTTCATCATCTTGGGTTTGCATTTGCTAATGCAAGATCCCATTTTGATGTATGGGTTTGATTCAATTGATGAACAAAAATGACAAGAAGAAACAAGAATTGTTGAAGGGGTATTCTTTCTTTCTTTTTTCTTTTTTTTGTTAGATATTGAAGGTTTTGAAGATATAAAGGGAAAGGTGGTGGAGGAATGGAGCCTTTTTATTTTGGATATTTAATTGACTTTTTCATTTTCATTTTTACTTTTTGAGAGATTTTTGAATTTGGTTGCCGCGCGGATGGAAACCGTTGTACAACGGTTATAATCTTAATATATATTTATATTTATAATTCGTGGTGGAAAATAATGGCTCCTTCTACTATACTAAACTTCTGCTTTTTGAAAAGTTATTATTATTATTATTATTTATTTTTAAAAGTCTGAAAAGATCATAGTGTGTTTTGAAATGAGAGGTTTGTTTGATGATTAAAGAGAAGAAATGAAAGTTGAATTTGAAACTGTGATTTACGTTATAATTAATTAACTTTTATTTAACTTTCTCGGGTTTTTATATTCTTTTAATGAATCTTATTCGGAAAGCAAAGCTTTGTTTTGTTGCATTCAAATGATTAATTGGAGGATGGATTGTGATTGTGATAATATTTAACTCGACTTTAAATGAGGAAGAGGTATTATATGTTTACGCCTACTACAAATCCAGAAATAATGAAATTGGAATTAATAGCTGAAATTTTGCAATGTAGCTCCCATTTCTTCTTATGAGAAATAGCTAACCAGTGATCCTCAACTACTAATCACTAGTTGATTTTTTTTATTATCTAATCTTAAAAGAAAAAAATTATTTCTCAAAAGTTACCCATAATTTTGAATATATGTCCAATCTACTCTTTGTTGGGGTTAAATTTCATATATATATATATATATATATATTTATATATATAACAAAACGGCAAAATATTTACGACATGTGTAACGAAATCAAAAGGTCCATGAAATCGACCTTTTCTTTTAAATATTTCAGGTTTGCCCTTCCATTCCAATTTTTCTTTCTCTTTCCATTGTCTTTCTTCTCTTCTACTACAAATTTTCAAGATAGACATTGGTACACGATCTTGAAAAAAATCATTGGGATAAGGGATGTTGGTATACAATCAAATCTAGCTAACAAATATAAAAGATATTGAAAAAAATCATTGGAATATTGGTACATAGATTTGGAAAACTAAATCTAAACGATCGTGTACCAATATCTCAACAAAAGCTAAATGATTGTGTACCAAAGAATCTTGAAAAAAATCACTGGAATATTGGTTCACAATCGTTTAGATTTGGCTACTAAATAGATTACACATGTGAGTGATCATTTAATTGTGCATTGACTAGGGTGATATTTTTTGTATTTTCTATTGTGGGCTTGTGGGCTTTTTCTGTTTTCAAAATTGTTCTATATAGTGTAAATATTTTGCCACTTTGTTATATTTTCTATAACCTCTCTTTTTGTATTATTTCTTGTTCTTTTATTCCTTTTCTTTTTTTGGATAAATAGCCCGATGCTAAATTAATTGGCGTCTTAAGTACATAATACCTTTCATTCTAAGTTTAACAAATGAAAATTATAAGAATATTAAGCATATAAAAAAAGGGAGATTTTTCTTTAATTTTTTAAAGGTATTAGATTAATGATAGTGGTGTGAAGGAATTGAACCTATAACCTCAAAGTTGATGTTCAAAATATTATACTATGTCACTTGAACTTTACTCATTTTAGAAAGGAAAAAAAGAGAGAGAAAAAAGGGAGATTCACAAAATATTAAATGAGAAATTGTACTGAGTGACAAATTAGTTAGGGTTTTTTTTTAAAATATAAAAAACAAGTAAAATATTTACACTGTATAGAACAATTCTGAAAACGTAAAAAACCCACAGTCTCACAATGGAAAATACCAAAAAATGTCCCAGTCAACAAGTAATTTATCGGTTCAAGTGGTTTTGGGTCGGTTCAGTGCATTTTTGGTGGTTTTCCAGCCGGTTCGAGTTTTTCGGAAGCTCTAATGTACTTCACCAAATTATTATTGTAATAATTTAGTTTATAGCTTAATTTAGGAGCCAAAATCAGTCCATTTTAAGGTGTTTAATTAACTATGCATGTGATATATGTTTTAATTATTATTTTTAAATTGTATGTGCATAAAGTATGCTATATAGATTTAAATTCCCACCATAGGTTAACATGTTCATGCATTGAAAGTATGTTATAATTGTTATAATGTATAGTATGCATTGTTGATTAATTAATATTAAAATTAATTAATTTGATTAATTAATTATATTAATTTTAATTAAATGTGATTTAATAAAATTAACTAATTATTTATTTATTTAACTTAATTAAATATGATTTAATTAAAGGTTAAATAAATTAAAGGGATAGTTGCAAATTTAGCAATTAGATTCAAAGTAATTCAGTATATAGCAACATTTTAAAAAATTTGCAAATATAGCAAAATTTGTCAAATTCTATCAATGATAGAAGTCTATCCCCAATAGACCATGTTATAAATATTGATCTATCACTGATAGACTATACGAGTTTATCAGGGATACGAGTCTATTAGCAATACAAATCTATCAAAGATAGTTTTGCTAAATTTGCAATTTTTTTTAAATGTTGTTATATCCTTAATTATTATTCCTCAAATGACTATCCATTACAATTACCCTAAATTAAAATCCATATTAATTAATTTCTTTATATAATTGTTATATATTATTTGTTTGTTGGTTGTTTGTTATAGTTTTATAGTTCTTTTATAATAGTTATAAAATGAATTAAACTTTTAAAATCTATAACAAAGATAACTTGCATGCTTACCTAGGTTAAAAAGTATCTACTTTCTTTGTTGAGTTATGTCGATATCTTATAAAACTGGTTATAAGAGGCTCACCTAATTAGATCTTGTCAACAAGTCAGATAAGATGACTAAGGTTTGGAGGTTCTTAAGTTGACGATTTACGGAACACCTCCTACCTGGAGATCGTAATCAATTCTTGAGCCTAATTTAACCTAGCTTTATGAGCATGTGTGAGAGCTGTGAGGTAATAAAACTAGTTTATGACCTAGACATCGTAGGTTAAAAATCGATATAATGGTTATGCTCGGATGTTTCACCTAGACTTAGGATTTGTTTAAGTTAGCATCAATAAAATCCTAAAGTAGTTAAATACCCTTAAAACCATTATAGAACACTTCAGATAGAGAGAAGTAGTGTACTTTTAACCTCTAGTGTCCCTAAGAGTTCACACAGTGAGGTCCATGCAGGGCTTTGCGTCGTGCATAAGAGTGGACTCCCTTGGAGAGTGTTTGCATGGATCAATATCAAGGTGAATAGGGGAAGTAGTTCATAGTAAGTGGGTAAGGGATATATGACAACACATCCCACGGTCTTTTCCTTTGGGTCACACCGTGAGATTCCTATAATGCGCCTGCTTGTCTACCCTGGAGCGACGTTCCCTTCGGAGGGCTGTGTTATAGGATTCGGAACACCGTGAACTCTAAATGTGGATAGGGTCTCCTTGATTAGTTTTCATGTTGACTTTCCCATTCGGAAGCATAATGATTCTAATCTCTGAAATTCGAAAATGGATGGTTACACTTACAAAATTACTAAGTTGTTAGTATATTTTCAACTGAAATTGCGATAACTAAATGTTATAGCAATATAAGATATTCAGAAGTTAGCATCTGGTCAAGATTGTCTTGGTTCAAAGGAGGAATAATCCACTACCCTTCTGTGGAGGTTATTCTAAACCTTTGGAATATCGTTGCAAAACTATAATGATGGGTACATTATCAGTATTTGCTAAATGATTGGCTTCTTTAGTGATTATGGTTTCTAAAATGAATATGTTTATTTTTCAGCATGAATAGCTCCATAGTTCAACTTTTAGCTTCTGAAAAACTTTATGGCGATAACTATGCGACATGGAAATCAAATCTTAACACACTATTAGCGGTTGACGATTTAAGGTTTGTCTTAACTGAAGAATGTCCTCAAAACCCTGCCTCTAATGCTAACTAAACTGATCGGGAAGCATATGATCAATGGGTAAAAGCAAATGAAAGGGCCTGTGTATATATTCTTGACAGCATGTCTGATGTTTTGGCAAAGAAACATGAATCCTTAGCTACGGCTAAAGAAATTATGGATTCATTAAAGAAAGTGTTTGGGCAACCAAAATGGTCTTTAAGACACGAGGCAGTCAAATACATTTACACTAAGTGTATGAAGGAAGGGACCTCTGTTAGAGAACATGTTCTGGACATGATCATGCACTTCAACATCACCGAACTAAATGGTGGTCCCATCGAAGAGGCTAACCAAGTTACCTTTATCTTATAGTCTCTTCCAAAGAGCTTCATTCCATTTCAGACGAATGCGTCTTTAAACAAGATAGAGTTTAACCTGACAACTCTTCTGAATGAGCTTCAAAGGTTCCAAACTCTTACGTACTTTGGGTAAGGAAAAACAAGTGGAAGCAAATGTTGCTACCACAAAAAGGAGCTTTTCAAAATGATCGTCCTCTAAAATCACAAGTGGACCTTCTAAGCCTAAAGCTCAAATGAAGAAGAAGGGAAAGGGGAAAAACTCCCAAGACGAACAAAGGGAAAGAAAGCTGCAGAAAAAGGTAAGTGTTACCATTGTGACCAGAACGGGCACTGGTTAAGGAACTACCCGAAATACCTTGCTGAGAAGAAAGCAGAGAAAGCAGCATAAGGTAAATATGATTTATTAGTTGTTGAAACATGCTTAGTCGAATATGATACTTCAACCTGAATACTAGATTTAGGAGCCACTAATCATATTTGTTTCTCATTTCAGGAAACTAGTTCTTGGAAGAGGCTTTCAGAACATGAGATTACTCTCAAGGTTGGAACGGGAGAGGTAGTCTCGACTGAAGTAGTGGGAGACTTGAAGTTGTTTTTTGAAGATAGATATCTACTATTTAAAAATGTTTTGTATGTACCTCAAATGAAGAGGAACTCGATATCTATATCTTGCATTTTGGAACATATGTATGAAATATCTTTTGAAATTAATGAAGCGTTCATTTTTCAGTAAAGGTATTCAAATATGCTCTGCTATACTTGAAAATAACTTATATAAGCTAAGACCAACTAGAGCAAACTTTGTCTTAAATACTGAAATGTTTAGAACAGCCGAAACTCAGAATAAAAGACAAAAGGTTTCTTCTAACGCCTATTTATGGCACTTAAGACTTGGTCACATAAATCTCAATAGAATTAGGAGATTAATTAAGAGTGGACTTCTAAATCAGTTAGAAGATAACTCTCTACCTCCATGTGAATCTTGTCTTGAAGGAAAAATGACCAAAAGATCTTTTACTGGAAAAGGTCTTAGAGCCAAAGTACCTTTAGAGCTTGTGCATTCGGACCTCTGTGGACCAATGAATGTCAAGGCTCGAGCAGGGTACAAATATTTCATTAGTTTCATTGGTGATTATTCAAGGTATGGTCATGTTTACCTAATGCATCACAAGTCTGATTCTCTTGAAAAGTTCAAAGAATATAAGGCTAAAGTTGAGAATGAATTAGGAAAAACAATAAAGATACTTCGATCAGATCGAGGTGGAGAGTATATGGACTTGCGATTCCAAGATTATTTGATAAAAAATGGAATTCAATCACAACTCTCTGCACCTAGTACGCCTCAACAGAACGGTGTATCAGAAAAAAGAAACCGAACCTTGTTGGACATGGTTCGCTCTATGATGAGCTTTGCTCAATTGCCAGATTCTTTTTGGGGATATGCTTTAGAGACAGCTGTCTATATTTTGAATAATGTTCCCTCTAAAAGTGTTTTAGAAACACCTTATGAGATTTGGAAAGGGCGTAAAAGGAAGTTTACGTCACTTTAGAATTTGGGGATGCCCGACACATTTGTTGGTACAAAATCCTAGGAAATTGGAACATCGTTCAAAATTATGCCTATTCGTAGGTTACCCAAAGGAATCAAGGGGTGGTCTCTTCTACGATCCTCAGGATAATAAAGTATTTGTTTCGACAAATGCTACATTCTTGTAGGAAGACCACATCAAGAATCATCAACCGCGCAGTAAACTAGTATTAAGTGAGATTTCTACAAATACTACAGATATAACTAGTTCATCAACTAAAGTAGTTGATAAAACTTGGAAATTTGGTCAATCTCATCCTTCTCAAGAGTTGAGAGAGCCTCAACGTAGTGGGAAGGTTATTCATCAGCCTGATTGCTACTTGGGTTTAACAGAAACTCAACTCGTCATACCTTATGATGGCATAGAGGATCCATTAACCTTTAAATAGGCAATGAATGATGAAGATAATGATCAATGGATCAAAGCCATGAACCTCGAAATGGAGTCTATGTACTTCAATTCTGTCTGGACTCTATTAGATCAACCAAATGATATAAAACCTATTGGTTGTAAATGGATCTACAAGAGAAAACAAGATCAAGTTTGTAAAGTACAGACTTTTAAGGCTCGACTTGTGGCAAAAGGTTATAGCCAAAGAGAGGGAGTAGACTATGAAGAAACTTGCTCTCAAGTTGCTATGCTTAAGTCGATTAGAATACTCTTGTCCATCGCCACCTTTTATGATTATGAAATTTGGCAGATGGATGTCAAGACAGCATTTCTGAATGGTAATCTTGAGGAGAGTATCTATATGACTCAACCAGAGGGGTTTATAGAGCAAGGTTAAGAACAAAAAGTTTGTAAGCTAATTCCAAAAATCCATTTATGGTTTGAAGCAAGCATCTAGATCTTCGAATATAAGATTTGATACTGCTATTAAATCTTATGGCTTTTAGCAGAATGTTGATGAACCTTGTGTTTACAAAAGGGTTCTCAATTCCATTGTATCCTAATTCTATATGTCGATAATATTCTACTCACTAGGAATGATGTGAATAATCTTAATGACGTCAAGAAATGGCTATCTACGCATTTTCAAATGAAAGGTTTGAGAGATGCACAACATGTTCTCGAGATCCAAATTGTTTGAAACCGTAAAAACAGAACACCAGCCATGTCTCAAGCGTCTTATATAGACAAAATGTTGTTTAGATATAAGATGCAGAATTCCAAAAAGAGTTTGTTGTCGTACAGATATGGAATGCAATTGTCAAAGGAACAATGTCCTAAGACACCTCAAGAAGTTGAGGATATGGGAAATATTCCCTATGCTTCCACTGTTGGGAGTTTAATGTATGCAAGACCTGACATTTGCTACTTAGTAGGGATAGTCAGTAGGTATCTGTCCAATCTTGAACGTGATCACTGGACAGCCGTTAAGAATATTCTAAAATATCTTAGAAGAACAAAAGACTACATACTCGTGTATGAAACTAAGAATTTGATCCTTACTGGATACACTGATTCTGATTTCCAAACTGATAAAGATGCTAGAAAGTCTACATCAGGATCAATATTCACTCTAAATGAAAGAGCAGTAGTATGGAGAAGCGTAAAGCAAACTTGTATAGCTGACTCCACAATGGAAGCTGAATATGTAGCAGCTTGTGAAGCGGCAAAGGAAGCAGTATGGCTAAGGAAATTCTTGACAAATCTGGATGTTGTTCCAAATATGCATCTGCCAATTACTTTATATTGTGATAATAGTGGTGCAGTTGCAAATTCAAGAGAATCTACAAGCCATAAACGGGGAAAGCATATCGAACGTAAGTACCATCTACATAGTTTAGGTCTACGATGTGTGTAAACTAGGACAAGTGGGAGACTTATTGGGCATGTGTCCTAGTTTATAACATTCATGTGTTTATTGTACTCATATGTATATTGGACTCTCATGATTAAATTCAACATTGTTTGATCTAACTAGGAGTTTTAGTCCAACTGGAAGTTTGTTGGAATTTATGTCCTAAAACTCGTGATTTGTAATCATATTCTATTCAATAAGTCGTTATTGATACTATAATCTTAAAGCCAATAAACTAAATTCTCAAGACTATTATTAAGTAAACTTGAACTTTATGTAGAGACATAAACGTGGATCAAGTTCGAGTAAGTAGTCTAAATAGTCTATAGTATACAAATACGGTTAGGCACCTTATTCTAGGGACACTATGGATGCAGTCCGCTTTGTAGTTAGTACAAACGATGTGATCCTAAATTGTTCATGTAGAGACATGAACGTGGGAGCATCCTATGTAAAGAGTTTACATAAGACTAGAACCATGAAATAGTCACTTTTAAGTTATAACACCGTTAACTTTGTAAAACTGACTATTTCGTTTATAGATATCCAATGTAACTTAATCTTAATCCTGGGCTAACTATGAACTTCTGTTCATACGAAATTATCCTTAGATCTGCATAGGTGAGGGCAGCTTAATGGCACTGGCCCAATAAGTCTTCCATTTTAGGAGTAAGATCTGGTGGATAGCTAGAGACATAGGGAGCAAGATGGAATTCACTCCTACCCACTTTAGGGTTAGTAGATAAGTTGTTCCCTTAGGGACTGAATCCAGGTCTTGAACAAGGGGCTCCACCCTCTCATTGGCCCTAGAGGGATTTGGTTTAAAGGTTGGACCTTAAACCAATCAATAGTGGATCAGTGAGACTTAAGGAGAAAAGATATAATCTCAGGGGTAAAACAGTACTTTGACCCAGCTGATATTATGAACAACCTGTAAAGGATTCACTTACTTATCATGGTCATATCACTTGGACACAAATATATCTGTAGTGAGGGGAGTGCAACTACGGGACTTTAGTGGAATGACCAGCTAGTTAACGAAGGTTGATTAACTCGGTTTAAAGAGTTTAGCCAGTTAATATCGGATCGTTGGAGCCCATGATCTATAGGTTCATTAGGTTCCCCCGCTAGCTCACAAGGAATCAACTTAGAACATTATGATGGAATAATTCGAATTAGGTAAAGAGAGAGAAACCTATAAATATATCTGATATAGTCATCGGTTATAACTTAAGATAGAGTTTCATGTTTAAATGTGATTTAAATATGAATATGGATTCATATTTGAAAGCTCGGAATTGATGAAAAAGGTCAAAGATGAAAAATTCAAAATGTTGACTTTTGACTTTGAAAAATCAAACTTTGATCGATTTTATATTCAAATATGATTTGAATTTTGGAAAAATGAATGCGGATTCATACTCTGGAGGTTGAAATTAGTCCAAACGAACAAAAATGGTTAAAAGTCAAAATGTTGATTTTGGACTTGAAAAAGTCAAATTTTGAATTTGATTTAAATGTTGAATTACCATATTGCCCTTAGACTAATTTAAATAATAACACTTGTTGAGATTTGGCAAGCTTATCACTTGCATGTGATATGCAAGTGGCTTATTGCATGTAAGACACCTACCCCACTAAGAATGCCAAGTGGTGAGATAGGGAACCTCTTGCATGTAGTTTGCTTGAAAACAAGTTTCATGCAAAGGTGAAATGACTCTTGGATTTGAATTTGAAAATTAATTTTGTAATTGTGAATTACAAAATTAAAACCAAGAACTCTTTTCATTTGAGAGTCTCAACATAAAAAAAAAAAAAAAATAAAATAAAAAAAAAAAATCTTAAAGGTTAGGTTCCTCCAAAGGATATCATCTCTCTATATTTCCTCCACCATTTTTTGAGTCCCACAACTCGGTTCCAAGTCCGGAGAATAGCGGGTAAACTCTAGTGGCTGTGTTGACTTCAAATTCGTGAAGAGAATACAAGAGAAGAAAAACTTCAAAGGTAAGTTTTTCTTTTAACCCTATCTATGTTATTTTAGGGTTTTTTTATGCATGTTAATCACTAAACTTTTTTAGTTGCAATTAGAGTAAAATCCATCTTTATTCTGCTGTGCACGTCTACCGTTTCCATCAGAAACGTGAAAAGAAAAATGAAGTATCATATACTCCATTTCCTCCAAAGTGTTTTACTTAAAATTAATTAATTTTGAAAATACAAATAATTATTTATCTAAGTCCATTGTTAAACTGACCCAATATAACTCTTATATTGGATAGTTTAACAATATATGATTATTTTATTCATCAAACACTTTCATAAATATAAGGATACACATAAAGGGATGATCCCGAAGGACACCTGCAGGGTAACTATCCACTAGAAAACTAATAATTTATCCCCTCAGTCCATTCTATACATCTTAACAGTCATTTACAACCCAGTCAAACGTCCTCATCACGTACTTTCCACCTAACCTCCAACAACCATTCATTTTCCAATTTTTTTAACCTAAGGCCAGTCAAAACATATCAGTCTATCGGTCAACGAACTAAAAACTTATAATATTCTCCTTCAAACACAAGGGGCATGACTAGTTAGTCCCCTCCGTCATAAGAACGCAACCACGACAGTGTATCCTACACTCCGCCTAAACAACCATCCTTCAGTCTTAACCCATCCCCTATAAAAATACATTTACTGTTTTTAGTCATTCAACAACCACATGTGCATGTTTACATAGCCAGTCAGTCACCACATAAATCCATACAAAAATATATATATTCTCGTCGAAATAAAATTTCAACTAAACATTCAGTCCACAGTCAAACACATGTAGCATATCCATTATTTCTACTCAATTCCAATATAATTATGCAGCCCAACACATCTCAAAGCTATAGGTGAGTCCAGTAGGAAATCCCTTACCTTAGCGTTATTCTAACCCCTTGATTGAATCCCACGTTTGCCAACAACTCAAATTCACGAAACGAGCTCCAATTAACAATTTGTTCGTTGTGAACCCAACGACTTCAAGCGTTACCCTCAACCTAAGATCGAACATCCAAGCAATCAATTTAACAACATCCACAAATCGAATTTTTCAATGGAGATCCCCAAATTCATCAATTTCATCCTTACCAATGAAGTTACAACATGGACGTCGGATCCGCGGCTGGATGGAGAAGGACGCGCGGACAGATCTGAGACGGAGGCAGGCGGCGGCGGCTGGGCTTCGCGTATGGAGTCAAGCGGCGGCGTGCAGATGGCAGCGGGCGGCAGAACGTGCAGATTCGGGCGGCAGAACGTGCAGATCCGGGCGTCAGCGTGCGACTGGGACGGACGGCGGCTTCGCCGGTCGAACGGAAGAAGAGGAGCGGCGGACAGGAGAGGGGAGAAAACGCGGCTGGGCGGAGAGGGACGCGGATCTGGGCGGACGGCGACGTGCGGCAGACGGACGCAGCGGCGTGAGGCTTCGCGAGCGGAGTCGGGCTCGGCTGGGTTTGGCTGCGGCTGCGGACGAAGGAATGACGTGGCTGGCTGTTGTGGTGGTTGAGCGAAGGAGAAGAGAGCAAGGGTGGGGCGGCGGCTGTCGGCTAGGGCTGCCGAAGAAGAAGAAAAAAGAAAATGGAAGTGGGGGGGGGAGCAGTCGCGCGAGGAAGGAGAGAGGGGGGGGGCTGCCCCTTTTTTTTTTTTTTTTTATTAATAATAATAATATAATAATATTTAATAATTAATAATAATTTTTTTTTTTTTAAGGGCGTTACAAGAGTAGAAGCCGGAGGAAGCAGAAGTTAAAGGAATAGATGTAGGGGAATGAGAAATTAGAATGGAGGGTGTGAATAATCCAGCTGAGAAACTACTCTGAGTTCAACAAATCTGAGTTCAACAAAGAGTTAAATACAAAATTCAGTTAGCTAAAACAACTCCTTCAGCAAAAACCCCCAAATTTTCAGATCTCACAATGTTCATCTAAAAACTCTAAGTTCTCAAAGAAGAGAAGATTTTAGGGAATATTGTTTTGCACTGCAAACAAGAAATTGAAAAATGGGAAAAAGAGAAAGAAAAGAACAAATACAAATTACTTAAGAAATGAATTAGAGTAAAAGCACAGAAAACCAAATTTTTAGGTATTTACCACAACATAGAAGTAGGCATGGAGAATCACTTCACCATTTCTGCAAGTTTTCCAATTTCTTCATCAATCCCACAACCAAAGTTTACCAGTTTCTTCATCAATTACATTTTTGGAAGTTGACCTATTTATAACAAAGATATGGGAACAAGAAAAACGTTTGTAGATTACAAATATCACAAGAAAATAACCGAACCACAAAACCCCCAAATCCAAGCCCTAGGTTTCATTAACCCAAACCTCTGAAGTCGTATAGAGTACATCCTTGCCTATTGAGCGTGTACACAACATCCATGGCGGTGACAGTCTTCCGGAGAGTGTGCACAATGTAAGTGACGATGTCACAAATGACATTTTTGAGGAAGATCTTGAGAATGTTCGAGTTCCTTCTCCCTTTTCAAGACCTTTTCCTCATTTCCCTCTGTCGGACATTGTTGCTTGGATTGGTGGAAATTTTTTGTGCAGAAGAAAAATCGTGCAAGGGCAAAAGGGTTTGGTATAATGCATGTGAAGACGAGAAGGAATCGTGGTAAAATGAATTTATTAAGAAATTTGGGGGGAAAGGAAATTTGGGGATATGGAGAAAATAAATAAGAGGAAAATTTTGGGAATATATTTTTTTTAGAGAGAAGGGAAAATTTTATTTAAAATTAGTTAATTTTTTACATTTAAAAAATGTCAAGTAAATAAAATTGTACTTGACGCTTCTAACCGGTCAAGTGCGTCAAGTATTGGAGAAAAATTGAAAATGATGCATTTTTCTAGTTTTTCGTTATTCTTGACATTTTTTCATTACTTGACAGTAATAAAAACTGTCAAGTATTTCTAAATTACAGGCGTCAAATAATCTTGTTTTTGTAGTAGTGATTATTCATTAAGGTCTAGGTGAATTAATTTTAAACCATTTAAAACTAATTGTGACCTTATGTTAGCATGAAACTCTTTATTATAGACATTAATTCTAAATTCATAAACTTATAAAACTTATAAAAAAAAAAATTAAACATGAATTTCTAATGTTATTTAATCTGTCAAAGAAAATGAAAAAAAAAACGTCAAGAATAAAAAAAAAACAGAAAAATACATAATATTTGAATTTTTTCCAATACTTAATAAGTTAAAATCGTCAAGTATAGTTTTAGGAGCGTTTACAAAAATAACAAAAAAAAAATTATGATAATAGAGTGCATGTCACTATATTTTCTAAATTGCAATAATAGTAAATTTAAAAGCAATAATCTTATCATAGGTAATACGCATAAAAAAGTAACTATTTTTTTCTAATTTTTATTGTTATCAATTTCCTATAATTGGCTCCCGATCGTTTGACGAAGACCCACTCCGACGAGGCTCGTGAACAATGGGATGCAAGTACCGGAGCATCAATAAATCTTCTCTCTAATATCATTAGAATTTATTTATTTTGTTTTCTTCATTTAGCACCGCACAGGCATTGAAGTGCTTAGGATTAATAGTTTATCACTCATCGATTAATAATTTACATTCTTCACTTTTAGCTATAAAAGAGCCAGTCTAAAAGCACTGGTCACCATTCATTGGTAAAAGATGTTGATGCGAAATATCTGAATGCTTGTATTAGTGAGAAATGCCCATGGCTATTGCTTTTCTTTTGCCTTTTTTTGACTCAAATTTTTTAAAGATCTTATTGCATGCGCATTGGCATACTTGCATACATACATACCCCGTATAGATGTAATTAGCTATAGAGACTAGTAGAAAAGCAAAAACCAGATATGCTAATCTCAAACATCTATGATCATTTTGGATATTTTACACGAATCTCCCTGTCTTTTGAATCATTTAGTGGCAATATTGTTGAGAATGAATATTTTCTGCTATTCACTACTAAAGAAAAAAAAAATTCATATCTTTTTCTTTCTTATCCATGTTCTAACTAAAGAAGCCAACCTTATCTTTAAGTTATTGACAACTAATCAGTAGAACGAGATTAAAGGTTTGTTCTACTTCTAGCCTCCACAATGAATTTTTCATCGACCACACTTTTTGTGCCCTCTTTTTAATTTAACTTATCATACCCCTATTTCATTGCAGTCAGTTTGTAATTTAAGAGTGTGGATTCTGATCACTACAAGGGGGAACATACCATCATGGATCTCCATTTGAATTTCTTTCTGCTTTTTCTGCTCGTACTTATTACCACAATGCATATGTATTATATTGTATTTTATCTCTTTTGGGCCTATTAATTTATTAGGCTCATTAGGTAAAAAGATAATGCTCTAATTAAACACTATGGTGGGTGGTGTCTATAAATAGAACCTTAAGGATTGGTCCTCTCACTGGCTTTATTAAATAGCTTATTCTTTTCATCAATAAACAAAATCAAGATCTAAAGGAAGGCAAGTGAGAGAAACACAATTCCTCAAGAAGATTATTCATGGATCAAGGTATGTTGTTTTTATCAAATTTTAATTTGTAAAATCATCTAGTTCAAAGATCTTGGCACTTATTGTTATATACAATGTTAGGGTTTTATTGTATAATCATAAATTAAAGTTTACATGTGATATCAGATCCTTGATTGAGAACTTGTGATTTTACATGGATGATTAACAATTTATTTTTAATGTTTCCGCCGCATGTTTTCATCAATTTGAATTAAAATTATTTAATTATCAATTATTATTTGAATTAAAGATTCTTGAATTATCATTTGAATTAAAGTTTCTTGAATTGTCATTTGAATTAAAGTTTCATGAATTGTCTTTTGAATTAAAGATTCTTGAAGTAATTCTTGAATTATCATTTGATTAAAGATTCTTTAATTATTAATTGTTAATTTAAATTAATTTTGAAAGCCTGAAGAAAGAAAGAAATTTAATGTTGTATATATGTGTGTGCACAAAACCACTATCCGCTATGGTGTATTTTGTTCCTTTAATGATTAATTATTAGTCTACATGTCTCGTCTCGTCAGTCATAGTGTATGTTTGTTTCTTTAATGATAATCATAATTTGATTGTTTTGTTTCTTTAATAATTAATTATCGATATATTTATTTTGTTTAAAAGCATCGCAAGTGGATTCAATTAATATTCTAATCCATAATTAAAAGAATTAAAATCTAATGAAAATTATGATGTTGTTGAAAATCTAATTCATCTTCAAATCTAAAATCTAATTAAAATTGAGATTTTGATGATTTTTTCTCTCGAAAGATTACTACGTTTAGTATGCAGATATTTTGGGCCCGTTTGGTAACGTTCTCGTTTCCTGTTTATTGTTCCTTGTTCCCTGTTCCCGGTTTCTCGTTCCTTCTTTTTTTAAAACAAGAAACAGGAATGTGTTCGGTAACTGTTTCTATTTATTGTTTCTTGAAAAATAGAAACAGAAATAAAAAATGTGTTTGATAATTGTTTCTTGTTTCCTGATTTTCTTTGAAATTTTTATTTTATTTTATTCACATTTAATTCAATTAAACACCAAACAAAAACATATGTCCTCCATTAAACATAAAAAAAATTATCAAACCTAGATAGGAAGGTCTTCTTGTAATTTTATGGAGAACAAGATAAAGATTGAGATCTGAAGAAACGAGCCGACGAGAGGAAGACGAAAACCCACGACGAAGAGGAGGACTGAAACCCACGAAAAAGAGGAAGACAAAAACTTAAAGCTAAAACACAGATCTGACAAAAACCCGCAAATTCGACAAAAACCCACAGCGAAAAAATAATTCACGTAAAGAGGAAGAGAAAAACCCAGATCCAGCGAAGAGGAAGGCGTCGTGTAGAGGGAAGACGATGAAGGGCGAAGAGGAAGACGATGAGGGGCGAAGAGAAAGACGATGAGAGGCGAAGAGAAAGACAACAAAGATGATGAGAGGAAGAGGAAGAGGATGGTTATTTGGAAAAGACGATGGAGATAAGACGAAGAAAAAGGAAACCACGTGGAGGCTGGTTATTTGGGGAAGAAGATGGAAATAAGAGGAAGATAAAGGAAATCACAAGAAGAAAATGAAAAAGGAAAATGAAATAGAAAAAGAATTGAAAAGAAGGAAAATGAAACCAATAAAAAGAATTGAGAAAAAAGAAAAGGAAATCAATAAAAAGAATTGAGAAAAAAGAAAAGGAAACCAATGGAAACAATTGAGGAAAAGAAAAAGAAAACCAATCGAAACAATTGAGAAAAAGAAAAAAGAAACCAATAAAAATAATTGAGAAACAGGAACGGGAGAAACTACTTTTTTTTGTTTCCAATAATTCCTTATAAAATGAGAAACGATTCTACTTTTTTTGAGAACGAGAAACAGGAACGTTACCAAACACCCCCGTTTCTTGAAAAATGAAAACAGAAACAGAAAACAGGAAACGAAAACGTTACCAAACGGGCCCTTAGTTATGTTCAAATTGATGATTATGTATTTAATTATATTTTATGTGTGATACATATGTTATGTTTAAAGTATCCACTTATCTTAAAAATTTAAATTATGCAACTAAATTTTGAAGAATAATGTATAATTGTATGAAGTTTTGATGAAATTATTGCTATGCTTAACTGCAAATTGTGATGTAAATCACACTTAATTGTTTTCATGACGATCACATAAATTATGTATCAATTGTATTTTTTGTGTTATGGATATATAACGATAATGATATAAAATATGATTTAATGTATTCACTTATCCTAGTGGTTTAAATTATGTCATTTAGATTGAAAGAGAGTTTTGATAAAATTATTTGCAATATTAATATTTTTATTTGCAAATTTTACGATTAAAATCATTTGGAATTATGTTATTCAATATCTATATGTTAGGAATAATTTGTTAGTCACCAAAGTGACCAAATTAGTATGTTATATAGATATCAAATTAAACTTAATTGGAGAAAACAAATAAGTTTTAGAAATTGAAGAAAAATCTTTATCTTCTTGTTACGAAGAAGATAAATCTTTATTTTATTGTTATGAAGAAGATAAATCTTTATTTTATTATTATGAAGAAGATAAATTTTTATTTTATTATCATGAAGGATAAATCTTTATTTTATTATTATGAAGATAAATATTTTATTTTCTTATTATGAATATATATATATTATTTTCTTATTATGAAAAAAAAAATCTTTTATCTTCTTATGATGGAGAATATTTTATCTTCTTATTATGAAAAAGAAAAAGAAAAATAAAAATAAAAATAAAGAAAAAGAAGATAAAGATATAATCACAAGATAATCACACTATCAAGGTTAGAGTTTTCCAAAATTCATATATTTTTATTTTGGATTAAAGTTATTGGAGATTAATTACATTCTTATTTACTTCATTCATTTTACTATTTTTCTCTCCATTAACTTTACTATTTTTCTCGTAATTAAGTTACTTAAATTTAAAATATAATAAATTATGCATGTTTAAATTCCATAAAGTTTGAAAATTATGTTTTATTATCCTTTTGCGTCATGTTTACATCACAAATAATTCAAAGCATTGCATTTGTTTGTGATTATTTGATATCTATAGTATAGATAATTTGTTAGTCACCAAAGTGGCCAAATCATTAGGCATTCTATAAATATCAAATTAAAGTTACGTTAGTTTAATTATCAATGTTTGCGATTATTTTATTGCAATATATCTATGTTATGAATTATTTGTTAGTCACCAAAGTGATCAAATTAGCAAGTCTTATAGATATATTCCATTGATATTGTTTTACAAATTAAGGAAATAATTATTTATGATTATTTTAATATGATATCTATATTATGAATAATTTGTTAGTCACCAAAGTGGCCAAGTTAATAAGTTTAATAGATATCAAATTAAAGTTAAATCAATTCCTCATATTTATGTGATGCTAATGAATTATATGATATTATAAAACATAAAGATGTTATCCTGAGTATATTGATTTTCATTATTATGAAACAATTAAATTACCCAAAGGTAATTAGTAGTTTTATAATTTTGAATTTTATTGTGGTTAATTGGAATTGTTTTACCATGATTTGGCCAAATTGGCCAAATTGGTAAACCCTTAGACATCAAATTAAAGTTGATTCAATTACTCATGTTCTTCGATGCTAATGAATAAGATGATATTATAAAACATAAATGATTTGTCATGAGTGTATTGATTTTCGTTATTAGAAAATATTTAATTTGCCCAAAGATAATTACTAGTTTTATAATTTTGAATCTTATTGTGGTTAATTAAAGTGTTTGGTTAGATATTGTTAGTATATCCAAAGATAACTAATGTATCTAATTTAAGCATTTAAATTACTAACGGTGTTAAATTAAATCTAGCATCAGTTAAGTATAAATATTGTACATTGGTGTGCCTTCCAAAGAAGAACTTCAATGTATAAGCTAATGATTATTTAATGTTATCTGAATCTGTGTTGTATCTTTATGTTTATTTCTCAAAGCAATAAGGTGTAAGCATATTATTTTGTGATTGCATCATCTGCTTTTGTTTCTTTTCATTTGCATGCTACGTCTATTATCAAGTTTAATGGACTCAATTATCTGATTGGTTCGAACAAATTTGATTCCATCTTGGAGTTTTGGATCATGATTTGACACTCTTAAGTGAGAAACATGCTGCACTTACTTCTTAAAGCAGTGATGAGAATAGATCTTTCTATAAAGCTTGGAAAAGATCAAATAGATTGAGCCAAATGTTTATGCTAATGACTGTAGCAAACAATATCAAGTCCACAATTACAAAATTGAAAGTGCCAATGATTTTATAAAATTTAGGAAAAATATGATGAGAAAGCATATTGTTTTGACCCATTTGCTAAATTCCTAGAAAGTCATGCTATATGTGTTCAATACACAATACCAAAACACCACAACAAAATGGTGTTGTAGAAAGGCATAATCGTACATTAATAATATGGTTAGAAGTATGTTAATTAATTTGTCTTTACTTGTGTTCTTGTGTATGTATGCATTAAGAACCGCTTAATATTTATTAAACAAGGTCCTAGTAAGTCAATTCCAAAGACATATTTTGAACTATGGACAGGAAGAAAACCTAGTTTAAGGCACCTGCATGTTTGGTGTTGTCAAGCGAAAGTAAGAATTTATAATCCATAAGAAATGAAACTGGACTCAAGAACAACCAATGGTTTCTTCATTGGTTATCCAGAAAAATCAAAGGGTATGGACGATTTTATTGTTCTAACCACAATATGAAAATAGTTGAAATTAAAAGTGCAAGGTTCATTGAGAATGACATAATTAGTGGAAGTTTGGAACCACGTAAAGTGGAAATTCAAGAAGTTAGGCTGGACATCCCTTCATTTATAACTTCTTCTCAAGTTGTTATTCTTGTAGTTGTTGACTCACTTAACAATCTACAAGAAGAACAAATTAATGATCAAACACCACATAATGATGTTATGACAAATGAACCTGTAACTGAGGGACCACAAGAAATAGAGTGAAGAAGATCTGTAAGACCAAGAAGATCACCTATTTCTGATGACTACATGGTTTATTTGCATGAGTTAGAATTTGACTTAAGTATTGATAATGATCCGGTTTCATTTTCACAAGCTATTAAAAGAGATATTTCTGCCAAATGGTTAGATGTCATGAAAGAAGAGTTAAAATCTATGAATGATGATGAAATCTGGGATCTTGTAGAATTGCCTTAAAAAAAAAAGTTGGGTGTAAATGGGTCTTTAAGACCAAACGTGACTCGAATGGCAATATTGAGCAATACAAGGCTAGACTTGTTGCAAAAGGTTATACTCAGAAAGATGACATTATTGATTACAAAGAGACCTTTTTTAATATCTCGAAAAAAGACTCATTAAGAATTATTATGGCTTTAGTAGCTCTTTAGAGCTTCATCAAATGAATGTGAAAAATTTCTTTTCTAAAAATGGAAATTTAGATGAAGAAGTGTTCATGGATCAACCAGAAATTTTTATGGTTGAAGGAAAGGAACATATGATGTGTAAATTAAAGAGGTCAATATATGGACTTAAACAAGCTTCCAAACAATGGTATCTTAAGTGCAATTGATACCATCACATCTTTTGGTTTTAAAGAAAACATTATTGATCGATATATATACCTAAGAACGATCAGTGGGAGTAAGTTTAATTATAATCCCTGTTCTATATGCTTACTTACAAAAGATCTGATTATCTTGAGGTGATTACATATTCTGATTCAGACTTTATCGGATGTGTGGATACACGAAAATCCACTTTTGGCTATTTGTGTAACGCCCTAAAAAAAAAAAAAAAAAAAAAAAAAAGTAATAATAAAAATAATAATATTTTATTATTAATTATTAAATATTATTATTATTATTATTATTATTATTATTATTATTATTATTATTATTAAATAAAGCAAAAGAAAGAAAAAAAGGGGGGAAATTAAAATTTTTCCCCCTTCCTCCTCACAGCCCCCCTTCTCTCTTCCCTTCTTCCTCCCGCGTGCGAAGAGCCCCCTCCTCCTCCATTAATTTTTTTTTTCTTTTCTTTCTTTTCTTTCTTTTCTTCTTCTTTTCCTTTCCTTCTTCTTCTCCTTCTTTCTACCCTAGCAACAGCTGACCGCCCCTCTTCTTCCGTCCGACTGGCGAAGCCCAGCAGCACCGCCCAGATCTTCACTTCCTGCCGCCTGCTGCCGTCAGCACGCCCTCTTTCCCGTCCGTCCGCCGAAGCCCAGCAGTCCGTCTCCATCCGTCACGCCCCGAGCCGACGCGCCCCTCACCCTTCGCGACCAACCCAGCCCAAACAAAGCCGAGCGTTTTTCTTTCTCTCCTCGTCAGGCCGCGTCGCACGTACTCGGCTATGTTGCCGGACTCCATCTCCGCCGCGCGGTTCTTCATCTACCGGTCGTGGGTTGTAAGTTGTCATCCACCTCCGTTATCGATTGAATCTGTTTTGCCCACATCGATTTCACCTATTTGAAGACGCTTCTGCCTTACTGTGAAGTATTGGGTTGGTGTGTGGTAAGAATAAATTTTGGATTTTGTTGTTTGGATAATGATGAATACTACTATTGGGTTTAATCAATTGTAGGAATGTTTGATTATTGAAGGTACCGATTGAAGTCGATGAGCGAAATCCTTTGAAATTCTCTATAGTTGGAGTGGGTTCGTTCCTCCACTAACTGGGTAAGTGCTAAATTCACATGGGTGATTTAGATGCTTGGAGCTACTTGGAAAATATGTTGATTTCTGGTTGTTTATGTCTAGGTTGTAATTGTGGAAATTGCTCGATTGAAGAAGCTTACCTAACGCCAAGGTAAGGGATTTTCTACTGGACTCAATAACAAGAATTAAGATGTATTGACTATATGGACTGAAATGTTATATCTGGACTGAAATGTTATATCTGGACTGAGTAGGCATGACGTTTATGATGTGTGTTTGGGTGTGGACTGAAAGTTTAATGTATATTGTTCTCGACTGAATGAAATTTATATATGTATGTATGGGTTGATGTGGACTTGTTGTCTAACGTATGTTGTGACTATTGGGCTATTTATGTGGCTGACTGATGTAGTGATATGTTTCGGTTGTCCTTGGGTGAAATTTGGATAATATAGTTGTTTGAGGTTAAAGGGGGAGCTTATGTGATAAGGAAATTTGACTGTATTGAGCATGACTGTTAGGATGTTTAGAATGGACTGAGGGGATAAATTATTAGTTTCCTAGTGGATAGTTACCCTGCGGGTGTCCTTCGGGATCATCCCCTTTATGTGCATCCTTCGGGAGCACTAGACTGATATGTGCATCCTTCGGGAGCACTAGACTGATATGTGCATCCTACGGGATCACAAGACTGTGACTGTGCAGGGTACACCATAGGATGCTAATAATTTATTTTTCCCCGAACGGGACCAGTAGTGGGTCCCTTACTGAGTATATTAATACTCACCCTTTTTATGTTTAACTTTTCAGGCAAAGGTAACACGAGGGGCAGATCGACGAGGGACAAGAAGGACTCGTGAATTGCCATAGGGGACTGTCTTTAAACTGCTTCCGCTGACGGTTTGAAAATGTTTTGATTTAACTAAGTCTACAAATAGTTAAATTTTTGTAAACAGACTTTGAAATTTTGTATTTTAGAAATAGGGCCCGATTAAATTTTCCTTCGTTTTCTTACGGTTTCAACTGAATCTTCCTAAGTCTTTTGTCAACAAACGGTTTTGTGTCAAATTGACGACTTAGACGGTCAGTCCAAAAAGTCCAGGTCGTCACAATTTGTTCCTATTAGCTGAAGGAGCAATTTCATGAAAATGTGTGAAGCAGTGTATTGTTGTTGCATCCACTATGGAGGTTAAATTTGTAGCATGCTTTAAGGCTATAATTCATGTTTTATGGCTGCAGAACTTTATCTCAAGGCTTGAAATTGTTGACAGTATTGTCAAGCCGTTGAGAATGTATTGTGATAATTCTGTAGTAGTTTTCTTCTCAATAAACAACAAGTATTCTAAAGGTGCGAAACTTATGGAATTAAAATACTTTGCTGTTAAAGAAAAAGTTCAGAAACAAAGAGTGTCAATCAAACACATTAGCACTAAAATTATGATTGTAGATCTACTAACTGAATAATTGCCACTAAAGACATTTAATGATCACGTTAAACGTATGAGCATTAGTAGATATCATTATTGAAATCAAGATTATGTTATTTGACACTTTGAGCTCATTTATTTATTGTTTCTGATTTTATCTTATGATTAGTATATACATAAATGAATGATGTTAAACAGAACATTGTCTTTAATAAAGACACTTATTGTTGGACCGTTATTGATTATCTTTATTATAGATCATGTTAATAGAAGAACTATTTCAGCGATACATGGAAGGGAGTACGTTAATGCAATGATGTATGACCGCCATGATTCTTTAGTAGTTCTTTGACTTAACATGATATATTATGAAGTTCAATTTTGCGAATTATGTCTATGAACGTATATGATAAATTATGTCAATGGGCCAAGTGGGAGAATGTTAGATTTATTTTAAATATAATATTATTAATGTGGCCCATATGTATTATATCGTATTTTATCTCTTTTGGGCCTATTATTTTAGTAGGCCCATTAGGTAAAAAGATAATGCCCCTAATTAAACACTATGATGGTGGTGTCTATAAATAGAACCTTAGGGATTGGTTCTCTCACTGCCTTTATTAAGTAGCTTATTTTTCCCATCAATAAACAAAATCAAAATCTAAAGGAAGGCAAGTGAGAAAAACACAATTCCTCAAGAAGATTATTCATGGATCAAGGTATCTTGTTTTTATCAAATTTTAATTAGTAAAATCATCTAGTTCAAAGATCTTGGCATTTACTGTTATATACAATGTTAGGGTTTTATTATATAATCATGAAATTAAAGTTTACAATCCTACAGTCCGTACTTGTTTTATTAATTTTTCTATGCACTTGGATGTTCAGCATGTCTTGTTCCTTTAATCTGTACAGTTGACTTAATTTTCAAGGATCCACTCAGTTAAAAACTTTCATATAACACCCATAGATCTCCATTTGAATTTCTTTCTGCTATAAACACCATACTCTACATGACATCTGGGTCTTTGACTGGCTACCCAATTGCTACAGCATCTGGTTAAATATGGTTACTAGTTGTTTTTGCTATCATAATTCAATATGTATACTCAAAAAAGCCTTAATACGTGTCTAAGGAATGTTAAATATGGTACTCTGCCTTTCTGTTATTTTTATTTGCTGCAGTTGGAGTACTTCAGGGGTTATGGAGAGATGATTTGGATTCAGTTAAAGGAGCCTGCCCAAATTGTGGAAAAGAAGAATGTTAATCTCTCAATAACTTTTTCCAGTACTATTGATTTGATTCTTTTGAATGGCTTGTGAAATGTTCCTTTATGTTTTCCCCCTGCATTATCGTAGTTTATGGATGAATACTATTTTCTTTCCAGTATGATATGTAAGTCAAAGGGAAGGACATGATCAACATATTTTCACATGTTTGAATTAATCCATCTTTTAGGTGTTCGCATTTGTGAGATCAAATCGTGCCAATGGCTCTCCTCATAGACAAGACTGTCATGTTTGTGAATGCTTGTTGGAGTTTTGTATCAAGTTTGAGGTAATTTACTTTGGTTTTGTTTAATACCACACGGAGTTGAAAAAACTCCAATCAGTTATTGCTACGTTTTTCTAAAGACTACAGGCCGAATATGATCATCGTGCAATTATTTTTTTCATTCGGTTGTTGTATGTATGCGATGGCCGCACATCACCCAATATTTAAATGTAATTTATGTTATTTTTCCATCGTGTATACTATTTTTTGCATACTTGATGTGAATCACTCCAAAACTCAACATCTAAATTATTGATGCATGGAACCAATAAACCATGGTCTCAACTCCACAACTTTAGTCTTTCTCTTTCAATTGCTTATTATAGTTTCCTTTGGGCAAGGTTTATTTGTGGAGTATGAGATGGCTACACATTGCCCAACATTTTAAGCTTTTGTAAGAATTAGTGTATTTTCACTAATTAGATTTTAAATTTTGGTTTGAGGGATTTCAGGGCTTTTATGCATCCTCCAAAACTTGGCTGGCTTTAAAGTCTCATTTATGCATATGATGCTTAAGCTAAAGGCATTGATCTTCTTAATAAATGATTAATTTGACATTGGATAACTATTTTCATGATATGACATGACTCATTACTAAAATTAATCGCTCATCCTTTGGTCCCTTGCCATCCTGCTATTCTTCATCCTTGTAAGTCTAAAATTACAGTTTAATCAAGTTTATTGCATTCTGATATGATGTTTTGAAAAATCAAATATCTTTAGAATTTATTTATTTTGTTAAGAAAACCAAACTTTCATTGAAAAGGATGATATTATTTACAAAGGTATACAGTGTCCAAACTCACAAAAAGTGTCCTCATTGAAATTAAAGATCTGATTACCAAGTTTTCTTTCTTTCTTTCTTTTTTTCAGTTTGTTTTTTGCATGCGTTCCTTAGTTTTTAAGGGACCTGTTTCATTAATCAATCCCACTTTAGGTTTCTTGTTTCCCAAATTGTGAACAACTTTTGGATGAAGTTTGCTGTTTTAGATTTTCGAAAGGTTCATTTATTATTTTGCATTTATGACTATAGCTGCACATTATTCGCTAGCATACATATTTTCTTAATGAAGAGATAATATGCTTGAAGAACTAACTTCGTAAATTGAAACGACTTAATTCTTTATTTTTTGTGCAGTCTAATATTGAAACCATTACTCTTTTCTACACGAAGAAAACATTTATTAAGGGCATGTTACGAAAGAATCTAGAGCATAGAGCAAATATTAGTTTTTCCTCGTATATTTATATTTTACAGACTTTAAGATTTTTCATATTAGGGATGGAGCTAGGTAGAACAATTGTTTCATAGGATAGAAGTTTGGACTATTATAATTAAGTATATGTAATGACCAACTATATGGATGGTTCATTGATATATGCAATTTGTTACCATATTAGTTCTTTAATGGAAAGTTTGGATTGATTCAATTGTTTAATTAATATGCATAGTTTACCAAATGAGAAATTGCATTAGATGACAAACATTTAGAAAAATATAGCCTATGACACCTATTTTTTGCATATTGCGATTATGACAAATATGATAAGTAATTATTGCTATCAGAGGGCTATCGTATGATTATTAATTTTAAATTTTATACTTTTGCAATTTAGAAAATGTAGTTACATAGACCCTATTATCATAAAGTTTTTTGCTATTTTTGCAAGTGCCCTAGCAAATTTGTGCTTCAAAACAGGTGGTGCAATATAGCGGTATGGATATTTCAAACTGTACAAATTTTCATTTGAAGAAAAAAGTCAGTAAAGAACAAACAAATTTTTATATGTTTTAAACAAATTCTTGACACGTAAAACATGTTAAGTATAAACACATTCTTGACATGTAAAACATGTTAAGAATACACATTTTTTACACGTAAAAAATGTCAACTAATCTCATATACTTAACCTTTATTCTTGACACTGGATTACTTGATACATTGAAAAGCGTCAAGTAGACCAATACTTGATAGGTAGCGTATTGAGTTAACCACCTGAATCAGAAAATTCTCGAAGGATATGAGAAATCACAGTAGTCTATGCATGTGAATAGTTCATGTTCTTGGGCAAAAGAAATAAGTAGAAGCTAACGTGTGTGTTTATGTTTTGAAAGAGGCGTTGTGAGCTTGTTTATGAAAATGAACTTATGCGATTAATTTTTATGTCCCAAAAATGATTTTTAAAACCTCACTCATTGTGTAATTGATTTATGTTTTAAGTTTTCCTTTCCCAGGTTACAAGCAATGGCAGATCCATAAAATTTATTGACGGTTAAAAAAACTACACAAGTAAGACCTGAAATCAGGTTGGAAGGAGGGCTGGACTGACAAGCACAGTTACCACTAAGCTACCTACAAAGGCGTTGAGGTCAAGTTGAGAAGAGTAAGGTGAGCTGCTACGTGTTAAGCAGATAGCCAGGTGTTCTAAAGTTTGAATTTGAAGAAGCTATTCTACGCGTTCGAAGTTTGAAATTTGTTATAAATCTTTCTATTCAAGAAAGAAATGTATTATGCATCTTGAAGGCATGTTACTAAGTTAATAAATGAGTTTGTTTATTTATCTTGTGTTGTTTTTCCCTTATCGCTTAGTAGTTTTAAGAGTCCTAGTTCGAACTAAGCTTTAAGTGTAAGATTCAAGGTTCAAAGGTTTAAAATCGAGTGTTCTGGTGTTTTGCTAACAGGCATCAAGGCTCTTCAAGTCGTGTTTGAGTGCCACAACACGAGGATAAGGTCACGTTGCGGGGTGGAGTGTAACACTACTCGAGAAATTTTAGTTTAACCACTTTTACCTATTGTGAAGATACTCTTTTTTTTTAAGGGATATAAAAGGATGAAATTTTAGTTTAAAACACTTGTTAATTGATATGATAAATTAAAAAAAAAAAAAGTTATTTTGAAAAGCTGGTATGAGGAAGATTTTTAAGGTAAAAAGTAATTAAAAAGATATTTTAAAAAATTAAGGAACGATCTATTTTACCAAACATCTAAAAATGGTTAAAATTTTCTAAAGTTGCGTTTTGGTCTCCTAAAAGCATTCATAAACGAAATATAAATCAGCCGGTTAAGCATTATACAACAACAATATATATCAAGTTTCAGAATAATGTAGCATATACACATTTCTTATCTGAATTTCAAAATATATTGAGAAAAAAAATAGAATTATAAAAGAAGTAAATCTAAATTCTATACGAACATTCTGCTCTTTATATTTAAGGAAGTATATATATAAATAAGATATAAAATCATCTTCCATGGTGAATGTGCGGCAAAATTGAAGCTTTTATGCTATCCCCAACGATACTCGTAGTGCCACGCAAAGCAAAATTGTTCGAGTCTGAAGCTTCGACATCCAATAAACATATCGTTTCCTCATCGTTGGACAAATTATTATTATTAGCCCATGAATGTTGAACTTGCATTGATCGCACTCCCTCCAACTCCATAGCCACTTCTTTCATGCTGGGCCGCTCTTCCCCTTTAATTCTCAAGCATTTTATTGCTACCTTAGCCACTTGTTTAACAGCTTCCTCAAAATTTGCCTCTTTAACCATCATCGTTTTTTCCACAACTTCTTCCAATCGATCTTCTTTCATTGCACAAAGCACATACATTGCTAGGTTCCTCTCCTCTTCTGGCCCATCAAAACACACCGCTTTCTTCCCAGTTATAAGCTCTAACAACACTATTCCAAAACTATAAACGTCGCTCTTCTCTGTCAACTCGCTTGTCAATAAGTACTCTGGGTCTAAATACCCTAATGTCCCTTGTACCAACGTGGATACTTGTGTTTGATCCATTGGAACCAACTTTGACGCTCCAAAATCGGATACCTTTGCAGTGTAATTATTGTCTAAAAGTATGTTGGTCGTCTTGACATCTCTATGAATAATTGGAGTGGAAGCTGAAGAATGTAAATACGAAAGCACACCTGCAGTCTCCAATGCTATTTTTAAGCGGGCTTCCCACGAAAGTGAAGCATGCTTGGTTTTGTCATGGATGTGTTCAAAGAGGGTGCCATTGGTTACAAACTCATACACCAACAATGGGACTTGTGTCTCTAAACAACATCCCAAGAGTCTAACCACGTTGCGATGGTTGACTTGAGACAAAACAATAACTTCATTAATGAATTGATCAGTTTGGGATTGGTCTATAAGTTTCGATTTCTTGATTGCCACTGCCAAGCCATCTTCTAAGACTCCTTTGTAAACCGTACCGTACCCACCTTTGCCAACAATAGTGCTATTGTCGTAGTTGTTTGTGGCCTTCTCCAATTCTTCTTGGGTGAAAATTCTGACCATTTCATTTGGGGAGGATTGCCATTGAGAAAGTTGTTGTTGAAGTATGAAACCTCCATTTTCTTTAAAAAATTTCTCTTTCCTTTTGATGAACTTCCACTTTTTGTAACCCAAGAATATCCATGTGCCACCAATTAATAAAACAGTGAACCCTACTCCAATTCCTACATTTTGCTTGGGTACGTATATCATTATTTATATTCAAAGCATATATATGGAGAATTAAAACATACAAAAAGATTTGATAAATATTAGAGAACATAAAAACATACCGATTATGATGGGGATAGCCTTGGAATCTCGAGTGCAGCCCTGTCGATCTTCCCCTCGTCTTCCATCTCCTTTATAGTTTTTAGGACATTTGCAAGTATAGCTTCCATTTGTGTTAATGCATTCGTGCGTGCAGTCATTCAGCTGTTTATGCTCGCATTCATTTATATCTAAACCAATCCACAAAATTAAATTGAACAATAAAGTCATTACAAACATTAACACTTCCATTACCAAATTAATCTTCCTATTTTTTTCTTCCTATATATAAATTCTTTTTCTTTTTCATCTATATAGACACCGACAGACTTAGGGCTTAGTAGTAAATATTTATTGACAAAGCTTTATAATTCACCAAAACTGATATTGAAAAAAAAATTAGGAGTGAAACTTGAACTTTGGGTATACAATGAGCTGAAAGCCTGTTTCACCACTGAGTTAGTGATTAGTATTGATATTATAATTTATATATATATATATAAAGCATAAAGTTGACAGGGGCTCGAGCCCTCCAAATCACCTATACTAAATCTGTCGATGCATCGAAATAGTTTCTTGCCTAGCGTTGCTCTAATTGACCTTTAAAACTTTGATAAATATTCATGGTCATAAAAATTCATTACATGCACTTGATTGTTAAGGGCATGTTTAATAATGTTGATGTATTCTTTATTCTGTTTCTTGTTTATTGTTCTTCGTTCCTTGTTTCTTTCTTTTTTTTAAGAACAAGAAACAAGACTATGTTTGATAACTATTTCTGTTTCTTGTTCTTGTAAATTGAATCAAAAGCATTAATTTGTTTGATAATTATTTTTTGTTTCTCGTTTTTTGTGTTATTTTTCATTATATTTTTCGTTATTTTTCTAGTTCAAATATAAAAAAATGTATATAGAAATCATTAAAATATAAAAGAGTAGTTATAAAACCTAAACATTTTCAAATATACATAAATCCTTGTTACAAAATTAAAATTAGTAACAAGTTACAATACACTTTATTAATCATATGTTTATAAATTTTGATTTGAAATACAATTTCTCACTCAATTCATTTATGTTGATTCTAATTCAACTTTGTAAATATTAGGAGTGTAAAATCCTAAAAATAACCAAAATGAATATGTTAGTAAAAAAAATTATACAACATAAAATTCTAACTAATTTAGAAGGAACTAAAAATAATAAATTTAAATTTAAAATAACATATAAACATGTCTATTGCAAAATTTAAAATTTAAAATTCAAAAAATATTTAAACAAACATATTAAATATCTAAATTTGAAAGATCAAAGTAATATATGAATTTAAATATTCAACGGTTTTAAATTCAAAATTGAATTAAAGATGTAAATACGAAAAAAAAAATGTAACTTTAAAATTAAAAATGAAAATTGAAATCAAATAATCATTAATTAAATATTAAAAAATTTAAATTCAAAATTAAATTAAACATATAAATATAAAAAATAATAAAGAAAGGAAAAAATATTAAACATACATGAAAAACTAATAAAAGAAGTAAAAAAATATTAAACATATATGAAAAAAATATTAAACGTACATGAAAAACTAATAAAACAAGTAAAAAAAATATTAAACATATCTGAAGAATTAATCAAAGAAGGAAAAAGTATTAAACATATATGAAAAATTAATAAAAGAAGGAAAAAGAGAATACAAAATCATTGATATTGGGAGTTGACCCCAAGAACTGAAGGAAAAAATCGATTTTAAGCATTTCTCTCTACCAATGAGCAAACAAACGATAATAGACTTCAAATAAATTGAAATAAAATAAAACGGAAAGAGAACTAGGAGGAAACTACATATTTTCCCAATTTTTGTCCAATTTTGAGAAATAATTCTTAAAATTTGAGAATGACTGCCAAACACATTTGTTTCTTAAGAAATAATAAACAAAAAGAGAACAAGAAACAAGAAAGTTGTCAAATAGGTCCTTAATATCTTTACTCATTTGTTCATCTATCGATCTATATATTGTTTTCTCTCACTTGACTTTTATTTTCTCTCAAATATAATTTTTGTAGTCTTTATTTTCATTCCCATCTATTTTCTTTTTGTCTCTCACTAACATTTATAATAACGAAGATCATAATTAATTCTTTTAAAAAATAATATCATGTATTATATGTAAACATGGTTTTTAATGTAAGATGAAAATTGAGTAGCTTGAATGATGAAATTGTAAGATATAAAGGAAAATTAGTAGAGAAAAATAAGGATTCATACCTTGATCACATCCTTGAGGGAGATATGGATTTCCATCATAACCATCCGGACATTGGCAACGATATTGAGATCTATCCTCAGAGAAACTACTATTCCTTTTACTATTTATTCCACAAACATCAATTATTGTTTCATTTCCAATACTCCAATCAACCACAACCTCAACTTCCTCATCTTCAAAATTATCAATATAACTTGATTTAAACTTAAACCCTTCTTCTCCAACCACAAAAGCATACCCACATGGATTATTCTTAACTAAACTACGATTAGTAGCAGGTAACACTGGACCCACAGCCAAACTCAAATCCCTCAGCCCATTTGGAATATCCAACTCACAACATCCAGTCCCAGAACACGACCCATCAACTATACTACTATTATTTGTACATATCGCAACACAACCAGTTAGAAATTCACCTCCCTTTAGCATCCCTGTGAATAAACCGAACGTATTGCAACCGATGGCGATGAACTTGTTTTTGCCATCCGCAATCGGTAATGTCGCCGGTGCAGAAAGGTTGGTTGTGTTGGGGATAAAAGAACCACTCACTAATTGCACATCCTCGTAGCAATATCGGACTATGGGCTGCAACATGTGGAGCTCACCATTGAGTGATATATTGGTAACGCTAATGTTTGTGTCCTTTAGAAACGCCTTTGGAGGGTTAAAGGCTTTGTCACATGTAATTAAGAATGCTTGGTTGAAATAACATCCTTGTTTTACTCCAAATGGATATGGAATTCGAAAGTCGCCACACCATTCATCACAACCGGGTTTGGCTTGTGAGGCTGCTGAGGCCAGTGTTGATAATATGAAGATCACCGTGAGACCCACAAGAGTCTTCCTCAAACGCTCCATCTTAAAGCTGAATTACGAAATTAGATCGAGAGAAACTGAAAGTATATTTAAGATGTTGGGATGATGGGAAGACTTCAATGTTGAACATTTCAAGTTTTCAATGGTCGCCATTTTCTACTTTCACATTAATAAAATGACAAAAGTTTGGAGAAACATTGTTTTCATTATTTATTAATTTTTTAATTACTCAACCCAGGATCTCTTGTTAGTACTTGGTTTCATTATTTTATTTAATACAAACAAAAGTCAATCTGTCATAGTCTTTTAAGGTGGCACACAATCAAAATTGGAAACCACATGAGTTATAAAAACATCATAAAGATAAGTCAGATAAGTATTATATATTTGTTTGTTATGTTAGGTAACTATTTTTTAGGTTAGCTTGTTTGATTGTTTTGTTGGCTGTGCCAAGGCCATGAGGTTCCCTCTCTACTTTTAGCAATAAAATACCTTAAAAAAAACTAGAATAATAGATATATAAATAAGAACAAGAATAATAGATATATAAATAATAACAACTATTCTATTGATACAAAATCTAAAATGGTTACCACAACAGTCATTATATATGGCTGCTTCATGGAATAACACAGTTTTTCTCAAGTTTGATTTTTCTTATGTTCGCATTTAAAAAATAGACAGATATTAAGACCCTAGACTCAAGGTTTAACATTTCAAAGATTAGAAAAAGAAAACGAAAAGTTCCATAAACATGGTCAACTAAAGCATGCCCATTGGAAAATAATAGTAAGAAATTGGTTATAATACTAAAACATTCCCCTTTATCTTCCAAAAATATAACCATAGATCAACTTAGCCCCACTTGAGAAGAATTCAGTTTGTAATTAAAAAAAAATTAATTATGTTATTTTCAAATATAGCAAAATGAATCAAAGTATTTACAAAATATAACAAAATATCACAATCTATCTACAATAGACTACGATAGATCAAGATAGACAATTTGTGTATGTCTATCATCATGATAGACTCATATAATAGCCTATCTTGATCTATCTTATTCTATCACAGATAAATTGTGACATTTTCTTATAATTGTAAATATTTTTAGTAGTTTTGTCCTTTAAAATAATTTCTATGTTATAGTTGTTTAAAAAAATCAAAAGCAAAATCAAAAAAGGTTAATTTTCATAAATATAACAAAACATCAAAATATTTATGGTCCAGGTAACCAAATCAAAAGGCCCATGAAATCGGTCATTTTTTAAAATATTCCACGTTTGACTTTCTTTCCATCTTTCTTCTCTTCTGCAATTTTTTTATTTCCTTTCCAACGTCCTTCTCTTCTTCTACAATTTTTCTTTCTTTTATATTTTTTTTAATCATGGTCATTTTGTATTTGTTTTTCAAAGTGTTATCTGGTTTAAGATCGTGTGAAATATAAACTAGTACATGATCTGAACAAAAATTAAATATAAATTGGTACACGATGTGAACAAAAATCATTGGATATTGGCTTAGATTTAGTGTACCAATTCTAACAACTATAAAAGATTAAAAAAAAATCATTGGGATATTGGTACACGATCGTTTAGATTTGGGTAGCCAAATCTAATTGATCGTGTATAAAAGAATTTTGAAAAAAATTGTTTACATGGACATCTAAACGATCTTGGTACAAGATCGTGTACCAAATATATTACGCGCGGGAGTGGTCAATTAATCGCGTGTTAACTGATGCAATTTTTTGTATTTTTCATTGTAGATCTGTGGAATTTTTTTATTTTCGAAATAGTTCTATACAATGCAAATATTTTGTCGCATTGTTGTATTTTTTTAAAAATCCCAATAAAAAACATGTATGTCTATTGTTTTTTGGTTTATGTTTTTTTAAATAAAATTGAAACAACAAATTGGTTTAAATATTTTGGTTTTTTATTAGGAAAATCAAAATAAGTTTTTATGACTTTACAATCTAACTTCGTTTACAATAACTTCAGTATAGTATACATAGTTATAAAATTATGTATCTTTTGTTTTTATTGTTTAAAATACATTTACGTTGATAAGAACATTATTGATAGACGTTTTTTCAAAAATATAACAAACCGGTAAAATATTTTACTTTGTATAGAACAATTTCGAAAACGGAAAAAATCCATAGGCCCACAATGATAAATATAAAAAATATCTCAGTCAACATGCAATTAATCAGCCACACGCGTGTGTGAATAATATTCTTCTAAATGATTGTATACTACAAACTAAATGAATAATCTACGATAGTTTATGTCAATATACATGATCGTGTAGTTCTTTTTAACAATGGAAAAAATCCTTCAAATTGAAACAATCGTGTTGACCATGGCAAATAATAGTCTTGATCATGAAAAACGATCGTGTTGATTAGAATAAGCGATCGTGTAGTCCAATGTAAATTATTGTTAAAAACTTCAAATTTAATAAGTGTTGACCATGCTAATCAATCATGTTAACTATAATAAGCGATCGTTTAAATCATGTCAACATGATCGTGTAATTTGTTTTAAACGATGGAAAAAAGGTTTCAAATTTAAACGATCATGTTGACCATGGCAAACAATCATGTTGATCATGGAAAATGATCGTGTTGATTATGATATGCGATCATGTAGTTTCAATGTGAATGATCGTTAAAACTCCAAATCTATAAATGATCGTGTTGACCATTCTAAAAAATTGTCACAATATGTGTTTTCATGACAAAAACTAAATGTCATCAATTAGTATTTTATGACAACAAATAGTTGTCACTTTTTTTATGACAACAAATAATTATCATTTACACATTGACAACAATTACGAAAATGTCACGAATTCATATATTATGACATTTTTTTCTGTCACGGATGTGCCAATCGTGACAATTTTTGTAAAAGAAAATGTCATTGTTTCGATATTGACGACAGTTAAAAAAATGTCACGAATTCGTATATTATGACATTTTTTCTCTATCAAGGATAGGCCAATCGTGACAGTTTTTATAAAATTAAATTGTCATTCTTTCGATATTGATGACAGTTATGAAAATATTATGACATTTTTTCCCTGTCAAGGATAGTCCAATCGTGAAAATGTTTATAAAATTTAATTGTCATTGTTTCGATATTGATGACAGTTAAAAAAATTTACGAATTCGTATATTATGACATTTTTTCTCTGTCGTTTATTCCTCAATTCATGTTCTTCTTGTCGCTCTGCCATGATACTAAGAATTTCAATGACAATAATCTTCTAATACATCACACCCATATGAAAACAAAGAGTCAACACTTTAATATATACACGTAATAATACACTTTGTAATATTCATACACCCATTGACTAATAACCATTTTTTTTGTTAAAAGGTAGTTTACATACAATTCAAACATTGACATCTTTAACTACCAAAAAGCCTAAAATCAATACATTGGAACCAAGATTTGCTCCCTCCCTTTTTCTTTAAAGTTAAGCATAATTATACAAATAGATTTGCTCCCTCCCTTTTTCTTTCTTTCTTTTTGTATGGTTTTAAAGTGGGAGTGGGAGTTGTTCAATATTTTCAAAACCTAGAAAAAGGGTGAAAGAAAAAAAAAGAAAGAAAAAAGATGACGCCTACATATCTTACCCTTAATTATTTATACCAACAAAATACCTTTCTTTCTTTTTCTTTAATTTCTAAGTTTTAATTTTTTTTATTATTTTTTTTTTTTTTTTACAAATAAGTAAAGCGAAGAGACACAGAAGAGAGAAAAGAAAGAGAAGGGAGTTTGACTATTTATAATGGTTGTGATATTATTTTTTTTCTAATACTTCATGAATAAATTCAGTTCTAATTTGGGGCCTACAACAAAAATCTAACATCATATTCATCTCTGAATTCATATTCATGTGAAACCATATCATTCTAATAACAAACAAATTCCTAATTTTTATTATTTTTTTATTTTTAAGACTTAAACATTGACCACACAAACCTAAACCTCGTAACTGCAGCTTCTTCATTTGCAACGTTTGAACTCAGTCATTGCAATCTCCCCGACGTCGGAGCAGCTAACCAAACTCACTTTTTGGGGTCATCCACGCCGGTTCCTCGAAAGCGATATAATCCGCACAAGGATTTTCTAAGTCTTCAAAATCATCAGATAAAATAGGCCTAATACCCACCATTGGTTTTCTTAATGGCAGTACCGGAAGTGGTGCTTCCCCTCTCAGAATTCTTACTGCTTCTTTCACAGTTGGCCTCTTCTCATTATTTGGATGTACACAAAAAAGTCCCACCATTAACATTCTCTCCATTTCTACCACATCGTAATTTCCCATCAGCCTTGGATCAGCTGCTTCTATCAGGCTCCTCACTCCCCATAGAACCCAAATCCAATCGACAAGCACCATCCCGCCTTCATCTACGGGCCTCTTACCAGATGCAACTTCCAGCATCACTACACCAAAGCTGTACACATCGGTTTTCACGGTGGGAACGCCGTAATAAAGGTATTCGGGTGCCAGATACCCCATTGTTCCAGCTGGAATGGTTGCTATTCTTGTCAACGAACTGTGTTCGTACACTTCTGCTAAACCGAAATCACCGAGTTTCGCGTTCAACTCTGCATCAAGCAGAATGTTGCAAGTTTTGACATCTCTGTGTATAATTTGTCTCTCACATTCTTCATGAAGATATGTCAATGCAGAAGCAACTCCAAGAACTATGGAAAGCCTTTTCTTCCATGGAATTACAAATTTTGAATTGGGAGATGTCTCGTGAAGAAGTTTGGCAAGGCTTCCATTGGCTAAGTACTCATAAACAAGCACTAATTCATTTGCTTCACAACACCATCCATGAAGCTGAACTAAATTCTTGTGTCGTAAACATCCCACCATCGTTGCAAACTCCGTTGTGAAAGGATTGGGTAGACGGTTATTCGCCATACCTTGCTCGAAACGTTTAACAGCCACTTCTACACCTGATGGAAGAGAACCTTTGTAAACAGTAGCAGAACCACCTTCCCCAACAACTCTGTTTTGATTAAACCCCATTGTAGCTAACTTTATTTCCCCAAGAGACAATCTTGTTGGAATTCTATTCATCTTAACAAGACAAGTTCTATCAATTTCTCTTCCTCTGCACATTCTACTTCTCAACTTCATTATCAAAGTATAACTAACAAAACCAAGTATTAAAGCACCAGAACAAGCAAATGCAGCCAAACCTCCAAATACAAGACTCATTTCGCCACTCTTCTTCTTCCGTTCACTAGCATCAACAAAACGACTGTTATCAGAATTCAAATCCTCCGACGAACACATAAAACAATCAGCTCCTTCATTAATGGTATCAACAGGACTCAAAGAAGGAAGCAACCCGAAAGTTCGAAACTGCCAACGATCAACAATGAAAAGAGCAGAGCCCTGCCCATTAGAAGCAGAGAATCCCACATACATAAACTCCTTAAATTGCTTAGAAAGATCCATCGGTGCAACTAAAAGAGCATTCACAGGTCTCGTTTGCGAATAACCAACCCAAACCCGAATTGTTTTGGAGTCATCTCGATACTCAATCCAAGCAGTAATCTTTCTGCCATTTTTGAGAACAATGCCATGAGATCGAAAATCCACAGAGGTCAAAGAGGTGGGCGAATTGACGTTGAGACCGAGATGGTTGTCATTAATGTCGCCAAGATTAGAGTCAAAGTTGGTATCGAATTCGACAGCGATGAAGGAGAAAGGGGAGTTATGAGAGGGGTTGGGAAGGGGTATATGGCTGTTGGAGAGGGTAAAAGATTCGGGATCGGAGGCAATGAGGAAGGCGAAACCATCGGGGAAAGAACAGAGAGGGGTGGGGAGGATGGAGAGGGAGAAACGAGAGGAGAAAGAAGCAGAAGAATTGGTGGAGGAATCAAGAAAGCGAACGGGATTGACGTAGACGGCAGAGCCGAAGCCGGAGGCAGAGGAAGAGGAGTTTGGAGAAAGGGAAAGACAGTCGCGTTCTTGAGTGAGGAAAATGGCGTTGTTTCTGAGATGGGCATCACCGGAGAGGGTGATGTTCTGATTAAGGAGAAAAGAAAGGGAAAGAAAGGGGAAATGGGAGAGAAACAAGAAGAAGATCAAGATGATGATCGGAAGAGATAAGTTCATTGACATTGTAAAATAGGAAGAACAGGAATTGGGTTTTGGAATGCGAAGTTGTTACGCAGTGGTTTGTGACGGAAAGAAAGAACTGTTTAAATAATACAACAAATGTCCGCCGTCCACCGTCCGCCGCCCGCCGCCACTAAGAGCGGGAAATTCATCACATCATGTTTCTTAGTAGAAGATTTTTTGTTCGGGTCCCTCAAATTCACAATCCAACCAAATCCCATTATTTATTTCTTTTATTTTCTTTTTTCCAACTATATTATTTATTTAATTAACACACTCAAATTTGTCTAATAACTAAAATTTTATAAAACTTGAATAAAACTCAAAATTTAACGTATCTATTACAAACTTCACAATAATACGTATGAATTATAATATTTATAAGTTGTAATATATATTTTAATAATATTACAAATACAGGTTTGGTTTAGTCAACCCGAGTTTTTAAAAATATAACCTGAACCCAACTCAATCCAAAAAAAACATTAAAAAAAATTCAACTCAACCTAACCCAAAATAAAAACTAACCTAACCGCGCTTATTTCACTTTGGGAAGCCAAGCCCAATTTTTAGGTTAATTTTTTATTATGCAATTGACCAATTTACAGTGTGGGTGTGACAGCAAAACTGTGTGTTAAAAATAGAAAAAGAAAATTTTGTACAATTCCGTTCTTCAGCCATTCTGGATCAATCCGTGATCAAGCTGAAATTTTGACAGCATATTCTTGGCACGAGGGTCTTATGGAGATTTCATTTGGAGCTATCTATAGTTAGATTCTAGTAGATAGTTGGCTACCACATATTATGAGATATTTCTATTTTTCTTCATTTGTTATTGTCGTTTGTTGTCAGGATTATTATTCTCGAGATATTTGCCTCTAGTTGTGACTAGGGAGAACTTTGTTGTACCCATTAATTATAGTGGAGATTTTGATTTCGCTTCGTGGTTTTTTACTCCTCACGTTGAGAGGGTTTTTCCACATTAAATTCATTATGTCAATACTTTGATTATTTTTGTTATTGTTGTTGACTAGTATTCTAAGAGATTCATACAAGAGTGGGATAATTGATCCAAGTTAAGGGTGTTTATCCCAACAAAGTGGTATCAGAGCCAAGTTAATTAATTGTGATTTAATTGGAATTGTCTTGGGTTGAATATGGATACTAGTTCAGCTAAGATGGTTAGCCTTAATTGGTCAAATTATCAAGTATGGAAAAGAAAAATGGGAGATATATTGTATGTAAAGGATCACTTGCACCTTCGGCCAGTTTTTTCTGATAAAAAGCCTGACAACAAAACTGATATAGAAAGTGAATTATGTTATAAGAAAGTGTGTGGGTTTATGAGGTTATGGGTAGAAGATAATTTTCGAAACCATATTTGTGAAGAAACTCATGCACGAACTATGTGAAATAAGATTGAATCTCTATGTGCCCTTAAAACTTGTAATAATAAAATGTTTCTAATTAAACCGATGATGGAGTTAAAGTATCAAGATGGAGCGCCTATGTTAGGTCACTTGAATACATTCCAAGATATTTTTATCTAGGATGAATAGCAAGTTTAAGGATGAGATACATGGGTTATGGGTTCTTGGTAAATTGTCGAACTTGTAAAAAATATTTAGAACTTCCTTATCGAACTTAGCTCCAAAAGGTGTACTAAGTATGGACTTAGTAAAAAGTAGCGTGTTGAACGAGAAGATGATAAGAAAGTCTTAGAAAATTCTTCACAGTCAGATGTTCTAGTTACTGAAAAGAGAGGGAGGAGTAAAAGTAAAGGTCCGAGAGGTAATAAACAGAAGCAAAAAAGGAGTGATCAGTTTGCAAATCTTGAGTGTCACTATTGTCATGAAAAAGGGCATATAAAGAAGTATTGTCGAAAATTGAAAAGAGACAGTAAAAATCATAAGAGCAAGAAAAACAAGAATGACAATGACATTGATGCTGATACAATCACTGTAGCCACTGAAAATTTTTTTATCTTGTCTGATGGTGATGTTGTAAATCTTGCCACATAACATAATAGTTGGGTGATTGATAATGGTGTTTTAGTTTATGCTACTTCTAATAGGGAATTTTTTGCATCCTATACTCTTGATGGTTTTGGCAGTGTTAGGATGGGCAATGATGGATCAGCAAATACAGTTGGCATCAGAGATGTACACTTGAAGAACAGAAATGGTTATAGGCTAGTTTTGAAAAATGTGAAATATATTTCTGATATTCGTATGAACTTGATTTCTACAGGTAAGCTTGATGACGAAGGTTTCTGCAATACCTTCAACAATGGCATATGAAAGCTTACTAAAGGTTCTATGGTTATAGCAAAGGGACATAAATTTTCTTCACTGTACTTACATGGATGCTAAAATCATAGATACTGATATAAATACAGTAAATGATGAAGTGAATGTTAAACTATGGAACGAGAGACTTAGCCATATGAGTGAGAAGGGTTTAAAGATTTTAACCAAGAAAATTCATCTTCCTGATTTAAAGAGTGCACCTCTAAAACGATGTCCTCATTGTTTGGCAGGAAAGCAGACAAGGGTTACCTTTAAATCATTTTATCATTCAAGAAAGCAAAATGTACTAGAGTTGGTACATTTTGATGTGTGTGGTCCCATGAAAACAAAGTCGCTTGGGGGTGCATCATATTTTGTGACATTTACTGATGATTATTCAAGGAAAATATGAGTTTACACCTGAAGATTAAAGATCAAGTGTTGCAAGCATTTAAACAATTTCATGCCTTTTTTTATAGAGAAACTGGTGAAAAGATTAAGTGCGTTAGAACTTATAATTGATGTGAGTATTGTGAACCTTTTGATGAATATTGCAGAAATCATGGCATTCGACATCAAAAGACACCTCCTAAGACCCTACAGTTAAATGGGATAGCTGAAAGATTGAACGAAACATTGGTTGAGAAATTGAGATGCTTACTATATGAGTCACAGTTGCCACAATAATTTTGGGGCGAAGTATTAAATATAGTTGTACATGTTTTGAATCTCACACCATGTGTTCCATTAAGATCAAAATTTCCAAACAAAATATGGTCAGGTAAGGATATATCTTATAGTCACCTACGTGTCTTTTGGTTATAAAGCTTTTGTTCATGTACCTAAAGATGAGAGATCAAAGCTTGATGCAAAAACTAAACCATGTATGTTTCCTCAACTATGGCCAAGATGAGTTTGCTTATAGATTATATGATCCAATTAAGAAAAAGCTCATAAGAAGTCAAGATGTTGTATTTCATCAATTTAGGTTGGGTAGTCCCAGTTGTTTCGGTTGTCGGGTTATTTGAACAACCCTAAGTAGAACTACTATGTGAGGAAAAGAAAAGAATTATTACATCAATTTTGTCAGACATTAAATCCAAAGTTGTGATTCCATCAAGAGTAACCGTTGTAAACGATTGTTTTCAAATGTATATGAGGGGAAAAAAAAGTTAAAACGTACGTTAACTCGAAGTGGCTAAAGAGTTTGTTTAACAACTGATACATGGACTTCTTTGCATAATATTAATTATATGGTTATAACGGCTCATTTCATTGTTGATGATTAGAACTTGCACAAAAGAATTTTAAACTTTTGTCAAATAACTAATCATAAAGGAGATACAATAGGTAGAGCCAATGAAAAGTGCTTAGAAAGCTGATACATTGATATGCTATTTACTCTAACAGTTGATAATGCGAGTTCAAATGATGTAGTCATTGCATATTTGGTTAAAAAGTTTAGAGACGGAAATGGGTTCATGTTGGATGGTGAATTTATTCACAATAGATGTTGTGCTCATATCCTTAGTTTAATTGTTACTGATGCTTTAAAATATTTGCACGTCTCTATCATTTGAATCAGAATGATGCATGTAAGTATGTTAGGTCATCTCCTGCAAGACTGTAAATATTTAAAGATTTTGCTAAAAAAGATAAGATGTCAACAAAAAATTGTCTTACTAAATGGATGTTCCAACACGATGAAATTCAGCATTCACTATGTTGGATGGAGCAATTAAGTGTCAAAAGACATTTGAAAGATTAGAGGAGCATGACCTTAGTTATTTGCCAAAGGATGATATTCCTACAGCTGAAGATTGGAATAATGCAAAAGTGTTTGTAATTAAAGTTCCTAAAGACTTTTTTAGATATAACGATAAAGTTTTCTACATCTATGTTTGTGACTTCAAACATATTTCATCATGAACTTTGTTAGATCCAAGAAATAATTCTTGAATACTCATTGTATGATAATGCATTATTGAGTCAAATGACATTAAGCATGTAGACAAAGTTCAACAAGTATTGGGGTATAACTACAAGTGAGAAAACCAATTTATTATTATATGTTTATGTAGTTTTTTACCCTAGTACACGCTGATTTATGTGAACTATTGTTTTAATGAATTTTTGGAGAAAGATTGTGCAAAAAGAAATGGACGAATAAGGTTGAAGAAACATTTTGTCGATTGTGTGATGATTATTATAAGAGAATGTTAATGTCAAAAGAAAAATATTCACAAACATAACCATCTAAATCTATCGGATGATTTGGCTTTCAAAGTCAAAGTCAAATAACTTCTATCTCATCTAGTGGATCTTGTAAGGCACATGTAGCTATTCATGATAGATTTAAACAAAGTAATAAAACGGGTCTAGATGATGCTAAAACAGAGGTGGCTTGTTATCTAGAGACTTGTATAGAAGATGAATATTTAGATTTGCTACATTGGTGGAAGGTGAATTGCTCTCGATTTAAGATCATTAGTCAAGTACCCCAGGACATCCACAGTATTCCTATATCAACTGTACCATCTGAATCAGTCTTTAGCATTGAAGGATGGGTGTTAGATTCTTTTCGAAGTCCATTAACTCCTCAAACTGCATAGGCACTTATTTATGCTTAGAATTGGATTCAATCTAAACTTTTGGATGACATGATTGAAGAAATTGATAGAGCTAAAGAAATTCAGCGATCCAACTTCTATTAGGAACGATCGAACATTTACTTTCCCTTCAGATCCCACTCATAGAAGGAATGATCGAGCACATTCGCTCTGCTTTGCCGTCAACTATCCAACTTCAATTAGAAACGATCGGGCATTTACTTTTTCGTCAGGTCACACTTCTAGTAGGAACGATTAAACACCTTTCTTCTACTCCGCCGTCAATGATCCAACTTCTACTAGGAAAGATCGGACATTTACTTTGCCATCAGATCCCACTTCTAGTAGGAACATTAGGTACATTCGCTCTGCTTTACCGTCAACAATTCAACTTCTACTAGGAACAATCGACCATTTACTTTGTCGTCAGATCCCACTTCTAATAGGAACAATTGAGCACAATCAGTTTGCTTTATTGTCAGCGCTCCAACTTCTACTAGGAACAATCGAACATTTACTTTGTCTTCATATCCCACTTCTAGTAGGAACGATCGTTGCTAACTCTTCAAATGTGTGGTGCTTTATTTCGTGCAGAATGTAAAGAAGTCCCTAGTGCATGCTTTGGGTGCACATTTCTACGACTGATAGTTCGATGAGTTAATCTTTACAGTCAGTACTTAGAGCTTTCAATCAATTGATGTAGTTGATGACTGACTATCCCTTTCGTTTTTTCATGTTTGTAAGCTCCATCAGTCTTAATGTTAATGAATGAAATTCTGACAGCAGATACCAAAGTCTTTTTCAAAAATTTGGAGGCTAAAACACACTTTTAAAAGCTTTAGAACCAAAATTGAATAGATGTGGACCAAAATTGGATTTTAACGTTTTTAGTTTAGGCTAGTTTTAATTCTAGTCGGATCACTTAGCGTAAACAATACTATTAAATTTATTATTTTTTAATGATTGGTCTTAAAAACTACCTTGACTTCCAAGCAGATCCAGTGAAGCTTGAGTCCCCCTCTTCGAATTAATATTATTAATTGACATGTGTAAATAAGTCTTCTAAAATTTTGCTTTTGCTATATTATATCAATTTTACTAAAGTTCAGTGAGGCAGGAAAAGGATTATTAAATGTTTTTTCAATTAGAAAAAATATGTATACTAAACTAATTATGAGGTTGTATGATATATATATATATATTAATTTGACTTAAAACGTTGTGAAAAAACATAATTTTAAAAATAATAATAATAATAAAGTAGTATTTAACAGTAGTAGCAATAGCACATCAAAACGAGCTCCATTATATATTAAAGTATAATACTCCTGAGATACATACATCTCCATACATTACATTCTCATCACAAATATATAAAATATAAAATATATTTTTAAAAAATATTTCAAGAAAAAAAGAGTATGAAGAATTTGCATATTACATATTATGCATGAAAGATAGAAGGGTAAATTAAAGTAATTCGGTCACTCTCAAATACAAATAAATAAAATAAAATAAAAAAACCCATGTTTTTCCTCATTTATTTATTTATTTATCATGATTCTACAAAAGGGTAAAGGTTGACTGCAAGACAAAATCACAATCTGAGATCTGATCATACTTTATTTTTTCAAGGGTCACACCATAGCAACATTCATTAAACTTGGACCTTCATGAGAAAAGGTTATACTATATTATTCAACATCAATCGCATTCTGCTGTGAAACAGACTGTTCTCTGTATCAATTCAACTTCCTAGTAAATGAATACACAAAACTGTTTATTATCTGCCAAGATTCAAACTTGAAACTCTCGACCAACAATTATATGTAAGTAGAATTAAGCCGACAATGAAAAGAAAAATTATTTCAACATACACATGGGAGAGAAAAGTTGTTGCCGTACGTAGTAAACCTCTTAAAAATGCCTATCGCCTACCTCACGTAGCTGCCTTTGAGAAGTCCATTTAAGGTCTTTAATAGCAGTCTACTATCCTGAAGGGCTCCAAATGTTCAGTCCTGCTGTTGTAAGAATGTACATGATCACATTTCAATAATATATTGATAGGAAAGCAGAAAGCTAGGTGCTGTGCAGTAGAACAGAAACATGGAGTTCAAAATGTTGATGACCAAGTAACATTACTACAATACAGGGGTTTTCTTGGCTGGGAACAAAATGATCATCAATCGTAAAATGCTTATCTTCTAATATAGCTCTATTTCTACTGCAGCAAAGTTTTCGCTTTAATGCTTTACACTGAGCACTGATTTCACTTATTGACCTGGAAAGTAAAATAACGCAATTTGTTATGGCGGTATCCAAAATAGCATACATTCACAATTTATACTCTTCCAGAAATCCAGGCTATCGGAGAATGAGACAGTCAAATAAAGATAATAACACCTTCCACTAAGATTCATACTTCCAGCATGAAAGATAGACAATCCATAAAATGCTCTACCCCACGACTTTCACAAAAGATTTCAAACAGAGTTCACTTCTCTTCCCCTAACATAACTAAAAGATACTTCAACTTGGAGTGTGCTATTGACTTCATAGTCATGGATTTCTAATTAATGTGTCAATGGAAAAAGGCCATTCTGACAAAAAGAGATCAAGAAAAGATTATGGCATGAAATCATATCGAGAAATTACAGGGAACAGTTCCTCTGGAGCCTATTCAGAACCTATTCAGAGCCTTAGCAACATATCTCAAAGTACAAAAACTGGTTTTAGTTTAAGAAACAGCAACCACATTTGTTTTATGTTGGATATTACAGAGTGGGGGAGCATAAGTTCCAGCTGGAGGTTTCCAAGATGGATCAGGATCTTCACCCTGTTAAATTTAAGGGGATTGAATTAAAGCCCTAGAAGACCTCCATTTAAGATCAAGAAATGGAGGATCGGATCATCCTTTCTACAACCGTTCCAAGTGCTTAGGGAGAAGATAAAAAATAGAAGCTTGATTGATTATCATCAGGTTTTCAACCATAGAGAAGCAATATTCAGTTCCTCTATCCTAAATGAAAACATTACAAACTGCACATAATAAATAAACACTCCAAAAGGGTAAAGACATTTTTGTGGTCACCTGAGATACAATGCGAATCAAGTTGAAGCAGAAGCCAATTCTGAAGCCTCCTTCTGTCTAAGATAATGATCCAAAATAGCAAGTTTCGCAGTCTCAAAAGCGAAGTAGCCGATTGCAGCAAAGCAAGCACTGTGAAGAACTCTAGGACCCATCCCACGGGTTAATCCAATCCACCCCTCTTCCTGCAATATTTGCTTAATTGTAGCCGACACCCCACTGTACATTACAGCTGAAACTTTGTTTGCAGCCTCCCCATGAACCTGAGTCATCAACCTTGTCTTCACAACATCAAGAGGTGTTGTAAGTGTAGCCGATATAGCACCTGCCAATGCTCCACAACAAACACTCTGAATCGGTTCAAGTTTGTCACTGTTCGTCTTGCTTAAAACAGCAGCTTTCAGATACTCAAACGAAGAGTAACTCAAAACCCCAGCAGGTAAGTTCCTAAGCAATGTAGCAAAATAACCAGCATAAAGACCCATTATACCATCTTTCTCTAAAATCTGAAGCAAAACTTCCCAAGATCTCCCTTTAGCCCCAACTTGCATTCTCTGAGTAATTAATTCCTTCGGCACCATTACAGCAGAGGAGATGATATTTCCCATAGCCCCAGCAGTTGGAGGAATAAGCAGAGAAGGGTAATCAAATTTCGACAAAATCGACTTACCAAACTCACAAGTTCCAAAATAAACGGCGGAAGAAGCCGCCGAACCGACGATTACTGCCGAAATGCCGCTGTAAAACCCGAGAATCCCTCTGGATTGAAAGGTCTTGACGACAGCGTCGAACGTGTTCTTGTAAATCTCTGAAGCCCCTTTTGTCTGTAGCCTGGTTTTAATGGTGTCAAGTGGAAGAAGACACACGTAAGTAAAGGCGCCGGCCATGGCACCACCAGCGGCGCCGACGACTGCCCGTTCGAGGACGGACAAATTCTTCATAAGGGATTGGATTTTTGGGTTGCTTTTGGAGACGGGTTTGACCCAATTGGGGGATTTGGGGGTGAAAACTTGCTCCTCTGTGGATAAGGATAATGAAGAAAACGGAAGAGGGAAGTGATTCCGATCTTTGGAGGGTTTATTTCCGGCGAAAAATGAATCAAAGTTGGAGAATAGAGTGGGGAATTCGAAAAGAGAAGGATAACAAACGGCATCCGGTGAGGGAAGGCCGAGAGCGGCGGAGATCCTGGTTTCCATCACTCAGATTATGACCGAGCTCTCGCCGGGAAATGGAGGATTGTCGGAAAATGGAGATCGGTGAATTATATAAAGTATGGATGAGTTAATTTAAGTTTGTTGAAGGAGAGTCAATAAGGTTGCCGCCGTGGCCGCTGGACAACCTCGCGACACATTGACCTTCTGGATCATGCGTTCATTATATTATAATACTATCAATAACAAAAATTAATTATTTGCAATTATTAAACCAGGAATCATCTACTTTCCCTGTTTCTTGGGCCGGGCTGATGCATTTGGGCCCAAAATATGAACAGTCCAATTCTATTATATTGCCCCAGAAGATCTCTCTCTAACCACTTCGTTACTCAATATTGGGCTGATTGAGTTTTCACAATTTACTTTTGGGATAGCCATGTTACAAGATTAACCAAATTTCTTATATTTTTCAATAATATCTTACATTGCCTAATATCTTACACAAATATAAGGCCAAAATAACCAATGTAATCCATCTTTATTATTAATAATAAATTAAAAAATAGAAAAATAAAAAAGGAAAGTAAATCATGATTAATATTTATATTTATTAAATATCTTATGTAAATATGGTAAGTGATTAATTTTGTTATGGTAATATTATAACATGGATTTTTCCTTAATTATTTTTATTTTTGTGATTTTGTTCAAAAAAATCTTTCCTCCCAATCTCTCTCACTTTTCAATCTCTTTCTCCGTCCATTCTTTTTTTCGTTTTTCATTGTTTTTTATATATTCCATCAAATTATAGTCTATACTAGATAATACGATGTATATTTTATTAATGAAAAATTATTATATCAATTTGTCTATAGAAGGTGGACCGACAAGGAGAGAAATCAGGGACGTGGGATACGGTTTAAAAAATTAAAAAAATAAAGTAAAAGTTTCATTATTCGAATACTTTGAATATTAATTCTTCACAAAAAATGCCGAATAATAGAAGCTTGGGGGAAGTATAAGCGGTGAAGAAGAATAACATCGGCGGTTAACTAATACAGTGATCTTTTGAGAGAGAAATTGACAAAAATTTAAGGTTAGTAAGAATTTATATTTCGTATTCGAAATACATTAGGAGTATATTGAGTATATTGAAGATAGCATCATTTATGTATTATTGAATATATGAAGTAGTATATATGTAACAAATAATAGAAAATATATGTATTATGCAGTAGTATATATGTAAGAATTTTAAAAAAATACTAATCGGATATATAATCTATGTATACATGTCTATAAATGCAATAAGAAAAAATCACAAAACAAGAAAAAAAAAATATATGGATGTATTATTGAATATATGCAGTAGTATATATGTAACAAATCACAAAACATGAATGAATTATTCAGTAGTATATATGTAAAAAATAATAAATAAATAACTGAATGGATATATAATGTGTGTATATATTGGTATATGTACGCAATTAAAAAAATCACAAAATATGAAAAAGAATATAGGTATATATTATTGAATATATGCAGTAGTATATATGTGATAAAGCATGAAACATAAATTTATTATTCAGTGGTATACCATAGTATATACGAATGACGAGACATTTAATAAAAAATTTATGTCGAGCATGACAGGAAGATAAACTGAATAATAAAAAATTAAACAAAATAGAAGGAACATAACCGAAATATATACTACGGAATGAAAGAATAACAAATTTTTAAGGAAAAAAATATATGTTACGAAACAAAAGAAGAAACATTATAAGAAACGAAAAATGAAAGAAGAAAAAAAAGACTAATTACATATTCTGTAGCAAATCGAAACAGAAGAATAAAACAATTTTTTGAAATACAAATCAAAGAAAAAAGCCGACGTCGGAATTGATAATCGTGAGAAAAAAGTTTTTAGTTTGGACATAAAATTGAAAACAATTATTTTGTAGTATAATTAAAAATATTATTACCAAATAAGATAATAATTTATACCATATTTAATTTATTGCAAAGGTAATAAATATTTCATTAATAAATACAAATATATATATATTAATAATTGAGAAAATTATCATTTACCTAATAAATTGAATATAATATAAATAAATAAATAATTTTAATTTAATTTAAAAAATTATATATAATTAATAATTATGACAAGACTATAATTGTCCTAAAAATATACGAAAACCTAACCAAAGAAATAAATCATAATTTAGGACATTTGTAAAATTTCCTAGTAAATTTAGGTCTTTTGTTTAAATCTTATAAACTTTAATAAATACTAATTTTGATTTAAACTTTATAAACTTATCAATTTACAGCCTCCTTCAAATTAATAAAATGTATACTATTATAATTAATTTATAACGATTTTTTTTAATGAAATTTGAACTAAGAATCCAAATTAACCAAACAAAAAGTGGTGGATAGGAAAGCACAAAATGGAAAAAGTTATGAAATTGTAGAAATGAATTAATATAATAATGAGCTTACAGTTTTTATTGAAACAACTCCAGCAAATTCATTCATATTTTTTTCCTTAGAATGTGATCTCTTCTTCTTCTTCTTCTTCTTCTTCTTTTTTTTTTTTTTTTTTGGTATATATTCCATTTAATAATGAACCTTTTAATTCACTATTAGGTAAAGGTGGGTAGGTTTGTTAGGAAAAACATATCAATGCAAGGTCACAAACTACACCTACAAAATACTATTATTGATAATTAATGCAAGGTACAAATATGAAACTAAAAATATATATACCACACTAATAGATATAAGTTTAAATCTCTTATCTCTATTGGTCTCTTTTATTAATATAAAGTAATAAATAAATAAATAAATGCCAACTAGATTTTACAGTAGTATCATAATCAGTGGTTTCAAAATACACATTTAAGCACCAAACTTTATTATTAGCTAAGAGATGATTCTTTTCCAAAACAAAAGATTAAAAAAAAAAAGTAGGCATGTTATATATTAAATGAAAAGTTGGCCTTATTTTAACAATGTCCAACTCCAAGATATTTAATTATTTTTATTAATGAATTGGGCAATTGGGCCTCTTTTTCTTGGTAACACATGAACAAGGAATATATTGATTTGGTTATTTAAGGTACAAACTAACTAATTTATTATGCATAATTAATAAAAGAAAATAGGGATTGAACCCGACGTGAATCGAACACGCAACCTTCTGATCTGGAGTCAGACGCGCTACCATTGCGCCACGGATCCACTTTTGTTTACATAATACTTATAAATAAAATATCCTTTCTCATCCCATTTTACAATTGATTTAGATTGACACCACATATATTGATCAATTAAAATGAATATTAATTAATACATAAACAATATTTAATAATAGTACATTTTAATTCGATCATTATGTAAAAGTTTATAAGATAAACAATTTTTTCATCAATTAACTAATAAGACCTTCGCAAAAAAATTTAAATAATAAACAAATTTGAGATAAAATTATATAAAGTTTAGAATTCGATCAATATATAAAGTTTATAAGATAAAGTAACTACTTTATAGTTTATAAATATATATCTAAAATACATTCTAAACCAGTTTTCAATTTAAGATCATTTTTTAAAATTATATTTATAAAATCAATTAAACATTACCCATTAAATCAAGCTCATAAAATATAATAAACAATAGTTAAATATATATAATTGATATATGAGAACTATATTTGGATTCACAAACGAATAAAAAAAAAATGATGTTAAAACATGTGTGAAATTGAATTTGACATTTGGAATTAATCATGCTATATGGTCGTTGAGATAGCTTTAGAAAAAGGTTGGCCTTTTTTGCCATAATTATATGGCTATAACAAATTGGTATATTATTAGCAATGATTACCAAAATGTGCATTGACCCTAAAATAACTATAAAACTTTAGTCCTTCCCCCTCCTAAAGTATAATGTGACACTCTAAAAAGAGAGATCAGAATAGGTCAAGGCATCATGTCTATGATGTACACACAATTTGTTCAAAAATATTATCCTGGTAAAAGATTATCCAAATAAACCATACTAAAAACCACTATATCTATATATATTATTGGAGTAGTTGTAATTATACCTAAAATTTATACCGGTGTTAAAATAAGACTCCGGAATTTACAACAATTATAAAAATTATATTTCAAATAAGGTTTTATCGTTTGGTCATTCAAATTTTAAAATTTGTATAAATTTGAGAGTGAAATTAAATTTATTAAAGAAAGTTTGGAGGTATAATTTCAAACCGTAAACTAAATATTTGTTAAAAGAAGGTTTTAGAAAACCCTAATTTAGATAGATGGGGTACCAAAAAAGAGTGTTGAAGGACAAAATGGGGTCCTTTCTTTTCCTTATATGAAAGTGTGCAAAAAGCTAATAAAGTAGTAAAATGGGTGAGGTTGTTGTAATAGTTCCATAGTCCAAAATCAAACATGTTGAGACTATAAAAGAGAAAAAGTGGTGTGTTAATTTTCAAAGAAATTGTTAATATGTGTGTGTGAAATTTGTTTTTATTTGTGATAATTTCTTTTATATATATGGGGCCTCTCCATATTTGTTTCTTTAAGAGATAGGAACTGAAAAGCAAAAGTAAAAGGTAAGGGGAAAAAAAAGTAAAAGATATAAAAGGGTTTTTTTTTATGTCCAAGATTTTGTCTCACTTCCCATTTCCCAAAAAGTTTGTTTCTTATGGAATATTTGGGGGAAGACTGTCTTTTGGGTTATTCACAAAGTAAAGGCATTATTGTACCGATTATACCAAACCAATATATAAGATTTTTGTTGATGATTTCATTAGTTAAGTTGGCTTCCTATTCTTTTGTACTACTTTAAATTTAAAACTTTTTAAGATTTTAGGAGTTACTCTTCTAGACATTTGATTATACATGATCTTAATAACTAATTTATTCTTAATAACCAATTTAAGCGGTCATGTGTTTAATCAATGTTGGATATTTACTTAAGAATTAATTTTCTACGAGTTTTTTTGACATTCAAATGTTGTAAAATAAAAAATGTTGTTTCTTGAGGTACACATAATTAATCTGACCCAGATATTTACAAATATCAAAAGTATATTTTATTATCTATATAGAAAAATCAATTAGATTTAACAGAGATAAGCTTAACTTGAAATGAAAGGTTTTATAAATTAGATACAAGTTATTATAAAATGCATCTATGATAAGAAGTAGCCTAGATGTCAAAACATATGGTTGGAGTAAAAGAAAATCAAGGTTTTAAAAATTTAGACACAAAACTAGAAATACGCCCAATGATATTTGAGCATATGGAAAGACAAAGATTTATGAAAAAACAAAAATTGAGTCCAAATTAAACCTAAAATTTTGCCCATCTTGGATATAAAAATTTGGTTAAATTACACTTGTATCATGCACATCAACTTTTACTTAACTTTTTATTGCTTCTTGAGAAAGTACTGATTTTCATTGTTTCACACCATTATACTATATTAACTTTAACATTTTATAATATAACTTTTTATAAATCTTTCAAAATTATTTCAGAAAGTAAAAATTCATATGGTAAGTAAAACATGAAATGATGTTGTTATGTATGATTATGAATTGAAAGGTATATAATAGAGAGAGAATAAGAATAAAAGAAATAAGATTGAGGAAATAATAAGGTTCATACCAAAAATAACACTCTAACCTAAAATATGGGTCTAAGAGATAGAGTTAGTTCGGTGTCAAAACTCAAATTTAAGTGTTTGGTTGAGACTGACCCCAAGCAAAGTAGCTAATGGACCTAAGGGGAGATGCTTTGTCAAAATGTTGACCCTAGTCAAACAAAAACTTAACATGTTCTCTCGACCGAGAGGCTAAATAATTATCCTAAGTTACTACACTAATAAAACAACTTAGTTCAATTGCCTCTATTAAACACATTAATATGCTTCTATATGGAACAACTTAAATTACATTATACTCTAAAACTCTCTAATTTCCACACATTTTTAGTCTCTAACTTAAGCATTGGACTGTGTATGGCAAGCACACTACATCAACATGCTCTCTTTTACGGTCATGTTCTTCTCTCCTTCAAACAAAATTATATGTTGATGCCACGTCAATTCCCACGTTCAAATTTTGGCATGAAACAGATGTAATTAATATAGTTGACTTGAAACAAATTAATGTTGTAACGTTGAATTGTAAATTTTCTTGAGTGTTTAATAATGTGCCATTTGATTTGATAACAATTTTAGCTACTTTGATTACCATTTTTTGTTCGATAAAGTCTCTATTTTCTCTAAACTTTTTACAATAATTTTCATCTTTCTTACCTAGAATACTTGAATTTATAGTCAAGTTCTAAAGGAAAAATATTTTTTTAAAATTTCAAAAACTATTTTAATTTTAAAAAATATTGGCAAAAACAAAAAAGTAGATAACGAAACAAAAGAAATGAGATATAAAAGATAGGTCATTTATAGACTTAATTTTTAAAAACTAAATATAAAATCAAATAGTTAAGATTTAGGTTTATATCTAATATTGGTAATGAACTTTGTATCTTGTTCTATTTTAGTTCCTAGACTTTTAAAAATATATGTTTTAGTCCATGAACTTTTAATAAGAGCATATTTTGGTTCCTGTCGTTAAGATTTTGTTAATGGTGATGTGACTTCTATATTTTGATGACTAAGATGTCAAATAAGATATTCACTTTTAATAATCTAGGGTTTTGATTTTTAACTAAAGGCCAGATGGTAAATTAAATGTTTTAACGAAAAACTCAAAAGTCAATGTCTTCTAGATTTTAATAGTCACCATTTTGGCACATCGTCATCTTGCTTCACTTTCTCAACTCATATGTTTGATGCAATTCATCCACATATATAATTTTTAGTTTCTCAAGTCAGAGATATTTTATGATTCATTGAAATGCTTTTTGTTCTCTTCCTCTCAATTATTTCTTCTTTTTTTTTTGGTTTTATGATTCGTTGTGGAAATATTTGTTCACAATTTTGTCGTAGAGTTTATTTTAAACAAGTGTTATGCTTATTTTACTTTTCTAGTTTATTTTACATTGTTGTGGATGTTAAACAAATATGTCAGTTTTATTTTAAACACCGATATTATCTCTCATTAACTTGATTTAAGATTATTTTAATTTGAAAAATAATTAAGTAAATAAATAAAGAGTGGAGAGTCGGGGAGATGGTAGAGGTTTAAGTTTTGGAGAAAAAGAACAAAATTAGTTTTCAATTTGGGTTTATTTAATTCAAGTAAGTTATTTATATTTCGATGGCTTAAAAATTTTATAGAATAAATTAGCAACATTTCTTGGTTATTTTTCAATTTAATTAACATCATGAATCTATAGTTTAATCATCCAAATATGGAAAGTCACGTCATCATTATGATAAATAACAGAATTCTAACAATAGGGATTAAAGTAAAAAAAAAATTCAAAAGTTTAGGGTCCAAAGCATACACTATTAAAAATCCAGGGATAAAAATAGAACAAGATGTAAAGTTTAGAAACCAAAATAAGATTTTAATCTAAGATTTATTATAAATATTATTAACATTGATGCCTCATTATTGTGAGTTACTGTTTGTTATTATGTTTAGTGTGAAAAGTGGATTTTTTTTTCAGAGTTTTAAAGATTTCTTATTTTTTTAAAATTTTCATTTATTACTTATTTTATTTGTTTTAATATTATATTTTTTAATATTTGTATTTTTTTTTCTTGTGTCATTTTTATACCAAAAGTTGCATTGGTATGGTTTTCTTTCCCTGAATTTGTAAAACAGGTTATTGATATATTTTTTTTCAAAAATGTAGTTTAACTTTTAAAATATTAATGGAAAATGAACAACAATACATAAAAGTTTTAGTAGTGTTTATAAAGGGAGTGAAAGTGAGATGGAATTGCTACTGACAAAGCAATTATTTATTGAATGAGTTAACATAAATTGAACCCCAACAATTTGATGCCAATTCAAATTCGTATAATAAATCATCTACTTTCTAATATCTCTTGTGAATTTATATCATTTCCAAACTACAAGTTAAAATTAAATTGGTAGTTACATTTGAATGCTAGCTGGGACACATTTTCATTAAATTTATCTGTATTTCTCATGTGTAGGAAAAAGCATAGTTCTAACTTCTAATATAATATAATGAATAATATGATGACAAAATCTAGTCAAGAAAATTCAATCTGCCTTTTCCACCTTTCAGAACACTGACGTATTTGCACTTTTGGAAGAGATTTGCATGTTAGACTATTAGAATAACACATTAGTGTGTACCTATTGCATATATTTACGATGCTTAAGTTAATTTTCAACACATGAGTCAAAACAGACTTTTATATATGTAAGGAGATAAATTAACCTGACATAAGTGTTATCATGTTTTTGTGTATAAATGCTAGATGCCTAGGGCTTCCTCAATCTTTGCAATAAAACTCTAGAAGGTTGAATTAGGCTATTCATAAGGAGAATTAAACATGGTTATGTTGTTGATCTCAGCCTCGACCTCCATAAGGCTAAGACGAGCCTTTTTGAAAAATTAGTCCACTTAGTTAAATTGGTTGGTCGAGGCACGCCTTTTAGGCCAAATGGCAACCTGAGCAACTTCAAAATATCTCACCCACTTTTTAGTTGTGCTTCTTTTGAATCTATTTTGTATTTGTCTGTTGTTTGTTTGAGACGAACCAATTTTTTTGATTTTATCCTCAAATTTTGACTTCTACTACTTTCTTCATCTATTCAAGATTTCATAATGTACATATATTAATTTTTAAGTCAAAAATTGAAATTTTCATATAGTATATATGCCATATTCTTTTAAAATTTAAAGACCAAATTATAGAAACATGAATTGTAAAAATAAACCAGTTCTTGTGATTTAACTCTTTTAAATATAGTGTTTATTATGGATAATTATCAAGGAGAATTGTTTTAAATGACAAAAGTGTTGAAAATATTTAAGGTGATCACTCAACATAAGATTGTTCCAAATTAAACTTAAGCATATATAGTTCCTATAATTAAGTCGGTATAAGTAGTAACTTTTATTTCTTTTAAGCCTTAATTAACCACATCTTTATTTTCTAAGAATGCCTCTCATTTCATATGTATTAGGTTCACTAATACTCCCTCTTAAACTTAGAGGTGTTGATAGCATAAACAATATGATATCTTAGCTTAATTCGAGATTGTTTTTAGGTTTTATGGGTTTGTTTCATGATTTTATTAGTTCCGAGCATATGAGAAGTAGAGTGCGGCATTAGTGACGAAAGGGAGCCAAAGCAGAGTTCAAATGATCAACAAGTAAAGAAGTTGTGAAAATGACCAAATTGCTGCCGAGGACATAGCTCAATGACGTTTTTTTGGAATGTGTTGAGCGCCACTCCACTGTCTTCTAGCGTCGTGGTACTATGAGGGCGAATCTGCGTAGATGCATATTGTTGGCTTCGTAGCACCACCCCGACACTACGACATGACGCTTCCACTTGAAGGCATCAGCGATGCGACACACTGTACCCTAGCTGCATGCATCGCGGTGCCAAAACCATTTTTTAAAAAAAATATCTATTACCCGCTTAGGGTTTATTCATTCTGATACCAACCCATTTTCTACTCTTTCTGCTGTCTCTATTTTCTTCTGCTCTTTGAGTTATGAATGTATCAAAACTATTCATCATTTGTAATGAAAATTATTATGGGCTAAGGAGATAATTCTAGCTCAGGCGTAGAATGATTTTTCCCAAAATTGTGGATTTAGATTTTGATTGTTTTATTTATATATAATTTCACAACTTGTCTTTAGATTCTTTTCACTGTCTTCAATGTTTATGATTATATCATGAGTATTATATCTTCTCGTGAATGTTTAACAAACTTGTTAGAGATTTTATAATAGGTAAATAAGGAATCAAATTACAATACACGATGACATACAATTGAAATTTGATTTATTGACTATGATGAAAAATATTGTTTTATCAACTTAAGAAGAATCGTGTTAAATATGTTAATTAAAATTTTCCTATTAGATATTTATTAGAGTATAATCTCAAAATATATATTAACGTGGTTCTTTTAAAATAATTAGGATGAATATCATCTAATTAAATTGACTGATTTGATAATTTCGAGGTAAATTTAAGAATAACTTGAAATTCGTAGGCTAGATAGCTTAATCATTTGAATTCAATCTCTCTTTATACTTTTATGCAATTTATTTTTCTTGCTATACCAAAATTGCTCATCTCAAAACCGCTGATCCTAATGCTACCACTACTACACCTTTTGGTAGAAATAAAATTTATATGATGGAGAGTTTAGCGAAAAAATTCCTTCGATCAGACATCACATGAAAGTGTTCTAAATAAATTCTATTTGAGTGATCAAATTTAAGTAGTGAAATGGTTAACTAAACTATAAATCTTTAACAAAGAAAGATTAGAGTTACCTTCCTATGTTAACTTAAAATGAATTGAAGTTAAGCAAGGGACTCAAATTTTCAAACTAGTCAAGTATATTTTGCAATTAGAGACAATTCATTGTAAAATAATTGTGACTCCATTACTTTTTATATACGAAAGATCATTGAAAAAAATTATTTCAAATATTTTTTTCTACTTACACTCGAGAGTTTTAGAGTATAATTTTTTCTTACTCTTTCGAAAATTTGTAAAGGTCTAAAATAAAGGGCATGTGTTGATAGATTGTTGAAAAATAGTTTTTCTAATTAAAAAAGAAAAGTTATCTAACGAGTTGATAAGCAAATCTTGATAGTTATTATAAATTATTTGTTAACAAAGACTCTGATTAATATCTATAACTATGACTTTTTTTGTATGTATATATGTTTATTTAACATAAACATAAACACTACAAATAAACAGTTTTGTTTAAAATGATAACTTCAAATGTGAATGAATAAGAGATAATATGAAATAAAATTAAAAAAAAATACATTGTATGTGAATAGTTGTATTGTTCATATGAATTATATCATTAAAATTGGATGCACTATGTGGAACATATCACATGCAAGCGTGAGTTTACAAGAATTGTACTCAGAGAGAACCATTTAATTCTTCGGTGTAACTCTCACGTGACAATCACTTCTAAGTCATGAAATACTATAACTTACGCATGCATTCAATTAATTATAATCTTTGCCCCAAATTTAAAATAAAATATACAACCCTCAAACTTTCATAGTTAAAATTGTACGCTCAAATTTATAATAATAATATAAATTAAACATCTTAGATTATAAAAATTAGTTACATTTTCTCCAATTATATAAGTTGTTTGAGAGTTCAATTTTAACACTTTTATAAGTTTGATAGCTAGCTCAATAATTTTTGTAATTAAAAGTAGAATTGCAACTATCACTCTAACTTTTTTTGTAATTATTTTAAATGTCAAAACTACTTAAAACATTTATAAATATTAGCAAATTTTCAATATCTATCAAGCATAGAAAGTGATAGATATCTATTAGTGTCTATCAGTGATAGATGACAGAGTGTATCAATGTCTATCAATATAATAGACTTTGACATTTTAGTATATTCGTAAAATATTTTAGTTTGTTTTTGTTATATTTGGAAAAAACCATATTTTTTTTGTATAATTAAAAAAAGAAGAGATTTTAAATTAAGGAAGAAAAGGAGAAGGGAAGGCAAAGCAAAGTTGGAATAAAGTAGAATGAAAAAGATATAAAAAAGAGTGGACAAAAAGGGAACAAGCAGGTGTTTTAGGGCTCCATAAATGCAACCCCATATTCTTTGTTTTCTTTTTCATATTTTCCCTTTTTTTTAGGGAATGAATTGAATTTGCAGTTTAAAATTTTAACTTACCAAATCTTATTATTTGCTAAAGCTGTTCTCAAAATAAACTTGTTTTCCATTATTTTCCTTTTTCTTTTCTTTTCTAATCATATCACATGGAATTACAACCCTCTAATTAATTGACATCTTGTAATTTTTTTCTATAAAAAAGATTAAAAATTTGAACTTTTAAAAGTGTAGGAACTAAATGAATACAAACCATAAAGTTCAAAGCTAACAATTTTTTTACAAAAAGAGTATTATATTGTTGTTAGAAAACCAAAATCGACAAGTAATTAAAGAAAGCATATAAGTATGTAAACATTAAAGACCAACACCCTCAAATTAATTGTGCGGTTTGGATTAGCAACATGCACTAATAATTTTATTATTAGAATGAAATATTAGATGATAAAAGGTGCAAAAGACACCCAAGTAGTTAGAAAGTTTATATATAGTACCACATAAACTCTATATACAAAATTAATAAGGTAATCACAAGTATAGAATTATTGATCACGTTAAGGCCAACTAGCTAGTAAATATAGAGGCATGAGCTTGACTTAAAGCTAAAGGTTAATAGATCGGATGAGATTAGTCATCAAAGTATGCGTAAGCTGGTTAGATACATACCAGTCATATGTATAAAAGAATGTATAATATAATTGTATAGAGAAAGACATGAATTAGTGTTGAAAATGTGGAGGATTTAATCCTAAATTTAAGCATGGGTTGAAGTGGAGAAAAAGAAAAAAAGGAGTAGGGTTAGGGTTAGGGGTGGAGTAGTGTGCGTGGTTGAGTCAAATCAAGAGGATGAGATGGGGATATATGGGACATTTATTAAGGGTCCCTCTCTTCTTTGAAATTTGGCTTCTTCTAACCAAAGCTAGCCTTTGGAACCTCCTCTCTTTTTTCTTCTTTTTTTTTTCTTTCTTTCTTTTCTTCCCCCATTCTCTTTTTTTCTTATCGTTTTATGTTTTGTTTCTGCCCATTCTCTCGACATTCTTACTCTTCTTGGTCGGCTCTTTTCACTTACTCTCTCACATTTTCCACTTTTTTTTCTTAAAATCCAAATCACAATTTATCACCTTCCCCCGTCTACTTATTCCTACTCTCGCTTTCCTTTCATTTTTAACGACATTTTCAAATATCATTTTGGTCTTCCCCATTTCATATATATACACTTTACTCAACTTTTGTTCCTACTATATTTTCTAAATGTTTTTTTTGTTTGTTAATGTACTTTTAAGTAGTAATGTCTATTTTATTCTTTGTTTTAATGAGTTCGTTTTATAACTATTTGGTTGTTTATTGTTGCTTATTTAAAATATGTTTATTTTTTTATCCACGTGTAAAAAATGAAGTGTTTCTTTTATTTATATATATAATGAATAATAATAGTAGTTGTTAAAAATTATTTCCATTTTAAAAATACTCATACAAATTCAGAAATGATAAGGTAGTGTTTAAAAATCAATTGATTTTCAAACAAGTTGTAAATGATTAGAGGGATATTATTGTTAATTATTGGTAGGAAGAAGTAAAAGAAATATATGATGCTAAATTGGTAATGTAGATGGAAAGGACATTAGATTGTGGGTTGATCCAATATTATTATTGTAGGGTAAAAATCCATCAATCAAATCAGTCTTGTTTAGATTTCATTCCATTTTCATAATTTTATTGACTTTGAATAAATTTTCTTAGATGGTTTTAATTTTGTTCAACTTTTCAAAAATATTTATAATGTTATGATATCAAATATTATTTTTATTATTATTTGACATACCATTAAATAAATTATTAGTTTATTAGATACATTTCATACCATTTTTAATAGTTGTTTAAGTGGGCATAATAAACAAAGGTATGTTTAGTTTTTAACCATGTATGAAAAATTGTAAAGAAAAATGACAAAAAATTTTACAACAATTATTTTCTTTAAAAATTTATCAAATAATTTAAACTAAAATAAAATAGTTGAAATTGAAATTATATAAAACTTAAAAAACTATATATTATTAAATTAATTTGAACATGTCTAAGAACTTATCAAAAATTCATCCACCAACAACTAGGAATTGGTCCCTTATTAGTTATTCAAATTAGGCACACAAGTTCAAAATTTTCTCAATCACTTGTTCATGTCCAACAAATCACACATAACAAACATTGTCAAAAACATCCAACTTAATTTTCACTGCTCATAAGCTTCCAAATTGTATCTTGTATCTCACGCAACACCAAACAAAATGATTAAACAGTACAATGTTACAATGCATAACACTATCGATTAACATTTCATCAAAAAGTAAAATTCTAGTGGTATTGACATGACCTCTATCTTATAGGTAGTTTGTAGTTTTTACTTTGAAAATAATTCTAATTTTTAAGTTGTATGAGAAGAAATGTTTATAGAAAAAAGTGGAAAAATAATGAATGGTACAAATACAATGTCAATTTTGAAATACTTGAGTTTAACAAGACGCACACAAATAAATCAAAAAATACATTTAGGTTCTAAGCATAGGAATGCATGTTTAAGAGAAACTTAATAAAAAATAGAAAAGTACTACCACCTACACTAAGTATACATTTTGTATGACTTGATTATAAGAAACTCAATAGTTAAGCTCGTGAGTGAGAAAAAACATGATGAAATGACAAGTTTTTGGAACTTTTGGAGCATTGTTCGAGCATCAACAATTCCAAATTTTAGGTTTGAAGTTACATACATATATATATACATGATAGTTTTTTTAACTATTCTTTTGCAAATTATTTGGATTAAACTTTAATGCATGATGTATGATGGTGGTCCTATGCTCAACATTAGTTCAATAATGCACATAAGATAGAGTGTGTGTGTGTTTTATATATTTTGTTGAGTTGTGATTGTTAAACAAATGATATTATATATATATCCTTACTAAGGTTGTCACTCATATATATAGATATATATTTAAAAATATTTTTTTGCCAAACAAAATATTAATTTAATGAATTTTTAACATATGTCAAAGTCGAAAAAAAGAAATTATTTTAGAAAAATAAATAATAATAATAATAATAAATAAATAAATAAATAAATAAAAAAAGGGAAACTTTGTGGGTATATTTTGATGGGTGTGTGAGAAAACCAGGAACGTGATCCAATAGGAATTGGACAAAGAATGGGATGCCCCCTTTGCTTTTACAATTATTATTTCTCAGAATTTCATCAATTTGGATAATCCCATCCATTTTCTCATCATTTCATTCTCTTTTCCATATTCTTATTCTTACCCTATAAATTACAAATTCCCACATTCATATTCATACACAACTCCTTTTTCTTTTCTTTTATTCCATAAATAAAATATCTATATTCTCATTTATAAACAACAAAAAAATATCTCAATAATGCACCTTATGTGTATAGATTAAATAAACAACATTTTTTAACATCAATAAACATTCAAATGCTTATTTTTAAAACAATTTAGAGGGCAAGTACACAAAAATAACTTAGGAAAAAAATGAATTAAGATTATTTATTTATTTATTTTTAAATTAAAGTGATGTGCAGTGAGCACCACAAATAGATAAAGAAAGATGTTATTTTCTCTTCATTAATGTGATTTGAAGACCACCTTTTTCGGACCTCCTACTTTAATTTGGGGAGTTAGCAGTTTACTTTTCTTCCCATCAAATGTCCACATCGACTCATATATATATATATACAGTATAACAATTCTAGAGGTAGCAAATATATACAACTTTCAATTTCGTAAAAGAATTCACATGTTAAATATCGTTGAGTTAAATTTATTTTATTGAATATGTACGAATGTTTTTCATGATATTTAATGCATCTTTATTACTATTTAGGAGTATCTTTAAATTAGAAAAAATGTGGTGATAATTTATTAATCGACGGTAGAGAAAATATATGTACTAATTTTATTATATGGTTTTTCTAGGGGGGGGGGGGAGAGGGGCTTGGTTTTGTAGGGTCATGACGTGCAAGAGAAATATGATCATTTGGCTTGTAGAGTCGTGGGTCATAGTTGATAGGTTAAAGGCTTTGTTACATTTCAGAGATTCGATTCGGTCATCTTAAAGCTTGATATAGTCTGACAAAAAATGTAAATATTGAAGAATTGGGAGGTCAATTTTATTGTTGCGAGATTCTTTAAATTAGAAGAGATTTCTTAAGTTGAATATGCACGAACAATTTAACAATTTATACAAATTAATCATTCACAGAACTATGTGACAGACTAGTTGCTTGAGTGCTTAATGGAATATGTTTCTCAAATATGGCAGAAGAGATTTTTCCATTTAAATTCATCAACTTGGTGAAGCAAATTATTGCTTATTAAATTTTTTCTTTGTATTCTTTACAAAAAAAAAGGAACGTTTGTAATTGTTACCTAATATATAATTAAATTTACCTTTTGTTTGATCTCTTTTAAAATATATTTGTAATATGAACCAAATAATTTATTACTGGGTATATTAATCACAAATTAGCACACATTAACTTCTGTGCATATTTATTTTCATATTATAATCTAGTGCTGTAACATTATTAGCTTACTTTTTAAAGACAAACAAAGCAGAAAGAAATTTTTAAAAAAAATTGTGAGTAGCAAGAAAAGAATAATCATTGAAATTAGATTATCTTAATATTATTTATTTATTTTGATAGTCACCGTTCATAAGAAATGAAAGAGTAAAAATATACTAAAAAATATGAATATGTATTGAAATTCAAGATAAGACCAAAGAATGATATTTAGTAGAATGTATCAAGTTCTTGTCAATTTCACTAAAAAAATAGTTTTCCCTCCTAATATTATACATTCAAAATGATGATTACAATGCTTCATTTTTCTTACTTAAACAAAAAAAAATCCTCCAATACAAAGAATTTGAAAATCAATAGATCCAACATAAATCCACAATGTAAATAAATTTTAAGTCTTTTTTTATTATTAATTTTCTAAAACCTAACATAAATCCACAATATAAATAAAATTTAAGTCTTCTTTTATTATTAATTTTCTAAAAGGTTTAATATATATATATATATATATAATACTAATTAAAAATGAATCTAGATGCACCATGATTTTTCTAATTTAAAGAAAATAAACTATATTAGACTTGTATTCTTAAATATGCTAAGACATCTATGGATGGTTGTTTAAAATCAGCTATATCAAATAATGCTTTATAGAAAGTAGTAAGTCTATATTAACAATAAATACAATAAAATGTTTAATTTTTGCTTTTAATTTTATATCTTTTCGAAGTTTTAAAATGTGCCATCGATAAGGAGAATTGTCAACGATGATAAGATGAACAAAATATTTACATTTCATGGCAGAATTAAGTATAGTGAGTTTTTGTTCTTGGATACTTAAAAAGAGTTTAATACATTTTTAAATTTTGTGTACAAAATATGTTCTTTAACCTTATTTAATATATGAGTTTCTTATTCACAAATGTATTAGACATACACATTAAAAGTTGTTTGGAAGACTAAAATGTAATCAAGATTACTAAAAATTTGAAGCACACTAAAACGTGTGTCGAATTGAAGATGGGACGAAAATGAGATCTTAAAACGTCAAAATGATGGAAAAGTGGGTTGAATTGTTGAAAATGGTTGAACATAATGAATTTAATAATACCAATTGAAACCAAAACGTTCAATCCAAAGACCGAATTTGGATTACACATTACATTACAAACCTAATTACATGCATTAAGATTTGGTGTTTGTTTGGAAGGTGCATTTAAACCGTTATTATCCAAAGTCTTTAAATAAAAATTAGGTTTTTATTGGAAAAAAAGATTTTTCCCGTTAATCTAAACGAATGCTTAATTAGATAAAAGAAAAAAAAAATAAATTTATACCTAAAATATGGATTACTTATTAATCTTTTTTTACTATGCCAGAAACTTATTAAAAAATATTAAAACATATTAGATACTCTTTATAGCTATTAGAACGAAATTAAACATTGAGAAAATATTAAACGGTTCAACTCAATTTAGAATAAACTTTTTAAAAATCCAATTCAGAGTCAACTATTTAAAAAAAAAAAGAACAAAATTTAGGCAGAGCTCCGATATACATATTGATCTCAATTTATAAGCACCACTAAATCAATCCACAAAATAATAATAATAATAAAAATTACCTTGGTTTTAATTTGATGAGATAAATTTGTTAAATTTTTACAACACTAATTAGAATTTGGGTGAAATATTATCAATGAGATTAACTCATTAACGTTATTCATAAAATAAGATAAACAAACCCTTATATTAACAAGATTGCAATTCATAATTAAAAAGAAAAAAAAAAGATTGGAAAGCATAAATGGAGACACTACTTTAATATGATAACATATAAAAATCAATCAATTGAAGAATAGTTCAATGAATAAGATTGATAATTCAATATTGGCTCACATTTGTTAATATTTTTAATGAAATAAAAATTAGAAGTCAATACAAAAGAAAAGAAAAGATATAATTAATAAAAAAGAATTTGACTGAAGCAAGCCCCCCAATAAAAGAAAAGTAATTAGAAGCCTTAAAAAAGAAAAGAGGAATTAGAAGATTTAAATACAATTTAAAAAACTATATGGGTTTAATATTGTGTTGTAAAGAGAAAGAATAGAATGTAATGTAATCCGCCATAAATGATAAAACAAATCTAACTGCAAGAATTATTACTTTAAATTATGATATTTCATAGATAACTTTAATGATGAATTTGTTTTGTTGCAAATGTGTCAGTTGGTTTCATGATATCAATTCCTCATTAATTAAAAAGAAATTAGAATAATGAGGATAAATACAAAATGTTTGTTTATGAAAAATAAAGCATAAAATAAATGTTATTCAAATTGTCAACTGCCCGTAGAATATATTTATTTTAATTTGTTTTTATTAAATCCTGAATATTCAAAATTATAATTAGAAGAAGAAGAAGAAGAAGAAGAAGGAATACTGAAAATTAATATTGTAAATAACTTTATAGGGAAGGGAATAAAATTATAAAAATTAGATTTTGTTGCGAGGTAGAGGCGAGAGGGTAGAGGTAGTACTTCTTTTTTTTTTTCCCTTCACTATCATCCGGTAAATATGGTATTTAAGAAAATTGAAATTTTATTTATTTTTAATATAAGTTTCCTTTTTATTTTATTTCCTTTTTAGTTTAATTGGTTTTCTCCTATTTCCCGTCTTTGACTCAGTACTTTTTACAGACTTCCGACTACGTCTTTTTTTTTTTCCTTCTCTCTGGTCCCTTGTCTCCTCCGTCCGGTTCTCGCTTTTATCTGTCGCCGGCGGTCTTTAGGACTTCACTTTCTACGCCGTCGGAAGCGGTTTCATTGCCGAGAAGGCATCTTTGGTTGCTCACCAACCGCTTTGGAGGCTATATTTCAGTTTTTTCTTCTCATTTCTAAGAGTTTAAGCCGAGCCTATGAGGATGTTTTTGATTCACTGTTTCGAATGGAGTTTCTAGGACTTTGGCTTCCAAGGAGTGACAGATCTACAAGGCTTTTGGGGGAGGACGAGGGGGAGGGAGCTGTGGAATTTTGTTTTTGTTTGTCACTAGTGAGTTTTAGAGAAAGAGAGAGAGAGGAAGCGCTACGGTGGGCCTGATGTGACCGTTGATGTTAGTGTACGGAAGATTCAGTCGCCGTATAGGATGACCGGTGAGCGGCGGAGTGATCAGAGCGGGTGGTGGAGTTTTGGCGAATTTTTCACATGGAATGGCAGATCCTTTTAGCTATGCAAATGCCGACCGTGATATCGAGCAGGTCTTCTTGTTCCTCTCTGTTTGAACGTTTTATCTTCACTCTGAACACTATTCCCTTTCCGTTCCGACTTTCTTGCTTTGGATTTCTTCTTTTTATCCGAAACTTCAACTATCTTTTTCCCAACGTAATTAGCTGAATTTTCGGAATTGTTAGGATGTTCTTGGTCAAAATCGAATCGTGGAAGAGAAAGGAATTCGTGATATTTTCTATGTACTACATAATTTCATTTCCGTTATTCATCTCTCTCTACATTGACTAAAATCTATTAGATATACGAAGTCGTAGGTCTTTGTTATTGAGGAGATGCTGAACATTGATGGACTGATTGAAATTACTTCGAAACTGAGTTTTTCCGATTTATTTATGAGGCAGTTAAGAGAACTATTTCGAATCCAAATCATGTTCGATATTCAATTTTTATGTTAAGTTTCTAGACATAATTTCGATGATATGGCGAGAGGTTATTACATGCAATTTAGGGATGTAATCTTGGTTTATACTTTCATTAAAATAAAAACATTGGTAATATTTATCAACAAATTTTTCTTTCAAAAGATACAGCACCCGATTCTGTAGATTTATTGGGAAGAGTTCTTTGGGGATTTATTTTTCTTTTGCAATTAAGAGACAACTAGCTGGGTCCTTTAAGTTTTAAATTTTGTTTTTTCTCTTTTACTTTGGGATGAGAATGAGGAGTGTAAACTATATCTGATTTTTTCTCGATGCTCAGATATTTAACATTCCCCTAATTGTATAACGAAATGACTTGCTTCCTTCTACAATTGCCCACTGATGACTGTGGGAGTACTTCAGCTTTGTATTTAATCTAGTTCTGAACTTTAGAACTCTTTGTGCAACATAGCAAGTACACTGGCATGATATCAAAAAGTTTTGGAAGTTAAGTTATAAACAATTCAATGCCGAATAGTATGATGTATTTAACATATAATATTCGTAACTGAAGATATGCTGATTAGTTAGCCATACCCACTTTTGAGTTTGCAAAGCTGTAAGAGTAACCTGGATGTCACTATTCAGAACTGACTGTTAGTAAATTTCTGAAGCTAATCAAGTTATTCTTCTGACTTTTCCTAAGATTGATTGGCAATGTTGCTTTTGTTAAACAATCTGTTATGGAATTTCTGCCTTTTTTAGGACTGATCATTGATGGATGGTCATGTGATTTTTGAGCACTCAACTCTGTAGGCTAAGGGAGTTATCATGGTTTTTCTTTCTTTTCTTTTTTTTGTTGCCACGTGAAGCTGAAACTAAATCCTCCAAGCCATTTTCTCGCTATGCCATTGTTCAATATCCAGCTTTGCTTATAATTTGATTTTCTTCTTTGCGGTAGTTTCACGAGGTTGATATCATTTTGCAGGCATTAATTGCATTGAAGAAGGGTGCTCAACTACTAAAATATGGTCGTAAAGGAAAGCCGAAGTTCTGTCCATTTAGGCTTTCTAGTGTGAGTTTGGTTCCAATAATGATTTTAGTTAGTCTTATAAAATTTTTATATCCCTTAGACATTTATCTTTTCTGTTCTGACAGTTACCAAATTAGCTTATTATTATTGATGAAAAATTGGTGGTATACTTGCTGATCTCTCTTTGCAGTCCTTTTGCATTGGTGCTTTAGCGACTTATTAAGCTGGTAGAAGTTTATAATTTAATTGCAAGAAACTAGGGATTAGTTTTTATGATCTAAACACTAGGACAGTGTTGACATGGTTTGCTTCATTTTAATGTTCCGCAGAACAATGATAATTCACGGATTAGCTGAGAAAGTAAGCTTGATCAAAATGCAATGTAGGGAATTTTTAGTACTTTTTGACTGATATGCATAGCATTCTTCATTTCACGAGTTTAAGAACCTGCAACTCAAATTTCTATATCTATTTCAATCATTGTTTTCACTCCTTATCAAATGAAATGCTATTCGATTCAGTGGCTTCTTTTTTCTTTTTAGTTCAATGACGTGGAAGTAGAAATTTGAACTTCTAATATTTATTTAGTTGAGGCTATATGTAGCTGGAAAAAGCTTCCCAGTTCCTCCGTAAGAATAAACAAAAGTAATTGAGAACTTAAAAAGAAAATAATAATAATAATAAGAAACACAAGAATATATGTAGAAAGTCTAAAACGTAAAAAATTCACGACCGGCTATAAAGAAATTCAACTATGTGAAAAACTATTACAATCACATAGTATTCTCTTCCCATCAATTCCTGAAGCCCATGACGTCCTTGTATCTTTCAGTTGAGGAGAATTTGATCTTCTAATATTTTGTCAAAAACCTTAAATATATCTTCTCAACATGTTGACAAATTGATCACACTGGCATTCTATTTTCTAGAATGTAACTGGGATCATGATTTTAAATAATTAGTTCGTATCTTAAAGAAAGTGAGTTGTTAGCCCCACTTTTGGCCGCAATGCATTTTGATTAAATCTTGCAACTTATTATGATAATTATTTGCGTGTTTGATACACATTATGTTCTTTGGATTATGTAGGTGAGGCTGAAGGAGAAAAGAATCTTAATGATCTTTAATAGACAAGTTTGTTTAAAATTGCATAATGTATGATGCCAGTTACATTCTTGTTAACTAAATTGTATAGGCATCAGCATAAATTTAGGTACCCATACAATAACATTAAAAAAAACTCTAAAAATTTTACGTGCTTTTGTGGTGTTATTACTATTGTGCTGGAATTACCTTGCAAGGGTAAGGCCAACCATTATGAAAAATATAATGTTATTGGCTCAGTGAACATTGATGAAAGGACTTTTATTTATTTGTTTCTTTGGAATTTTGGAGCCTGGAACAATGAAGAGATCTAAATTTAAATTTATTAAGTCTGTAAATACAGTTACAGTTTTTCAGCTTAGTTGCTTGATAGTATTCCTTGGCTTATTACTATTGCTTTTTCTCCTCTTTTTAGGATGAATCTTCCTTGATCTGGATTTCAAGTAAGGGTGAGAGGAGTTTGAAGTTAACTTCAATCTCACGAATTATACCTGGACAAAGAACTGTAAGATATTAATTTATTGGTTATCACTTTAATTATTTTTCTTATTTGATGCAATTAGCACACGTTGTTACTTAATCCTTTCTTTGATATTTATTTTACTATTACCTTGAATTTCTTCAGGCTGTCTTCGAAAGGTATCTTCGTCCAGAAAAGGATTACTTATCATTCTCTCTTATATACAACAACGGGAAGCGATCCCTTGATCTGGTTGGTGATGACATTTTTGCTCTATTTGTATTTTGAAGCTATTCTCTTTTACTGGTGTTTTGATTCGGTGCTAATGGTGTTACTGTTATGTTCTTGCTCCTTAGATTTGTAAGGATAAAGTTGAGGCAGAGGCTTGGATTTCTGGCCTGAAAGCTTTAATTGCATCTGGTCAAGGTGGGCGTTCCAAAATTGATGGCTGGAGTGATGGAGGCCTCTATCTTGATGTAAACTCTTTTGCTTGAAAGCCCAGTTTATAAATTTTTATACTTGCTTTATTATTCCCTAGATCGCTTTGCTAATTTTCTTGTTTGCTTGATGGCTATGTTCGTCCTATTTTAAAACCAAATATTGAAGCAATTGTGCTTTAAGAAATAACTGTAAACATTGGAGCATGCGGGATCGAATAATCGTCATTTGTTGATTATTTTGAATATGGCCAATTCTTTGTTGGCTCGCTTGGCCTGGAGTGGGTCATTGCTTAAATTCAATTTTGTAACTGATCAGTGCAAGATATGGAGATGCAGCTTCAAGAGAATGAAAACCATGCTGCCACTCCTGTCCATGCACAGTGAGAATAACCCAAGATTTCGGAAGAAGCAAAAGTGTAGAGAAGAAGAGGCATTGAGACAATACGGCAAAAGAAACTGGGACATTGGAACTAAATAGTGACTCTGTGCAGTCTGTGCTTGCATTCTTTTCCTGCCCTTAATTTACTGAGATTGATGTAACAATTCTAAAAGTTCATTTCTTGAAACTTCAATTGTTGGATTTAGAGCTTCAAATTTTAAAAGCATTCTTTTATACACTCCTTTATAATACACATTGTTCTTTTTGAAATGTTATGTTATGTGCAGTATGCACAATATCATATCACATATAGCTTGGATTTCCATGTTTAATACATGGTTTGCTGATGCCATTTCAGGAAGGTTGTGAGTTGACTTCAAATAGCCCAAGTGACAGTTCTCACAGCGTGAATAGAGATAACAGCTCTCCAGAATTTTTTGTCAGTTACAACGCAAATATATCTCTGAAGACTTCTCAACCTGAAAATAACATTGCAAAGTTGGAAAGAGCTCATGTATCATTAAACCAAACAAATATGCAAGTAAAGGGATCTAGTTCTGATGTTATGCGAGTTAGTGTTTCAAGTGCTCCCAGCACCTCTAGCCATGGGTCTGCGCCCGATGATTGTGATGCTCTAGGTGATGTATACATATGGGGCGAGATTGTTGGTGACAATATTGTGAAGATTGGGGCTGAAAAAAATAGTAGTTACGTTACCTTGAGGACAGATGTGCTTCTGCCAAGACCTTTGGAGTCTAACATTGTTCTAGACATACATCATATAGCCTGTGGAGTAAGGCATGCTGCGCTAGTGACAAGGCAAGGGGAAGTGTTTACATGGGGTGAGGAATCTGGAGGCCGCCTTGGCCATGGTGTGGTAAAGGATGTAATTCAACCTCGTATGGTTGAATCCTTGGCAGCTAGCAGTATCGTTTTTGTTGCTTGTGGAGAGTTCCATACATGTGCTGTTACAATAACGGGTGAACTTTATACATGGGGTGATGGTACCCACAATGCAGGGCTTCTTGGTCATGGCAGTGATGTTAGCCACTGGATACCAAAGAGAGTCTCTGGTCCGCTTGAAGGACTTCAAGTTACTTCAGTGACATGTGGTCCATGGCATACAGCTCTGGTAACGTCTATGGGTCAGCTTTTTACATTTGGTGATGGAACATTTGGAGCACTGGGCCATGGAGACAGAGAAAATATATCATATCCAAAAGAAGTGGAATCTTTATCAGGCCTGAGGACTATTGCTGTTGCATGTGGGGTGTGGCATACTGCTGCTGTAGTTGAAGTTATTGTGACACAATCTAGTTCGAGCATTTCATCGGGTAAACTGTTTACATGGGGTGATGGAGATAAAAATCGTCTGGGGCATGGAGATAAGGAGCCCAGGCTTAAACCCACATGTGTGCCGGCACTAATTGATTATGATTTCCACAAAGTTGCTTGTGGTCACAGCATCACTGTTGGTTTGACTACTTCAGGGCAAGTTTTCTCAATGGGAAGTACCGTTTATGGACAACTTGGGAATCCCAGTGCAGATGGAAAGATACCTTGCTTGGTAGAGGATAAGCTTTTTGGGGAATCTGTTGAAGAAGTTTCATGTGGTGCATATCATGTGGTGGTATTAACGTCCAAAAATGAAGTTTTTACATGGGGAAAGGGTGCAAATGGGAGATTGGGTCATGGTGATGTTGAAGATCGGAAGACACCAACTTTGGTAGAAGCTTTGAAGGACAGACATGTGAAATATATAGCATGTGGTTCAAATTACACAGCTGCCATTTGTCTTCACAAGTGGGTTTCTAGTGCTGAGCAGTCACAGTGTTCTGCTTGCAGACAGGCATTTGGATTTACACGGAAGAGGCACAACTGTTATAATTGTGGACTTGTGCACTGCCACTCTTGCAGCTCAAGAAAAGCATTAAGAGCAGCTCTTGCTCCTAATCCCGGCAAACTATATCGTGTGTGTGATTCATGTTATACAAAACTGATGAAGGCAGCAGAAGCTATTAATAATAATAGGAAAAATGCTATGCCTCGCCTCTCAGGTGAGAACAAGGATAGGATTGATAAGACTGATATGAAAATATCGAAGTCAGTTCCTTCTAACTTGGATTTGATAAAGCAGTTAGACAACAAAGCGGCTAAACAAGGAAAGAAGGCTGATACCTTCTCCCTTGTTCGATCCTCTCAAGCACCTTCGCTGTTGCAGCTGAGAGATGTTGTATTATCAACTGCTGTTGATCTGCGACGGACAGCTCCCAAACCTGTCCTCACTGCTTCTGGAGTAAGTTCTAGATCCGTGTCGCCTTTCTCAAGGAAACCAAGCCCTCCTCGATCTGCCACACCTGTTCCTACAGCATCAGGACTTTCCTTCTCCAAAAGTATAACTGATAGTTTGAAGAAAACAAATGATCTTTTGAATCACGAAGTGCTTAAATTGCGTTCACAGGTAAGCCATTATGCCCTGCCCCCCATTCTTCTTGAACTGGTTCTTTGCACTATTTAGTGGTTTTGGTTTCTTGACTGAGTGATCTAATGTTGATGTCTAATAATACAGGTTGAGAGCCTGAGGCAGAAATGTGAACTCCAGGAACAGGAGCTTCAGAAATCTTTGAAGAAAACACGAGAAGCCATGGCCTTGGCTGCCGAGGAATCTGGTAAATCTAAAGCAGCCAAAGAAGTCATCAAGTTACTAACTGCTCAGGTCATCTTCTTTTAAATGTATTTGACAATTTTCCTTATTCTACTAAGCTGGCATCTTTGCATCTTCACGTTTGTCTTCGTTTGAGTTCAAAGAGAAGAATGCAGTAAAATTATTGTGAACAATCATTTTGACAATATCATGCGGTAAAGTGTGTGGCTTCATCTCTGATGAATAAATTACTGTCATAAAGAATTAACTTGTAGCTGTTTTTGTAGTTGAATGAACGAAATAAGAGGAAATGATATGGGCTTCTAATAGAAATGTTCTCTATGCTATAATTGGGTTCCTTTCTTCCGCAATGCTTAAACATCCTGAGAAATGTTATGAAAATAATACTTGTGGTTCTAACAATTGATTGTATCCTATCATTGCTCCAGCTTAAAGATATGGCTGAGAGGTTACCACCTGGAGTGTATGACGCTGAGAAAATGAGATCAGTTCATCTTTCGAATGGTTTGGAGTCAAATGGAGGCTACCATTTGAGTATGAATGGAGAGCGTCATTCACGATCTGATTCAGTTAGCAGCTACTCCTGTGCATCTCCAACGGCATCTGAAGCTGCTGCTTGGCAAGGGAGCTATGGGACAACTCATTCATATAGGGAGCTTTCTGGAACGAATGAAAGTGCTCATCAAGATAGAATTGACAGTCGAGATTCTAGACTTCCAAATAGTGGAGGTGCTCAGCCAGTTAGCAGTAGTGCATCGGTGGCAGCTGTTGGCAAGGATTCTGAGTCCTTACAAGATGGTGACAATAATTCTAAAGCCAAAACTTCTCCACTGGTTAATGCTACTCAAGTTGAGGCTGAATGGATTGAACAATATGAGCCTGGTGTATATATTACTCTTGTGGCTCTGCGGGATGGTACTCGGGATCTAAAACGTGTGCGCTTCAGGTGATGTTTCTTTTCCTTGTTTTCTTTTTAGGTCTCAGCATCTAGAAATACAGTGATCTTTGTCTCTTGGGTGTGACTTCAAATTTGACGAGTTCCAACTTAATTATTGGGTCAGAATATACAATCCATGTGCTGAAGCTCCCTATTTGTAAAATGAGTTTTATTTGGGCTCTCGAAAATTATTTTTTAAAAAATGATGCCTCCATGATATTTTGTAGATTGTGTAGAACAAAACTAACTTCTGTCAACTCTTTTACAATTATTTACAATTACATTGAACAATAATACTAACTTGTGTTCATCTTTGGAGGGGAGTTTGCTCTAACCCTGTTCTTAGGTTACCCTCTTCTGTGGGTCTAATAGACTTCTTAGAAGTTCCATTTTAAGAGAAAAAAATTTGTAGGGTAGAGACTCTCTTAGACAAACAAATTTTTTTTTGAAAAATTACTCTGAGCTATGTCAATCGATGGTTTAGGACATGTAATACTTAAGTGTTAGAATCTGTAGTAAAGTATAAAAAGCTCCAATGTTAAAATGTGTATTATAATTTCATTTACAGCCGGAGAAGATTTGGAGAGCATCAAGCAGAAAATTGGTGGTCAGAGAACCGCGAGAAGGTATACGAGAGATATAACGTTCGCAACTCGGACAAGTCTTCAGTTTCGGGACTGACGTCACAAAGAGCAGACGATGCAGTTTCAATAGCTTCCCAGCAACTATAGCAAAGGGGAAAAGCCAGTACAATCCTACTCCAAAGCCATTTTATGTAAGTTTCAATAGTTGTGATGATTTTGAAGATGAGCAAAAGAAATGGTAGAAAAAGGAGGAATTAGTAGGATCCTTTGCCCTTTGTTTATAACGTTATTACCTTCTAACCCTCTCTCTCAAAATTATTTTGTCCAATTTATTTATGGGTTACCTACCCTCTTACGACCTGTTGAATCTTTGGTGTATATAAAAATCATCCATTAAGATTATAGCAAGTCAAAGAAAGTTTTGTTCTTCTGTTCTTTTTTTTCTTTCATCATCCCCACAAAAATAGAGAGATTATTTTCTTCTTAGGTTCTGTGAGAAATCAGAAATTGGTTATTTGGCAGCTGTAGTGTTGGTTGTCTTTGTCTTTGTCGTTCATGGACTGAAGTTGTTCATGTCAATATCTTTGGTTGACATAGCCATGAGCTCCTTTTTTGACCTTTTTCTGCATTGGGAAAAAACTGTCTCTTTTGTGTTTTTCTTTTGTAATAAGGTTGCATTCTGTCCACTCACTCTTGACCTTCAAAACCATATCCAAGGAAAAAAATAATAATAATAATTGATAAGTAATCAATTCCAAAATTCCAAAATTGAAATGATTATAAAATCATTGTTCTATAAGATTTCACATTCTGAATTGGGTAACAATTTAATTATTTATCTTCTTAGATGATATACAAGTAATTGAATGTAGATGCTAATAATTATAAAAATAAAGTTAAATCTATAATTGTAACATGAAAATTAGATGTACCTTATGGTACTAATTCTCAAATTGTGGCCAATAACTTAATTTGAGAGATGAAAATGTGGTAGTCTATCTCGATTTACAAAATATTTTCAATAATTTTTGTGCCCTCAAATTAATGAGGGACAAGTGGAGGTCAGGGTTAAAAGCTGTTGGAAAAACTAGCCATTGAAAACAAGTCGTTTATAGTCATTGTAAACTAGCTATTATTTTGTCCTTTTCTTATCCTCCTCTATTTAAATAATGAAGTTTGGCAATTTCACAACACATAACTTCATATCAAACAACTTCAGTTTCCAATCTTTCTATTTCTTTCTTTCTATACTATTTCTAATCAAAAGTTTCTATTGATTCCATTCTTTTCTTCTTCGACGAGTACACAATTGAGTTTAGACGTTGTGTAAACCTTAGAGAGCAATTAACAATTGCGATCTAGTACCGAGGTTGTGCTGACTTTTGCATGACACAACAATAACCTTACAGCATGGCACAACAATAACCTTACATCTGGTAACCTTTGAGCTTATATTTTCAATAAAAGTCACAATATATATTATTTTTTATTAATATTTTTCTAAAAAAAAAAAGAATATATATCTAAGGGTGATAAATGGTTCGCTTCTAGCAAAAAAATAATAATTATATATATATAAGAGCGATAAATGGTTCGTTTTTGTTAGTGTTGATGTAACTCAGAACTAAATCAAATCAGTTGTCTTTTCTAAGAAGGGATCAAAATCAATTTCTAGTGAAAAAAAAACGGATGCATTGGTTTTTATTTTATTTGATTTATTGTCAGTCTTTTGTTATTTTATTTTTATTTATACTTTTGTTTTTAATTGATCTTTTTTGCACTTCCTAAATTAAAATTTGGCCTATTTTATTTCTTTTGTATCTAAATTGGACATTTTTGTTGATACTTCTCTAAGTAAAAAACACACATAACTCCATAACAATTGTTTTTTTTCCTAAATAACAAATGTATAAATACCATAATAATTAACATACTAAAATACTTTTTAAGTTATATATATGTATCTTAATGTTGAAGTTTATTTTTAAGAGTATATATGCCATTGATTTGATTCTTATTTCTCAATTTAAAACAGATTCGAATTAATACTTTTTTTTATATTTTTTATAAATACAAATGAAGATGTCTAATTTAATTTATACTAAAAATTCAAACCCAACCCGTGGGTCGATTAGGGATTGATTTGGTTTTTCAATTTTATTTTCGTTGACTCCTAATATATACACATAAAAAAAATGGAGGCATTCACACATTTAAAAAAAAAAAAAAGTGGCCTAGTAAAATTCATATATATATTCCATCCCTTTTAACTTTTGTCTTAAAGTTCAAACGATCAAGGCATGGATCATGCTGCGGAGTATAAAGCATTGTAGTTGATTTCATTTTAACTTTTGCTATAACTTTTTTCAGTGATGGTATAAATGTATTGCGTTGACTTATTTTAAGTTTCTTTCTAGAAAATATGTTCTAAATACTTAAAAGTTTTCGTTGGAAGGTTGGAGATGCTAGAACGTTCCACATTGTGGGGATCTATTGATTCCTCGAGATGAAACTCTGACAAGTTAATTTTGTTGCCTTTTTTACTCTTATAACAAATTAATTAACTAATCAATGTTTTGATGATAACAAACTTGAATTAATTCACTAATAACCGAAAGTGTTTTTGTAACACTCTGAGTTTTGGAGGGAAACATAAATGAACTGATATAACATCTAAATGAGAGATCCCGAGAACATGAAAGTAAGGTTAAGAAAAACTTAAAAGAATTAAATGTTACTACTTATACCAACGAGGTGCACTTTCCTTTTCGGTTTTTCAGTGGCTCGATCATATGAACTCCAAAGTTTAACTTCCTTAGCTTGGAACAATTCTACGTTTGGTGACCTCCTGAAAATTTTTCTAGGATACATGTGAATGAGGGCAAAGCTAAAGCATGCTGAAAAGGCTCGTGTTGGTTTGTGGAGAGAACTTTCACTCTAATAAGCCTTTAAGATAAGTAAGGATGATGTTGCCAGGTCGCAGAAGAATGTCAAGGATCTAAAATCTGAATCTTGGACCTGAGGCTTTACAATTTTAAATTCTTGATTATATAGAGCTCAGAATAACGAATCCAATGCAATTTGAATAATCTAAATCGGAGTTCAAACTAAGAAAAGTCACAGTCGATACAAGTTTAGTGAACAAATCTCAAGTTGACGACATGACAAAATTTTTTTCTCAAAATATGAGGAAGATGAGTAAGAATATTTCAATCGTGAAATAGCTTCAAAGAATCTTGCCGAAAGTGATGAAGATGAATAAATCGGAAAAGAGATAAAAGAGAAGTGACAAATGGTCAGCAATATTCAAAAACAAATATGAAATGTATAAAAATACAATGTTGGTTTCATGCATTTTTATTTTTTGTTACATGGGCCCCAAATATTTTTAAGTTTTGTTACATTTATGTAAATTATCCTTAATTTAATGTGAATGATATGTTATTAAATTTAATTAGTTTTTAAAATATTATTTTTAAACTACTTTTAATCTCAACCTTTTGATTTGATTTTTAACGAGATCTAATGGTCCAAATTAAATTTAATTTTGAACTTTTTTTTCTTCTATTTAAACTCATCATCTCCTCCAAATTAACACACATTTGACACAACTTCACACCACTTTGTCATTATTTTCAATTCTCTATTGTTGCTCTCTCCAAGTTTCTATTCTCTCTCTTTTTTTTTTCATCTTCTTCTTGAGAGAGATTCTTATGCTGTCAGGTTTAATTTATTGTGAGCTAAATTTGTTTATCCAATATATTTTAGAGAATTTTTATTTTGTAATTTAGATTAGCTTTTAAACTTTTTTTTAATGGTTTAGTCCTAACCCGTGAAAAGGATTGGATTTACTTTTGAACTCGAAGAAGAAGCTAAGTAGCAGTTGGCTCTAGTTTGTAGAAATAGTTGGTTAAGGTTTAGTAACATACCCAAGAGGAGCTTGAAAAGTGAATTTAGGCTGGTTGTATCGAACCATTATAAAATTTTCGGTGTCAATTTATCTAACCTTTCCTATTTAATTTTGCAATCAATTTGTGTTATTATATTTTATTGCATAAAATTAATTGCTAAAATTTGTTCTTGAATTTGCTTATGTCAATTTATTGATAATTTTGAAGTGAAAGTATTTGTATAAAATCTTTGTTTAATTACTTATTAGCAAAAAGTTTGTAAATTTGTTTAATTAGGTCCATTTAGTAAAAAGTTTTCATTGATTTGTAAAACCCTGTTCACCGGGTTGTCATACTGATCCTACAAATTTCTTACAAGACAAAATGTGACAAGATTGATTAATGAGAGTGGAACCTGAAATGAGGAGTTGATACAACATTTTGAGATGGAGGTATCAACATTTTGAGATGGAGGATGTGGGGACTATACTTCGGTTTCACCTCAAGGTAGTATTTTTTGATTAAAAGTGCTTATTTTCTTAAAATAAAAGTAGCTTATCGGGATGTTCTACTAATAGTGAATCTCGAAAAACTTGTTGTGGAAAGCATTTTAGAGGGTTAAGGCTCCCTTGAGGCAAAGATTTATTGTTGGAAATTGTTTCATGATCTTGTACCTAATAAGACTAACTTATCAATAAATGAAATCAATTCGGATTTTAAAGTGTGTCTCAAGTATGAATTGTGTAGAAATTTCTAGCCATCTTTTGTAGAATTGTAAGGCTTCTTTAGATGTTTAATCTTGTCACACCCCTTTCCACAAACGTCCTAATATAAAGCGTTTAAACACCAAAAAGCTCAGCTTAGGTCCTTAAGCTTAGCTCAATCACCTGATCATTTAACACTTATACTTATTTTCATGCTTTTAGGCGAAAAGAAATAATAATATTATAACATTGTAACATAATGGATAAGAAAATCAACTCCTTTTCATTAACTTCCAACCATGCGATCTACATTACACTTTACATACTTCTTTGGTACAAATTTAGTAAAACTTAATCTAAATACCTTGAACAACTTTCTCGCCTAGACAACCCTTTAACCCTTCTCATTATGGTATTAACGCCTGATCACCTGGAAAGTGAAAAACTTAAAACGTAAGCCCAAGTGAAGTTTTAATAAAACTTCTTTAAAAACACGTTACATAAATCATAATCATTTCAATCGTGTAACACATAATACTCATTAGTCTTGTATCTCTTTCGCCGAGAACATGAATCATTCCCTAGCCAAGACCCATCATCTCGCGTTTAAACTACTTTGATGTTCTTTTCATCAATGACATATGGGAATACCTTGGTTCATTCCTTGTTGCTCAGTCCGCCTAACACAATGCACATCTTTTATACACTGGCTAGCTTCACTCCACCATGTGTAATTCTTTTTTACATGGCTGCCTTTACTCTTTATGTGCACATCATATTTAGCTCTTTGATAGGATTAAGACTAATGCTTTTGAAAACATTCTTTCACATTCGTTGAAACCAGACATTGCTTTTAAAACATAAGCTTCCATTTAAATCTCTTTCAAAACATTCTTACAAACATGAATTCAAAAGAAAACTTTAAGATTATAAACATTTAGAAGTATCACTTACTCACAAAACTTAGTTGCCTTAAACCTAGATTACTTTTGCACTTTTTCTTCTTGTATAGTCCTTTAACAACAACTTCAACACTTGGTTTTTCTTTTTTATATTTTCAGAATCATTTCCTTCTAATTATTTTCTCTATTTATACTAATTCTAAGTTGGATTAGTCATCTTAAGGTTCCTAAAATACGACCAGCTCCTACTTAAAGTATTATACGTGTAAGCTTAATATTTCACTTAATCTTAATTAACTTTCAGCTTAACACGTAACCCTTGTCAATCAGATTTGATGTTTCCTTGCCTGCTTCTTCAAAGTCCTTTTCGCGTTGCCTTCATTGTGGAATAAGACTTAAATGCCTAAACACTAGTCTTCAAAATATAGACTTCTTCAAAACGCCTTCTCTCAACAGTAGTAAAAAATTTGACCCTTCTAATCCAAACTTGAGTCTCACAAATCTTGTTTCCTTTTATCTGATGTCAATGTTTTATGTGAATGACAGACAAGATGAAATATTCAAGTTCATTGGGTGTGGTTCTTTAAGCATGGTTCATGTCAAGACCTAGATAGAAAGTGATTATTGTGTGGTAGATATAGGAGGCAAGAAACAAGACCTTGTTTCAGGGTCTTAATGTTGATTGGGAGCCTATATATGTCCCAACGTTGCTAGACAACTGAAGTTTAAGTCTTCTTGATCTGGCAATTTTGAGATGGTTAATTTGGAGAGTGACATCCCCCAGAGTATTTCTACTTCAGGTAGATGGATTCTTTATTGATGTTGCATGAAACTCTAATAACCAAATGAGTGGTATGGGTGCTTTGGTATCACCTTGGTCATGTCCATCTGGTAGACATGAATTTTATTTCTAAGTTGTTAATGAGGTCAAGGTTCTTGAAGTGAGAGCCATCGCTGAGGAGCTTCTATCTATCCCATCGCTTGATTACAAGAAAGTAATTTCAGAGTTAGACTACTTGTAGATGGCTACTCAGTTGAATAATGTGACTGTTGATCTCTTTGAGACGTTTTATGATATGAAAATCCTAGGATTTGAAAATTAGGAACCCAATTGGTGAACCCCTAATATCAAGTTTTAAAACCCCAAAGTCAATTTGACAACAGTTCAAAGGGAAGGATTAAAATTTGATTACCTTTTGATTAACAACAAAGAGATAAAGACTTATGGTTTGAACACTCCATAAATAAGATGATCAGAATTACTTGAATGATCAAGCATGAGGCATGCAACCCTAGATTAAGAATTGCAAAGGTTAGTGGTCAATCTTCATCATCAACATAGAGGAAAATCTCATTCCAAATTCAATATGCCAAATTATGTTATTAAAAATGATAAAACTGAAAAAAAAAATAAAAATAAAATTACATCAAAACTTTTAAATACAATTTAATTAGTAATTTGATGCCTCGATAGAAGATATTAAGTTTAGGAAGTACATGTCGTTGGAGATATATTCTTCACTCATCACTACAAGGAGCATGGATTCGACCGACACAGCTATGCGTTGCAAAAATGCCATTATGCATCGATGGAAGACCCTTTTACCAAGGCCAAAACGCCAACAGATGTGGACTTAGCCAATTTCCTTTTTTTTCTATTTAACTTTTCTTAACTCTTAAACCACAAGTACTATTTAGCATTCTTTCTTTCCACCTATCAAGACACACTTGCTATAACACTTCTCAAGCTTACTTCCTTGTCTTTACTTCATTCAAAACTAATCCTTTCAAGCTCTTGAGAAGATCCAAATTTCTTAAAGTTTGGGTTTACAGCCACATCGTTAGAAGCTAACCTAATGCCGACGTGGTCACTTATAGCTTCAACATTACCTTTTCAAAATCAGTCAAATTGTCAAACTTTTCACCACATCAACGACTTGTATGTCAGCAAAAGGGTTTGTCATAATGATTTAAAGGTTAGACCTTTGTCGACGTGGTAAACGTGCGTCGTCTTAGATAGGCCAATGCAGACGCAATTGACGTAGACATCACCAGAGAGCTACCTTTTTAATAATATTTTAGGGTTTAGTCGGCGTCGTCCTTTACGATGTCGTCGTTAGGAGGGAAACGACTATGTGAACGTGCATGGTGTCGTGGAAAACTAAATAATATTTTTTTAAATAAAAAGCTTCCACCATGTTGTCATGCATGGTGTCGCCGTATTACCCCATTCTTTTGCAACGTCATCTCCTGACGTTGACATTGAGGACCAATGCCGACACCTTCCTCGTCGCGTTGGCAAAACCCTTTCTTACGACGTACTTTATCCCAACATCGTTTTTTGCGTCGGCAAAACCTCAATGTCATAACCTCATGTCTCATTCAATTGCTTGAAGGGAGATTGTCTTCTTTTCTTTCCATCCTCTATTCTAAGTGAATGTGCTCTTTTGCTGTCTCTCGATGTTGTTCTCTACTTTTTGTTAAATATTATCCATGTAATCTTATTATTATTAAAAAAATTATGGAAATTGAAAAACAAACTCAAAATGAATTAATCCTAACCTAACTCAATGCTTCATGCAATTGCCATGCAACCAATAAGAGAATTAAACAACAATTAAAGCTATCATCATATAGTTCACAATATGAGTTAAGAGTTGTGTAGAACAAACTTAAATACTGACAAATAGTGACTTAGTTCAAATTGTCACAAATGCCATGAAATAAAATAAAATCTTAAGAACCTAAGCTAGAAAATAGTACCTTAACCTCTCATCTATATGCCAGATAATGAGAAAGCGATAAATTGTATAAAATTAATGAAAAAAACTGAGAAAATGGAGAGATGGTCCTTAGACAACTGGAATTGGAGATAATCTGACCTAGGAGGTGAAATATGTACGTACGTGTACGTACGTATGTATATGTATATATATACGCGATCTTTTACGCTCACAAACTTCGGAGCGTTGCGACGCTCTATGGTAGCTAAGGCCACTATGCTGTTCCTTTCATGCCAAACACAACTACTGCCTTACAGTGTTGTAGGGTGCCCCAACACTGCAAGGCATGCAAAGGCCAAATAAGGCATTTTCTTGCTCTTTGACTCCTAGCAGATGCAACTTAACTTCGATTTCACTTGATTAAGCAATAAATTGAAAGTAACACTGAATTCTACCCGTCATTAGTCATAATGTACAAAGTTATCAAATCGAGACGTAGAATCATGGAACTATCTTGATGTAGGAAGTTATAATAAATTGATTAGTTTTCAAGCAATTTAGTTTAACCTACGCTTAAGTCCTTAATTTTCAATCAATCTTTAGTTGATTCTTAGGTTGTTAAAGATAATTTTACTTTTTGTTGGTTAGTTGTAAACAATTTTATTTTCTGAACCAACTAATCTCTTGTATGAATAAGTCTTTTAAGACATTTTCATAATAATAATAAAAAAATAAAGAAAATTCCAAAAATTCCAATATTCTTGAGTAAAAGATTCACATCTATTGGTATCAGAGCGACGATCCATCACACATTTTTTTCGAATCAATTATTTTTTCATGGACGTGGAAGCTCTCTTTATCAAAAGCTATTAAAATTAGACTGACCAATGTAGAAAAACTGTAGGTAAAATTCAAAGGAGAATTTGGAAAAATCCGTTCATTAATGTTAGGAGAGATTTTACAGAATCTAAACATAACTTCTGAAACCTATAAAGAACTTATCAAATTAGTCTTCATTCAAAGAAAACAAATCCAAAATAGGCAAGATTCAGGTGATGACATGACCGCAAAAACTTTGCAAGAAACTTAGGGAAACACAAGTTTGCCATAGATCCTTATCAATATTTCTAAATGAAAAAAGAAAACAATCCAAGAAACTTATATCAAGCAAGATTTAGACCTCAAGATCACCACTAGGGAGGGGTTTCAATGCTGGAGTCTAATTCTTTCCGTGGGGGTGACAACTATTACCATCTTGGTCCAAGGTTGAAGAGTTTTTAATCCAAAAAAACACAACCCTCAACATGAAAACAATAATTCCTAGCTAGATTGAACTTGAAAGGTAGGTTTTTTTTTTTGAATATGCAAACATTTCAGATGATAAGAAGGTCAAGTTAGTGGCCTTCAAAATTCAAAAAGATGCTTCAGCTTGGTGGGACCAACTCGAGACTAATCAATGATACTACGACAAGACTCATGTACATTCATGGCCAAAAACTTCTGAAATTAATTAAGAAATGATTCATTCCCATCAACTATTAACAACAACTCTACGACCCATATCACAACTTTGTAAACAAAGAGACTGTTCCATCTTTAATTATACAAAAAAATTCCATTATTTAGGAGTTCGAAACAACCTATTGGAATCCGAACATCAACTAGTATCAAGATTTGTACTAGGCCTTCAAGATTTGTACTAGGCCTTCAAGATGATATCAAAGAGATGGACAAATTACACCTTGTAGCCTATGCAATTTCTTTAGCAACTACCATATAGAAGAAGTTGCTCTCACAAAAAATGTCAAAATCTATATATAAAAAAAAAGCTTTGGGAGTGTCAGCCACAATCTTTTCGAAAGAATCCCATAGATAATTGTTTGCAAGCCCATCAAACTACACCCGACCTTCATCAATCTAAGACAGTCGAAAATGCAAAAAAATTGAAAATTCAAATGAAAAAACTGTTTGGTTTGGTTTCACATACTCAAAATTCAAAATTTTGGGTTCAATCCAATTCTCAATTTCTTGTTTTATTTTATTTTTCGATCGAAATATAAATGTACAGATCTCCAAAAGGTTATTTATCAGGTTTAGGATTTAATTACAATGGAATTAGAAAGAATTCATATTTATAAAAAAAGGAATTAGCCAAAAATTTTAGGAATTTTAAGTAAAATGGTTATGGATTTTAAGAAATGAGCAGTAGGATAAAAACCCCCAGAAACAGAAATTATAAACTTTATCAAATTGAGTAAGTAGATAGATTGGATATGATAATATATATATATAGTTATTAGTTAACAACTTGATTAGATGTGAAATTGGATCATTGATTGTGGCGTAACACCTACGGTGAGGACTCTCGTATTGGATCCTAATTACGTCTGTGCACCTTTGCTTTGCTCTTCAGGTTCAGCTTCCAAACATTTACTCGGAAACAACAGATTCCTCTAAATTAATCGGCAGTTAGGGTTTTAGGAATCTCCAATTTGTGCGTGAAGGTCAATTCATTTGTCTCCGCTTTCCTACATCCTCATTTCCCTCTGTTTTCTCAAGCACTAATTTTGGAAAATTGCAGCATATATGGCGGATGATTATTGGAATCGGCAGCAGCCTTTGCTTCCTTCTCCAGCCATGCTTAAACGACCTCGTACTGATTATGGTAGGCCCGTTTGTTTATTATGTTTAATTTGTCGTCACTTCAAACCCCTTTTCTCAAATTTGTGTTCTTTTCTCCAATTCGGTTGTGTATAATGATTCTCAAGCTAGTTCGGTAGTGAATTTTGATGGGCTTAATTCCGTAACAATATCTGGAAAAGTAATGAAATTATTCTCGTACTTTTTGGTTTGGTTTGATTTGTTGAGTTAGCTGTGAATAATCAGCGTTCACACAAAGTAATTGAATTCAGGTTTATTCTGATAAAGTTGTTGACAATTGTGAATGAAGGATGTATCTCGAAGTCCGAATTATCTCTCCCCCAGCTTCTTGATGGGTGTTATGTAGATCTTCGAAGTCTGTCTTTTACGGGGCATTAAAACAGTTTGATGGTCCAATGCACTTCATCTGATAGATGATACAAGGCAATTCTCCTTTTTATGGTTATAGTGGTGAATGCTTTTTTGTCTTTTTGTTCTCCCATTTCTTTTTGGTATATATGATTGTCCGCGTTAGCTTACATGCACCTCAACTAGTCTCATTGGACGACCCCTCTGATTTGGTGTCAAGGAAATTTGTAGGATATTAAATCCTAGATGGGTGACTATTATAGATTGAACCCATGATCTTTAACCCTTTATCGAGGCTATGCCCCATATTTACTACTAGGCCAAATCTATGGTTGTTACGGAGGTGGATGTGCAAATCAAGTTTGTCAAAAAGTAGTAGCAAGGGTCACATTAAAAGTTTTAATGTCTTCATGAATTGAAACTCGGTGATATTGCTTTTGTTTTCAACTTTAGTCGGTTTTGAAATTTTACTTCATATTTTGAACCTTGTTGAAAATTTGTAGGGGATGATAATAAACTTTATTAACCCTTCATACAACATACAACTTTCACGATATCAAGGAAGAAACCATTACAATGAATCTTAATCGTGCCAGAGGTAGCTTGTCTTTGTCATATATCTGTATGGTATGCCATCTTGGGGAAACCTAAACTATTAAACGTTTTGGTCCTTAGTAGTGGAGAAAATTCATTCCACTCTGCTCACTAAATAGAAGGTTGCTGTACCTCTATGTTGACAATCTGTCAAAGAGAGCCATTATTTGTGTGACTTCATAAATTGTGAGAGAAGGCTTTCCACTTATATCTAAAATCTTGGAGGTGTTGAAGCGGTCTATTGGGAGAAAAAAAGAAGAAAAGAACATCGATGCATCTTTTCTTCTTTTGTCCTTTTGCAGGTGCTTGTTAGGAAGATCTCTTTTTTGTTTTGTTTTGTTTTTTATTTTTTTTATGAGAGACCAAGAGAGTATTTGCCTCTTTGAAAGCACCCAGAAAATCTTCTTGGCGTCCATTCAATAAAAACAGGTCAGCTTAAACAGACACTAAGAATCGAAAGTCGAAATCAGCTGTAGAAAACAATGGCGTTCTGAGTGAAAAAGGCAAAGGTTTTGAATTTGTACAAGCACAAGTAACAGTCAATTTGAGAACCTAGAGATCAAGAGGAAGAAGACTCCCCAGGAACGAATGGAAAATCTTGGTTTCCATGGATTCTGTCAGTTTAGAAACTCAAGTCTGCGGGGATGGATCCACCAGCATTCAAAATCCACTTTTGCAGTGCATATAGATAGCTGAGCTTCTTCACACCATAGAATTCTTGCTCTACTTGTGCAGGCATCCTGAACACCAATCAGGACTTTGTTGCTTGCAGGCGCTCTGGAAGTCAATACAGGCATTTTTCACTCCAAGTGCACCTTTGCTGGAACTGCTGCCCTTCAGCTGGTGTACAAGATTATCAATCCTTTTGAAGTCAAAAGGTGGGTGTGCTATAGTGATTCTCAGTATTGAGAAGTTCCTCGGTATCTTCAAAGAAAAGAGTCACGACATCAGAAACAAAAGTTGGATTACTGTCATCTTGCAGCTGCAAATACTGACCATCCAGAGAACCCTCATGGATTAAGTCTTCTATATACTGAATCACTGTCTTTGTATCAATCACACCTCCATTATTATGAGCTAGAAGAAGAAGAAGGGTGTGATCCAGAAAAAGTTGGGGTTGAAGTAGAGAGAATAGAGATCGTAGAAATGAAAATTTGAAGCGAGGGATTTTAGTGAAGAATGGAGAAATATGAAGTGGGTTTTGTTTTGTATCGGCAAGTGGAAGAAGAAGGAGAGTTGAAAGCATGTTTTTGAAGAGAGTGGATTTGGATTGGATTGGATTTTGAGGATCTTTCTCTTCTTCTTACAAAGACAATCAAAGCCGCCCTCCACCTTCTGCTGCCTTGTCGTTTTTCCTTTTCTTTTCTAGGAAGATCTCTTTAATGTTTTTAGTACTCCGTGGCTTTGCTTAGCAAAGTGTCTGGGGCCTTGTATCAATTCTTTGGTAATGGTACGCATTTTCAAGTGTTAGCCAAAATTCTTCAGTTATTTATTGTAACTGATCTGCTTTTATGCTTCTTCCCAAGTAGTTTCTTATTGTGTTTAGACATTTATTGTTTTTTTTTTTTTTTTTATCTTTTGTTACTTTTGTTACTTTTGTTTCCTTTACTTCTTTGATCTCTCCCTTGTGGAGTTTTCTATTCAGCATTAGTCTCTTTTCATTTCATTAGCATTTTTTTTCCTAATGTTAAAAAGAAAAAGTTCACCTTTCTCAATGGTCTTGCACTTTTGTTCATTGGAAAAATGTTCAGCAATCAATTATGCTAATGAAAGCATACTAGAGGAAGATGAGGGGTTGGGGATTGGGGAATAGTGTAATGTTATAAATGATAGGGGAGGTCTATCCAAATGCAGTGCTCATACTAGAATCTAAACTAAGGGTGGATACAAATGTAATAGAAACATTTTGGAGCTTGAGGAGATTATAGGGATTTAAAAGTTGAGTATTGGGTGTTTTTGAGGGGCAAATTGCTTTATAGTATGAAAGGAAGTAACAAAGAGTTGAGGAAGGAATGAAATGAAGTGGGGAAACTATTTGGCTGCTACGAGGGATAGTGGTTTCTTGGGAGAGACTTTAGTAGTGAGAATAGTAAAAAAATCTTCAGTCGGAGCAACAATTAAAAGCATGTTGAACTTGGATAAGTTAGTCTTAGTCAATGACATCACTACGATCAAAATGAAATAATGTGCCTCAGTTGAGTTTTAGAGATATTTTTGTGCAGTCTCTAGTGGATTGGTTGTGTGTCTTAGGAGTGCTTGACAACTGTAACAAAGCCTCTTTAGCCAAATGGCTTTGACGTTTTTTCCTTGAGCCCAATTCTCTATGGCGTAGGACTATTGGAAATAAACATGGTCCTCGCCCTTTTGAGTGGCTGAATAAGGGGGTTAAAGGCACTTACTGTAATCTGTGAAAAGATGTACAGAAAGAGCTCCCTGATCTTCTTTTGTGGGTTTGGTGTGTGGTGGGGGAGGGAAGAGAGATGTATTTCTGGGAAGACCTTTGGGTGGGGAATGACCGCAATGGGAATTATTCCCTAGTTTGTATGACTTCTCTTCTTTGAAAAATCATTTTGTGGCTGACTTTTTGGTTTGGAATGGGAACTCTTGTTCTTTCTTCTTTGGGTTCTGTTGTGCTCCTCCTGATAGGGAAACATTGGATGTGGCAGTTTTGATTCCCCTTCTTGAGAGCCATTCTTTTTATCTTGGGAGGAGAGATGTGAGGGTTTGGAGTTCTCCTTTGGAGGGATTCTTGTGTAAGTCTTTCTTTTAGTGTCTAGTTAACCCTATCCCCGTGCGATCTTTTCTTTTAGTGTCTAGTTAACCCTATCTCCCTATGGGCCAAGCCCACTAACTCTAACACTTAAAGTAGTGTTATATCGTATTTGGATTGTGAGGATGAAGAGATTAGATACATAAACTAATTTAGATATTATCATTGTACGATTGAACTTTCTGTACTCATTGACTTGCTTTTTCCTTTTAACATATCTTTTATTACGTTGCTGATGGCACATCTGTCCTTTGATGTGTGGAATAAGCTCTCTTTTCCCCACCCCCTCCCCCTACCCCCGCGATCTTCCCTTATTCTTCTTCTTTTGGTCTTCTTAGCTGTTTTCCTTTTTGTAAATTGGGAATAGAATTATGCCCTGCTTTCACTCTCTGCAGAACTTCCGGCCTCTGGATTGTCTACCGGCCATGATATGCACAATTATTTAACAAGTGATGATCGTGGTGGTCCTCGGTCTGTAAAAGATACACAAACAATTGGTTCGGCATATGATCGTTATCTCCAGAGTGTGGTATGACTGAAATCTAGATTTATTCTCTTTTCTTGCCTCGCAGTTTGAATGCTGAAAAGTTTTCGTAATTGCTTCTGAAGCAACTTTCTTCTTTTACTTCCGGAGAAGTACCTACCCATGGAGAAATGGGCATGGGAAGGCCTGTTGCAAACAGAATGCCAGTTGGGAACAGAATGCCTGGGCCTTTATTACCTGATCCTATTGTAATGAGTCGTCCTCCTGCAGTTTCTCCTGATCTTGCACCCAATGGTCGAAATATTGAGTATGGTAATCATCTTCCTGTAGATTCGATGAGCAGACCTGGACGTGAAACTGTCCCTCTTCCTCCTGATGCCTCCAACACTTTATATGTTGAAGGACTTCCTCCAGATAGTTCCCGGCGGGAAGTAGCTCGTATCCTTTTTATAGGTGGTGATGCCACAAGCAAACTTATTTTGATTTTTTTTTACCTTTCAATTATTTACAAAAAACAAAAAAGAAAACTTACATTCCTTTATTCATATATATGCACACATCAAACTACATTCCTTCACTCAAATGTAGATATTTTCCGCCCCTTTGTGGGATATAAAGAATTGAGACTTGTGAGCAAAGAATCTAAACATGTAATAGTCCATTACTAGTTAATGTTTTGTTGTTTTCAAATTTTCTTTGTTAACTTTCGAACTTGCGCTAACCTTTACTTTCTTCTTTTTGTTAATTTTGTTTCAATTTATAGCGTGGTGGGGACCCCCTAATATTATGTTTTGTGGATTTTGCAAACCCAGCCTGTGCAGCAACTGCCATGAGTGCATTGCAAGGTATATTCACGTTTTTCCATTGACCTTTGCAGTTCCTATAGCAGCAATATTTTTCCCTTGTAGCTACTTTTTTACTCTGGTAGAAAGGGTTGGAATTGAATTAATTGTAGAACATCGTTTCTTCAGAAAAATTCTTATCATGTTTGTATTATTACTGAACTTGTGTATACATGCATGTGCATCATGTCTTTCTGGTTATTGGGCGTGGCTATGAGTATACTCTTGTGTCGAGGAGTTCTGGTCTAGTTAGGAGCTTTGATTGGAGTTGGAAAATTTATTTGGTTTATGTCCAGTATATAAATTCTAAGGGTGATTTTAGGATTTGGGTATTTTTCTCGTTTGTTTTCTTTTAGGATTTGATTTTACTTCCCTTTCTTTTTCTTTTAGAAGATAAACTGATTTTATTGCTGAAGCGAGATTTCTGCTTCACACTTTCATTAAACAGACTCTTGACTTTTCCTTGACAAACCAAAGAACCCCCTATTCTTCTTTTCATGGCCATTCATTTCAAAGAGAGCTAAATGCTGTTGCTTAACGCAGTTAGAGCAGTGCTCGGAGATGTGTGGTTATTTATACTTTGATATAAATAGAAGGAATTTTCAAGATTACATGACATGCAGTTCTCTACGAAGTATAGTGGGTTTTAATGACTCCAGCTTTTGTGAGCTAGTCTTGTAATTTCATCTTATTAATAAGATTCTGTTTCCCATTAAAGAAACATCTAGGTGCATGTTAATAAATTTTTCTTTTATAAATGGAAGTAGTTTCATTGTTCATGTGGCAACTTGTTGATGTTTAATTTTTGTTGAAAGAATACACGATAGATTTGCTAAAAAATGTATCTGATTTGCACAGGTTATAAAATGGATGAACAAGATCCCGAATCTAATTATTTGCGACTACAGTTCTCACGACATCCAGGTCCGAGGTCTGGTTCTGGATCTGGCGGCAAAAGGTGAATAAGCTATAGAGACAGGACGACCAATTTAAATGGAGATGTGTTTTCTTCTAGTGCACATTTTACTAGCTGCTTATGCATCGATTATATGTTAGACATGCTGTTGTTAAGATAGCCAAATTGTAGCCGACCCCATTGAATATTAAAGTTGCTTGTAAATTAAGGGGATTAGATTCAAAGTGTTTCAATAGTCATACGTGCAATTGAATTTTGATGTACAATTATGCCAGTGCTTCAGAATTCAAAGATATATGTGATACAATTTTCATAAACTGTTGTTTCTTCCCTGCACATTGAATACATTCCCACACATATTTTGGCATGGTGGATTAATATTTTGTACTCCAGTATTTATGACGTATTAAAAGGCTAGTAAGTTTTGTAACAATGGTGGGAGTCCAATTAGAATATTTTCTGAATCTCTATAAAGTTAATATAGGATATTTGAGGTGTATTAGTAGCTGACAACTTGTTTGTTGGATTGAATTGAATTAGTGGTACTGAATAGAGCAACAGGGTTGACAAGTAATTAGCTCAAAAAGGTAGTTCTCTTTACATGGAATCGCTTTTACTCTGTTTACTAATTCAATCAGTAAAAGTTTTTATTCAATTTTATCTTTATTGCTATTATTTTTGCATGGAGAGATTCATTCAGGTGCTATAGCAGGAATTTGGAGAGTTCCTGCATCCTCCAACACACCAAAATCAGCCTATATCACTGGTCATTCCACATACGAATCTGTGGCACCGCAGGTAACTAACTTCAAATTTTGCTTGACAGTTAACTGTATAGCGGCCATATGCAATCAAAATCTAGACTAAGATTTTTGATATCAATAAGTGTCTGCTTAGCAATGCTGTTGCATATAGATGTTAAACTGGTTGTTTGGCTTGGTGATTGAATTAAAATAAAAGATGATTCTGAATTTCCATGGTTTTTGGCCCCAGCTATATATGAGTCATTGCCCCCCTCTTCATGTAAGAGTAAAAAAAGGTGGCCTCCAGTGTTGATTTTGCATCCCAAACAGTTCTGGTTTGAATTTCTATAGGTTTTTAGACCCACACCATAGAAAAAACTTCATGAAAACTTAGTGAATGCCAGAGGGCAAGTTAACCCATCTGCTTGGAGTTGGAGAAAAAATGGGTTCTTCAATTGCAACTGCTACTATACCCCCCTTTGTTATCTCCCTTCTCCTTGCATTGGTGTCTTTGAATCTGCCATCAAAATTTAGTGCAGCATATGCTCATTATCCACCTCCTTTACCGAAAAAGCATAAGCAATCAGAGCCGCCAGTGCCACAACCTTTTGTTTCGGAGCCAATAGTTCCCTATTTTCCCTTTGTGTACGTACCAATTCCATCCCCATCTGAGAAGCCTTATGAACCACACCCACCACCACCACTAAAGCAGCCCCAATCTCCGTTATCTCCATCTTCCAACCCTCTAGTTCCTTATTTTCCTTTTGTATATGTACCATTGCCATCCCCATCTCAAAAGCCTTATGAAGTTGCAGCACCTTCGCCATCTTTAGTGTTCACACGACCTGTAGTTCCTTATTATCCCTTCCGATTTTCACCACTTTCCCCTAAAAAACTTCCGTATCCTCCTATGAATCCGATTGACCACCTTCAATTTCCTTCGCCTTTGCCTCCGTCTCCTTACTAAACAGTAAACACTTCCATTTGCATCGACAACATGATAGATAGGATAAAGCTTACTTGGAAGATGTTTAGTTTTTGCTGTTATTAATAAATTTATATGGCCACTGCACTAAAATATCTCTAGCTTTTGATTGTGACTTTTGGGATTTTGGGATATGTTCTTATTATCTGGGTTAAGCTTGTATTGTTCTTGTCACCGTTTGTATTGTACTTAACGATTCTGCTAAATCAATATACACCATAAACTTTGACGTTGTATCAATTTAAATTCTAAACTTTGAGTTGATGTATTTAAACTCCAAACTAATAGTTTTATCAATTTAAACTCTAAAATTTTAGAAGTATATAAATTTAAAGTACAAACTTTCGTAAGGTATATCAATTCAAGCTCTAAATTTTCGCAAGTGTACGCAAACAAAAGATAAAGATGGTTTAAATTGATACAATGAAAGTTTATAATTTAAGTTGATATGCTTGTGCATGTTTAATATTTGAATTGATACAACTATTAGTTTGTTTTAAAAATTTTATTGAAAAATTTAAATTGTTTGAAAGCCACTCAAAATAACATTTAAAACATTTCTTACCATTGATTTTAAACCATTTTTCACTCTCTTTGGATATTTTTAATTGTCTTCGACTTTATATTTAGATGCTTTTATGTTAAGTTAACGTAGACATTTGGCTCGTGTAGTCGAAGTTTTAATTTATTCTCTACAATTTAAGTTTAATTTTGAATTTAATTAAGTCTTAGTTTCAGTTTAGTTTTTATAATCTGAAGAATTTTAATTTGGCCCTATCAAACTAAAATAAAAGATTAATTTACCCTCTAGAAGACAAGTCCAAGTATTATTCTTTATTAGAATTCATGCACAAGGAGATTTAAAACAACTTGCTTAATGAATGGAACTTATAAAATTTAAATCATAGACATATCAACTTTGAAGAATGCTCAAATCATGAGGACTATATGGTTAAACTTTTGAAACCACATGAACATAAAGTTCGTTCTTCTCATTGCATTCATCTTAAATCTACCATCAACAAGATGTTCATTCCCCACCACTCAGGCCACTGCCGTTGCCACCGTGAAACCATAAAGCAATACACTGAAGTGACGGTGGCAGTCTAAATCGCCTCCACTCCTTTCCAATAACACAATTTTTTATTGCATCCACAACCTTAATATTATGAATACTATAATACTATAAGGTTTAATTTTTATATTTGTCAAGTATATATTCAAATTAAACCATGTTATATATATGCATCTCAATTTGCCTCTTGGTTTGTTTTATTTGGGATTTAATTTGTTTTACTTTGTATTTTTTGTTTAGTATTTTACAAAAGTGATACACATGCATGGTTACGAAGATATATTTGAATCTTTTGAGAGGATTTACTATATCCAAGTCCACGTGTGTTTACCTATTATTTAGTACCTTACCTTTCTGGACACGATCCTATAATTTTGGCCATCTAAACATTTAGGTTATCTATATTTTTGAAAAACAAACAACCCCTTAATTATTATCCTAAAAGTACTAAGTACGGTTACCCTAATTCGTGAGTGTGAAAATCAATAATGATAATTAATAATCATTAATTATTATTTATGCATATCTCTATGCTAACTTTGCATACATCATTTTACCTACCATTTTCTTGTGTTTTCTGATCTGGCAAAGTAATACTTGGGGTGCAGTTTTATATAGATTAACCTCTTCCCAACCTAGCTAGGAGTGTTTACAATAATCATTTCGTTATTTACCAATGTCTGAAATCTAACTTTTTGATTATAACTTTTAGTGTTAGAGATCACCATCCCTATTGTGATCACCAACCTTAATGCGATATTCATCTCTATTGCAATTCTTTGTTTGTTGCAATTTGCTAGAATGTTGTTATAGCAGTGTGTTGGTTGATTTTATTCAAGGTCGTAAAACTTGAGCATCATGTTGGACAACATGTCAAAGCGTAACTTTAGTAAAATATTCTTTTTATATATAGTTGCGTGATTTGTAGATTTCATTGATCATTTATTCTTCTGCATTATATGCCTTCCTTATTCTCCTGCAAATAATATAATTCTCTCTTAAAATATATTCTCAAGACCAATTATATTTATATAGTGCTTTTATTCAATTCTAGGGTTGTTAGTGTCTCATTAGTTAAAATTTGTGTGTTGAACGTTTTGAGCTAATAGGATTTGTCTAAGTCTCAACCGTCATGTATTGGTATTGAAAATCTTTGTGCTTGTTTGCTGAAACTTTTTGTTTGGTAGCCATTGTGGAACTTGAGAGGAGTTCGATATTGATACAACTGTATTTTAGTGGGAACCTAAATATGGTGAATGTGAGGGGATCTCACTCTTTGGAGAAGCCTAAACATATTTTGTTGAGGAGATCTCATACGAAGCTTGAAGAAGCATTTTTTTTTTCTAATGGAAGACCTCAAACTAATTAGGAGGAGCCTAAGTTGAAACTATAGTTGAAGCTATATGGGTGTCACTGAAGAGGGAGTCTGCTAGGCCCTTATTACTTTTTACATACAGTAGGAGAAATAAAAATATAACTGCTTCACGTGGGAATGAAGGAGGAACGAGAGGAGAGCAGAACCACTCGGGTGGGGTCCAGTAGTTAATTAGAACTTCCAAGTAAAAGGAGAGGAAAGGGAGAGAGACAGTTATCGAATAATTTGGCAGAAGTTTGGGTGGGCTGCATTCTCTCTTCATAGTGAGGAAGAAGCAGATGGTTCAGGTTATTTAGTGTTATTGTTTTTGTTTTGTTCTATGTTGAGTCTTGTAAGTTGTTTGTGAATTTTTGTTCTTGTTAATTGTTGAAGTGTTAGTCGTTTATTTCATTATTGAGATTGTCTACTTGATTCCCTTGTCATAAAATCACGATTAGTGTTTCTTTTGTATTTAAATATGTTTTGCAATATACAAGATACCTCTATGGTATCCTTACAATTGGTATCAGAGCATTTGAAGCCTGAGCAAAAAAAAGTAAATGGCGAAGAAAATGGATGAGAGGATGGATCTAATGGAATATGAGCTTCAGAAGTTGCCGATCATTGAAATATATTGAGGGCATTATCAGAGATGATGCGATGACAGGAAAGGCAACAGAGGGCTTGACGAGCCAGGTGAGAGGGGGCGATACAACTTTATCAGGAACTTCTGAGGAAACGAAGCAAAATAAAAAAAACGTTGAAGAGAAAGCGGTTGATCAGAGTAAGTTCAAAAAGGTGGAAATGTCAGTTTTCAATGGAGTTGACCTCGATTCCTAGTTTTGTAGAGCCGATCGCTTCTTTAAGATTCATCATCATACCGATTCTGAGAAATTAACAGTAGCCATTATTAGTTTTGATGGTCTGACATTGGATTGGTATCGAGCACATGAAAAGATGAAAGATTTTAATTAAGAATTGGGCTGATTTGAAACAAAGAATGCTTGTATACTTTCGATCAATTTGGGATGGGACTTTGGTTGGAAGATTTCTTTCAATCTAACAGGAAACTACGGTAGAAGAATATTGAAACCGGTTTGACCAATATTTAGCTCCTATGGCTTTTTTTGAAACGGTAGTGTTAGAGGAGACCTTTATGAATGGACTTAGCCCATGGTTGAAAACGGAAGTGGATACTCTTGAGCTGGTTGGACTGGCCTAGAAGATGAAATTGGCAATGAAGATTGAGAATAGAGAAATGGTGAGAAGGGAGTGTGGGCTGAGTAGTGCGTTTGATGTGAAACCACAACTCTATTTGCCTATTGTGGAAAACAATACTATAATGACTGCTAAGGAAGCACAAGCAACGAGAAACATACCAATGAAGACTATCACTCTGAAGGAGTTACAACAGGAGAAAATCGTCGAGAAGGATCAACGAAGAGGCTTTCGGATGCTGAATTTCAATCAAGGAGGAAAAATGGGCTATATTTTCATTGTGAGGAAAAGTACCATGCCGATCACTGATGCAAAGTAAAAGAATAGAAGGAGCTGCGGATGCTTGTAGTCAAGAAGAATGGAGAAGAGTTAGAAATCATTGAAGAGGACTACTTTGATGCAGAGACTGAAGCAAAGCAATAGAGGTCGCAAATGCTGAAAATTTAAATATCAAATTATCGATCAATTCAGTAGTGGGGCTGACGAATACAGGAACTATGAAGGTAAAGGGAGAAATCAAAGGGGAAGTGTAGTGGTGCTTATTGGTTGTGTAGTGTTGGGCTACCCACAATTTTATTGTTGAAAAATTGGTTAATTCCTTGAGCTTACCCATGAAAGAAACCTCAAATTATGGGATAATTTTGGGTTCCAGAACTGCCATTGAAGGTAAAGAAATGTGTGGAAAAGTGGAAGTCACAGTAGGGGGCTGAAAAATTAGAGACAACTTTCTGTCTTTAGAATTGGGTGGGGTGGATGTCATTTTAAGGATGCAATGGCTGCATTCTCTAGGGTTTACTGAAGTTGATTGGAGGAATTTGGTGATGACGTTTCAGCATGAGGGAAAGAAAGTGACGATTAGGGGAGATCCAAGTTTAACAAATACTAGAGTTAGTTTGAAGAACATGATGAAGAAATGAGAGATGGAGGATCAAGGATTTTTAGTGGAATGTCGTGCCATGGAGAGTGGATTGATTATGAAAAAAATTTATGATGAAGAGGTGAGATCGATGATTGAAAATTCTATCCCACCCTTGCTGAAAAAATGTACTGATGTGTTTGAATGACCAGAAACCTTACCACCAAAGAGAGGAATTGAGCATGATGTCCATCTCAAAAAAGGGACCGATCATGTGAATGTCCGACCTTACTTGTATGCATACCAATAGAAAGAAGAGATGGAAAGACTAGTAGATGAGATGTTATCTTTGAGAATTTTACGACCTTGCACGAGTCCTTTCTCTAGCCTGTTGCTCTTAGCCAAGAAAAGAGATGGAAGTTGGAGGTTTTGCGTTGACTATAGGGCATTAAACAATGTAACAATTCCAGACAAGTTTTCAATTCCAGTAATTGAAGAGTTGTTTGATGAACTTAACGGGGCCAACATATTTTCTAAGATAAATCTGAAAGCTGACTATCATCAAATTAGAATGAATCCAGAAGATATGGAGAAGACTGCTTTCCGCACTCATGAAAGGCATTACGAGTTCTTGGTCATGTCATTCAGATTGACTAATGCTCCATCTTCATTTCAAGCATTGATGAATTATATTTTTAGACCGTATATGAGGCATTTTGTGTTTGTTTTCTTCGACGACATATTGATATATAGTAGAGGGTTGGAAGAACATATACAACACTTGGAGGTGGTGCTGAAATATTGAGAGAAACAAATTGTATGCAAATTTGAGGAAGTGTAGTTTTGCAAAGGTTCGTGTGGGGGTATTTAGGGCACATCATATCAGAAAAGGGGTAAAAGTTGATCCATAGAAGATAAGAGCGATCAAGGAATGGTCGGTTCCAAGCAATGTTTGAGAAGTTAGAGGTTTTCTGGGGCTAACTAGTTATTATAGGTGTTTCGTCCATAATTGTGTAAGTATTGTTGGTCCACTAACTGAATTCTTAAAGGCAAGAGGGTATAAATGGTTTGAAGAAGCAAATGTAGCCTTTGAGAAGTTGAAAAGGGCCATGATGATGCTACCAGCATTAGCTATGCTTGACTTTCACTTGCCGTTCGAACTTGAGATGGATGCTTCGGGTTATGGAGTAGGTGCCATGTTGACACAAGCTAAAAGGCCAATAGCAATTTTCAGCTGAACATTAGGCATGTGAGACAGGGCAAGACCCGTTTATGAAAAGGAGCTGATAGTAGTGGTGTTTGCGGTACATTGGGGTAGAAGTTTGTTGTGAAAACAGATAAGAGGTCGTTGAAATTCTTGCTGGAACAGAGAGTAACATAGCCCCAATATAAAAAATAGATAGCCAAATTGTTGGGATATTCATTTGAAGTAGTGTATAAACCGGATTTAGAGAATAAAGCAGTCGATGATTTATCCAGAGTCCCTCCAACAATACATTTAAACCACTTATCAACACCAACTATATTAGATTTGGCTGTGATCCAAGATGAGGTAGAGAAGGATCAAAAGTTGCAAAAGATTAGAGAAAAGATAGAAGCCCAAGATGTAACACCCCAAAATTTTCAAGCTATTTTTGTTATCATTTTATTAATTTTGGGTGTTATTTTGTGAAATGGTTTTGATTTGTGGAGATTAAGTGTTTTGGATAGATGTGGGGTTAATGGTTGAAAAATTGGAAATTTTATTATTATTATTA
>CM046885.1:7464594-7594680 GCA_025688845.1 Cucumis hystrix | reverse complement strand
TAACCCTAGCCGCCGTGCCTCACCTCCGGCCGCCGCGAATCCCACGATCGACGCAGCCGCTGCACGACGACGATTGCAGAACGAAGCCTTCAGCCGCCGCAGTCGAAGCCGAAGCATCCCTTCTCCTTCGCGCGTCTCCTCATCGTCGAAGTCAGCCGCACGGGTCCACGCTCCAGCCGCACGGGTCCACGCCGTGTTACCTCCCCAGCCGCACGCGTCCAGCTGCCTGGGTCCAGCCGATAGCGTCCGCCTTCACCAAGCCGCGTGAGCTGCCGTTGAGGTCCGTCCGCGTTTTCCCTTCACCAAGCCACGTGAGCCGTGTTCGTCAGTCAGAGCCGTTCCTTGTTTTGGAGCCATTTTGGTGAGTTTTGGCTATTATTGATTGTGATGGTACTCCCATTAATTGCCTATTTTGTCCCAAATGAATAAAGTTATGGATTTAAGTGGATCTATGTTTTCTTGAAGGAGCGAATATAATTGGAGGAACTGAGACTGTGAATTGTTCCACTTAGGGTTGTGTTGGATTCAACCCTAATCTTGGGGTAAGCTCGGGTAAGTTTGGTTGCTTAATTAAACAGTAGGGTGATGGTTGACAAGATTATTAATGTTAATTTTGTTTATGTTTAGGACTGAGTATTGTGAGGAATTGACTGCCAACCTGTGAATTTTTAGCAGATCTCCAAGTAAGAGATTTTTCCCCCTTTTTGTTTGAGATGCAGTACTATTGGTGCATGATGTGATTATATGTATTTCTGAGATTATGTATGTTGACCTGAGATGTTGATTTTATGATGAGCATGTATAGCCTATAGTGTTCTGATGGTCTGCTGGTTAGAGTCGTACCACGAGGGGTCCATCAAGGTCCTCTCCTATATATGTTTGAGTATTATTGAGACGTGATTCGACGGGATCACTTACAGCCAGACTCTCTTTTAGGGTGATCCCTTCGGGTTCACCGAGAGCCCAGTTCAGTCCCAGTGGGACTACTGGATAATGTGCGTTCGGGAGCACCATAGAGCGTGGTACTTTATTACAGGACTCTAACAAAGAGACAAACAACACATAGGGAGACTAAGTATGGGTCTCTTACTGAGTGTAATTTTATACTCATTCTTTTAAATGTTTAATTTTCAGGTAAGGGTAAAGGCAAGGGCAAGCTGGCGAATGATAAGAAGTGACCGTGGATCACCATAGGGAATAGTTCAGCTTTTCCGCATTTATGTTTCAGTAATTATATTTTTGGATTTCAGAACTTTGGTAAAATTATTTGAATGTATTTCTTCTATTTTATGGGCCCAAACGAGTATTTTGTTTTACCACTTTAATTACTTATTTATTTTCTTATTATTTAAATTTTTTCTCAACTTATAAATTAATTTTCCTTTTATAAAAAAAAACTATACTTATTTAAATAGTAATGACCTCAACCTTCTAGTAAAGTTGGGTCTTTACACAAGAGCTGGATGATTCAAATTTCACAGTGGAACAAAGAATAATGAAGTTCAATGGGAGGTTCGTACTTTCAAAGAGTTCCACATTATTGCCTACGATCATGCATACCTATCATGACTCTGTTTTTGTTGGACACTCTGGTTTCTTAAGAACATATAAGAGGTTTATGGGAGAGTTATATTGGGAAGGAATGGAAAAAGATATGAAAAAGTAATGTGACGAATGTGTTATCTGTCAAAGAAATAAAGCGTTAATGTTATCTCCTACTGGTTTACTAATGCCATTAGAAATACCTAATGCTATTTGGAACAATATTTCGATGGATTTTATAGATGGGTTACCGACATCAGCCGACTGGGAAGTGATCCTCGTAGTGGTTGACAGATTGAGTAAATATACTTGTTTCATTGCTCTCAAACATCCATATACAACTGAAGTCCGTAGCTGAAGTCTTTGTGAAGGAAATAGTGAGATTACATGGGTTTCCAAGGACAATTGTGTCAGATCGAGATAGAGACTTTGTCAGCAATTTTTCGAATGAAATGTTCAGATTAGCAAGAACTAAATTACACAAAAGTTCAGCATACCATCCACAAACTGATGGTCAAACTGAAGTTGTGAACAAAAGTGTAGAGGCGTACTTAAGATGTTTTTGTGGAGAAAAACTCAAGGGGTGAATCAATTGGCTTCACTGGATAGAATATTGGTACACTACCACGAACCACGGTTCCACCGGATTCACCCCATTCTAAGTAGTCTACGAAAGTCTACCTCCACCTGTAATTTAGTATGGTGATATGGAGACTCCTAATTCTACATTGGACCAACAGTTGAAAGATAAAGATATTGTGCTAGGGGTGTTGAAAGAGAATCTAAGAATGACACAAGAAAAGATGAAAAAGTATGTTGATTTGAAGCGGAGAGAAGTGGACTTCAAAGAAGGTGACATGTTATTCCTAAAAATTCGCCCCTACAGATAGATTTTGTCAGACCCATTTCTAATTTGAGTAAGGAAGTAAAATTTGGCTAAAGTATTAAGAAGTTGGCGTTTGAATAAATTTGTGGAAAGGATTAAGTGATAAAATATTTTATGATTAAGTATACGTTTTGCGATTAAATGGGTAGTTCGCAAAGGAAGTTGTTCGATAAGAAGAGAAAAAGTCCTCGCGTAAGTTAAGAAGTGAAAGTTTTGACAAAGTGTTAGACTAGGCGTTTTGGGTGGTCTTTGCGAGAAGAACTAAGTGTTTCACGGAGAAGAAGTCTGCGAGGAAGCCTTGGAGTTCAAGTTCGCCATAAGAGTTCTATGTGAGTAAAAGTTGTTTAGTTCGCGTGGAAGGTTTCTTATAGTAAAAATATAACCACGCGATAAGGTTATTAACGAGAAATGTTAAGTGATTGAAGTTATTCGCAGTTTGGATTAGGCGAGAAGTAAGATCTAGTGAAGAAAATGTCAAATCTGATTTGATAGGGGTTTACGTGTAAGATTAAGGATTTAACCATGACTAGGTTGAATATTAAATTTACACGTGTAAAGTTTTAAGCATGAGTTGACGAACTGAGAAGAGTTTATGCATGACTAAGTTTAAGGACTCTATAAATAGGAGGATTTAGGTAACTAAGGAGGGGATGATGGGTGTTTTGTCAAAATGTTGAAGTGCTGCTAGTTTAGCTACGCGAGAAGAAGAAGGTCTTCTTTAGTAAAGTTTTGTGAGTGCTTTTCTCTCAAATAGATTTATGTTAAATTTTTTATTATGATTTCTCTTTACTAATGTGAAAGAAGAATTCAAATGAGAATGTTTCAAAGAGATTTCTATGAAAAGTTATGTTTTCAAGCATGATTTATAATGTTAAAACTTGATTTGATGATTATGATTTCAATACTATAAAATGGTTTTTAACCCATTGGTTGTTTCTTTGAGATGATGCCAACTTTTATGTGCACATAAAGAGTCAAGGACACCATAGGGTGTACGAGCTACATAGTGATAAGAAGCTGACTTATGCATTGAAAGGAGCGTCTAAAGCTTAGCGGCCTGAGCAACAAGGATGAATCTGTATGTTCTTAGATGTTGTTGATTCAGTAGTCTAAACGCGAGGTAATGAGACCAATCATAGAGAACGATTCAGAATCCTTGACGAAAGAAAATTATTTGTCAAGCATTAATAAAGGTTTATGCGAAATGAAATGATTTGTTGGTATGTTTAAATGATTTGATATTATTTTTGCGAAATGATTCTGAAAAGGTATTGCAAAAGGATTTCATAAAACCTCATTGAGTCATTCGACTGACATTTTCAAAATTAATCTTCCAGGATCAGGCGTTTAGGCCAAGTAGAGAAAGAAGTAGAAAATTTTGCAACAAGATAAGAAAGCTACTAGGCATTTAAGAGTTTACTTAATGTAACTTTTGGTTAAGAGTTGTTTCTTTACATTGTTGTACTAAACACCTGTTATTAATAAAGTGTAAGTTTTGGCTGAATTGATCATGTTAAGTTTTTTGCATTAAGAATGTTTTTGAATGTGTTTGGCGTTTGGTACGACTTCTGTGGCGTTGTTTTGTTATGTGTTGAGTCTTGCAAATTGGTTGTGAATTTCTGTTCTTGTTAATTGTTGAAGTGTTAGTCGTTTATTTCATTGCTGAGATTATCTACATGATTCCCTTGTCATCGAATCACGATTAGTGTTTCTTCTATATTTGAATATATTTTGCAACAAGATACCTCTGTGGAACCCTTACAGAGTGTCAAAATAAGTACTTTTGTTGTAATTGCTGAACTTTTTATATAGTGAAGTGTGGTTCCATCGGGCACATTATCTCCTAGACGTAGGTGATTTTGTACCGAACTGAGTTATCGATATTTGTGTATTTATTTTTTTGTTTGCTTATGTGATGACTCTCTTGTCGTACATATTGTCTATGACATCATGCTTGACATCGTGTTCTGAGTTAGATCCACCATATGTTTTTTAAGATGTTCCTCTCATAATTATAGGGTGAAATATTTTTGGAAAGTCAAATTTTAACGTATAATGCAATCTAACGTATCACAATAGATGACTATCCCGGTCACGTTAGGGCTACGATAAATATGATCTTTTATTTCATACATTTGTGAGGGGTGAGTCATCAATCATAAAGCTCTTTGTGAAAAGGTCAATTGTACAAAAAAAATGAAAAAAAAAAACTGTAGTTTTATGCATTATGTAATCTAGTTCTATGCACCATTCCAAAATTTCATAATGCTTCTCTTCTTTTTTGTGGATTTATGAAGGGATCAAATGCTTCAATCCGATCCACAACGGAAGGGATGAAATCACATTCTTTGATTTCCTAAATGAAAAAACAAGATATACGCACCCAGTGGCAGATCCAGAAATTTTACATAGAGGGGCACCGGGGACTATATAATAAACACACTAAAAAATGTTAAAAAAAATATCCTGATGTTTTACTGATGCTCCAATAACATTCACTATATTTGTAGCAATAAAGAAAAACCGACAATTTTCATATGATTTTTTTTTGTAATGTAAATATGTGAATTTAAAATTTGCATAAAAAAAGAAAAGAAAAAAGAAGGAATAATACATTTTCCATGGAATATTGTTGAGGGAGTGGAAGTTTGGATCAATGATTTTGTTGCATTTTTTTAAAATTTTTTTTGTTATATAACAAATGAGGACTAGGAAATAAGTTAGGGTTATATCTTAGATGAGTTTTTTTTCCTCTTTTTAAAAAATTAACTTCCTTTTAAGAAATCAAATTATCTTCATTTTGGGAAATCGTTGAAATTTAGGAAGAAATTTGATATCTTCCTTTTAGAAAATCATTAAAATTTAGGAAGAAATTTGATATTTAGGAAAAGAAAATTATTGATATTTGAGAAAAGAAATTTATTGATGTTTTGAATAAAATCTATTTCGTAACAATTTAAGAAGAAATTTGATATTTGAGGAAAAAAATATTGATATTTAGAATAAAAACTATTTCGTAAAAATATTTGTAGGAGATGAGATTTAAACTAACAACAAAGGGGTTGTGCATCACTACAGCAGAAGTAGAATTTAGATAAAATGAAACTAAATTTAATATATATTGTAATCTAACACTTTAAAATTAATATTAAAATTCAAAAACCAATAATGTGAATAGAGCACGTGCGCCCATGACCTCTTAATAAATCCGTCCTTGTACACACCATACTGTTTTGATGACTAACTATACCAAAATCTTCTCCTTGAACTAACGGTGAGCTCCTTCTCCAAATCTTCATTTCTTGGTATACTCTCACAAGGATTCATAATTTTTAGAAAACCCTTAAAAATTGGGAGAACATTTCTAAAGAAAATCTATGCAGAATGGTTGTCTCAGATTGTGTAGTTATTCTGTGTGCAAAGGGCTCCCTGGGGACCTTTTTACAAAGAACTATATTGTCTTACTCTTAACCTTATTAGGATAACTCTTTATGTATTACAAATATCTACAAATATCTCATATTAAAAGATGTTTATAATTATTATTAATTTGATTGACTATGAAGAAAAGATTTTATTTATAAAAAAATATTTTTATTTAAGCTTTGTTTGATAAAATGGTTTAAAATGCACTTTTGTATTCCAAAAGCTATGGTAAGTGTTCGTCAAATATTCAAATTTGTTTCCAAATAACTTATTTTCTAAATTAAACTCATGAAACTATATAATATTCTGTATTAAAAAGATTTAAATATTTATTAATTCACTCATTTATTTAATTCGAATTTTTTCAAATTAAATAATGATTTTTTTTTAAAATAGTAGATTTTACAAAATATTTACAACATATAGAAAATTCTATCACTGATAATCATTGATATGCTATAGTGATAGAAGACTGTTAGTGATAAAATCCAAAATTTTACTATAGCTTGTAAATATTTTAATTTATTTTACTATTTTTAAAAATGTCCCATAAATAATTTATTTATTTGAATCTCATTCAAATAAACTCATTTTCATATTATACATAATTTGAAGGACATTGAAATAAATGTTAAATTAAAACAAGTTTTAATTGTATCAGAATTAGTACTTTTTCCCTCATAAGCTTGAACTAGCAAGGGCCATGAAACTCTTGTGCACCTACACATTGTAGGCTATAACGATCATAGATTAATTAACTAAAGCTCTTTAACCTTCATTTATTAGCTATTGGGTAAACCACACTATAAACCTATAATTGAACTGTTATACATGTGAAAACGTGTGAGTTATACATTGTAGGTTAAGTTGTGTCCATGACGATAATAAGTATATAACCAAGTCAATCGTTTACAAGTTGTTCATAAATACAGTTAGGTTAATTAAATTATGTATGAGGTTTTACACTTATAATTACCTCATTTTTCTTAAGTATCATAATTCCTCTAATAAACAATTTTGTCTATAATCTAACCCATAAACTAAGTCCTTCTAGGGCAGTGAGAGGGTAGGACGACGACCTCTTGTTCAAGTTCCAGAATCAACACATAAGAGAATTAATCTACTTTATCTATGTTGGAACGAATGAATTTCATCTTGTGAAGTTATGCTTCTAGATCTCTATATTCAGTCAAGATTTGAAAATAAATGGTGGGGCTTATTAAGTTAACAACTTGGGTCACTTTCACCCGTGCAAACCGAAGCATGAGATCTCACAAACAATAGTTTATAATTCACTCAAGATTAAGACGAATCACACCAGAAAATCTTATAAAATATTAATCTCATCAATTAACAAATTTACAAAGATATTAATAATTTTGCGGTTCAGTCTTATACAAACTCTTTTACAGGATACCCCACTCATACGTTTCCACATAAATGGTATGGATAAAACAATGTGTAACTATTATAATTCCATAATGTCACAGAGATAAGGAGCTCAACCTTATCCATATACTATAGACATTTAATTTAGATTATTTCTTAAACTTGATCAACCTATATGTCAATTGCATAACTGCATATAACAACTTTGAATTTTTACTTTTAATGGATAATTTAATATCTCATGATTAAATAATTATTAAAAAACTAATTGACTATGAGGCTTTGAGCACAAAAATCCTAATAGTTTATGTTCCAACAAGATTTGCCATGATATATTTGTGATGTAGCCTTTTACTGTCACTTGAGATAATTAAACTAAATCACACACAAATGTTTAGTTTTAGTGGCAAGTCTAGGTCGAACATAAGAAGCACGAAAAGTTTCTTCAGTAAACAATTTCCAACCCGAAGGTAAATGATGGGCAGTGTTTTGAGATTGGCTTTGGCTGTGAACAAAGTAAAATTGCAGGAAAAGTACTAAATTAGGGTGAAATTAGGTAATTAAAATATCCTAGCTTGGGTTAACTAAGTTCAATTTATTCAAGACATTTACTCATAGAAGTAAATTAATTAGAAAAGCTAACTAAATTGTTTTAGAAATTGAGCTAGCTTAATTTGAACAAAGGAAAAGCGTGCCAATTCGAATCAACTTAGTTGCATTAAGATCTAGGAAAAGTTAGGTTGAATAATTAACTTCCATGAGTCTAGTGTTAATTTCTGACTAAGTATTAAGAGAAGGCATTTTGAAAGGAGTTTGAGTTTGGAAGGCTGGTGTTAGGCGTTTGAAGTTTTGATTCATGTTGAAGTAATGCGATGCAAGAAGACATTTGGCGTTTAAGTACAATTAGGCGTTTGAAGTTCAATCTGAGATGAAGTTTGAGTTTGGAAGGCTAGTGTTAGGCGTTTGAAGTTTTGATTCGTGTTGAAGTAATGCGATGCAAGAAGATTTTTGGCGTTTAAGTACAATTAGGAGTTTGAAGTTCAATCTGAGATGAAGTTAGGCGAGGAAAATGTCTCACTACAAGAAAACAGAGATATATATCCCGATCACTATCACTTTAAAAATGGATTATTATTCAAATTATAGATTTATTTCTGTCAATCTGGGATACAGAGAGAGAGAGACCACTATCTCTATCTATATGGGATAGACAGGAATAGTGATCTATCCCAAACTATCACAATTGTATATCAAGTTTTTTAAAGTTCTTACTTTCCATTATATGCTTGCAAATAAATGACGTTGAAGATAAAGAAGACGTAGATGATTTGTAGACAATTGGAACCACAAATTTAGGAACACCCAAAACACAATTGTTGGCTAAGGTTTGAATCTTTTTCATAAAATATATATCTATCAGTATATCTATTTGAGATAGATAGTGGTCTATCTTTGTCTAGGATAGATGGTGATAGTTTTTCATTTCTATCAAGGTTATACATAGATAGACCACTCTCTTTGTCTATCTACTATCTATGTTTATCTTTGTCTATTTGTAGACATAGGTAGAATTAACTGCTCCTCAAGTACAATTGAAGTCCACTGTAGTTGAAGGGTAAAGTTGTAATTTTTGTTCCAATGACATTTTTGCAATTATCTCCATCTTCTTCTTTTATATCTCAAAATTGTAAAAAGAAGAAAGTGAAAAAAGAGATAGACAACCAGATAACAAACCTAGAGAGAGTGAAATTTTATGCAAATCTAGTGAGAGAAACATTGAGTTTTTCATCCAAATAGTGTAGCCGATGTGGGTAGACTTTGGTTGGAGTGAGTATCGGCTGTAGACAGCGTGAGTTGACTTCGGTGGTTTGTTTTTGGCCGTAGACAGTGAGTTCTAAATTTGGCACAAGTTTGGCTTCAATATAGAAGGTGAAGAAGAAGGGTAACTCTGTAATTTGTGAAAATACAATGTGACTTCAATGAGTTTTTTTTTTTGTTATATATATTATAAATAGCTTAATATTTTGTTATATATATCTGTAAATTAACCTACAAAAGTGACATTTAAAATATAGCAAAATGAAGTAAATTTTAAATAATTTGTTATATCAATTAGTTTATCATTAATAGAATATAAAAACTTTCTATATTTTGTAAATATTTTTAATAATTTTTTCACTCATAAATAATTTCTAAAAAAAAAAGAAAAATCTAAAACAAACATGAAGTTAGCTGGTCGTCATAAAATTGAAAATGTAAGCAAGGTGTGGAATCTAAACTCCATAGACAATAATGTTTTTATATCCATGGACGTATAGATGGTCAAACAAGCGTGATAGTTGGTGTGTGAGTGTGGAACGTTATAAAGCAGAACCCATCCAAGAGTTAAAAATCATCTCAACATGAACACATTAGCCATTCGCCAATACAATGACGAAAACGAAGAAACAAATGGTCTATGTTTTGATCAAAGAAAGAAAAATCCTTTAAGGCCAAGGACTCTGAGGACACCTTGCCACCAAGTCCCAAGAAGAAGAAGAGAAGTCCACTGAATCTCAACCCCTAAATCCAAATCCTCAAAGGCCACCATCTCTCAAACTCTCGAGAAATTCAAAACACCAAGCTCCTCCCCTTAAATCCAAAAAGACCAACCCTCAGCATCCAAATCGTCATCCTCATTCCATCAAATGCAAAATATTCTTTCCTCGTCCGAGTAAGATGTAATTAATAATCTTGCTCTCATTGTACAAAATACAGAAGTAACCCCAATAACACCGAGACAAGAGGAAATTCCTCTACCTCTTGTCGCCGACCCAACTAGCCAAACGAAACCTCTGAGCCTTTAGCATCCCTTTTGTGACCCTACCACGATGATTGATGATGCGTTCAAGGACCAAGAAGATGGTGCAGGTAGCCCTAATTTATCCTCAAGCAGAAAAGAAGTCAAAGAGGAGGTTGGTAATGACCCACTCAAAGGGGAAAAGGAAACTGACCCTAAGGTAGATGGCGAGACAAATCTCCTCTCATTGCTAAAACAAATCGCAGAGCCTTCCTAAAAAAATGACAAGTAGAAGAAGTTGGTGAGAGAAATGGATAAAGAAGCTTTTAATGAGGATTATCTCTTCAAATACATGGATCATTGCATATACAAACCAATGAAGAGAGGATTTGAAGGTTTAATTTAGTGACAAAGAAACCTTCAAGTAATGCAATTGCAAAGTCAGAAACAATTAGGGGATATGGAACTTAAGATGGACAACGCAAATGCAAATACTAAGGCACAAATGAAACAACTTAAGGGGGAAATGACAAAGCTCCATACGTATAGAGAAGAGCTCCAATTACAACTTCTTGCAGTCTGTGAGTAGAATGAGGCAATAAGGGCACAAAATGAAGAAATAAGGGATCAAAATGAAACGCTAACTGGTCTAGTTGAAGTTTTGGCTGACAAGTGTGATACACAGTTTACTGATGTGTTAGGGTATCAACATTTGCTAGTGTGTACTACCATCCCAACGTCTCAGGTTCCGCTGAACTCTGAACACATTTTCCTCTGATGGTTAGAGCAAGGAGGAATCAACAGCCTCAACCACCACCTTGACCACAACCACCACAACCACCAGAACCACAACAACAACAACCTCCATCTCCTCCGTCGCAATCTTAATAGAGAATGTTCAGTTTTGTATTTTTGTGTACTTAATTCTTTTTTAAATTTCAATTTATTTCATTCTTATGTATATTATATTTCTCTGTAATTATGTTCTTTAAAATATAAGTAAATATTTTGATTCAATTCTTATACGTTTAAGATTTCTTGTCTCAAGTATGGTTCCCTGCGTTTTAGCATTCTAGTTTTTCCCTGCTTTTCAATGATAACTTCAGTGAAATAAATTATGTGAAATAAAGTTTCATTAGTTATCTAGGCATTTAACTTGTTAAGAAAACTTGCTCAAGAAACCTTTCTAAAGTTTATTAGTCGAGCAAGCTTTACCTCAAACCTCTTTTGTAAAATTTTTCTAGGAATAATTTTATTATTCATTTTTAGCAATGAGGACATTGCCAACTTATAAATTTTGGGGTGTGCGAGGTTCGAGCTAAAACTTTTGAAACTTTTTGAAAATCCCATGAAGCCGTTTTAACAAAATTTAAAACAAAGCCAAAAAGTGGAAAATTTTAAAATTTTATATTCTTTTATTCAATTGAAATAACAACTTCTATGTTGCTTTCTCTTGCAAAAATAAAAGAAGCATAACTTCAAAAGTGAAAAAATATTAGAGAATTGGGTAATAAAAGACGATAAGAGTTATAGTTGAGGAGAGGAACAGACTCATAGAGTACCTAAGACTTTCCACTCAACGCCAAACACTTGCAATTTTACAGCGTTTTGGTGATACAAATTGGAGGATCGTTCTTATCAAGAACAGAGGCAATTAGATTTGGATAAGTTCCGCATAAAGGTATGTTTATTTGTGATTTAATTGTTTATGCACAATTTATTTACGTTATAGGGTTTGATAAAATTTTTATGTTAATTTCGCTGCGTCTAACCCTATTTCGTTTTTTAACATAAATGATCTTGTACGAAAGCTCTGTGTGTTTGGAACAGACAACTGATTGTTTAGATATTAGTACACGATCGCTCAAATTCTGTACCAATATCGTTTATGTCACACCCCCTCCCGGATCACTTACTCTTAACCCTAGAGACGACGTGAAGTCAGCTGACATTGTTCTCCTTTTGAACAATAGTAGTTGACCCTTGATAATAAACTTTTTGAGAAGCTGAATGACTTAAATAAATTAACTTTGGTGTAACAGACTAACATGATAAATGCACATCAAACAAACTTTCTTCTATTACCTCAAAATAAGTTTAGGCTAAACGTCATTTCTTCACAGACAACACATTAACCAAAAGAAAACATCTAAACTAATCTAACCCTAAACAAAACTTATGTATATGACATAAATAGATCTAGAACTAACCCACAACAACGAAACTATAAACAAGATTACGCGGTAGACTGAAGGCCATGGTCAGACTCTCGGATCACGACTTGTACCTGAAAATTGGGAAGCATTTGGAAATGATGATCTAAATAGCCCAATGAGTGACGATTTTGTAAAACATACTTTAAAACAAATACACTTTAATGTTTTTTCATAAATCATTCATAAAGCTTAACATAAGTATAAAATCCTAAAAGCTTCTTTATGCTAAAGCCTTTTGTCTTTCAAATACTCTTTTATATCTCTACATACTCTATACCGAGGAAACTTGATCACGATAGTAAATATCTTACCTACCGTGCCTAATTTAATAATCTTGTTCAAGATAGCAGAGCTTTGTTGGTCTTACTATCCTACCAAATCTCAGTAGTAGTTGGCTAAGTGGTCAGTAGAGTCCCATACTCCAGACTGTGCACATTGATCATCGAAAACTCTATATATAGAATATCATGTTTTACTTACTTAAAACCATTCTCATCAAACTCATGCTTTTCAAGCGTCTTTCTAAAATATTAAACAATTCTATTTCAAAAACTTAAGCTTACTCATAAATCATTGCTTGCAAATCTCATCAATAAACTTCTCAATAATTACAAGCTTTGTTAAAACATTTCTGAATTCATGCTTTGGAAACATTTTCTAAATAAGCGTACTCAAATACTTTTCATAAACATGCTTGTAATCGAGATATAATGCTCAATACAGTTCAATAATTTTTTCAAAGCATACTTAATTAATATCTTGTAAATCATATTTAGAATCGTTATTTAGAAATCATTTTGTCACTCATAAGTGGTAGTTCAAATCCTTGACTTGTACACTTGCTCAATTTCTTCTTTACCTTATATAATGGGAACTAATTCTATTTAATTTTCTTTTATAATGAAAATATTGAAACTTTACTTAAAATTTGCAAAAAAACCAAAATCAACCCAAAAATCACTTGTTGGCATGGCTGGCGTGCAAGGGGTGGGCAGCAAGGGTTGGCATGCACGTGCAGGGCCTCGATAAGCCTTTTCGCGTGCTAACCACACAAGAGGGCATGCCACGTGCCTCATGCGCCTCTAGTGACTGTTCTTGCGCACAAGGCTTGCCGTGCACTTGCTTGGCCGTGCGCATCTTGCTCCTCGCTTGCTTTACGTGCGGGTTGTGCGTCCAACATAATCCCAATGCACACGCTAACCTCTTTTAACCCAAAATGTATGCCCATATCTCCTAGCAACCACTCAAACTCGACCAACCACCAACACTACCTAGAACACCATTTTTCGGCCAGAATCTTTACTTAAATTTAGAGGTTAATATCCTTAAATCCACAACTGAAATGAAAATATTTACTTCTACAAAGTTTCTGGAAACTGCCTAGTACCTCAAAATTTCAGCAACAACCACTATGAATTGCCTTCTGTAGCCTCGTTGGAGTGAACACTGCTCAGAATCCTTTCGAAAATGACCTTTTATCTTTCTTTCAACTTAAACTCAATCTTCCTCTCATTAATTTTCAACTTCTCCTTGTCAAGAGAGGTTAGTTTGGCATTTGACTTGATGTTTGGTACTTTGGCATTTTGGTTAGGCGAGATGATGAAGAGTTGAAGTCGGTGAAGTCGGTGAAATGCTTTACAGGTGTCATGTACATGTTAGGTTAAATTTCGACAAGTAGAAGGTGTCAAGAACTTTTCATGCAAGGTTTAGTATAAATAGGTCACTTCATATTTGAATTTCTCCCAATTTACTCGTACGGTTTTGCTAAACTTCATCCCAAAAGATCACAACTAACCTCTCTTGACAAGGAGAAGTTAAACTCAATCTTCCTCTCATCATGAACACACATGCCTTCACGCCTAACTTCTCAACACCACTAACCTCTCAAGCAAGCTTTCTTGGCAAGACTAGATGCCCATCTAAACTCTAAAGACATATCTTTTCGCCTAGTCCAAACGCTTAGCACACTTAAAGGTTTTCCCATCCTTCTCGGCCATACTCACACAAGCTTGTCGCCTACCTTTAGAGGTTATTTACTCATTCTTTGGCTACCCACTAAGCTGAAAATGCCTAAGTTGTGGACTTCACCAATTTTTCCCTCTTTTCAACTTATCTTCCCTTTTAACTTTTAAATCATTCCTTCATAAGTTTCCTTCTTTCTACCTAGACACTTTTGAAGCCTAGTTTCTCATCTTAACTTCATTTAAAATCATATTTTCAAGTTCCTTAGGGTTCAGGGTTTACAGTTTAGATCTTGTACCAAGAAAAAAAAAGAAGGCGAGAGATGAAGAAGGAAAAATTTTTGGAAACGGAAATAAAAAAGTTGTGAACAAGAAGAAGTGAGAATATGAAGAAGAAGAAGAAATAATAATATGAAAAGGAGAAAAATAAATCGCAAGTAAGAAAAAAATGTGAAGTGAAGAATGATTTCGTAATATTCAAAACAATAAAGGAAAAATTTGAGATTTATGAAAAAAGTGGTGGCTTCATGAGCTTTAATTTTTTGTTACACAAATCGTAAATATTTTTTTGTTTTGTTACATTCATGTAAATTAACCTATAAGAAACATATTAAAAATTTTAGTAGAAGTTTAAATTAAAAAAAATATATAAAGACTCACGCAATTGTAACGTTAAAAGAAAGTGTATTTTGGTTTGTTATAAGTATAAATAGCAAATAATAAGACAAAACTATTTTATTAAATAGTTTTCCAAACCGCACTATTAACATAATTTGTTTCCTGCTCATTGGTGCATGAATCATCAATAAAATAGTTCTTTAAAAAAATCCACAACCAAGTATTCAAAAGCATCTATAACAAAGAGGAAGTGTGCCAATACTAGCTACTATATAATGGCAAGGTTAGAATACTATTTTTGTGTAGTTTAAAGTTTGTTTATTTAATTTTAGTCCTTCTACTTTTTAGTATAATATAAAGTTAGTTCCTATCTTGCAATATTTGATCAAAGTTTAACAAAACAAAATCAACCAAAACTTGGTTGAAATTAAAGAAAAGATATGGATGAAAAAATTTGCAATTTCCTAAATTAGAGATGATGACAATATGATTTTAGGGTCGTTGAATTTTTAAAGCAGAGTCTGAGAGTTATTTAAGTAATAAATAATTAGATTCATTAAACAGTTAAAAGTTAAATAAAGCCAACTTCCATTTAACCAATAAGTTAAAATTATAGCAATATTTGATTGCATTTATTTAGTTCATCCCATACTAATTCACCACAAAAAGCAAACTAAAAAAGGTATTGTAAAAGTGAAGCATAAAAATTTACAAGAAATATTATTTACAAAATATAATAAAAAAACTTCTACAACGATGGGAAGAAATTGATAAATTTTTCTATATTGTGCAAATAATTAATTTTTTTTTGGTCATATTTAAATTTTTTAAAAATTTATTGGGTAATCAATGATTATTGACCCAAAAAAACATAAATTTAAATATTTTAAAATCAAAATATCTATAGATCTAATGGTGGTAAATTTTGTAGCAGTTGGTTGACAAATCATATTCATTGACTTTGAATAATTTTAAACTTGACGTGCACTAAAGGATTGTCCAATTTTGAATAAACTTGTGCAATGAATAATTGTCAAAATACAGCAAAATTTTCAACATTGTAGACTTCTATTATCTGTTGGGACTTCCAAAGTCTCTTTTGGATTGTTCCTCCATTTTCTAAAATTACTTATAGATTCAAAATATTATCGTATTTAGCAACTTTTTTAGAAAAATGCACTTATAGCACCATCTATATATTAACGATCAAGTACTATCACTAATAAACTTTAATTTCAAGATCTGAGGAGTGGTAAATCATATCATTGATGGTCTATTATTAATAAATCATCTATGTTTATCAGTGATAGAAATCTATCACCGATGGATCCTACATGTCTATCATCGACATAAGCACATGACTGATAAACTTTGCTATATTTGTAATATTTTTAAAAAATATTGCTATACATTTAGTTATTATCTCTTAAATTGTTACTCATTTACTACAACAAAAATGACATTCTATGACATTCTATGATATTTGTATACAATCCAAATTAAAAGAAGGAAAAAAAAAACTGTCACAAATTGTCAAATTGCGCATTTTTGGCGGGAAAAGACAAATTTTCGGATTGACCAAATTTATGACAGTTTTTAATGTCATAAATCTGTGACATTTTTAACTGTCATTAAATATTAATAATAAAATAATATTTATTTGTTTTAAGTTAAAAGAGAGAAAAGAAAGAAAAGAAAGGAAAGCCCCTAAATTTCGAAAACCCTCCCCCTCTCTTCCCGAAAATTGTTGCTGCACTTCCCTCACTGCAATCTTTCTCAATCTCTCCATTGCCAATGCCGGCGACTTCTGCGACTGAGCTCCAACAAGCCAAACGCACTACTACCACCTCTCGCCGGCGTCTTCCCCCTCACTCTCAGGTTTTATTTTTCCATCACGCGCCCGGGTTTCCATCTTTTCCTTACGCCCCATCTCCGATTGCCGCCCTTTTGGAGGATTTTATCGTGCTGTCCAGCAAAAGTTAATTTCGTTTTGGGTAATTTCCAGTAAGTATCGAAGTTTTTTTTTCTGTCCTTTCGAAATTCACTGTAAATTGCTGAAAATTGGGCTTTAATATCTGAAATTTGATTATTTGGATTGTGTTAAATTAAAGGTTTTAGAGAAGTTTTGGATCAAAAACTGGTTGGGAAATTTTTTTTTAATGTTTTTTAGAGTTAAATTACAGTCTATATTTAGGTCTTAAATCTTGAAACTAATTTGATTATAGCTCAAGTGACTACGGAGGCTCCAGCAAAGGTCTTCAGTATTGAAGGTGATGCTCCTGGCGAGACTTGGCATATGGTCTTCAGTACTGAAGGTAAGTTCATTTGCTTTTCCCCACAGACCATTCAATTCAGTTTATTGCTTGAATTTCTCTTTCCTTCTCTTTGTGCTTCACTGCCTTAAAAATCAGTCACATTTTGTGCGCCACTTTGTGCTCCACTTATCAATCTCTGGTTTCTCTTCACCTCAAAGGTTTCTCTTCACTATGCTTGGTACTCCTCTTTTTCCCTCTTTTCATTATTCTCTTTCTTTACTCTCCTTAGACCTGTTCCTTCTCTGCCATTTTCTGTCTTTTATCATTAAATATGGCCTCTTTTCCTTTTTGTTGTAGTGATATAACTAATAATCAAATTAAAAGAAAATCAAATTGAAACATTCTAATTAATTAATTTTGTCTACTCCTCTTTCTTTCCCCCTTCATTCTTACTTTCTTTTCTTTTTGCTTGGTTTTGTCCAAATCCAATTTATTTGAGTTGGAAGATCAAAGTTTGTGGTAAAGAGATGGTTAGATCCATGAGTTGAAGTCCTTTATCAAACTCCTTTTAAAGGTAAAGTTTGCTGTAAACTCTTTTGAAAAACTTGTTTTAATTAATTAAATTTATGTTGCAAACTTTGAATTTCTCCCTATTATATATGTATATATGATTGTAAATTAAATTTAATTAGATTGATCTAACAAGATTTAAAGACGTATAATTGGATACTTTGACCTTTTTAAGGGTCATTTGTTCTTCACAGGTGAGTAAATAATTGTTAGTTCCCCTCGATTGTGAAACTCATTTTATATTATAAACAAATTTAGATGATAAATCATTTGAGTTGATAGTGATCATAATATAATATATAATTCTAATTACAATATTGTTGTTGTTTGATTATTTTGTACATATCCGTGATACTTCAAATCCAAATTTATTTTGATCTTGTTATATATATACTCTTCTAATTCACAAAGTTAGATCAGTATATGTATATATACATGTTATGTTTTAAAAATGTTAAAAACATAACACTTCTTTTGTCTAAATTTTACCTTTCTTTATAACTAACTATTCATTCGTTTTTGGGAATAGTTTGGAAAATATGAGAGATTACATATTACTGCATGCTTGAAGGGCTTCAAAGCTGTACAAGCCAAGGGGTAAAGTAGAAACACTCTAGTCCTACCAAATTTACAGCACACAGTTCTTCTCTCTTCCTTTCTTTCTTTACTTGCATACTGAAAATGAGTACTTCTTTCCCTAAAAAAAGTGAAGAGTTCTATTGTATCTGATTTGTTTTCATGTGCAGGATGTAATGCTCTGCGGAGGATCAGATGCAACAATCATACCCATTGATATTTTTCTATTTATTATGCTAATAAAGTTCAACTCTTCTTGCCTGAGATATTTGAAGTGAATCTATTTTATTTTACTGTGCTAGGTTTGAGAGGTTTTGTTGCTTGCAATACACTTTCACAAAGAAACAATGATCCTACCCAAGCTTCACGACCTTGGGATATTGTGTAACACCCTGAACTCTAAGGTAATTGATTTTAATCAGATTGCTCTATTTCTAGGACTTTTAAATTTTTGTTGGGTGTTATTTTTATTGCTTTTGGCTTGGAAAAGAAATTTAATTATTGGGAAAGAAAAGAAGTGAAGGAGGAAAATGTAATAATAATAATAATAATAATATATTATTATTATTAATTATTAATTATTTATTTTTATAAAAAAAAAAAGAAAAAAAAGGAAATTAAAATTTCCTTTTTCTTCTTCTTCCCGTGCGCGTGCGCCCCCCCCCCCCCTCCATCTTTTCTTCTTCTTCTCTTCCCGTGACCTACCAAAGCCGCATCACCACCTCCCATCTCCTTCTCTTCTCCGTTCGCCCTAGCCGTCTGCCGCTCCAAACCCGCAGTCCATTCCCGTTCGTGAAGCCCCAACCGCCGCGCCTTCGTCTGGCTACGTCCGCACCGGTCTCCGCTCGTGAAGCTCAATGCCATGCCTGTCCAAATCCTTGCCGCCGCTCTCCTCCGCGTCTGTCGTTCAGTTCAGGAGGAGAACGTCTGTGAAGCCGTCGCGCCTTCAACCGGTTTCGTCCGCTCCGGTCTTCGTCGTGAAGCCAGCCGCCGCATGACTCTCTGCCTTCCAACCGTGAGCTTCAATCCAGCCCACGCTCCAATCTCCTTTGCAATCTTGTTTCGTTTTGGTTTGTGTGCCGCTGCCTCTATTTCGTCGTAAACCGACACAGTGTTGTTGGTAAAATTTAAGTTGTGGGTTCGTAGTTGTTTCATATTAATTCAAGTATTATTGTTGGGTTAACCGTTGAATTGTTGTTCAGTCATTGAAGGTATTGGAGGTAGCGCTTAAATTCCTTGGACTCACAACACATTTTAGATCTTAGTTGAAGCTCGTTTTCGCTATTACTCGGGTAAGTGTAGGAGTTTCATTGAAGAAACTAAACGAGAGAAAGTTTATGAAAGTAATCGAATTTCTTATTTTTATGCTTAGGATTGTTTCGTGGACATTAGTTGATTAAGGAGCTTCCCTAGCTTTGAGGTAAGGGACTTTCTACTGGACTCACCTATAGTTTTGAGTTGTGTTGGACTGTATGGTTATATCGGAATTGAGTAGGGATGATGGTTATGATATATACGTTTGGATGTAGACTTAATATTTAGAGTATATTGTGTTTGACTGGGAAAAATATATATATTTATGTATGGATTGATGTGGTTTTGGAATTGGATGCATGTTGTGACTGACTGGATATGTATATATTCTCATATGGATGTTGAACGACTAAAACCCGTAGAGGTTTCTTATATAGGGGAGTAGGTTTGAACTGGCGGGTTGTTGTTTAGACTGTATGGTTGTGTTCTCTGATACCAGGAGGAGACGTCATGGTTGTGCCCTTGTAGACTGAGGGGGAGATGTTATGATTATTTAGTTTGTTGACTGATGTATTGATATGGTTCTGACTGACCTTGGGCTAAATTAGAATAAGATGACTGTTAGGAGTTAAATGGAGAGTTTATGTGATGAGGATATTTATCTTAACTGTGAATGACTGTTAAGATGTTTAGAATGGACTGAGGGGAAAATTATTAGTTTTCTATTGGGTAGTTACCTTGCAGGTGTCCTACGGGATCACCACCCTTTTTGTGCATCATACGGGATCTTTAGACTGATATGTGTTTCTGCAGAACACTAGACTCACTTATGCGTCCTTCGGGGCGTGACTGATTATGTGTATCCTACGGGATCACAAGACTGTGACTGTGCAGGGTATTCCATAAGAAGTTAATAGTTTATTTTTCCCCTAAGGGGCCAATAGTGGGTCTCTTACTGAGTATGTTTATACTCACATTTTTATGTTAAATTTTTTTCAGGCAAAGGTAGCAAGGGAGGCAGACCGGCGAGGGACAGGAAGGAAGCGTGATTGCCATAGGGGATATTTTAATTTGCTTCCGCTTAATGTTTCATTTCTCTCATTTCGTTTTAGTACTTGAAACTAGCTTAGAAATTTTGTGATTTAACTGAGATCATGAACCGTTGTTTGTAAAATTATCTTTAAAATTTTGTTTATTTGAAATAGGACCCGAACTTAAGTTTGTTTCTTTGATCATATGATTTCAAATAAATTTTAATATATTTTGTGTCAAACAAGGTCTCCTCGTCAAAATTAATGACTTCGACTTAGATAGAAAAGTTGGGTCGTTACATATTGTATTGTTAGCTTCATTTTTTTTCTCTGGTTATCTGAATCATAGTTTTTCAGTTAACAAAAACTTTGCTTATGAATAAATAAAATATAGGCAATGAAGATGGAAAGTCTTAAATCTGGGTTAATTTTCTTATCTAAAATTCTTAATCTTAACATGCAAAAAGGGGGAATAAGGAGCTACAGGACTTGGTAGTTTTTCTTCATAGGAAAATATAATAGTTTCTGTTTTTTGTGGTTCTATATGTCGTTTCTCTGAAGAATGAACAAAATAGAAGTACAATGGTGTATATACTTCTACTGTGAATTTTATGATAGGATCTAAGTATATTAGCTTCTACAATTACTTACTAGGTTCTCATAATACTCAATTATTTAGGATACTTGTTTTACAGTGTACTTCAGGAAGCTAATGAAGCATTTAATTATTTGTATTACCTTATCAATACTATATATTATCTAGCTACTATTTTTGTTTTTTTTTTCCAGCTCGATAACATAACCTCACTCAAGTTTTGTGTGTAGTGAATGCAACTAATCTTTTTACATATGCAATATTTTCTAACAACACAAATTGGGCAAATTTTTATTCGATCCTACTGAAACATTGGGGTTAAATGTTGCGTCGTGCTTTGCTTATTGAAATTCTTTTCTTTGATGGTTTCAATGTTTCTCTGTTTTGTATGTTTAATCATGCTCTAAAGTCAGTTGCCAATATTATACAAACTTCACATATATGCCTCATGTTTAACTGATCTTAGGCAAATTATTATTTTCTTTTTTATTTCTCGGTGAGAGGTGTTTACTATCATTTGTGATTGTGTATTCTACCATGGTGGTGACTCCCGAAGAATATCTTTAGTTTGACTCTATAGTAAGCAACTATAATTTTGCTGGCACACCATGCCAAATATTTTCATTCATACATCCTATCTTCTTTGAGATTTTTAGGTTGAATTATGACATTTGTATAATGCGAAACAATTTATCTTGTAGGAACCAGCTAAACTTTTGCTAAACATTAAAAAGTTTGGGGATATTGCATTCAGGGACAAGGATTATAAAAATGGTCATTGAGTACTACTCAAAGGTGCTTTCTACACTCTTGACTTCATAGCTTTGATATATTGTTATGATATGGATAACATAACGGCTAGTTCTCAAAGCCGTTGAAATTCAGGACTTTGTTTTTTGTTCATGACAATGGTTAACATCATGACCATTTTTGAAACTGCAGCTAGTATCAATGATGTCAGTTCCTTTTGGTAACTTTAACCAGCTAGAATCAACTTGCAAAATTGGGTTTTTTACCTCCCACTTGTTCTTCCTGTGAAATCATGCTCATAAAAGTTACTCATTTGTTTACTTTCTCAGGGGTATCGCTATCAAAAGAAGATTCTTTAGAAGGTAAGCACTTTGTTTTCCCAGCCCCTAAAGGAAAAGGATGGAAGTGATAGTCTTGCACTGGGATGATCTTATAATTATCATTGTTGTGGTATGTAGCTTTTCTCACTTTTTTTTATGACATAATAAACATAATCGATCATCATGTTTTTTCTTATAAGCGAAGACAGAACAAACTGTTCACCAATTGGACACAATGGAGTGATTTTTTATTTTTACAGTTTCTATTGGAGGTTTGGTTTCGTAGTCCACAGTTTAAGTTGCCCTGTTTTCGATTGTAGTATTGCCCATATTTTAGAAGTCACAAAGATAAAAGTCACGATTACAACTTAAAACATGGGTAGAGTTGTGAAATGAACTATAATAAATAATATCATCCAATAGGTGTCATATATTTTTCTTCTTTTCCATTTGTCATTTGACTATATGCTGAGTATGGTTCTTCAGGAATATTATCTCATTTTCTATGTTATTTTTCAAGGTAAGTTCGCGACAAAAGGAAACAAGTAGTACATCAGGAATGCGGGAAACTATAGAAACAAAGAATATTTTCAGAAGTGAAGGATTACCGGTTGGTTGTTTATGCTTGTACAGAAAATCATGTTATATGTATTATGATGGTATTTACACTGGTTTTGGTTAAAGGTTGTAATTCCATACTTGTAAATTTTTCAAACTTGATTGGAAATATACGAATATTACAAAGTGTATTATAGCGTATATATATTAAAGTGTCGACCATTTGTTTCTATATGTGGGTTATGTATTATAACATTATTGTCATTCAAATGGTTTGTGTAATGGCGGAGCGACAAGGAGAACAGAGAAAAATGGTAGTAATTGAGGAATTTGCAACAGGAAATAAATGTCATAATATATGAATTTGTTACACTCGATAATTATCGTCAATATTAAAACAATGACATTTTTGTTATAAAAAAAATTGTCACGATTGCCCTATATTTGACAGGAAAAAATGCCGTCAATAGCAAAACAATGACATTTATTTTAAAAAAAACTGTCATGATTGACATATCCTTGACATTTAAAAAATGTCATAATAAACGAATTTGTGACATTTTTTTAACTGTCGTTAATACACAAATGATGGCAGTTATTTGTTGTCACAATATAAAATATGACAGTTATTTGTTGTCATAAAATAATAATTAACGACATTTATTTTCTGTCATGAAAAAACTTATTGCGACAGTTTTCGAAAACTGTCATGGAAGGACTTTCCATGACTCCCGATACTATGACTGTAAATAACTGTCACAGATTTTATTCGTGACAGAAAATAACTGTCGTCGTAGACCATTTTTGTTGTAGTGATTACAATTACCCTATATATTATGGTTAAATTCTAAGTTCAATAATTTTCAAATTTATTTCTTATTTGGTCAATAAAATTTTAATCTTGGGTCGAGCATGTCTCTAAACTTTTAAAAGCCATTTGGTAAGTTCTCTTGAACTAATTTCAAATTTATGTAACCTAAAAAATTGTCCAATAGATGTTGGAATTTATGTCATAAAACTCGTAGTTTGTAATCATATTATATTCAATGAAAGTTGTTATTTAGAAATTAAATACTATAATCTTAAATCCAATAAACTATGTCCCAAGGCTATTTTGAGTAAACTTGAACTTTATGTAGCGACTACATAAACTTTATGGATTAAGTTCGAGTATATAACCTGAATAGTCTATAGTATATGAATAAAGGTTGGGCGCCTTATTCAGAGAAACTATGGATGCGGCCCACTTTGTAGTTAGTACAAACGAGATGATCCTAAATCGTTCAAATAGAGACATGAATGTGAGGGCATCCAATGTAAAGTGTTTACATAAGACAAAACCATGAAATAGTCACTTTTACGTTATAACATCGTTTACTGTTTAAAACTGATTATCTCAATTATTGATGACCTAGGTAACTTAATCTTAATTATGAGCTAATAGAGCTCCTGTTCACACGAAATTATCCTTAGATCTGCATAGGTAAGGACAACTCTTTTGTGTCGGCCCAAAGGGCCCCACCCTTTCATTGTCCTGAGAAGGGATTTGGTTTATAGGTTGGATCTTAAACTAATTGTTTAATAGTGAATCAGTGGAACTTAAGGAGCAAGATGCAGTTTTGGAGGTAAAACGGTAATTTGACCCAGTTGAGGTTACAAACAACCTGTGAAGAATTAACTTACTGATCATGGTTATATTAAATGGACACAAATATATCTATAGTGAGGGGAGTGCAACTACGAAACTTTAGTGGAATAACCCGTTAGTTCACAAATGTTGATTAGCTCGGTGTAAAAAGTTTAGCCAGTTAATCTCGGATCCTTGGTGCCCATGATCTATAGGTCAATTAGGTTCCCTTGCTAGCTCATAAGTATGTGTGATATAGCCGTCGGTTATCAAATTAGAAATAGAACTTTATGTTTAAATGATATTTAAATATTAAAGATGTGAATACAAATTCATACTCGGAACCTAAAAAATGATGGAAATAGTCAAAGTTGTAAAAAGTCAAAAGGTTGACTTTAAAAAGTCAAACTTTGAGCGACAATATATTCAAATATGATTTGAATTTCAAGAAAATGAATGTGGATTCATGCTCGGGAGGTCAAAATTAGTCAAGATGGACAAAATAGTCAAAAATCAAAAAGTTAACTTTAGGTTTGAAAAAGTCAGGTTTTGACTTTTGACCGAATGACTATTTTGCCCTTTGACCAAAGTTAGTGGAAAACTCCAACATTTTGTTGGATAATCCCACTAAATCTAGTGGGCTAGGTGTTGTCTTTTGATGAAGACAAAAAGTCCACTAGAGAGTGGACTTTGAGTTGTTGGGCTTTAGTGTTGCATGGACATGCAATTTTGAATGGAAATTCCTTATAAATAGGCTCTTTGAACACATTTTATGGGTTGACTTTTCAAGTTGGGCTCTTTCAAGAAATAAAATTATTTTTTCTTTCTAAATTTATAAAAGAAAAAAGGGTCAACTAGAAGAATAGCAATTTTAAAGTTGACATTTTGAAAAATAGCAAAACCGCTTTTTTTTTTCAAAAATGGCAAAATGAAGAAAAAAATACAATAAATAAGAATTTGAAAAAATTCAAAATACCCCTATACATAAAGGCTAAAATATAATAAATACACCTTAATAATAAATCTTGAATACGTACTTATCCAATCAAAGTTAGAACTTTATCTTCATTTTACAGACCCGTTGCAATGATCTTCATGCTTCATTTTTTTTTTCGTTTCTCATCTTCCATTGTGAAAATCTTCCTTCATCTCCACTTTTCATTTTTCTTTTTTGATCTCATCTTTTTCGAGCGAGCAAACCCCAATCTCCACCCTCTTATATTTGGAGTTTTAGCTTCATCTTCCTTCGTCTCCACTTTCCATTTTTTTTTATCTCATCTTGTTCGAGCGGGCAAACCCCAATCTCCACCCTCTTCCATTTGAAGTTTAAATTTCATCTTCTTCATCGTGCATTTTCAAGAAGAAGAATATAAACATTTGAAGCACGCAAACACTATCTTCATTTTCCATCTTCCATCTTTGATTTTCAAGTCTACAGTAAACGCTTGGATGGAAGAACAAAAACCTTCATTCAAAACAAAAAGATACAAAAGTTATCTTCCTTGTCTCGTAGAGGAATTTTAGCTAATTTTTTTAAATTAATAATATTTATTTAATAAAATGTATATGAAATTTAGGAAATTTTATCTAAATACACAATATCTTAGCCTATTTTATTGAAAAAAATAATTTTAAAAAATAAATTAAGATCTAATACGAAAACTAATTTTAATTTTTAAATTATTAAGGGTATAAAGATTCAACTTATTTTGAAATAAAAAAGATTGAGATTTAATTTTCAAATAATAATAATAAAAAGGTTGAGATCTTAATAGGAAAATTAATTTTAATTTTCAAATTCAAAATTCAAAATTTAAAAATAAATTTAGATCTAATACGTTATTTTGAAATAAACAAAGACGAAAAGGTTAGGATATTTTGAAATAAAAAGGTTGAGATTTAACCCAAAAAAATTAATAATTTTATTACTTTTGAAACAAAAAATGAATAAAGCTGTTAAAATCTTAACACAATAGTGAAATAAAAAAATGAATAAAGCTGTTGATATCTTTTAAATCACTAGATATTAGGAAGAGGTTATGATAGGTTTCTCTATGCTATTAACACGTCGAAATTAATTAAATACTCATAATTGCATATCACAAATTAATTATACTGAAAAGCCTTTTGATAAACTTATAACTGTATATCACAAATTAATTACAAAGACAAGATTTTGTATAAGAACGCAATATATTAAAATAATTACATTAATTACTATCAATAAGCGAGTTCTCACTTAAACAAAAAGAGCATAAGAAAATTTTAATTCAAAATAATAATTTGGTTATTTTTGTGATTCAACTAATGAATATTATTTTGATATGGATTGCTACATCTTTTTCAGATAAAAAATAATTAAAGGTTGATAAATGAATGACAAAATTAATTACAACGTAGAAACGAAACAATTACAGTTGGAAAATGTGAGTATTTTGATATTTTATAAAATACCATGCACGTGCAAAAAATACTAGTTGCTAAAATTCAAAAGAAAAAGTGGTTTTGCCATTTTTCAAAATGACCCTTAAAAACGTTGCTATATCTCTTATTATTCCAAGAAAAAAAAAGGATTTTTCAAAAGCCCAAGTTCTCTTTAATTTCCATCATTTTCTCTCTCCTCGTTCTTTCATCTAACGGATCCCACAACCCGGTCCTAAGTCTGAAGGAGAGTAGGTTAACCTTAGTGGTTGTTTGAGAAAAATCGAAACTTCAAATGTAAATATTTTCAAAACCCTAATTTCAATTTTTTTTTTCAGTTTAAGGTTTACTCGTTAATTAAGTGCAATTAACATGTCTAACTTCTATCAATAGATTCTTTAAACATTCAATTTTTTGGTCAATAGATCCATGTTTTCTCAATTTTTGTATTAATTGGTCCTTGTCATATTTAGTATATATTTGTTTGAATGCACGTATCTACTAAACTTAAAATTGTTCAAATTATAGGATTACTAGCTAGACATAGGATTCATACTAGCTATACATAAAATTCAATTTTGTATTTAATAGATACAATTATCAATTATTATATTTTCAATAATTGAATATAATATAGATTTATTAAATACAAAATTTAAAATTTAGGAACCTTTTATTAGACACAAGACTTAGCATTATATTTAAGAAGTCTAATTTTTTGATAAATAAATTAAAAATTCAAAAACTTATTAGACATCGTTGAAAGTTTAACCTATACATTAATTACCAACTAATATTTATCTCTTCAAAAAAGAGAGAAATTTTATGAGCTTTGTTTATACTCTCTTCCTATTACTCTTTAATAAATGAAACACTTTTAAGTTCGTATGGAATATGACAACCTAATTGAAAATTTAAATGCTTTTACTGATCTCCGCAAATTTTATTGATCAAATATATATTTGAAAAAAGTGGTTCACATCAAACAGTTATACCTACCAAACTCTTTAGCACATGTAAATAACCCTTTAGCACATATAATGTACGTGTGCAAGTATTCATGATTACACATGGATACCCACCCATAGCATTGAAAGTTGTAAATATTTTCTTTAAGGAATTATAACTTAGTAATGTATGTATATCAACCTCAAGATTAGAAGTTTTGATTCTTTCATCCCATATATTAATTACAGTATCTTTAAAATATCTATAAAACTATTTTATGTGTTCCATTCATCAAATAATACAAATTTAATGAAACCCCAGTCAATTAAACAGTCGAACAATTCTCCCATTTTCCACGTCAACTCTGGATAAAGAAAAATGAGAAAAAAGGTAGGCTGATTATTTTTAGATTGTTATATATTTATTTTTTGTTTTTGGTATGAAATTAAAGATGGGTCCCCATTAAAGAGAAATATGTAATGAGAAACATTGATTGGTCTTCTATGCTCTTTCCGTAGGTTTAGACTCACCTAACTCTAGCCCGGATAACCGAATAATCCCATTTCCATATACTACAATAATTTTGACTTTTGTTAGAGCGTTTATATATATATATAGAATTTGGTAGAATAAAATTCAAAATTTCTAATATATATATTGGAATAACTGAAGAGAATTAACAATGGGGTCTGCAAAATTTCCTTCCTTTATTTTCTCCCTTCTCATTGCATTGATATTCCTAAATCTGCTCTCAAAATTTGCAGCACAAAACCTTCATTCCTCACCGCCACGGCCACCTGCAAACAATAAGCAATTCACTGGGAAGCCATGGGAGAGCTTGCTTAGGCCACCATCACGGCCGCCATCACGGCCGCCAGGATCCGATCACCAATGGCCAAATCAGCCCATTCGTAAATCGCCTCCACCTCCTTTCTAGTAATACAACTTTTTGTATCCACAAACTTGATGATATTATACTATAAAGGTAGACTTTTTATAATTGTTTTTGTCATGGTTATGTTATTTGCGTTTTCTTTTATCCACCCATTTGAGGAACTGCATGATATATACTACCTAATCATTGAGACACCTTTGACCATTCTATAATTAATAATACATTGCTCCCTTCTTATCTTCTTATCTGTGTATGTAGCTAATACACCACTTTTAAAACAAGTAAATTTGTGTGTCAATTCTTTATTGTTTTATGTTTTCTATTTATCTTTATTTATTGAATTTCTTGGCAAAATAATATATATAAATAAATAAATTAGGACTGCAATTAGTATATAATTTAAGTAGAGTTAGATGTGCAATTAGTATATAATTGAAGTAGAGTTAGATGATATTTGGTTTTTCGAATAGCTGCAAATACTGCACTATCCTGTATGATATGGTTTGTATTTGAAGAGCATTCTAATTTCCAAGAAGAGCTCTTGTATAAGTAATATCTATATCATTACCGTGTGAAAATGAGTTTAGCTATAATTGAAATAAGCTTTCATTCTAAAGGTAGGATGACATCTTCACAATTTGTTATACTAATATAAAAATGATCAACCATGACTATATTTTTACCATTAATCTTTGAATGCACTCTACTTTACATCTCATTCCTATCAAACACACAAAAATAAAAGGTTTAAAATATATTAGAATTAAAAAAGTGTAAGAAAGAATATTCCCCACCACAAATAATGATTGAAATAAAGTTGGTGTGGAATGGACAAACATAGGTTTGGAGATGTACCTTCAAGTATTTTTCTATTCTAAACTACCAAGTTTAGTTCTAATTTTGCCAACAAAGTTAGAGTACTCTCGTGTAAATGACTAGGAAAAAAATATTTTTCGAATAGTCATTCTCATTAAAAAAAGCTTTTTCATATTAAATTGTTGGAAATAAAACTCGTATATGCTTGGTTATACTTTCTTAAAAGTGTTTGGATAGTATAAGTTTTACTTTTTGTTTGCTATATATTCAAGCCTATTTAGAAAGAAAAAACAATATATTTTTTGAAAATGCATTTTCATTTAAACATTTTTTTCTTCTAAAAACTTGTTAAAATAAAAACATATATGTGTTTCAAAATTTTTTTTAGATAAAAGTTTGTTTGATTGATAAATTAAAAGTTTGTTTTAATAATTTCAAATTATAATAAAAGAATTGGTTCGTGGAGGATTTTGATTGGAAATCGCTGATGATCATCGAAAATGGTGGTCGAAGATGGCCAAAGGTAGTGGTTGACGATGATCATTGAGGATGATGGTTGAGGTTGGTGATAGAGATTGTTGGAAAGTCAGTTGTTGGTAGTCATCGAAAAACGATTGTTGGTATTCGACTAGAAACGATCCTTGAAAACAGTCAACGAAAGTCGACAAGCAACGTTGATAAAAAAAAATGGTTAACGAAAGTTGGCTGACAATTGTCACTAAACAATAGTCGAAAGTTGGCTAACTACGGACACAAAAAACATTTGACAAAAAGTTAGTTGACAACAGTTATTGAAACGATCGATGAAAGTGGGTTGACAATGACCACGGAAAATGGTTGACAAAAGTTCGCCAGCCATAGTCATTGGTTAAACGTTTTATGAAAGTTAGCTGACAACAATCACAAAAAATTAGTTGACGAAAATTAGAACCAAGAGTCACTTAAAAGTTATCAATGAACGTTGACCTACAACAGGCATTGAAAAACAATCAATGAAAGTTTGACGACAACAATTATTGAAAATGGTTGGTGCAGTTGCCAAAAAGTAGTCAATGGAGGTTGAACGATGGCTATGCTAGAAAGCGGTGATCAATGGTGGACGACAGTAGCTGTTAGAGGTTGACCATCTGCAGTATTTGAGAAACTTTTGTCGAAAGTCAGTCATTGATGATCATCGAAAAATGGTTGTCGAAAGTTGGCTCACGAAGTTCAACAAAAAGTAGTTGTCGAAGGTTGGTTTGTAGCTTCTGTGGGAAAAACAGTACATGAAAGTTGATTGTTAGTGGTCGGCAAAAAATAATTGCTAGAAAGCGATGAGCGGATGTTTGCTAGTGACGATTGATGGTGGTCGATGGTGTGCCAACAACAATCACTAAGAAACAACCATAAAAATTCCTTGAAAGTTGGTTGACAAAGGATGTCAGAAGGTGGTCAGCGAAAAAATAAAAAAAATGGATGGCAGCGATCGGTGAAAAATGATCTCCTAACTTTGGCAAATGACACCATAAAAAAATGTTCTTCGAAAGTTTATCGATGATGGTTGTCCAAAAGAAATTGTTGAGGTTTGTCAACAATGATTGCCTTAAAAACACTAAACAAAAGTTGATTGCCAATGGTTGATGAAAAACTGTAGCAAAAAAAAAAAAAATGATGGAAGGTTAACATACGATGATCAACGGTGGTCGGTAGTTGTCCTACGAGGATTGTCAAAGAACGGTCACACAAAGTTTTGCTGCAGGTTGGCCAGAAGAGATTATGAGATAAAAGGGTAGAAGAAAACTAGCTATCAATGATTGTGTGAAAAGTGGTGGTTGAAGGTTCACCGAGGATGGTTGCTAGAGACTATGGTCGAATACTGGCTGAGAACAATCCACAAGACGGTTATCGTAGGTTGGCCCCTTTTTAAATGCGTTGCTACCTAAGATATATAGGATGACTATTCGTTAGTATAAATTAATAATTTTGATTTTGTATTTTACAATATTTTCATTAGTCGTGTATTTTTGGTAGTTATTTTTCCAGCATATAGGAGGGATTTAATTGTTCTATTAGAGTTTTTCATCAAATTGTTTTCTATAGAAAATCAATGCAATTTGTTAACAGTTGCTTTTTTTTTTTATAACAAACAATAGTAAAAAACTCAATCAATATATTGCCACTCGGGCAACAAACCAGTAAATTAACATCCCTATTAACAGCAAAATGTAACCAAGAAGGAAACACATCCAACAGAGATAAAGCACCAGAGGGAATAAACCGATTACTGAAACATGTGCAACCTGATTCCCATCACAAGAACCACAACAAATGTCTACATGAGCGAATGGAATCAATCAAAAATCCAAGTTCCACCTCTGTCTTATCCAGCCAAAGAAGAGTTTAAACCACAAGGCAATCATAAGCAACGATTAACTCAACAATTTGTAACCTCGAAGCATAGCACAACCCCTCAAGAAGAATAGCCTAAGCCTCAGCCAATGGAGGAGAGAACAAAGAAGACTAACAATTTGCAACTGCAGCAAGAATAAGCCCCGACTCCCCGACCACAACAGTACTGTTGGAGAAGTTGAGAGTCCCATATTGGAAAAACCAAGGAGATTTAAACTCTATATAAGATAGATGAGTTACTCCTTTCATAGCCAAATAATTTTGAGATGGAACCTCATACTATCAAATTTAACATTGTATCAGAGCCCATTAAACCCAAATGTGTATTCGATCCAAGACAGCTGAACCCAAAGAGGCACCATGTTGGATATGTTAGGAGTCCTGCATTGGAAAAACCAAAGAAATACATACTCCATATAATATCGATGGGCTACTCTCTAATTGCCAATAGATTTTGAGATAGAACCTCATACTATCAAATTTAACATGGAATCAGAGTCCATTAATCCCAAACAGATATTCAGTCTAAGATAGATGAACCCAAAGAGGTACCATCTTGAAAGGACATGTTAGAGATGTTGAGAGTCCCACATTGAAAAAACCAAGGAGACCCACACTCCAGATAAGATAGAGCTACTCCTCTCATTCATTGCCAATTGGTTTCAAGATGGAACCCTATACTATCAAATTTAATAGATACAAATATCCATGTCTGACGTGAGCACGCAACATAAACTAAAATACGAACTCTTCACAAAGACCCACTAGCTTCGACAAACATGACACAAAACGCCCAACCCCATACACCATAGGTTTGTCTTTTGAGAGAGTTTATATATATATATATATATAGAATTTGGTAGAATGAAAAGTCGAACTTTATAATTAATATAAGGATCAGGCTGCAGGCATCATCTGTAACACTCCAAAATTGTTTTAGGTATTTCTCTTAATCAAATAGTCTTCTTTTATTAAGATTTTTAAATTTTGGGTGTTATTTTATTATAGTTTTGTGTGGAAGAGAATTTAATTTGATGGAAAAAGAAAAGAAGTGAAGAGTGAAAAGGATTTGAGTATGGAAAAGAAAAAAAAGTAATATTAAAAAAAATAATGATCATAAATATAATTAAAATATAGGAGAATTTTTAAAATAGTAGATTTTACAAAATATTTACAACCTATAACAAATTCTATCACTGATAGTCATTGATATGCTATAGTGATAGAACTATCAGTGATAGAATCCAAAATTTTGCAATAGCTTCTAAATATTTTAATTTATTTTGCTATTTTTAAAAATGCCCCTAAAATATATTGTTATTGATATTATTATTATTATTTATTTTTAAAACCCTTCTCGATCTACGTGTGTCTCCTTCCCCAATTCTTCATCTTCTTCTTTTTCAATCTTCAGCCGTCGGCCGCCTAGCCTTCCTTCGTTTCTTTCTTTCTTTCAATTTCTTTAGCACCGCTGGCTGTCTTTATCTCGTTTCGTTCCACCGACCGTCTCTATTTCGTTCTGTGCCGCCGACCGTCTCATCTTCTCCCTCCATTTCGTTTGACATTAAGTCGACTAAGCCCTTACCGCTGTGTCCTACTTTCACCCGTCGTTTATCGAGATCGACTGGCCAAGCTTGTCTTCGTTCGTCTTGTGCTAGTCGAGCCGCCCCCATCTGTCGAAGCCGAAGCCTTGCTTCTTTTGGGTTTGAGTCGAGCACGTTCTGCCTCCGTTTGTGAAGCGCTGCCATGTGACTTCTTCTCTTCCAGCCACGAGTTGCAAGCCAACCCATGCTCAGATCTGTTGCCAGCTCTCTTTCTCTTTAATCTTATGCGTTGCTGTCGCTGTCTTGTTGTAAGTTCGTTTGGTAAGGAGAAATTGTGGGTTTTGTAATGTTTCTTACCTATCGTAAGCATTAAGGTTGGATTAATTGTTTGGGTGTCGTTTGATTCTTGAAGGTGATATTGGAGAAGTTAGGCTTGAATTATTGAGTTTCACAGCAAGCTTCATTGGAAGTTTATGCTTCATTTGACTTAGGTAAGTTGTGAATTTCACATTGGGTTGAATTTAAGTAGACGTTATTGTTGGAGAAAATGTTGAGTTTCTTATCTTGGTGTTTAGGTTTGTTTCGTTGAATTTAGTTCGATTAAGAAGCTTAGGTAACGTTAAGGTAATGGGATTTCTACTATTAGACCCTATATTGAAGTTGGAATGTATTGACTGAAAGGAATTTAACTGTTATGTAGATTTGAATGTGTTGATGGATACACTGAATTGAGAATGGTTGACTGATATATTAATGTATAGATAGTGTATTGTTGAAGTGAGGTGGGTGACACCTATGTATAGTTTGATTGTTTGTTGAATAGTTATACTAGTGATTGATTATGTAATAGTATGGGTAAATTGATTGTATATGTGTTGGACTGAAATGACTATATAATGATGGTATCTTAGACTTTATTTTTAGTTGACTATTTAAATTGTTAGAATGTATTGAGGGGGAAATTGTTAGCTTTATCTATGGGGTAGTGTACCTTGCAGGTGTCCCATGGGATCACCACCTGTTATGCATCCTTTAGGAGCACTAGACCGACATGTGCATCCTTCGGAGCACTAGATTGATATATGCATCCTTCGAGTGTATTAGACTGATTATATGCATCCTACGGGATCATGAGACTATTATGATGCAAGGTACCCCCAATATGAAGTTAACAGTTTTTATCCCTAACGGGACTAGTAGTTGGTCTCTTACTGGGTATATTTATACTCACCCTTTTATGTTTAACTTTTCAGGCAAAGGTAATACGAGAGATAGACCGACGAGGGACAAGAAGAACATGTGATCGCCATATGAGTTAAAGTTTGCTTTCACTTAATGTTTTTACTGTTTTCCAGTTTTTGAGGATTTAATGAGTTTCATGTTTAGAACGATTTGTTTCTAAGTAATTTATAAATGATACTTTCGAACTTTTATTTTGTTTACACTAGGGTTCGAATAAAGTTTCTTTGATTCCTTTATTGTTTCAACTAAATTTTATTGTATTTCGTATCAATCCAAGTGAATTTTGTTTAAATCAATGACTTCGACTTAATCAGAAAAGTTGGGTCGTTACATCATCAATGCCTGGATCCAATCATCACTGATGCCAAATTCACCCAGTTTGTTAATCGCGCCTCCACCTCCTTTCTAGTAACACAAGTTTTTGCATCCATAAACCTAATGATATTATATAAAAGTTTGCTTTTTATATTGTTTAAATGTCTTGAATTGGACATTGGGTGATTTGAATAATCAACAACTCGTTTTTGTCGTGTTTATGTTATTTGCGGGTTTTTTTTTATCCAATATTTAAAGAACTTAATGATAAAACTATCTAATAATTGAGGCACCTTTGATGATTTTATAATTTGAATTATTCACTCTAATAATAAATTGTTCTCCTCCTGTACTTCTGGACCCAACTAACACACACTATTGTTGAAACATGTAAATTTGTATGTCAATTCTTTATTGCATTCGACTGACGGGTTTCATCGCCCAAACATTGTGCCAAATAATTAACTAAATCTCACACTAGCAATAGTCTTAGTGGCAATTAGTTCGAGTCAATCATAGGGATCAGAGCACACTGATTCTCAAACAAACTAATTTTCAACCACGTAACCGAAGAGGGGATTTGATGTGAAATTGTTGCAAGAAAGTAATTAATTGCAAAGAAGGAAAGTAAAACGAAGAAAATTATATATGTTAAAATAATCGAGCTTGGGTTATAACGATTTCTCCCTTATTCAAAGAATTCATTCATTGAACTATCATTATTTAACAATTTGTAATCTTTACCCAACCAATTTAATTGATATTACCAAGTTAAATTGTCTCAAAGATCTAATTGTTCTTGCCCAATACGTATGCAATATTGTATTTCCCAATTGCATTAAGTTCTAGAGAGCGTTAGGTGGAATGCCTAATTTCCATGTGTCTAATTGACATTTAACTGGTTTGATTCTACATTGGTCAGAATCACAGCGCATCAAAGTAGATTTACATGCTAATCTAACCTATTGCTTCTAACTAAATCTTATCTAAATGTCACGAGTCAAAGATTCAGTGCAAAGAAAAAGTTATTTTTTCTTGTGCGTCTAACATATAATAAAATATCAATTGAATTCAGAATTGAACCAAAGATTACAGTAGAAATAAGTTTAAGCTCTCCTAATTATTAAATTCATAGTGACAAACACATCAGAACCTAGGAAACGCAAACTTGAAAACAAGTATTGCTAGGAAATATTTTAGGTAGGTCTTTTAAAGAATAGGAAATATACAAGAACCAGTAGCTATTGTATAAAGAATCAATTCAACTACAAACAAGAGTCTTTGCAATAGGCAAAAAAAATTATACAAAAGAATTGGGTACAAGAAAATTCTAACTAAAAGGTGCTCTTTGATAACTTGTAAAATAATGGAGTCAAAATGCAAGATAAATACTAAAATGCATAGCTTTTAGTGCAAATTTAAAATGTTAAGAGAATGTAGATTACATAGGTTACCACGCCTGATTAAATCTGCTTTTAAGTATTTTTATACACTGGATGACGAAAAGAAGAAATGAAGCGAATCACAAGAAAAGCGTGTGCAAGAATTTAGCTAGAAGTTGCTGCTTGGCGATATACATCGTGAGGTGAGATGTAGGCTAACTTTAAAGTAGAAGAATCTGCTTCAGGTGTAGCGACAAGAATGATTCCATCACTACAAGAAATATGACCCATTCCAAAATTTGTGGTACTCTTTTTTCCAGGTTCGTAATTATTCCTCACCTTTTATCCAGCATTGAAGTTGCTAGGATGCCACATTTGTTTTCAAAGTTGCCTTTTTAGAATTCTTATAAAGATTAAATGGTTGATTTATATATTGTTTTTAGAATGATTGAAGTCGTATCGAGTTGAAAGCTAAGCAAACGTGTAGATAGCTAGGTGATCGGGTAGAAAGCTAAGGAATTTTTTATTATTAACTTTTTGGTTCAATTCACTTACTTTGGTTTGCTTGTCTTTTCATCCTGTCTAACTTAGGAATTTTTGTTTTCTTATAATGCGTTGGTCATGTCTTACATGCTTGTTTTAGATCCATCAAAAAGTGAAAGACTTGCTGTTGGCTTTCAAGCTTGGGAATGGAATGAGTTTAGAAAAAGACATTGCAGATTTATCCAAGGTATCTAAATAAAGTTGTTAGAAAGTTTATTCTACCATTCAAGTATTATTCTATACCTCTACATCATAAGTTTTTAGAAATTTTATCTCTACTTGGTTGTATTTGTTGTTCACATTCTTTCTTCTTCTCTCCCTTTGGAATTTGTGTCTTTTCAATTTTTGTTCCTTTTCATAACATCAATAAGAACTTGTATCTTGTTAAATAACCAAGCTGTTATTGAGAACAAACGGAAAGAATGAGGGCGAGAAACAAAAAACCAGCCTAAGAAATTATCTGAGGAGCTTAGACATGTATATATTCTACTAGTTTGATTGATAAAAAGTAACTAATAACACGTTATAGGCTTTTTCAGACAATGGAGTGTATCCATTCGACACTAGGTGGAGCAGGTGGCAAGAAAAAGGAAAGCAAAAAGAACAAAGGCCTCTTCGATGGACTATGAACAGACCATTATTCCTGGACACATACCAATCTTGGCTAAAAGATGTTTCGGATTTGATCTCTAGAAGAAGAAAGAGAAAGGTTCTTAGTCTTTAACCTGTAGTTCTCTGTTTTTTTTCTCTCCTAATATTCTATGTTAGTATCTCGACTGACTCGAATGTTTGATTTGGTAATTTAAATTAAGTGTCTTGTTTGAATTCACTTTTAATTTTTCATTAAGAAAATCTTCAAAAGATTTAGTTTTATGATTTATGAACAACCGTGCAGTTTGTTTGGATGGATGTCCTTCAGCTTACCACTTCAGAAACGGGTTTGGCTCGGGGATCGATAATTGGTTGATTGAACTCTCGATGTTTGTTCTCTCTTACACACAGTTTACCATGAGGTTCTGCTAGGCCTCCAATCGGGACTGTGAAGCTTAACAGGTTCATGTATGATTTTTTCTTTTATTTTGTTCTTCATGTATGTTTTATTTGACGTGGTATTTTAGGCTCGCAGGTTTCTGTTTTTACATTTACGTTTCACCAATATTTGTGGATTGTGCTTCATGTTCTTCCTAAAAACTACATATGGGTGGTTTGAAAACATTAAACATTCAAAAGAGACCTCTTAACCATAACCCCATATATGATCCCAAAAAGATAGTCAATTAGTAGTAGATACATATGCAAGTAAAATAAATACAAAACGGGTATATTGATGCTTTATCTCCCTCCCTTAATTGTATTCAGTATTGTTGAGGTTTTCAAAGGAAAAAAAAATCAAAATTTTATATTTTTTTTTATGAAAATAATTATACGTTTCTCTTGTTTGTCTTCTGTGTTCTGTGGTGGGCGTTGAATTTTTCGACAAAAAGGTGATGGTCTACCAGTGACAATATCTATAATGAGTTAAATTAAGAGTCTATATAAAGTTAGATTTTTGTACCTGCTATGATTGCATGACACTTCATGATGGCATTCTACTTTGTTTTTTTTTTTTTTTTTTTTTTTAAATTATTATTGTTGACTTCATCTCAAACTTACACATGTTCGTGAGTATGAGACTGAATGGAATTGCTCTAACTCTACTAAAATGCAGAAGTGAGATTAGAGCAATTTCATACAATAATTTCTCTTCCACTTTCTCTTGCACACCACGGTTGTACCGTCCCTGATCACTTGCCACTTGCTAGCCTCTGTTGATTGTCTTTAATTTTTTTCCTTACGATCTGTTATCCTTGCCAAGCGTCACCAATTGGGAGTTTGTCCATGATTCTCTGTATTGTTCCTTTCGTTTAGTAATGCTATTTGTGAATTAAGATATCTTTTCCCAATAGTTTTTTCAATAGTAATTATGCCTTTATAAATACAAAATTTAGGTGATCATCGAACACATTAGTTTCATAATCTACTTTATGTAGCTACATTGCCACGTTTATGTTTAGGTTGTAGTAGTTTTACTAATGGTTTTGATTGTGACTGCGGTTGTTTTGAGACATGGTAAAGTTTTCTTAGTCGTGACTATTTTAAGACTAGTTACTATGGGTGTAAATCTCTAAAGTTTTCATGTTCTTATTTTGGCATTGTTTAATTTAATTTTACAATAATATTTGAAACTAATTATAGAATCTTATCAGGTTTGCAATGCGGCTACATATGTTACCATGAGGCTTGGAGTAGATGTTTTTGTGTTTTCCACTTGCAATGGAAGTGATAAAAAAGGGTAAGTTCTTTACGATGAAATGACTAATTTTTTTATTATTTTGCATTTATGACCATAGCTATACATTATAGCCCACATACGTATTTTCTAAATGAAAATATAATATGCTTGAAGAACTAACTTCGTAAATTGAAACTTAATTCTTGATTTCTTGTGCAGTCTAATGTTGAAACTCTGGCTCTTTTCTACATGCAGGAAAACACTTATTACGGACATATTACGAAAGAATCCAAAGTATAAACCAAATGTTAGTTTTTCCTCGTATTTACATTTTACACACTTTAAGATTTTTCATATTAGACATATAGATAGGTAGAAGAATATCTTCATATGGTAGAAGTTTCGGCTATTGTAATTATGTATGTAATGACTAACTATATGTATGGTTTAATAATATATGTAATTTGTTAAAGTATTAGTTATTTGATGAAAAGTTTGGGTTGATTCAGTTGTTTAATTAATATGCGTAGTTTAGCAACTTTAGGTAATCTCAAATGCTCTACTTATATGTGTGTGAATGGACTTCAAAACATGTGCAATATAATTATGTGAACATTTCAAATTGTACAATTTTTCATTTGAAAGAAAAAAAAATCTTGACATGCCCTATTTTTTCCCCGGACCCTGCGACTAAGAAAGATGTTCACTTCTTAAAATATCCCATATACGTAGGCGGGAACAGGGGAAGGGGTCAGATTTATCCCGACGGGAGTAAGAGTAATAATAATGTTTATAATGCTACAGCAGCAGGGATAGTAAGCAAAATAATACGAAAAGAAAAAGGAGGATATGAAATAACCATAGTGGATGTAGCGAATGGGCGTCAAGTGGTTGATATTATCTCTCCAGGACCAGAACTTCTTGTTTCAGAGGGCGAATCCATCAAACTTGATCAAAATGTGACAAGAATAAACAAATTCTTGACGTTTAGAAACTGTCAATAAAAAAACTCCATTATTCTTGACACCGGATTACTTGTCAAGTAAAAAACGTAAAGTAATCTTATATACTTGACGCTTTTTACCTATCAAGTATAATTGTACTCTACGCTTAAAAACTATAAAGTAAACCTCCCTTATTCTTGACACTGGATTATTTGACGCATTGAAAAGCGTCAAGTAAACAAATACTTGACAGGTAAAAAGCGTCAAGTATTGCTAGTTTTGTAGTACAGATTTATTGTAACGATCCAACTTTTTACACTAAGCTCAGGTCATTACTACTAAAACAAATAAAGACATTTTTTATTAAAAATAAAAGAAGATACTAAATTTTAAAGGAAAACATCAAATATTCATTTGTAAATTATAAATATAGTATGTAATTAAAGATAAAATAATAGATAAAATGCTAGTTCGGACCATATTTAACTTTTAAAGAAAGTAACATAAAAGTAAAATATAGGTTCGATAAATCTAAATAAAATACCAAAAGTTAAAATACTATAAAGATAAAACGAAAGCAACATAAACTTTTCCCTATGATGAGCCACGATCACTTCTTCTTATTTGTCAGCTTTCCTCTACCTCAACCTTTGCCTGAAAAATTAAACATAGAAAGAGTGAGTATAAACATATACTCAGTAAGGGACCCACTACTGTCTACTAGTCTGGCTAGATGTCTGTTAACTTTCCGTTAGGATTCCGTAAGAAAGTACCCCATAACTATCATGCTCCTGAACACACGCTAACTAGTGATCTTGTAGGAACACATTTGATTTTCGATGAACCCGAAGGAACATGTAACAACCCAACTCTTTATAATAAGCTAAGGTCATTACTACTAAAACAAATAAAGACCTTTTTATTAAAAATAAAAGAAATACTAAATTTTAAAGGAAAAACTTCAAATGTTCATTTATAAATTATACATAAAGTATGTAGAGATAAAATAATAAATAAAATACTAGTTTGGGTCATATTTATCTTTTAAAGAAAATAACACAAAAGTAAAATATAGGTTCGAGAAATCTAAATAAAATGTCAAAAGTAAAATAAAGACAAAACGGAAGCAACATAAACTTTTTCCTATGGCGAGCTATGGTCACTTCTTGTCATTCGCTAGCTTTCCTCTACCTCTACCTTTACCTTCACGTAAAAGTTAAACATAGAAAGAGTGAGTATAAACATATACTCAATAAGGGACTCACTACTAATCCCGCTAGGTGTCTGTGAACTTCCCATTAGGGTTCCGTAAGGAAGTACCCCATAACTATCGTGCTCCCGAATCCCGTAGGAACACATCTGGTCTTCTATGAACCTAAAGGAACACCTCAGAGAATCGGTCTACAAGTGACCCTGTCGAATCACTCATAAAAGTTATAATAGTTATCATGATAGGCTGGTGGTATCGTCGAACACACAGAGTCAAAATAATGGTGGTAATCCCGAGGGACACTCATATGGGTACGACCCTAACAGACAAAGTTAATAGAACACCTCAGTCTTTAACATGTAGTATATCATAAATACCATATCATAGTCATATCAATCATCACATCTCTTAGTCATATCATATTTTAGACATAACATGTCTCAGTCATAATATATCTATGTCATAACATATCTCATTCATAACATATCTTGATCATACATAACTTAGTCATACATAACGGTTATATATGTAGTCATCTATGTCAGTCATCCCTAACATTCACATTATGCATCCTACCTACATTAATGTATAATAAGGAAAACATACATGCATGCAAGCTCTTCAATCTACTGTCGAAGCTCTAGTAGTAGAATCTCTTACTTCAAGATTAGCTAAACAAAATTTATTCCTATCAGCGACAACCAAGCTTTCCAATAGGCAAATCTTAAACATGAATAAGATTTGAATTAATAGTTTGATAACCACATCAAACAATTAATTAGTCAGGTTTACAAACTTACCGACGAAGGAGGTTTAAACCAATTCAACCTTGGTTGGAAAAAATTCACAATTCAAATCCTCCAATAAATTTAGCCAAACCTTCAAGTAAAATAACCCAACTTAAATCCAATTGTAAATTTATTCTAAACCAATAATTATCACTTGATGGGTATACCTAAACCCATAAAAAACTTACCAAAACTGGCTCCAAAAAGAACAAAATAAGGCATAAAACTTGAGCGGCTCGACTAAGAGAAAATGGCTTGGACAAAGGAGCCTCAGCTCACTTTGAGAGACACCCAGCTAAGAAGGAAGAGATCGACTTAGGTTTTGCTGGGAGTAGGCATGCAGCTCGAAGTAGGAATGCATCGACTTGAGACTAAAGCTAACGAAGATGAGATTGGCTCAGACGGTGGAGGGACACGACTCATGAACAAAACACATGGCTAGAGGTGCGAACAAACGACGAGGACACGCAGGGCTTTGACAGAGGTTGAGAGGACGCCGACTTCATTGGAGATGGAGTCGATGCACTTATTCTGATGTGGAGTAGAAGCGACTCGCGAATCGGTGGAGGATGGCTTGCATAGAAACGTTGACACGAAAGAATATATCTCGAACCTTGGTGCGATATGGGGCTTTAAAACCAGCTTGGTCTTAGTGACGAGGAAAGAAAGCTGGCCGGAGGCTTCGACGGTGACAACCTGTGCGACGGTGGTATCTGACTAGGTTTTTGTGTGAAGGTAGAAGATGGAGTGCACGTATATTGATGGTATATTTAAAATAATAATAATAACTATTATTATTTTTCCTTTTCTTTTGCCTTTTTCCAAAAACACAAATCCATAATTCTATTCTCTCTCCTCAATAAATCTTTCCATCACATCTATTTTATCTTCTAAAAAAAATACAATATCTTTTCAAAATAATTATATTGTCCAACCCTAAAATTATTTTACTTTTCTCCCTCAACAATATATTTCCCCCCAAATAATTATCCTTCCAAAAAATCAATAATATATTATTCTTAATAATTACATTATCCACAATAATATAATTATCCTTACCCTTCCATAACTTAATTAATTATATATACACCTATATATAATTACCCATAATTTCACCAAATTAAATATCATTCAACTTAAATTAAATCTTTCACAAAACCAAACATCCAAAAATTCAACAATTAATTATTTATTCTTCCACTAATTATTTAATTAATCCCAACTTTCACAAAATCAAATAATTTCAATCAAATAACGTCAAATAAATTAAACATAACTAAAATAATTATCTCTAAAAATTATCTTAATGTTTGGGGCATTACAGAACACCTCAGAGAATCTAGCTGTGAGTAACCCCGTCGAGTCACTCATAAAAGTTATAAAAGTGATCATGACAGACTGGTGGTCCCGTCGAACACACACAATCATAAAAAAGTGGTGATCCTGAGGGACACCCCTATGGGTACGATCCTAACAGACAAAGTTAATAGAACACCTCAGTCTATAACATGTAGCATATCATAAATATCATAACATATTAGTCATAACATATCTCAGTCATAACATATCTTAGCCATAGCATATCTCAGTCATAACATATTGGTCATCTATGTAGCCATCTATATCAGTCATTCATATCAGTCACATTATGCATCTTAGCTACCTTAATGAATAATGAAAAATACATACAAGCACTTGATTCTTTTTCGAAAGTCTAGTAGTAGAATCTCTTAACTCGAGATTAGTTCACAAATCTTTCCTAACAGTCATGATCAAAGCTTCCTAAACATACAAAAGTTCTAAACATATCCAAAATTGAAATAACGGTTTGACAACCAACATCAAACAATTAATTACTTAGGCTTTCAATCTTACCAATGAAGGAGGTTGAAACCAATTAACCTCGGTTGGGAAAAAATCCACAACTCAAATCTCCAATTAAATTTAACTAGACCTTTAAATAAAATAATCCAACTCAATCCAATTGTAAATTATTTAAGATCCAAAAAATATTTATTTGAGCGTACCAAACTCAACAAAACTCACCACAAATAGCTCAAATAGGTTGCAAGAAGGACTAAAACTGAAGGCTGCTTGGCTTAAAGAGATAAATTGGCTCAGATCTAGAACACGACTCGAACGGCTCGACAAAGAGACAGATTGACTAGGACGCACGGCTAGCTCAAGAGACGACTCAGGTTTGGAGAGAAAGTGGCTTGAAATAGAAGGGGGCAGCTTGGGGTTGAACGCTCGGCTTGGTCCTTGACGAAGATGAACGAAAAGGACTCCAGCGTAGACGAAGCTGAGCGTGGAGGAGACGACGACGCTCAGCGGCAAACGAAGGCGAATCAGTGAACAAATGGAGGACTTCGGCTCGAAAAATCTTCAAATAGAACGTGTGAACGAGTTGGGTCTCAACTGAGCGTGAGTGATGCTTGATGACTAGAAACTCTGGAGCACTGGTTGAACCTGAATGGGAGCAATCGTCAACAAGCAAGATGGGCGGCGATCGCTAAGGTTCTTTGAAGGAGAAGGTGAATAGTTGGAGAAGATGAAATGCACGTAGAACGAGGTAACCTATTTAAAATATTATTATTATTATTTTACTTTCGCCTTTTTTTTTTGGAAGATTGCATCAGATGACAAAAACATTTAGAAAAACACATCCAATGACACCTCTTTTTTGCATATTGCCAATATGACAAATATGACAAGTAATGAGTGACATCAAACAACTATCAGAGGGCTATCGAAGGGTTATCAGAGGGCTATGAGAGGATTATCGATTTTTATATTTGTTACTTTTGCAATTTAGAAAATGTAGTGTCATGTGCGCCTATCATCATAAATCTTTTTTACTATTTTTGCAAGTGCCCTTTTTTTTCCTTTTCCTAAAATAACTTTAATCTTCTCTCCACATTAAATCTCTTCTATCCAATCAACTTTTTATCCTTTTTTCAAAATTAATACAACAATATATCAATTTTAATAATTATATTATCCAATATAATTATCCTTATCTTTCATAACTTAATACAATTACTCAAAATCCTTAACTCACACCAAATTAGATTACCAATATCAAAATTTTATCAACATAAAATGTAACACCCCAAAACTATTAGATTATTTTTATTATCATTTTATTTTTGTTTAATTTTGGGTTTTATTTGTGAAATTGTTTTAAATTGTGGAGATTAAGTTTTGGAAAGATGTGTGGTTAATTTTTGAAAATTGGAATTCTATTGGTAAAATTTGGTTTTGAATTTATGGTTGGTGAATTAAATTTGTAAAGTTGGAAGTATTATGAGTAAATATTGATATGTGTATGTAGAAAGTTATGGAGGAGTAAGAATAATTATATTATGGAATGATATAATTATTAAGGAAAAATATAAAAGAGGTGATAGAAGGGTTATTAATGAAGAGAGAGGGAAAATTAAATAGGAATAGGGAGAGATGAAGGAAAAGATGAGTTATTTGGGGGAAATTAAATAATAATAATAATAATAATAGTATTATTATTATTATTATTATTAGTATTTTATATATTTAAATACCCACTCGGGATGCGTGCCATAGTTACTGTTCACCTTCTCCTTCATCCAAAGAACCGTAGCCGTCGCAAAGAATCCCTATCGTTCTCATCTCCGTCCGTTTCTTCCGCCGGCAGCAGCACGTCGATCGTCAACCACAGACAAACCGCTCGGTTCGTCAATAGCCAGGCGTCACGTGTCCGTCGCTGAAGCCAGCCATCGTTCGTGCCTCACTAGCGAACGAGACGTCCTCTACCATCGAACGTCACCGCCGCCGTCAGACCTTCGTCGTGTCGTCTGAATCGGAGTCGACTGGTCAGTGACGCTTTTCGAGCCGCATGCGTGTATCCGAGCTGCCCTCCTTACGAGCAGTCCGCGTCTTGCCTTCACCGAGCCGCGTGGGCCGTTTTCGTCAGTCCGAGCTGTGTCTTCCCTTCACCGAGCCACGTGGAACCGAGTCGTCTGGTGTGAGCCGTACGCAAGCCGTGAGTCTCAAGACCCGAGCCGACTGCCCTGCCTAGCCGTTCCTTGTTTTGTAGTCACTTTGGTGAGTTTGGTTAATATTGATTGGGTTGGTACCCCCATTAATTACCTACCTTGTCCTAAATAAGTTAAGTATGGATTTAAATTGATTTATGTTGCTTGAAGGTTCAAGCATAACTTGAGGAATTGAGACTTTGAATTATTCCCAATTAAGGTTGTGTTGGATTCAACCGTAATCTTGGGGTAAGTTGGATAAGCTTGGTTACTAATTAAATAGTAGGGTGATAGTTAACAAAATTATTGATTTTAAATTATACTCGTGGTTAGGATTGAGTATTGGGAGAACCTGATTGTCAACCAGTGAATTATCATATTGTAGCAAATATCCAGGTAAGAGATTTTCCCTATATCCCTTTAAAGCTGCATGTATATCTTGTATATCATGTGCTCCTTAGTATAACTAAGAGAGGTGTAATATGACCATTTGGTTACTTCGGTAACCCTTTTGATTGAGATGCAGCACCATTGGTGTATGATATGATTATATGTTATTTTTGAGTTATGTGTGTTTGAGCTAAGATGTTGGTGTTATGTTGAGCATGTATAGCCTATAGTGTTCTGTTGGTCTGCCGGTTAAAGTCGTACCACGAGGGGTCCATCAAGGTCCTCCCCTACAGCCCGACTCTCTTTTAGAGTGATTCCTTCGGATCCACCGAGAGCCCAGTTCAGTCCTGGTGGGACTACTGGATAGTGTGCGTTCGGGAGCACCATAGCGCGTGGTACTTTATTACAGGACTCTAACAAAGAGACTAACAACACATAGTGAGACTAAATATGGGACTCTTACTGAGTATAAATTTATACTCACTCTTTTTAATGTTAAAATTTTCAGGTAAGGGGAGAGGCAAGGGCAAGCTGGCGAATGATAAGAAGTGACCGTGGATCACCATAGGGAATAGTTCAGTTTTTCCGCATTTATATTTCAGTAATTATATTTTTGGTTTATTTCAGAACTTCGGTTCAATTATTTTATGTATTTCTTTTATTTTATGGGCCCGAACTAGTATTTTGATTTATCACTTTAATTACTTATTTATTTTTATTATTTAAAGTTTTTCCTCAACTTATAAATTAATTTCTTGGAAAAAAAAAATACTTATTTAAATATTAATGACCTCAACCTATAGGAAAGTTGGGTCATTACATAAAATTTCCAATTTTCCTAATTAATTAAATATTCGTCCAACAAATATTTAATTAATCTTAATCTCCACAAAATCAAACAAATCTCACCAATTATTTAAAATAACACCCAAATGATTCCAACATAATTAACATTAAACTAAGATAATTCTATTAAAATTACCTTAATTTTTTTTTTTTTTGTTACAATCTTCTCTTCTTTGAGAAACTTTCCACCTCGAAAGTTCTAATCTCGAATAGCTTGGGATATTGGGCTCTCATGTCATGCTCTCTTTCCTAAGTAGATTCTTCACTTCGAGGTTTCCCAAAAGAACTTTAACCAGTGCAATTTCTCTGTTACGGAGCAACTTAATCTCTTTTGCCAAAATCTCAACTGGTTGCTCTTTATAGCTCAAATTCTCATTAATTTGCAATGACTCATAATCAACTATATGTGTTGGATATGCTACATATTTTCTTAGCATCGAGACATGGAATACATCATGAACTGCAGAAAATGATAGAAGCAATGTCAAATGGTAAGTCCGAGGCCAATCCTCTCAAGAATCTCAAATGGCCCTACAAAACGTGGACTTAGGTTTCACATAACAAGCTTACAAACACAACACTAAATATTTAGGCAAATCATTGATAAAACATATCTTCGTTTGATAAAAGATTTACAAACATTTTATTCATAATACATATTCAAGCATAGAAAACATTTAACAATGAGTAACAACTTAAGAATCATGTTGAAAGCTTGTTTTATAACTCAAAAACGTTTAATTGTTATAAGGATCACTCACAAAAATTCCGAGGCTCAACTCCTTCATTCTCTGCTTTTGGATTCATCTTCTTACCTATTGTTTTTCTTAATCGATCGTTCAACATTGAAAACTTCCCCTTGTTGTCTTTATTAGAAAATCTAACGTTTATGAAAACTCCTTTTTCCTTTGGCCTTTGGCTCTATTTATAGTGATCTTCCACATCCAATGGTCGCTTTCATGCTTTACATGTGTTACCTTACTAATATGTTGCGCCATGCAGCCAACTCAAACTTGACATGTAGGCTACCATTAGTGACGATTAGACATTCCTTTGAGACGCACACCTTATCTCCTTAGAAAGTCAAACTCTTTAATCGTCTGACCCTCTTATCTTCTTAGGAAGCATCAGACATTTATTTCCTTCAACAAACGTAGTCGAAGGAAATTCTTGCACCTAAGCTCTTCTATAGTCTTCTCATACTTTTCCTTTTTCTTTTTTCGTTGCTTCAATAACAATATAAATACAACAACAAGAATCTATACACACATCGAGAGCTGTTCATCCATGGATTTTATTAAAAACAACCGAACATTTATTTTCTTCAAATTTATACACATACAACAAGAATTTACACATGCAAACTCATACAATTTTCACATAAATTACACATACATACATTGCACATACAATCTAAAATTCAAATAACACATAATATCAATACACACACATTGTACATACGTGTAAATTTCGTCAAATTCATCAATTTCATCAATTCAACAATCTACCATAAACATACATAAAATAACAATTTCAATTTCAATTTCAATTTACTTTTAACTTATTCATACAACATATTTAATAACAAACATACATACAATATAAAATCTACACATACAATACACAATCTACAATTTACATACATTAATACACATACAATATCCAACATACAATACATAATCTACAGTTTACAATTTACATAGGTTAATACACATACAATACCCAACATACAATATACATACATCAATATACATAATATTTTTTAATAAAAAGCTTCTACGACGTTGTCATGCATGGCGTCCTCGTTATCCCATTTTTTGGTGACATCGTCTCCTGACGTCGGCATTGAGGACCACTGTTGACATCTTCCTCGTCCCGTTGGCAAAAACACTTTTTTATGACGTGATTTATCCCAACACCCTTTTATGCGTCGACAAAACCCCAATTTCTTATAGTGACAATAGATGAAATTTGACCATGAGCAGTTGACAAAAAACACAATAGGAACTAAACAATGACTAAAGATTCACCGACTATGACCAAAGGTGGTTGGTAGTTTTCCTACACTATTGTTGTCGGAGAATGGTCACTCAAAATTTTTTCAAGGATGGTTGTCAGAAAGTTGGTCCTTGGAGGTTGGCTGAAAGTGATTGTGGAGAAAACGATTGGTGAAAACTGGCTATCGACAATTGTGTGAAAAATGATGGTCGAGATTCATAAGGAATGGTTTCACAAGGCAATAGTCGAATATTGGCCGACAATAGTCGATGGAGATGGTAATTGGTTGGATCACGAGCATAGCTGAAAGTGATGATTGGAGTGTTTGATACAAATTATGGGATTAACCATATTAAACACACAAAACACATTTTAAAAAAGATTGGTTTTAAGTTTTTATCTTAAACCATATTATTTTATAAACTCATACTTTCAAAATCATTTTCAAAATCATTTTAAGTGGTTGCCAAGCATAAATTTTATTTTAAAACAACTTATATTTTAATTTAATAATCACTTAAAAGTACAGTCCAAACACATTCTTAAAGTCAACGGCGGATTCAAGATTATCTAAGGGGACAACAGTTCATATAATGATAATTGTAGATGCATCCATTAATTATATTCAACTCATATAATATATTCAAAATTACTTGTATTAAGGGGCTAACTTCACCGATAGTCGAAAATTTTAGTTCATTACCTTTTTAATCTAGCCAACAAGAGTTCAGAGCTCAGCTGACTAACACTGAAGGCATGTTGAAAAACATATTAATTAATAATAAAATCACAGAATCTCATGCAAAAAACTTTACTAAAACCCAAATTTGTAATTTTAAATCTGTATAAAATTATATATTGTTGTTTATGAAAAAAAATTCATATATATTAAGTTGCATGGAAGTCAAAAAGTGCAATACTCTTTTTATTGGAAAAATTGAAGAGAAAAACAACGGGGCATGGGAAATTGCATTCCTTTATTTTCTCCCTTCTTATTGCATTCATCTTCTTAAACATGTCCCCAAAATTTTCAGCACAAGAGATTACCTAATTGATTCCCCGCTGCCATGGCCACCGGCAAACAAAGAGCAATTCACTAAGAATATTCCAATGGGGACGGGGCACACGGGTGCTGTAGTCATCACCAAAAAATCTATCATCGATTGTCAATGATAAAAGCATACAACTTTCTTTTAATTCATCATTATCTATCAATGATAGCGATAGTTAAACACTTTTATCCTGCCTATTAATAGACATTGATAGAGCAATAAACAATTATACACTATTACTATCAATGGTCTATATGGCAATAATGATTTTGTTCAAAATTTTGTTGCCATCAACTATACACAGTTAGACGTTGATTGTTTTGATAGACATTGTGTATGAGTGTCTATCAATGATACACTTTATCGTCCATTTAAATTTTTGCTGTAATTTGTAAATAGTTTTATTTTTTGTGTTATTCATAAGGATTATCTAACCATTTATATTTTATATTTTAAAATAATTTTGTTGGTAGTATATTTTATGAATAACGGACATATGATGGATTTAATTGTTCACTAGAGTAGTTTGTCGTTAAATTTGATTACGTAGACAACCAGTGCAATTGTTTGATGGAGTTGTTTAGGTATCTTTGATAAACTTGATAGAAAAATGTGTGACAAATCTTGTATATGGGAAATTTACAAAGTTATAGATTAAAATAAGTAACCCACTACTAAGGGAAAGCTCAACTTCATAATCTATATGTTCTTTTTATATGCTAATTTGATACTAGGTGTCCTGATCAACAACAAACGTTAATTTTAAAATTTTTGTAATACAACTTTTATTCGTTAATATGACCCAATTGTTTTTCTAAATAAATGATAAAAAATATATGCTTGCACGATGATACACTTTATACACTTGATATACATTATACATTACTGATATATATACATTTAATGTTCTACAACTGTTTATCACTGGTAGACAATGATAAACTTTTATCAATGTATCAATAGAGAACAAATATCATTGTTCGTAAGGTTGTTTTTCCAAGCAACAAAAGTAATCTTCAATCTCATGTTAGTATGATGTATAAGAAATTAAAATATTGAAGAAAACTTAAATAAGGTAGAATATCATAGAATTCTATGAATGATATAGGTTTATTACCTTCTATTAGTGAAAGGCAAATAAAATTCTATCAGAATATATAAATAATAGAAGTGTACAACTTTGATCTATTACCGATAGAAATTAATACAAACCTATCATTGATGGTCAATAATAAAAGTGTACACAACTTTCTTTTAGTCCATCAATATCTATCAATGGTAGAGAGTTAAAAACTTTTATCACTGCCTATCTGTGAGAGACATTGATAGAGTAACAAACAATTATGGACAACTACTATCAATGGTCTATCAAGAGATAATGATTTTGTTCAAATTTTTGTTGCCATCAACTATACAGTTAGACGTCGATAGTTTTGATAGAAATTGTGTATGAGTGTTTATCAATAATATACACCTTATAGGCCATTTAAAACTTTTGCTATAATTTGTAAGTAGTTTATTTTTTGTTTTATTCATAATGATTACTCTAATATATAATTTTTATTTTATATTTTAAAATAATTTTGTTGGTAGTGTATTTTATCGTTAAGAATAACGGCATATGATGGGTTTAATTGTTCACTATGAGTAGTTTGTCGTAGAATTTGATTATGTGTAGACAATCAGTGCAATTGTTTGATGGAGTTGTTTAGGTCTTTTTGATAAACTTGATAAAAAATTTAAATCTTGTATATGGGAAATGCACAAAGTTATAGCGTAAAATAAGTAACTCACTGCTAAGTGGAAACTCAATTTCATAGTCTATTTTTTTTACATGCTAATTTGATAGTGGAAGCTCAACTTCATAATCTATTCTTTTTATATGCTAATTTGCTACTAGGTTTCCTAAACAACATTCGTTAATTTTAAAATTTTTGTAATACAACTTAATTGTTTTTCTAAATAAGGGATAAAAATGGATGCTTGCACGTTGATACACTTTATACACTTGATATACATTTGATACATTACTGGTACATATTTGATATACTAGATATTCTTGGTACATCTGATACACTATAAATATATATACACTTGATACACAATAATTGATATCCTTCTAATAGCCACTTGATACACGTGTTATGTACTTAATATACAATTGCTACACGTTTGATATACATTTGATACACACTTGATACACTTGATATACACTTGGTTTTTACTTGATATACTAAATATATGAATTTATGATAAAAGATTTTAAATTTTTGTTAAGGGGTTTAGAAAAGAAAAATATAATCCACAAACAAATACTATTATATCTCAAACAAAAATAATCTACATCAAAAAACACAGAGTATTCTAACTCAACTAAAATAAACTAAAACTATAATAACTCATTAATTCCTTGATCCTAAACACTCCTTAAAAAGTGTTTCATGTTTTTTGCTCTAAAGTTGATAAAAATCAACCTATTTACAAAAATGTCACATTGCTTTATTTACCCAATGCCATTAAACATATTTACTTAATTGTCATTAAATTAATAATCTTTAATATTTTGTCGTTTTTAACAATTATGTCTATAAATATGTGTATCATGTATATCAAGTGTATATTAGATGTATTAGGAGTATTAGGAGTATCACTTATGTTGGACTTGTTTTTTTGCCATAACTACAAAATGGAAAAAGTTTGTAACAAAACTTGCAAATTCCTAAACTCAAATTGTCACCCACTACAATTTTACTGTATAATATATGTTTGAAATCAATATATATATTTTTTGTATATGGTCATTTCTTTCCTCGTTTGTAAGGCTTAATCACTAAGTAAATTATTAAATCGTGATTGATTTTATTGTTTTTTTAGGAAAATTTTCATAAATGTAACAAAACACCAAAATATTTACGTCTTGTGTGTAACAAAATTAAAAATCCCATGAAGCCAGTCAAATATTTTCATAAATTCCAAGTTTTCCCTTGATATTTCGGATGATTCGTCGCTTCTATTTCTTCTTCTTCTTTGCGATTTATTCATATTCTGTTCCAGATTTCTTTAGCTCCTCTTCCAGATTTTCTTTCTTCTATTTCTATTCATCTTAGATTTTTCCTTTCTTTCCTCTTCTCTTTCTTTCTTCCAACTCCTCTTCTAGAATATCAAGATCGCTTAAATATCACTTTTATATAATCTAAACGATCCCTTAGCATAGTCAATTACGCGATCGTTTAACATAGTCAACACGATTATGTAGATTTGAAGCCCTTCTACACACTTGTGTGAATATGATCTAAACGATTGATTACCATAGACTACACAATAGTTTAGCATGGTTAACACGATTGTGTAGATTTTGAAACATTTTTTTCATCATTCAAAAAGAACTACACAATCGTGTAGATATGATCTAAACGATCATGTGATCGCTTACTATAGTCAACACAATCGTTTAGCATGGTCTACACAATCGTGTAGATTTGAAGTCTTTTTCCCATCATTCAAAACGAACTACACGATCGTGTGGATATGATCTAAATCATCCATAATTAACACAATCGTTTAGTGTGGTCAACACAATCATTTAGATTTGAAATATTTTTCCCATCGTAAAAAAAACTACACAAATGTGTTGATACTACCTACACGATCGTGTATAATTTCCTTCACAATTCCATATCGTGGTCATTTAGAAAAAAAATTACATGCGTGTGTGTGGCCTATGAATCACTTGTTGACTAGAGTCTTTTTGGTATTTTTCATTGTAGGCCTGTACGCTTTTTTCGTTTCTAAAATTTAAATTTTGTAAATATTTTTCCGGTTTGTTATGTTTTTTAAAAACTACTTTTTTATAAGATTTTTTTTATTTAAAGGGTATGTTGTGAACACATTAAAAAATAAATTTTGTAATTCAAATATAATATACACAGTTTAAATTTTGTTATTATTTACATGAATAAAATAGTACTTGAGATTTACAGGAGTATCTTCTATTATATAATAAATCAAACTATGAGTTTTTGTTCATGTACGTGTCTACTTTGAATAAGAGTTGTTTTAGAGACTAAAAAATATAGTAACAGATCAATGATAGATATTGAAATAGTACTATCATCTATCACTCTGGACACTAATAAACATCGATAACAAAATGACCCATATATGATCTTTTAGTTTTTTTTATCTTTCTTTCTTTCTTGTGCTTGTTTAACAATCAATTTCATTTTTGAGACTAGTCCAAAATTATCATAATATTATGTGTTCTCTTTTGCGAGGAAGAAAGAAGCCTCTTTGAAGGGTAATCAAGGTATGAGAGGTGGGGATTTAGTAGAAGAAAGAGGTAAGCGTGCCTATGTTTTGCAACTAGAAACATAACAACTATTTCGTTCGTCTTTTAATTTTTTTTTATGGATGGTGTCCGAAGCAAGGCAACCTTATAGAGTGTATGTATTATGTCATATGATTCATTTGTGATATAATATTATCAAGCAACGAGACAATCTTGGAAGTAGTAAGTGTTTCATTTCACCTTTTTGTACGACCAATGTATTAGTAAATTGTTGCATATTAAAACATTTTTAAATGATGAATAGATGGAAGGATCAACCTCAACATACTCACAAGGATGATTTAGATGTCATAAGGTCGAAGTGGGCTGAATTCATTGGAAGGCATGTTTACTTTGCTTAAAGGTAAAATTTGTAAACATACAACTTTATATGTTTTTTTGTGTGGGTTTGATTACATAATGTGTTGTTCTGTTAACTATCCTGCAATTATGGCAGTCAATGAAAATCTATTTTGTTCCATCCGCTTAGAAAAATGTTTTAGGAATCATGTTAACATTTACTTAGGAACTTGATACTTTGTTTTGTGCTATTATAATGGAAGTGACTTTGTTTGTTTGTAAAGTTTTCTTTGTAGCGTAGGTGTTTTGTTTATAATATACTTTGTGTTGTGCTATTATAATGAGCTTAGATGTAGTGCACTTCTAAGTTTTAGATTTAAGTGTGTTTATGTTGTTGTGGAGGGGGAGGGGGGTAAGTCTATGTTCGTCATTTAATAATGACTTTGGAAGCATTATAAGAAATTTACCCTTTGCCAATGACAATATCGTCGGCAAATCTTCAAAAACTCGTCGGCTTTTCTTTTTCCAACGAAAATAAGTCGTCGGCACACACCGTCGGCGTATGTCCGTGGGAAGATCCTTCACCGACGACAAAAAATAGACCGTCGGCGAAAACAAGAACTACCGACAAAATTGAACCAATGAAACTATGCGGACAATAGAAACTAACCATCGGCGAAAGGGATTTTCGCCGATGGTGAAAATAATTCTTGGGTATTTATTTTGCCTACGGTGTAAAAATGTGTCATTGGCATATCCTTGTATTGCCAACGATATTTCTTACCGATGGTGTTGATCTGTTACGCCGACAACTATAATTTTCGTCGGCAAATCCATGCTGGAAACGGGGCATGCTTGATAACCCTTTGTACTCCACCCAAATAAATCACCATATGCTGAAAAGTCATTAATAGTCCATAACAAACTTGCACGTAGTTGATAGTACTCACCACTAACACTGTCATAAGTACGAACACCATAATTCCACAATTCTTTCAACTCATCTATCAATGGTTGCAAGTAAATCTCAATTTCCTTTCCTCGAGATTTCGAACCCGGTATAAGTAAAGACATGAAGAAATTTGTTCCTTTCATGCATTTCCATGGTGGCAAATTATATGGAATTAGCATAATAGAACACATGCTGTAAGAAACACTCATGTTCGCAAATGGATTGAAACCATCTGAAGCTAATCCTAGACGAACATTTCGTGAATCTAAAGCAACTGAGGAAATTCACGATCAAAATGTTTCCACCCTTCTCTATCAGCTAGATGTTGTAAAGTATCATCTGTTACAACTTGCTTTTCTTTGTGCCACCTCATTTCAGATGCAACATGTCTCGATGCAAATAATTGTTTCAATCTTGGAATTAATGGAAAGTGGCGTAAGACCTTATGTGGGATCTTCTTACCTTTTCCATCGTTAATTTTATACTGAGACTCATTGCATATTGGACATTGTTGGAAATTGGAAAATTCATTCCAATATAATATGCAATCATACTTGCACGCATGAATTAGGTCATAGCCTAGCCCTAATTCACATAACTTTTTCTTAGCTTCATAATATGAACTAGGTATGGATGCATCCGTTGGAAATGCTTTCCTTAACAATTCGAGTACCATATCAAATGACTTCTTAGTCCAACCATTTAGAACTTTAATATGCATCAATCTTACTAAAAAGTTCAATGAAGAGTACTTTGTACAACCAGGGTACAATTGATTACATGCTTCACCCAGTAAATCCCTGAATAGATTTGAATTATCACTCTCATGAACATTATTGGGTACTTCAGTCTCGATATCTTCTTCATGCAACTCTTCTTCAAAACTTCGAAATTGTAAATCATTTAAAATATTCAACATCTCGTTTTCTTTAGTTGGCACATCATTAAACTCTTCAGGATTTAATCCTTGACTACATATTGAATGAGTTGCTCGATTTATTTCACTTATTACTTGTTTCACCATGATAGACCCATTAACTATACGATGGAGACATTCCATATGTGAGCAAATGTCGCTTAACCCCGTCTAATGATTTCCACACTGTATTCATACAATTTTTACACGGACATCTTGTTTTTCCCAAGTTATTGACATGAAACTTTGCTTTTTCAAGAAATTAAGTTACTCCTTCCATATAAGTCGTTGAAAACTTATCCCGAAGATGAATCCAATTTCTATCCATTTCCAATTATATTCTTTTCAACTAGTTAATAAACTTGAGTACTCCTAGAGTGTTAGAGCCTTAAACATATAGAAACAATACAAAACATCAAAGTTAGTTATGTTTTAACTAACTTTGAACCACATCCCCAGCATCTTGAATCATTTTGTATTTATACAAATTGGGAACAATTCATATTTCAAAACAAAATAACTAATAATCATACTTGAATGTAAAATTACAAAAATTAAGCAAAGAACAATTCATTCCAAACAATAATCTCACATTCCTTTGTCAATCATTTCGTTATTTGACTTATGGCTTCTACCATTTACATCCCAATAATTTTTTTCAATCTTGCATTCTAAACAAAATGTTATTTATATCTCATAAACCCTAATCCCTAAACAAATTGGAGAGATTAACTATAATTTCGATGTCAATACATATAAATGTAACTTCAATCTCAATACATATAACTATAATTTCGATCTCAAACACATATACCAACTATAATATCAAAATAATCTACTAAAATCTTCTTCTAAAAACATGTAATATTAAAGTGAATCTATCATTTTTTTTCATATAAAAACATGTAAAAAAAATTAGGTCTAAGTTAAACTTACTCACAAAAACGAGTGAGAAAAATCAACATGTGACGACCTTCCACACTTTATCTAGAAAAAGAGGGAGGCAATGGATGTGCGGTCGTTCAAATGTGGCCAACAAATGAGGGGGAGCCGGCTGTCGGTGAAGGGATAAGAGCCCTATGGCAACGGAAGAATTTAAAGAACTGTTACTCAAATTAATTTGGCAATCTTAAAATACTAGTACATTGGCAAAAATTTTAGATTCAAAATTCTTAATAAAAAAACTAAGCATGCTTTTAAATTAAAGGATACAGAAAACTTACTTTCTATGACGTCTCTGAATCTACAAATCACCGAATTGGGGACACCACCCATCGGAAACCTTTCTATCCTCTGGGATGAGATTAGTTTATGGGAACCAATTGGGATGGGAAAAATGTTTAGAAAAACTCTTTTCTTTTTGCAGAGAGAAAAAACCTTGACTTTTTTTTTCTTAATGAATTTCGTTTAAGTTAAAAGAAAACTGTTTTCTTCTAGATATTTATAACTCTTTTTCCTTCTTGGAATAGGAAAAGAAGTAGGAGATAATCATGAGATTCTATTATAAAATCTACTAATTAATTAACAATTAATCAGTTAGTTAATAATTAATTAAATCATATTTAATTAATATTTCTTTCAAATATTATTTGAATAAATATCTCTCTAATATATTAATATAATTAATTAAATCATATTTAATTAATATTTAATGAATATCTTTCCAATATCCTAAATATTTATATTAATATAATTAATTAAATCATATTTAATTAGTATTTGATTCAAATTTTATTTGAATGAATATCTCTGCAATATTTTATAGATTTAATTAAATCAAATTTAATTAAATAAAACTAAACTATTAATTAATTCTCTAATTAATTAATAGCTAAATTAAATATCATATATTCAATTTGAATCATATTCAAATATAAGTTTCTCTCATAATTAATAATTTTAATGTGAATCCAATTCACATTAAATTAATATTTGAACTCATTCAAATATTTTATCTCTCATAAATTAATTTTGAATCATATCCAAAATTAAATGTATATAATAAAGTTTGATAAACTTTATATTATAATGTATCACTATACATTATACTAATTCCTAAAGTAAATTTGAACATTTCAAATTACAACCAATATAAATAATACCATTGCCCTTTACGAGCTAGGAAGGGGACCTAATGGACCTACAAATCAGAAGCTACAACGATCTGAGATTAATTAGCTAAACTCATTAACAAAATTAATCAATATTCGTTAACTGTGTGTACACTCCACTAAAGACTCACAGCTGAACTCTTCTCACTGTAGATATATTTTTTTGTCCATGGATATAGAGCAATAACAGTAAGTTAGTCCTTCACGAGTGTTTGTAACACCAGCTGGGTCAATTTATCGTTTTACCCCTAGGTTACCTCTAATCCTTAAATATCAGTGCTCCTCCATTGAACAACCTGTTTATGGTCCTACCAATAAACAGAAACCCCTCTCGTGCGCCATAGAGAGGGTAGAGCCCTTTGTCCAAGATTTGGAGACACCATTGAAGGAAACACTCATCTACTTACCTTAAAGTAGGGAAGGAGTGAATTCCATCTTGTGTAATTATGTTCCCAACTCTCCACTCGGTCTTGTCTCCAAAATGATAAGCTTATTGAGTCAGTGATTTGGCCATTCTCACCCGTACAAATCAAAGGAAAATCCCCCGCGAACAGGAGTTCATAACACACTCAGGATTAAGACTAAGTTACCTAGGTCATCCTAGTGAAATAGAAACCTAACTAGTTAACGGAGTTACATCTAGTGGTTACTATTTCGCAATCCGGTCTTATGCAAACTCATTGCATAGGATACCCTCACTCGCATGTCAACTACACGAATGCGTTGGATCATTGCGTTTGTATCAAATACAAAGTGATCCGTATCAATAGTGTTACCAAGATAAGATACCCAACCTTATCCCTATACGATAGACCCTTTAAGCCGATCTTGAACATTGATCTATGTATGTCTCTACATACTGTTCAAGACTCATTAAACAGCTTAGGATGTTAGTTTATTGGATTTGAGTTATTAAGAAAAAACTAATAATTTAATCAATAACAATTATTACAATAATAACACTTTATTAATAACGGTCAATGGATTATATTTACAATCTACGAGTTTTAGGACATAAATCCCAACAGTTGGTTAGCGTGGCAAGGAAAATTTGGCTTCGACGACTGTCCTTGCGTGGGGAAGGAAGGAAAACAGTGAAGGGGAAGGAAGGGGTGGGCAGCTTTGTGGGAGGAAGAAAGATTAGGAAAATGGTGAAGGGGAAGGAAAGGGGTGGCTGGTGTGTGTGGGAGGAAGAAAAAAGAGTGAAAAACGAAAAGAAGAGGAGAAGGAAAGGGGCGGTGGCGTGGAAAGGAAGAAGGAGATTTGGGGAAAAAATTGTGCATTAGGTTTTTTTTGTTTTAAAGGAATCGCCGACGGGTATTTTAATTCCATCGGCATTTGTTCACTTACGCCGACGGTAATATTACACTATCGGCATATGTCCACATTTGCCGACAGAAAAAAATATGTTGTCGGCAAAACTTATCTATACCAATGCTATAAATTGGACTGTCTGCAATTCCACTTATTGCCGACAATAAAATAACCCGTTGGCGTATGTCACTTTTACCGACAAAATTTCGGAGCGTCAGCATGCATTTCGTTGGCAAAAGAAAAATTTCTTGTAGTGAAGAGGGGGAGAAGGTAGTAAGTTTAAGTTTAATAATGACTTTGGAAGAGGTGTGGGTGCTAAGTTATTCATTCTTGTAATATGCTAAGTTTATGATGTCCAATAATGACTTTGGTAGAGGGAGGGGTGATAAGTTTATGTTTAAGCTAAATAATGACCTTGGAAGGGGGGAGGGGGACGGGTGGTAATTTTAAGTTTATATTTAACAAGGAGAAGGTGCAGGGGAGTGCTAAGTTTATGTTTAATAATGACCTTGGAATGAGGGAGTGAGGTGGTATTGTTTATGCTTAAGTTTAATAATGACCTTGGAGGAGAAGGGGGGCTAAGGGTAAGTTTATGTTTAAGTTTCAACTGTTGCAAACTAGAACATTGCTAGGTCTGTAAAGATTGAATCGAAACTTACATTTGCAACACTTATATACTATGTGTAGTCGATGTTTTTATTTTAATTTTGCGTCCCTTATGGGTTTTTTTTTATTATGAACCTTGGCTTATTTTGTAAAGTTCATTTGTCCACTTATTAAGAAGGTAAAATCTATTTGGCATGTACTTAATGCTTATGTTTATGCTTACGCATATACTTAACTAATATTGACTAAGGTTCATTTTTGGCTAATTTGCAGATAGTTGAAGAATATGTGGGCCATGGAATCAATCAAGTCTATTTATGCGTTAGTTTGATTTGATTAGGTCAAATATATATGTATTATAGTTAATTTATCTTTTGGATTATTGTAAAATAACTTTTACCAAAATATAATTTACATTTTCTATTATCAATATAAAAAAATTTCTAAAAATATGTGGGTAATATTGAATCATTTATTTTATTTTTTTTAGAGGAGAAATATATAACAGAAAAATATGTGTTGTGAATTGAAAAATAACGACCCCAAACAAGTGTTGACACATAAGCCTTTATTAAACAGAACAGTGTCATGAAAGCACATTTCTTGAGAAGAATTATGTGTAAAAGAAACATTTAAATACGACAATATATTGGTGTCTAGTGATAGATAAAGGTGACACATTTAAAGAGTCAATGTAAGGGGTATTAATGACAATATATTTGTGTCGAATGATAGATAACAGTGACTCATTTAAAGTGTCAATATAAAGATATTAATGGCAACATATTGGTGTCGAGTTATAGATAGTGGTGGCCATCATCCAAACTTTCACCATTTAAGCCTGAAATTTCAAATTCATAGATCTAACTGCAGCAACTCACAACTTACTCATTTTTAACCAAATTAAGTGAATTTTATATCAAACTCTTCATTTTCAATTAGTCCTCTACAATTGACTTGAAGACGAGAAGACCAAAATTCTCAACTTGTTCAGATTTCCCCCGAAACGGAAGCTACTCCAATTCGTAATTCTAGAAATCTTTCAGCTTTAATTTCTTCTGAAATGTCACCTATTTCCTAACGTTTTTAGCTCAAATGTAATTCATAGAGAGTGTAGGCAATTGAATAAACTTTCTAACCTGACCGAACAGAGCTCCTAACTCTACTCTACAGTTCAAGCTACTAAAAAGACAAGAGTCCTTGCAGATTCGCGCACAAATTCTTTAGCTTGTCTTCTCCTTCAATTTCACGAACTTATCTTCAGATTTAGCACAAGTATGCTTCATGAACTTTCCTATAAAATAAATTAGCTTTCAAACATGATTAGCCATGGATAAAGCTTGTCTTTCAAACTCCTTGTCTTCTTCAATCTTAGATTTCCAGACTTCTTCTTCTCCTTCTCTATACTTTCTCCCTTGAATTTTCTCTGAACATTTGAAGACGAATGGATGGAAAAATGGGTTAGAGAAATGGGCATGGCGGTGAAAAAAAAAAAAAAAAAAAACTCCACTTCTTTCTTTTATTTATTCAATTGTACTTCAATTACAACTTGCCTTGCCATTTCCTACGCCATAATCAACAATAGACTTACTTCTATGATTTGGAAAGAACAAAGTTACAAATTTTATTCTGAATTCCGTTGTGCATGTCATTTGTTTTCTATCAAAACTTACTTTCCCAAAGGATAAAGGTACAACAACAATCGAAATTGTCTCTCTTTGTGTAAAGATATTTGCTCCATCAACATGTCTAATAGGAAAAGCATTATTATTTTAAACGCGATGGTGGCTACTCTTTGGACTATTTGGCTCGAGTGGAACAATAACAAGACTTTCAACAACAATTGCGCGATTTCATCAATACATGAGAAGATATTTAATTACCAAGTTTATTGGATGGTAGTTCTCTAGACATCGACTATTCTCTGATTACTCTCTATGAACAATATCCTTAAATACTAGTGCTTTCGCATAATTTTTGTCTTTGCTGTTTTCTGTACTTCTAGGCTTCTCTCTGTAACCCTCTATTTTAACTATCAAACAAGCATATGTAGAAGACTTTCACTCAATCTTTATTTATCAAGGTGAAGAAGTATTTATAGTGATATATACAAAGGTGGTTGGTAACAAGAAGGTAATAGAAAATAACAGAAAATGAAAACTAACTGATACTAACTATTTAATAGTATTTGTTTTATAACAGTCTAATACTCCCCCTCAAGATGAAGAGTATATATCTCTAACTCCTATCTTGTATATAAGTGAACAGACAAGGTCGTGGCATTAAGGGGTTTTGTAAGAGCACCTGCTAGCTGATTTGAAGAGCATACGGGTAGCAACTTAATAGATCCATCAACAACTCTGTCTCGGACAAAATGGCAATAAAGTTCTATATGTTTGGTTCTCTCATGGAACATGGAATTGTGAGCAATGTAAATGGCTGCTTGGTTGTCACAAAAGACAATGGCAGGTGCATTGACGATAATCTTGAGTTCTTTGAGAAGGTTTTGGAGCAATATGATTTCACATGAAACGGTTGCTAGTGCTCGATATTATGCTTCAGCTGATGACCGTGAGACAGTCTGTTGTTTCTTTGATTTCCACGATATTAGAGATTCACCAAGAAAAATACAGAATCCTGTAACCGATCGTCAAGTGTCTGGGCATGATCCACAATCTGTATCCACAAAGGCTTTTAAGGAGAGATCATGTGTTTTAGCCATGAAAATACCTTGGCCAGGTGAACCTTTGATGTATTTCAAGAGGTGATTCACAGCATCCATATGTGTCTTGTTGGGATGAGCCATGAATTGGCTGAGTTTATAGACTGTAAATGTTATATCAGGTCTTGAAATAGTCAGGTACAATAATCTCCCTACCACTCTGTGATAAGCAGTTGGATCCTTGAGGACTTCTTTTTTTGAACTCTTAAGTTTCACCGTGGGATCCATTGGCATTGTAATTGGTTTGGCACCAAGTAAACCAACTTCCTCTAGTAAACGTAGGGCATAATGTCTTTATGATAAAAATATACCATTTGAAGAATGAGCTAGTTCAAGTGTCCAAGAAAAAACTTGAGAGAGCCTAAGTCTTTAAGCAGAAATTTGCGATTAAGTACTGCTTGTAGAGCTCGAATGAGTTCAATATCTGCTCCAGTGATGATGATATCATCAACATATACAAGTAATGCAATGAATGCATTGCCTTGGCCCCTTGTAAACAGAGAATAATCTGCCTTTGATTGTTCAAAGCCTAAGGAAACGAGGAAGTGTGAAAACTTGGAAAACATTGACGAGAAGCTTGTTTTAATCCATAGATGGATTTATGTAATTTGCATACCATTTTCTCCCCCTAAATGGTAGTATTTGGTTTGTAGCCAAGTGGTAAATCCATATAGACTTCTTCGAATAAATCTCCATGAAGGAAGGCATTATTTACATCAAGTTGGATCAAATGTAGTAAAGTTTATATGCCTTCATGCCTTGTGGATAACCTACAAACACAGCTGGTATTGTTCTGGGTTGAAATTTGGACCGATCATGTGACAGAGTGGAGGCATAACACAGATAACCAAAAACCCTTAAATTTCTGTAGTCAGGCAGCTTGTCATTGAGTAGTTGAAATGGTGACTTCCAGTGTAATAACTTGGATGGTATTTTGTTGATTAAATGAACAGCAGTTAGAACACAATCTCCCTAGAAAACCATAGGAACACCCGATTGGAAAAACAGTGCTCTTGCTGTATTAAGCATATGTTGATGCTTCCTTTCAACTATAGAATTTTGTTGGAGGCAACTGACACAAGAAAATTGATGTAGAACTCCCTTTTCTAACATTCAATCATTTGTTTTATAACAGTCTAATATTAATATTATCTTATACTTCTTGGTTTGTATATTGAATATACTTTGAATTGAGAATGATGAGATTGTTAAAATGGTGCCTACTTATTAGGGATGTTTGGATACACTTACTATAATCAAGCGTCGTGTATCTCTTTCTAAACAAAATCAGAAGATATAATAATTTCTAAATTACAAGATTTTGGAAAGAAAAATATTATAAAAATGGTTAATTTCCAACTCAGTATTATTTGTCCTCTTTTTTCAACTTGTTTGTTTCGCAATATGTGAAAAGTTTCTAAAGTCTAATCATAAAATAAAGAATCTAAAGGTTTCTTCATATACCTACTAATTAAACGTGGAGGGGTCCTGAAAAAAAATTGTTTCTAAAAAAGGGTTCTATTTTCCAAATCAAAACTAAAAGGACTCAAAGATATCAATTGTCCTTGAAACTTGGGTAAGAAGTTAAAAAGCATATGTTAGGTCTTCCCTTGTCTTTAAGCTTACAATTTTCAAAGAGATATATCTGAGCGCAAACTTTCTTCAATTGAAGAGAGGTTGAGAGCAATAATGGAGTCACATAACCCCATTTTTGTGTTCTTCGTCTTCATCGTCATGCCATTGCTCTCTTTAAATTTGCCATCAAATTTTGCTACACAATATATTCCATCTTCTCTTCTGTCGCCGCCGCTAATGCCACCTAGCACTAGAGCTATAGTCACTTATCACCCATTTATATTCCCTCCTCCTCCATTTAAGAAAACTTTTAAACACACATGGTCGCCACCGTCGCGGCCGCAACAAGTATTGGTAAGGCCAATAGTTCCTTATTATCCCTATAAATTTCCACCACCTCCATGTAGAAAACATGCCAATCCTCCTCCGAGCTACCATGTCTTTCCCCACCAACCTTACCGCAGCCAACCAGAAAGCTACACATGTCTGGGGAAGGGTGTGAAGCGCCTCCACCACTGCCTGTAAAGCCGCCACATGTGTGGCCGCCAAAATGGATCAGGCCTAATTCTACCCCACCTCCTTTCTAATACTACATTTATATTGTAGCCACTTATTTTTATTCTACACGTTTTTTTTTTAAATAATAATAATAATATTAGTAATAATGGCTAAACTTTTTTATGTTTAAAGGTAAAAAATTAGTAATAACATAATATCTTATAATATTTCATTTTTATCATTTTAGAAAACAAAAATAAATCAAATTATTTTAAAAAAACCTTTTAATATCACATTTGTACTATTTTAGGAAAAAAGAAATGAATTTTTTTAAATAAAATCTTTTAATATCTAAGAAATTATTTAGTTTTAAATACAATATTTAAAAAAAAAACTTATTTCTACTCATATTAGGAAAAAATTAAATTAATAAAATCTTTGACTTGTTTATATCATTTTAGGAAAAAAAGAAAATCAATTTTAAACAAAAATCTTTTAATATCCATTTGATTTATTAATTTATTTTTTAAAAAATCTCAAAAAATCTCATTTAATTTATTTTATTTATTTTAGGAAAATGAAAATTTATTTTTATACACATAATATCAAAATTTGATTTTATTCTTATTATTTTTTCCTAATTTGTGGTACACTCCGGGTTTATAAATAGGGACCCTTGTCATTTGGAATGGGGAGAAGAAAATTTCTTAGAAAAAAAAAAACTTCTTTAGAGAGAGTGCTTAGCAAAACTTTTATTATTTAGAGCGAATCTCTGCGAAAAAAATTCAGTAAAGGTGAGTTTTTTTTCTTATTTCTTTTCGTTACTTTATTGTCTCTACTTTTTTTTTTTACTTTATCTTAAGCAAATCAAATCCCACGTTGAAATAAACTTAGTTGGAGGTTGCATTTGGTAGGGATTTAATCCCAAGGATCCGCACCTCATACAACAAGTAATTTCTTTGGGATTCGAATCCTTATTTTTCTTTTCTTCTCTTTTTAAAAGAGAAAGAAAAGAAAATGTAGAAAAATTTTCGTATGTTTTTACTATTTTTTTTTCTTTTATCATCATTTAAAAAAAAAATCTTTAGTCTTTTTCTTCTCTCTAAAAAAATAGGGAGAAAGAAAACGACATAAGAAAAATGTTTATTTTTTTTATCCGTATTTCATTTTTTTTAAATCTCAATTCTTAACCTTTATTTTCTTTTCTCTAAAATATAGAGGGAAAGAATGAGGATAGAGAAAATTTTATCATTATTATCGTTATTACCATTATTATCGTTATTACCATTATTATTATTATTATCATTTTTTTAATATTATTACATTTTATTTTATTACTATTACGGTTCTTTTTTCTTTTTACTTGTTGTTGTTGTTGTTCTTCTTCTTATTATTTTATTATTATGATTACTATTTTTATTTCTTTTATGGTGCCGTCACACCTCTACCTTTTTTCTTTCTTTATTTATTCATTCCTTTTTTTTTCATTCCTTATTTTATCTATTTGTTATTATGTTTCCTTTCTTTTACTTATTCACATTACTATCATAATAATTATTGTTATATGCACTTAAATGTAACTCTTTGTATTTAAAATTTTTAATGTTTTAAAATCTTTCCAATTTAAAATTCTTTATGTCTTAAAATAAAAATACTCTTTAATCATTTAGCAAATTTGTCTATAATGTTATAAATGTTTTATGTTTTCAAAACCTTCAAATTTAACCTATGATTTCATAAGGTTTCCTAAATCAGTCTTTTCTAAAAAACTTATACCGTTTTCCTTAAACAAAAATCTTACGACGAAATCTAGAAAATTTGGGAGTCCGATTTTCTAGAATTCTTGAGGTGATGAATCACATCTTTGGAAGTCCAAGATATGATCCCAAGAAAAAATGAATTTAATCAATGTTTAAAAAAAAATCTTTATTAAAAGGCTAGCCCATGATAGATTTTGAGAAATAGTAATAATTTCTCATTTTCTTAAGGTGGGAAACTTTTCTCAATATATAGTCTAATTAATGGAATATTATTCCACTTATTTTATGAGACCATTGCTTCAAATATTGGAGTAATGAGGGGTGAAATAAGACATTAGCTTAAAAATAAATTAAAAAATATTTTTAATTCAAGATTTGAAATTTGGCCACCGTTTTTTCTAAATGGGTGTTGTAGGGTGCTAATACCTTCCCCACACACAAATGACTCCCGAACTCAACTTTATTTTTCGCAGACCATTTTTTTTTAAAAATTGTTTACTTTATTTCAGTGTCTAATCACACCGTAAAAAAGATTGGTGGCGACTCCTATTTTCTTTTAAAAATAACTCTTTTGAGGACGTCGGTCGCTCCCGTCGTCTCGAGCATGTGGCGACAGCGTGGCGACTCCGTTGGGGACATGAGGCTTTATTTCGAGAGTTTGGCCATTTTCTTTTTTCTCTTGAATTATTTTATTCTTTAATTTTATTCTAAATTTATTGTGTGTAGGTATTGTACATTTAATTATTACACACACTACCACGAGCCTCCTACCCAGGCTTTACCTTCATAAGATTAGAATTGAGAACAGAGTAGTGTTGACCTTCGATAAGCTTATGCTTCCGTGCAGGCACACGAAAATTTTTCACTCAACTTGGTCAATTCGTCATGTATGACTTTGACCAAATTGGGAACCTTTATCATTTAGGAATTTTAGAATTAACCTCACTTTTAAATCTTGTATGCATTATACTAGTGTATTACAACATGTATTTCTTTTTAATTTCATTGATTGATTTTTTACTTAAGTTGGTTCAATTATCACAATTGCATAAATTTTTTAATAGAAGTTAACAATATTTCATTTGTCAATTTTGATTCTTCTTAATCAATGGACATCTTCGTAATTTAGAGTTTTTTTCATAGTTAAAAAAAAAAAATTTCAACAACTTTTCTTCATATATTTCAAAGATTGAGCACTATTTTTTAAAAAAGTTTTTTGAAAAACATATCTATCCAACTTTTTTTTAAAAAAAGAATATATTCAGTAATATTTAGTATCATTTAATATTTTTTTAATATAATAACTATTTAAATCTAAATTTAAAAAAATCATGTCAGGATTAAATAGCATTAGCATTAAAAAATAAAATTTTGAGAATGACTATTTGAAACGCTAAAAAAATATGATCGTATAAGAAAAATTTGACAAAAAAAAAAGCTTTCATATTTTGTTTCTTCAATTTTTTTTTTGTAAAACAACATGCATATTATTTTCTTATTAAAGCTTGATTATTTTGAAAATTATTTTTTTTTTAAAAAAAAAGACAAAATTTTCAAAGTTAAAAAAATAGTCAAAGAAAATAATTAAAAGGCTTAACTTTTTTCATTTTCTTTTTAAAAAAAAAACATTTGACATTTTACTTGATAGTCATCAAACATATTTGACTAATTAATCAAAAGAGAAGCTTTTAAATCACCGTATGATTAGAATAATGGATTAATTTTGACGGTCTCATAAAACTTTTGCGTTGAGTTTTATTTATGAAATTTTTCATCTCTGATCATATAAACATATTGTTATCGATTTTCTCTTGTTAAAAATTGCATTAAATAAATTTTGATTTCTTCCCAAAAAGTTTCACTATTATTAAGGTTTTTTTTGTTTTTTATTGCCACATTTAACAAATAACTAATAATGTTTTAAAGTTAATGACGTCTGCCAAAAAGAAGAGTTTCTTTTAAGCATAAAAAAAATATATCATAGAGAGTGTTATATTATGCTATTATTTCATCATTATTCTTTTTACTTGCATGATCAAATACTAAGAGTCATTTCATTATCATGCATTATAATCATATGTTTATCAACACTTACTTGTATGTATGTTTAAGTTGTTGGCTAGTATTTTATTTTAAAATCTCATTTGTCATTGCATTTAGCTATTTCTTCTTGAAAATATTAGTGGTCATTTTTATTCACTTTAGAATGATAATTGTTGCATTGTTAATGAAATTTCATATGCATAAACCTCACTCTAGTAAATAACTTCAAATAATTTAACCATTCTCTCTCTTTAGAAAGATCAAAAGAGTCAAAGTTTTACAAATAGTGGAAAAGATTTCCACCCCCTCATTCATTATTGGTCAAGGTCATGGAAGAGTTTTCCAACCAAGTGCAAGTAATCAGGAAAGATGTGTCAAAGTGTTAAAAGGACAAGTGACAGTGGTTTTAAAGTCCCTCACTTAAATTAAGGATAGCCCAGTAGCAGGGGCATTCAAACAAGTGAAATTGGTATAGAACCAACATTCAAACGATGTTTCTCCTTACCCACTTGCTATTACTGCTAAAAAAAACTATTAGATTCATCATTGGTAAACTTGAGGGCATACTTGACACAAAGAGTGTGGTCGAGCTCCACAACAAATGTGCCACTTGAATGATTTAGTTTCTACGGCCAATGAGAAAACCGACATGAAGACCTTTGAGGACAAATCTCAAAGGAAGATTATATCTAAATTTCGAGAAGAGAGATTGGGTGTAATAGACGACAACAATATTTATAAAGAAATTAAGGCGACACAACTGTGTCTAGTCTTGGACGTCATCATTACAACACCCAAGTTCAAGAGGCTAAAATTTGGAAAGTTTAATGAAAGCCATTTTATCATATATTGTTGAAGGATGTCAATCCACTTCCACAATGACAATTTCTTTTCACCAGTTCCAAGAACGTTTGATTTTGACACTATTTTATCTCATGATAAGCAGCATATTTTTTTATTAAGTATGGGGTATGACGAAGGTGCTACGAAGGTGTCAACCTAGTTGAGATGTTCTGGTGCGCCTACTGATCCCACCTTTTTTTTAGTTGTTTGTTAATAAGAAGATAGTCTAATTGGCTCAACTCTTTGGTATATGTAGTTGGATATCTTTCAAGTGCGCAAGTATTGAAACAGTACAAGGACATTATTAGTTTGGTCTTGTACCATTTAAATCTTCAGTGTATAAAAAAGGAAGCATTAACCACTTCTAAGAAATATGCTTGACGATGTAAAAAATAGTCAATCGGAGGCTACAACTTTTGACTGAGTAAGGAAATGTCACCAGTATTATGAATGCTCCATACTACAGTAAAATACCTCTTATATTATGATAATGAAGTTTAAAGGAGAAGGGATTACGAATGATGCAAAAGTAGAAGTTAGCAGCATCAAAAGTATGATCCCACTAAATAAAAAGATGGAGTGCATGAGATCAGCTCGGGGCAAAGCATTATCAGCCATGTGTCACTACCATCATTTAAACAAGTGAACTACGAAGAGGAAAGGTCAAATAAATAAAGCAAAGAATGACAATGAAGCACTTGTTTCCATCATCGTTAGTAGTGAAATTCCATATGATGAGTTGATTTCTCCATGTTTGCAAAATTTGAAGCATCCCAAATGGAAATAAAGAACTGTCTAGGATCGCTAGAGAAATGGAAGGTTATTTTCTATTGGCTACCCTCAAGATCAAGGCAACACCTTTGTAATAGGGACACATTTTAATATTTTGTTGAATTAGATGGCATCTTCATGACCATATGTATCCTATTTTTCCACAATAAAAATGGATTGTTGGCTTTCATTTTTTTTCAAGTATATTCTTTTTGGTCATCATGAAAAGAAAATGATATCAATGAAGACTTCAGAAATGAAATCAACATGAAGATTTGATTTCAATTTTTCATCTCTTAATCATGAGGAGAAGAACTAAAATATGTTGTGCCTCGAGATGTTGAAATAGAGAACAAGAAGGTTGTTGAGCTAGTAAGCCAAAATCTTTAAATGACTATGTTGCAAGATATTTGATAATCATCGTCGTTGTTGTTCATAAAATGGATTAGTAGGAGTTTTCCTATTTTTATCAAAGACCATTTGGGGGCAGTCTCCCCTTATTTAATATATAGGGTGAAACTGGCTTTCTCTGTCAAAGTCCAAGTATCATCCATCTGAGTAAGACTGCATTGCAAAGCACAGGACGCTTGTCATCATTATTTGCAAGAGAGAATCAATTTCGAAGAAGATTTCCTCGCTTTAGAGACTATAAGAGCCTTTAAAGTTCATCATTTATGAAGAGTTTAAAGTCTAAGGAAGGATTTTAAGATCAAGATCAAGTTACATGATCGCTGTCTTTTATCGACCTACTTATTACCATCGGTCTCAAGGACTAAAGATAGTGTTTTATTTGGTAAATAATCATTCCAATGCGATTTTCAAGGCAAATTAGTAGCCAGATTACAGCTCAAGATCATGATACCTAGTTATCAATTTTTGTGGAAAAGTAAACCACCTATTTTGTATGCTCTGACTCATTTTCTTCTTTTGAAAAGAATCTAGAGAATGTTTGAAAAAAAAAGAAAACTATTAAAATAAGCATGTCTTAGCATTCATGAATGACATTTATCAATTTGATTTTAGTTGTGATGGCGCTTGTATTATCCCTGGTCTCCAACTTATTTATTCTTTTGTCATGAGGTGCTCGTTTTATCCCTGGCCCTTGACACCATGTTGTTGTGGTGGCTTTTGTTTTATCTCTGCCTCCAGCTTATTTATTCTTTTGTCATGAGGTGCTTGTTTTATCCCTGACCCTTGACACCATGTTGTTGTGGTGGCGTTTGTTTTATCTCTGCCTCCAGCTTATTTATTCTTTTGTCATGAGGTGCTTGTTTTATCCCTGGTCCTTGACACCGAATTGCTGCGGTGACGCTTGTTTTATCCCTGGTTTCCGGCTTATTTATTCTTTTGTCATGAGGTGCTTGTTTTATCCCTAGCCCTTGACACCATGTTGCTGTGGTGGCACTTGTTTTATTCCTGGCCTCCAGCTTTTTTATCCTTTGTCGCGTGATGCTTGTCTTATCCATAGTCTTTGACATCAATAATTCGTCTAAAATATTTTAGTTAGTGGCTACACCTTCGTCCACCTTCTAATTCTACAAGGATGCACAAAGGGAGGCATGCTGTAGCCACCTATTTTTATCCTACACGTTTTTTTTTTAAAAAAATAATATTAGTAATAATGGCTAAACTTATTTATGTTTAAAGGTACAAAATTAGTAATAATATAATATCTTATAATATTTCATTTTTATCATTTTAGGAAACAAAAATAAATCAATTTAGTTTAAAAAAATCTTTTAATATCACATTTGTACTATTTTAGGAAAAAAGAAATGAATTTGTTTTAAATAAAATCTTTTAATATCTAAGAAATTATTTAGTTTTAAATACAATATTAAAAAAAAAAAACTTATTTCTACTCATATTAGGAAAAAATTAAATTAATAAAATCTTTGACTTGTTTATATCATTTTAGGAAAAAAAGAAAATCAATTTTAAACAAAAATCTTTTAATATCCATTTGATTTATTAATTTATTTTTTAAAAAATCTCAAAAAATCTCATTTAATTTATTTTAGGAAAATGAAAATTTATTTTTATACACATAATATCAAATTTTGATTTTATTCTTATTATTTTTTCCTAATTTGTGGTACACTCCGGGTTTATAAATAGGGACCCTTGTTATTTGGAATGGGGAGAAGAAAATTTCTTAGAAAAAAAAAAACTTCTTTAGAGAGAGTGCTTAGCAAAAATTTTATTATTTAGAGCGAATCTCTGCGAAAAAAATTCAATAAAGGTGAGCTTTTTTCTTATTTCTTTTCGTTACTTTATTGACTCTACTTTTTTTTTTATTACTTTATCTTAAGCAAATCAAATCTCACGTTGAAATAAACTTAGTTGGAAGTTACATTTGGTAGGGATTTAATCCCAAGGATCCGCACCTCATACAACAAGTAATTTCTTTGGGATTCGAATCCTTATTTTTCTTTTCTTTTCTTTTTAAAAGATAAAGAGAAAGAAAAGAAAATGTAGGAAAATTTTAATATGTTTTTACTATTTTTTTTCTTTTATCATTATTTAAAAAAAAATTCTTTAATCTTTTTCTTCTCTCTAAAAAAATAGGGAGAAAGAAAACAACATAAGAAAAATGTTCATTTTTTTTTATCCGTATTTCATTTTTTTTTAATCTAAACTCTTAACCTTTATTTTCTTTTCTCTAAAATATAGAGGGAAAGAATGAGGATATAGAAAATTTTATCATTATTATCGTTATTACCATTATTATTATTATTATCATTTTTTTTATTATTATTACATGTTATTTTATTACTATTACGGTTCTTTTTTCTTTTTACTTGTTGTTGTGTTCTTCTTCTTCTTCTTCTTATTATTATTTTATTATTATGATTATTATTTTTATTTCTTTTATTCTGTCGTCACACCTCTACCTTTTTTCTTTCTTTATTTATTCATTCCTTTTTTTTTTCATTCCTTATTTTATCTATTTGTTATTATGTTTCCTTTCTTTTACTTATTCACATTACTATCATAATAATTATTGTTATATGCACTTAAAGGTAACTCTTTGTATTTAAAATTTTTAATGTTTTAAAATCTTTCCAATTTAAAATTCTTTGTCTTAAAATAAAAATACTTTTTAATCATTTAGCAAATTTGTCTATAATGTTATAAATGTTTTATGTTTTTCAAAACCTTCAAACTTAACCTATGATTTCATAAGGTTTCCTAAATCAGTCTTTTCTAAAAAACTTATATCGTTTTCCTTAAACAAAAATCTTACGACGAAATCTAAGAAATTTGGGAGTCCAATTTTCTAGAATTCTTGAGGTGAGGAATCACATCTTTGGAAGTCCAAGATATGATCTCAAGAAAAAATGAATTTAATGAATGTTTTAAAAAAAATCTTTATTCATAGGCTAGCCCATGATAGATTTTGAGAAATCGTAATAATTTCTCATTTTCTTAAGGTGGGAAACTTTTCCCAATATATAGTCTAATTAATGGAATATTATTCAACTTATTTTATGAGATAATTGCTTCAAATATTGGAGTAATGAGATGTAAAATAAGACATTAGCTTAAAAATAAATTAAAAAATATTTTTAATTCAAAATTTGAAATTTGGCCACCGTTTTTTCTAAATGAGTGTTGTGGGGTGCTTATACCTTCCCCACACACAAATGACTCCCGAACTCAACTTTATTTTTCGCAGACCATTTTTTTTTAAAATTGTTTACTTTATTTCAGTGTCCAATCACACCGTAAAAAAGATTGGTGGCGACTTCTATTTTCTTTTAAAAATAACTCTTTTGAGGACGTCGGCCGCTCCGCGTCATCTCGGGCACGTGGCGACATATATATGGAGGATTTTATTGTGGTTGAATTTTCATTGTGAATAAATACTTAATGTAGAGGTTTCTACTTCACATTATTTTTTTTATGACGAGCATGGTGCACCAGGATATCTCAACCATGGTGCACTATGGTTGACATTTTTATAGCACACATCTTGATTCTCTTTATTTTCAAATTTCTCTTTCCAAACAATGAGAAGTAAATTTTTTAATCATCATCTTCATCTATATGGTTTGGAATTATCTTCTTTGCACGAGTAATATTTGAATTCATTTTAGAAGCTCACCTGATCCACACGCGTTGTTAAAAAAAGTTAAAAAGAGAAATATTTAAAAAAAGAGAAAAATAATTTACCATGCGATAAACTTTGGTCGAACAACTAGATGAGAACGATAAAAAAAAATGGTGCAGCACAAGATTCACATAGTAAAATAGTTAGGTTAATCATGAAAGTTTGATCACGACTATTCTTAATGTCTCCCGTCTTTGCTTTTTGTTCTCGCACAGAATTTCATTCAAGTCCCATCAACCAGCTACGTAGAATTGTCGAAATTGTGGGTTCGCTCTAAAAGGTTCCATGTTTGGATTTCCAGTTTGAATAAGGCTGGCCACAAAGCCCTATATAAATCTCCATGAATTAATATATATTCGTTAAATTTTTTTACTTTAATCTCTAATTTTAAACCTTAGCCTTTTATTATGTCTTCTTGTCTCCACGAATTGTTGATCTCCAATTTCAATAAGATTGGCCAATGCACATATTGTTTGATACATAAGAAGATATATTCTACAAAATTTCATATCCATGCATTATTAAATGTGGGCCAATTGACATGGTTTATATATTTCTAAATATTTCAAATATATGGTATTATATACATTAAATATACCTTGTTTTTCTTGAAACTTCTTGCCGACTCGTGCTTTTATATACGAGGAAAACAATTTTCAGATTGTTGGAGAAACTTTCATTGAGTAAATTTTCATATTTTTTGAGAAACTAGCTTTCGTATATACTTTGAATTAATTCAATTCAAAACTAAATTTCTAAACTCAAGAACAACATTCATACAGTTTATGCAGTCACAACTCAAATCTGCAAGAAATGACAAAACCAAGAAATCCCCAAAAAAAACTGAGGAAAAACTATACACTACCTGATAGATTTAAAGTTCTTTTACCCTAGAAGCTCTTTAAGTGGCCATGGACTCAGACATACATGCCATCCCTGAAGCATGAAAAATTTTAAATGACATTAGCTGAAAAGGGATAAATTTGAGAGATGATTTCTTTTTTTCTCAAACTACAGATATATATATAGTTCATTTTTCTCAAACTTAATTCCACGTCTACAACATGTTGTGTTCCAAAAGTTCTATCCCAATTCACAAGAGATTCTAGTAGGCAACGTTGAAAAATTAATTATTAACATTTTATATTATAACAACAACAGAAGTATTGCGATCCTTGGGAATATTTTAAAAGTTATTAAAAACATAGTAGAAAGAACATTACAATATTCTCTCAACTTCATTTGAATCTGCAGCCTCATTAACCCTGTAGACACATTTCTTTTTTTTAAAAAAAGAACAATATCAACAGGAAACAAATCTTAACTTTTCTTCATCTTGTAGAGGTGTGGGTGTGGGTGTGGGTGTGGTGGTGGGAGGAAGAGCAAACCATTTGCAATAGTCAATCCATCCAGCGCAAAAAGTCACATCAGTCATTCTTCCATGTTCTATTATGCATCATCCCTACAAGCTTAACCTAAACATAATGCAGCTCAACACGAAACTCAATACATAAAATAAACAAAACAGATAAGTCCAAAACTAACATTGTTAACATCAATGCATTAAGGACAAAAAGGGAAATTATTACTTTAGAAAGGGAAGAGAATGAAGGAGCACCCACAATATCAAGAGATGCGAACAAACGAAGTGTGAAGCGGCAGACAGACGGCGCTGAAGTTGAACGAAAAGCCGGTGAACGCAGACTAACGAAAGTGAACGTGTTTTCGAAAGTGAGAGATTTCGACAGAGGGGAACGTGTTCTCGAAAGGGGCTAGGGCGGTGAACGTAGACGGACGGACGGTGAATGGCCGTTTTGAGCTTTCGGTGAAGACGTTGAAAAAGGTGTTGAAGCCTGGGCGTAGCGTGGGCGAGTCGTGCGAAGAAGGTGAAGAAATCGTAGAGCTTTCGTTCGGTGAATTTTGCAAAGAAGATGAAGAAATTATGGATGGAAGAAAGGATGAGGAAAATTTGGGGGGGGGGGGGGGGGGGGAAGGGGGGGGGGAAAAAAAATATTTGGGGGGAAAAAAGGAAAGTTTTTATTTTAGAAATTTGAGAAAAATGAGAAATTGGAGAAAAAATAAGGAAAAAGTTTTGTTTTTAGAAAATGGAGAAAAACACATTACTTGACATTAAAAAAATGTAAAGTAATTAAAATCACTCTTGATGCTTTTAATTTGTCAAGCATTGAAAATAAAAAATTATGCAATTTTCACTTTTGGTTATTCTTGACGTTTTTTTTACTTAAAACTGTCAGGAATATCAACTCTGCAGGCGTCAAGTATTTCTAGTTTTGTAGTAGTGTAACTCAGTGTATCATTATCAAGTATATCGACAATATATATTGTTAAAGCATATCGGTAAAGTGAATCATTATCCAAGTTTACAATTGTATATCAATAGTATATCAAGTGTATAAGTAGGACTTCAAGCATATCAAGTGTATTTAATCAATCATATGTATATATATGTGAATAATACTAAGTGTATCTGCAGTGCATCGGTTGTATCAAACATATCATGTACATCAAACGAATATATTTTTATTTAATTTAAAATTTAAATTGAAAATTAAATTGTAGGGTAAGGATCGGGTTACAACGTTACGATTTTTATTTTTATTTTTATTTCATTTCTAATTTAGAAACTTTATTTTTTTTTCTTTTTCGATAGTATATTTTTAATAAATCTAGCACTACTTTAGTTCACCAAAACTTGAATTTCATTAAAAAATTTATAGAACTTCTATTTAATTTGGCGAATTTTGAACTATTTATAAAAATTCAACATTAAAATTGTAACTTTTGAAATAAGTTATACATTTTTAAAACAAATAACAAAGTTTTGACTCTTTTTTAAGGGAAATTTTTAAAAATAGTAGATTTTACAAAATAATTACAACCTATATTCTATCACTGATAGTCATTGATATGCTATAGTGATAGAAGACTATCACTGATAGAATCCAAAATTTTGCTATAGTTTGTAAATATTTTAATTTATTTTGCTATTTTTAAAAATTCCTATTTTTTTAAATAATTGTTAAATTAAGGGGTTTTCTTTCAATAATATATCAAACCGAAAAAATATTTACATTATATAGAACAATTTTAAAAATGGAAAAAGCTCATAGGCCCACAATGAGAAATACAAAAAGTGCCCCAATCAACACGCGAACACGCGATTAAACGGTCACACACGCACATGCAATTCTTCTTCTAAACGATCATGATATATGATCATGTAAGAAATGATACACGATCGTGTAGCTTTTTTAAGAATGGGAAAAATCCTCCAAATCTAAAGAATCATGTTGACCACGCTAAGCGATTGTGTTAACTATGGTAAGCGATCATTTAGATCATATCCACACGATCGTATGGTTCTTTTTAAACGGTGGAAAAAGGGCTTCAAATGTAAGCGATCATGTTGACTATGGTAAGCAATCGTTTAAATCATATCTACACGATCGTGTATTTTTTTTTCTTAACGATGGAAAAAATGCTTCAAAACTAAACGATTGTATTGACTATGCATGGTAAGCGATTGTTTAGATCATATCCACACGAACGTGTAGTTCTTTTTAAACGATGGAAAAATTGTTTCAAATTTAAACGATCATGTTGACAATGCTAAACGATCGTGTTGATCATGTTGACTAGGTAAGCGATTATTTATATTATCATATCAAAATGAAATTTAAACGATCTTGATATTCTGGAAGAAAGAAAGAGAAGATGAAGAAAGAAAGAAAGAGAGAGAAGATGAAGAAAGAAAGAAAAAGAAGATGAATAAAAATAGAAGAAAGAAAATTTGGAAGAGGTCTTGAAGAAATTTGAAAGAGGAGATGAATAAATCTAGAAGAGGAGCTGAAGAAATTTAGAAGAGAAGATGAATAAATCGCAAAGAGAAAGAAGAAAGAGAAGTGACAAATCGTTCGAAATATCAAAGGCAAATATGGAATTAATGGAAATATTTTGTTGGTTTCACGGGCTTTTATTTTTGTTACACTGGCAGTAAATATTTTGGTGTTTTGTTACATTTATGAAAATTAACCTTAAATGAGTGCAACTATTCTCCATTTTTAAATAATAATAATAATAATAACAACAATAATAACAATAATAACAATAACAACAACAACAACAACAATAATAATAATAAATATTGTGAAGGAAGTCATGTAACCGATACACGACTTCGTTTAGTCCAGTCACCCGTCTTCAATCACATAGGCTTTGACTGAGTTAAAGGAAGTTGTGTACTCAATCTTCAATCACCAGTACACGACTTATTTATTTTAAATTAACCATATATTTTACAATTCTTAAAAAAAAAACATTATTTTTTAAATTTGTCCAACGTTTTGTCACTTATAACAATTTTTCTAAATTTTTATCAAACAATTTATATCTAACATTTTGGCACAACAAATTTTTACAACGGCATCAAATGTAATCCAAAATAAAATTTAGGGTGTGTTTGGGGAATGGTTGGAGCGATTAGAAAAATGTTTGACAAACAATCATTTTTGTTTAAACATTTTTAAAATAAATTAAAATATACTTGAGAACTATTTTCGAGGACTTGAAACATTGAATTTCTTTCCAAATGACTTATTTTTTTTATTAAATTAAATAATTAAAAATGTATTTTAAATACAGAGTTCGTTAATAAACTAAAATAGCAATATTTTGTTGCATTGATTCTGTGCTTCCCACTTTAATCGTACACAAGAGAAGATAAAAAATTAAATTTTTTTAAAAAATAAAGTAAAAAAATGGTATGCGATAAACTACGATTCAATAATTGATCCCATTATTCTATATATATATATATATATCTTAAAGTACACTAAATATCTTTTGAATTAAAAAGTCTATGGTTCTGATCAAATTTTCGTAGCCCCTGTTGGACCATGCTATTTGTTGACTTAGAAGAACTTAAAATTTGGCAGTCAATTAACATTTTTGCACAGTACTGACCAAAATAAATTTGTGTGGAGTTGAGAGGTTTGACTAATCTCACATGCAATGAATAATTGTCAAAATGGACAAAGTTTTTCAATATTGGAGGCATCTATTATTATCAGCTTTTGAAATTCTTTTATTTTGGCAATAGATTTTCAATCTTATGTTCATATAAGTCTTTGAACGTCAATTGAATATGTTGGATGTATTCTTAAAACTTTCATGTAATTTTAAGATAATTTTTAGAACTTTCAATTATCTATCAAATAGATTTTTGTTGTTGTTGTTTTTTTTTTTTTTTTTTTTTTTTTTGATTTTGTATCAAAATAGCCAATATCCATTTTATATCTAAAATTCAAATGTCTACTAAACATATGAATGACATTTTATGTAGGATATAAAAGGAAATTTTCTTTAATTTTTTTTAATATAATAGGGGTTTATTAGATAATAATTGATATAGCACTTGTTAGATGTCAAATGTCGTCAATAAATAGACATGAATATGAAAGTTGAAATATTAAACTTGTATTTTAAGATTGATATATATGTGTTTTTTTCAAATAAAATTCCTCACATCATATAATTTAGTATATAATTTGTTGAAATGGAGGTCCAAACCTCTCACTTCTCACTTCTTATTTAGAAAGTCATGTTAATTATTGCTCAGGTAAGTTTTCCTTACTTAGTAGCATTACATCTAATTCTTACATACATGCAAGTATGTTTATGATTTTATGGACCCATAGTTTTTAAAAGGAAATTTTTTAAAAATAGTAGATTTTACCAAATATTTACAACCTATAGCAAATTCTATCACTGATAGTCGTCGATATGCTACCGTGATAAAAGACTATCAGTGATAGAATCCAAAATTTTGCTATAACTTATAAATATTTTAATTTATTTTGCTATTTTTAAAAATGTCCCTTTCCAAAACTTGTAAATATTTTTTTACATAAATAATAAAACTTCAAGATTGTTGGCCTGACATCCACGGGTAAATTGCAAAACCCACTCCTAAACAGGGTGATAGTTGTGATTGCATCCTTGAACTTTCAATAGTATCAATGAGACTCCCAAACTTATCCAATTTTAAAATGAAACAATGAGAGCTTCTATGAATGATGGCCATTAAAGAGCATAGCTGGCGTCTTAAAAAACTTACTAGTTGACAGATCAACATTTGCTATTTTTACAAATATGTGATCCTTGTGCTATATTTTTCAACTTAATTCTCTAAATTGTGCCATTGGTTATAATATATTGTTCTTTTAGTTTTGATTATATTTTAAACTTTTGTTTACTTTAGTTCTTACTTTTTAAAACTATTTATTTTGATCATCATAATTTTAACTTTTGTTCCCTTTTTGTTTTTCTACCTTAAAAAGTGTCATTTATCTTCCATTTCTTTTCGATTTCATCTTAACGAAAGAAATTATCATCTTTAAGGTTTGATGACCAAAATGAATCAAAATTGAAAGTATAAGGTCTAAAATGTATTTTAAAATTAGAGAACCAAAATGAATAAATATTAAAAATATAGGAAATAAAATTAAAATTTTAAATATATGAACTAGATGAGGTAAAATTTTAGGAAATATAATATGTTCTTTCAAAATTTTAGGTATGAAAGAGTGTTACTCATGGAAAAGAAATGTGTAACCATGATCATTGAATAAATCAGTAAGGCTTCCTAAACTTTTGGTGGCTTCATACTTGAGTGCCTTCGTCTCCATACATTACAACAATTATAAATGATTTGAACAAGAAATCAAATTTGTAGACAAAAATAGACCACTACTTCCATAAATCACTTTTAAACCAAATATATATATATAGAATATATAAAAATTAAAAATTTCGCTCTTACCAACTATCAGTAATATCACAGTTATTACTAGACTATCAATATTATCACTAATAGTTATTGTCTATGATAACTTTTTATTTACCATCATCATATATATTTCAAATTAAAAGCTATTCAACTGCGTGCTATCGTTGAAATTGCCTATCAATGATAAATTTAACATTTTAAAATCTTATATTAGTTGAAATGGGTCGATATTTGCTATTTCTAAAAATATTTTAATTTTGTGTTATATTTTTGGTTCATTTCCTCAAATGTGGTATTTTCTCTGTGTATATATATATTTTAAAGAAACCGTATTTGAGTTTTTTTTTATTATTGTTGTTGTTCTTATTTTTCTTGTTATTATTGTTGTTATGATTGTTATTGTTGTTATTGTTGTTATTGTTATTATTGTTGTTATTGTTGTTATTGTTATTGTTATTTTGTATTTACACCATGTACAGAAAGAATTAACATAGAGGGATACAAAAAGTCAAAAGAGAGAAAAAACCTATTTGGGAGGGATTTTAAGATAAGAAAGGATTACAAAATATATTTGAAAGTGTACATTTTTCTTTCCAAATGAAATCTTTAAAGTTATGATATATTTATTTATGTATTTTTAATGAAATTTATTATAAATTAAAAATTGTTAAAAATATTTACAAAATATAATAAAATTTTAGATTTTATTAATAAGAGACACATGATAGTAGACAGTTGGAGATCCATGATCTATGAGTGTCCATCATTAATAAGATATAAAACTTTGTTATAATTGAATATGTCTTTAAGAAAAATTATTCTAACGAAAAAACTTAATTGTAAAATAGTAAAATATCACATTCTATCTTTCATAGTCCATGATACATCAACATAGCAACATAGATAATAATATATTGCGTAGATAGATTTTGATATATTTTACAAAAAAATTTGGTTCAATAATTCTATATTACAAAATAGTGCTATATATAATTACGAGATACATCTAAAAAACTTCCTTGAATTGAAGAGAGGTTGAGAACAATAATGGAGTCACGTAACCCCAGTTTTGTGTTCTTCCTCTTCATCATCATGTCGTTGCTCTCTTTAAATTTGCCATCGAATTTTGCTGAGCACGATATTTCATCATCTCTTTTGTCACCGCCGCGAATGCCACCGATCACTAGACCTATAGTTCCTTATCACCCGTTTATATTCCCTTCTCCATTTAAGAAGACTTTTAGACACACATGGTTGCCACCACCATCGCCGCCGGCGCAACAAGAATTGGAAAGGCCAATGGTTCCTTATTATCCCTATCAATTTTCACTACCTCCATCAAGAAAACAGGCCAATCCTCCTCCGAGCTACCATGCCTTTCCCCCACCAGCCTTACTGCTCCCAGCCAAAACACTTTACATGTCTGAGGTCATGAGGGCGGCGCCTCCACCACCGCCTATAAAGCCATATCAGTGGCCAAAAGGGAAGATCCGTAAATCACCCCCACCTCCTTTCTAATTCTTCTAAGTTTTCTTATATATATTCAATCAATTTCATTGTCTTTAATTTGGCCTTACTCAGTTACTTTACTTATCTTCTCATCAAAGCTTGTCCTTGAAAAAAAATATCAATCGCCGACCATTTTCGCATTGATCGATAAAAAGAAACATTGTGTAATTTATGAAATGTGTTTGTCAAACAATTAAACAATCTATCGATTAACTTACTCGATCAACCATCCCATGATCTGGCTAAAACTTTACGCACTCTCTAATAGAAAATGTTAATTAAACTATTTCTCAACTTGGTCACGTTGTTAATAAATGGATTAAGTTTCCATTTGAACTTCATTCTTTTCATTATTCTTAGAATTTGAAGGACAACAATGGGGTTTGTAATATTGGCCTCCTATCTTTTCTTCCTTCTCATTGCATTTTTCTCTTTAAATCTTCCCTCTAAATTGACTGCACATTACATCCACCAAACTTCGTGAATACAAACCTCCGCCACTTCCGCTGCCACGTCTGGTCTGCAGCCACGGCGCACCACCACCAGCCAAATACAAGTTCAAGCCGCCACCATCACCAGCCAAGAAAAGACACAAATTCAGGCCACCGCCATTGTCAACCAATAAAAGATACAAATTCAAGCCTCCCCCACCGCCAGTTGGTTTTAAAACAAATGATCGGTAAAAATCTCACGCACTCTTCTTGAAGAAAAACAAATAAAAACAAAGATAAATATTTTGTAAGATATATTGCCAAGAGGGAGAGAAAAAATGGAACTTTTTGCTTTTATTCAATTTAATGGACTAATATTTATAGTCTAAAAAAGGGAGCAAAAATTAGTAACCCACTAACTTAGTGCTTGCTAAAATTTTGGAGATAATTAAAAAAAAAAAATAATCAAAACAATAAATAGAAAAATAATGTGTGAACTAATTCTTCCACCTATTTAGGAAGATCATGGTAGATTAATAGCTCACACTACCCCCTAATCCTGACATGATTCTAAATTACGAACACCAAGTAGCTGACGCATAGCAGCTAACCTTATTCCCGTCAATGCTTTAGTCAGAACATCGGCTCGTTGTTCTCCAGTGTTGATAAATTCAACGATAATTTGTCCATTCTCGACACACTCTCGAATGAAATGAAAACGTGTATCTATGTGCTTGCTGCGACCATGAAATACGGGATTCTTCATGAGAGCTATCACAGATTTGTTGTCCACGAATAAAGTTATTGATCTTGACTCCATTCCGACTATCTCGCTAACAAGGCATCTTAACCACAACGCTTGGCAAGCTGCGGTAGTGGTTGCAAGGAACTCGGCTTCGCAAGATGAGAGTGCCACCGTCTTTTGCTTTTGCGAATTCCATGAAACCAAGCTTGTTTAAGTAGAATGCCATTCCACTTGTGCTTTTCCTCCCGTTGAGATCACCGGCTAAATCACTGTCAGAGTAACCGAATATATCAAATTCTCTGGGACCTTTTGTATAAGTGAGCCCAAAGTGAATTGTCCCTCTCAAATACCTAAGTATTTGCTTGACCACCTTGTAATGCATGGTTGTAGGCTTTTCCATATTCCTACTCGCCATCCCAACAGCATATGAAAGATTTGGCCTTGTGTTCAGTAAGTATCTAAGACAACCAACGATGCTTCTGTACTCCGTAGCATCAATTGGTGCTCCTTCCATGTCTTTGTGAAGTTGTGCCTTGGGTTCCATCGGGTACTTTGTGGCATTGCAATCAGCCATTCCAAACTGGGACAAAATTCTTTTGGCATAAGTTGGTTGTTTGAGCAGGATTCAACCCTTCTGTTGTTCAACTTCAATTCCTAAGTAGTAAGAGAGAAGGCTAAGTCGCTCATTTCAAATTATGCCATCATTTACTGCTTGAACTTATTGACCTTTTCAGTGCTACTTCCTGTTACAATGAGATCATCAACACACACTCCAACAAGAACACATTCTTCTCCTTCTCTTATTGTGTAGACTGCTTGCTCTTGAGTGCATTTTCCAAAACCAATCTTTTGAGACTCCTATCAAGTCGAATGCTCCAAGCTCGTGGAGCTTGCCTCAATCCGTAGAGAGCCTTCGACAATCTATACACCTTGTGTTTTTTATTTGGAACCTCAAAACCCTCCGGTTGAGTAACATATACTTCCTCTTCCAATTCTCCATTGAGAAATGCCGACTTCAGATCTAGATGGTGTATCTCCCAACTTTGGTTTGCAGCGAGTGCAAGAATGACTCTAACTGTGTCAAGTCTTGCAACCGGTGCAAAAACTTCTTCAAAGTCAATGTCTTGTCTTTGTACATAGCCTTTAGCAACCAATCTTGCTTTGTGCTTGACAACTTCTCCATTAGGGTCTTTCTTCAATTTGAACACCCATTTTAGACCAATGGGTTTATGTCCTGGTGGAAGTTCGGTCAAACTCCATGTGTTATTTTTCTCAATGGATTTTAATTCGTTCTCCATTGCTTAGTACCAGCGGGCCTCTGTAACAGCTTCTTGGTAACAAGTCAGTTCTTCGGACACTACCATCATCACCTAATTCTCTTGTTCATCACCACCTACAACTTCCTTTGTGTTGGCGTAGATGTCAGTGAGAGATCTTAGACGGACCGGTGAGTTCGTCGATGGAGGAGATGGACTGGTCTCTCCAATCGTGGGTATCTCAGTTGCATGTGGTACGACATTTTCAACCCCAGTTTCTGTATCCTCCAAGTTTTCGAACTCGTCAGAATAAAATTGGTCCATCACCTGAAACTCCGTAATCTCCTTACCGTCACTAACAACTTCGTTCCAAGCCCATTCAAGATTATCTTGAAAAACAACATCTCTAGTAATTTGTAGTTTTCCACTGCCTGGGTCATATAAGCGATGAGCTTTGCATCCTTCTTCGACACCAAAATATACCACCTGTGAGCTTCGATCGTCGAGTTTCTTGAGGTGAGGAGTTGTGTTCTTTACAGATGTCACACAACCAAAGACTCTAAAGTGTGCAAGTTGTGGCTTTCTCCCCATCCAAGCTTCAAATGGTGTGCGTTCTCCAAGGGCCTTCGTTGGAAGACGGTTTAACAAATAAACCGCGTGTCTCACTGCCTCTCCCCAAAATCTTGCAGGCAAGTGCATGCTTTTGAGGAGTGATCTCGTCATCGCCATTACGGCGCGGTTACGACGCTCTACAATGCCATTTTGTTATGGTGATAATGGAGCGGTGAGGTGTCGTTCGATTCCTTCTTTTTACAAAATTAGATGAACTCTGCAGATAAGAACTCACCACCTCGATCCGTCCGGAGCGTTCCGATCTTGTACACAGTCTTGTTCTCCATTAAGAGTTTGAATTTCTTGAATGCTTCAAATGCGTCACTTTTTGCCTCCAACATATACAACCACATCCATCTCGTGGAATCGTCAACGATAAAAAAAAATACTTGTTTCCAACAAGAGTACATGGTGAAATCGGTCCGCATATATCAGCATGGAGGAGTTCTAATGGCTTCTCTACGCTATATGTTGATTGATGGGGGTACGACAATCTGGCTTGTTTGGTAATCACACACGCTTCACATAACTTGTTCTGTTGAGTCACTAGTGGTACTCCAACTACCAATTTCTTCTCCCCCATGAGCTTCAAGTCATGAAAATTTACATGGCCAAGTCTCACGTGCCATAACCATGTTGGATCTTCTAGCTTGTCAAAAGGCAGACTTGCTTGAGTGTCTTCAAAGTTATCTTGTACAAGCAATTTTGAGTTCGCTTTACCGACATCAAAAGCTTCCCACTCATGTCAGACACTTTCATGACATCTCCTGTCATTTGCACCTTGTTTCCATTTTTTGTCATTTGCCCGAGGTTTATGATGTTACTACATAACTTTGGAATGTAATTCACCTCTTGGAGAGCCTTTTGATCACCATTCTTGCACTCGAACATGACCGTTCCTTTTCCCATGATCTGAATGGTTGATCCATCACCAAACTTCACCCTTCCAGTGAAGCTTTCATATAATTCTTGGAACTTCTCACAATGGCCAGTCATGTGGTTACTAGCACCGTTTTCAAGATACCAAACATTATTACTTTCTCCATTCTTGTCGTTGCAATACATCTCTGGCAACAACCGCTCTTTGCTGAGTAGTATGACATCCTCCTGATCACATCTAGTTCACCTGGGACACGGCCATCATCAAAGCTGGTTCTTCTTCGGCGGCACAAGTTAGATGAGCTTCGTCGTCACGACCTTTTCCACGACATTCCGACGTGTAATGTCCCATCTTGTTGCAAGTGAAACACTTAATGTGACTTTTATCACTAGTGCCATTTCCAGTGTTGCTAGTGCCTCCCGCACTATTTTGACGCTCAGTGCCACGACCAATACCACGACCACGTCCTCGACATCTTCCTCGACATCTTCCTCGATCGGTACCACCAAATCCGCGCCTTTTGTTCATCGAAGAATTGTCACCACTTTGTCCTTTTTGTCTAGCTTTCCATTCGACATGGGTAAGTAGGAGTTGTTCATTCGTCCAATTGCTTCTTCAAACGGCATGGTTTCGAGATCTTGGAATTGCTCGATTCAAGCGACAATGGGAAGATATTTGTCGGGGACGGAATCGAGGAGCTTCTTGACCAATGATGAATCCTCAAGTGCAACTCCGAGGGTGGTGAACTTGCTTGCTAATCCGCTGATTTTTCCTGCGAACTCATTGATCATCTCGGTTTCCTTCATCCGAAGAACATTAAACTCACTCTTCAAGGTTTGAACTCTCGCCATCTTCACCCGCTGGCTGCCCAAGTACCTTGTCTTGAGACTATCCCATATTTCCTTTGCGGTCTTCTTCTTTGCAATTTGTAGAAGCACGTCTTCCGGGATGCATTGGAGAATGTATGCACGCGCCTTCTTGTCCTTCACATCCACTTCATTACTTGTATTTGTAGAAATGATAAGTATTTAAGAGTAAGTAAAATGGATTTTAAGTGGAGGGTAGAGTGGTAATTTGCCTTATAGCAAATTTGTAATTATTTCCATCTTCTACACTAAATCTTTTAATAAGACAAAAGAAAAGAAGAAAAAAGGTGGGATCAGCCGACAGTCCACCAAAAAGAAAGAGAGAGAGTTGTCCTACGAGAGATAGAGAGGGCGATTCGAAAGTCGTCGTTGACCACTTGTAGGTTACATTTTTCCTGCGAGAGTCGTCCGTGGGGAGCCGTTTGTCGGGGTTCAAGCGTCGTTGAACGACGTTCTTGGTGAGTTACGCAGCAACGGCCGTTTCTTCGAACCGGTTGACGGCGTCAACGGGGTTAACCTCTAGTTCCGGCGTGTTTCACGGTGAAGGGGTTATACTGTCGTGGGTTCTTTTGTGCAGTGGTTCGACACGTATGTCTCCGGTTAGAGGAGGCGTGGGTCTCTTAGTTTTCTTGGTGTTCGGGTTTGTCTTGTTGATTATAGATTGTTAATTTTGTTGAACTTTGTAATTATATCCTATTTCTGCTCTTATTCCTTATTATCGCTTGCTTTGTGATTGCTTGTTTAGATTGTCTTCTGAATGCATAAAACTATATCAAGTGGGTGGGAGTTTGGTATAGTCATAACAAATATTAATAGAACTTGGGTGTGTTATTCCCAACAACATTATAATTATTGCAGCCTCTAATATCATCTTAAAATTATATATTCACTTAAAACCTTGGTGAAGACAAATTTAATGTTATATCATTCCAGAACTAAAATTTACTGTGATAAATTTTTTTCTAAAAAACTAAATTACTCACATTATTTTTGTTACATTACAAAAAAAAAATGTTTGAATGAGATATATATGTAGCTAAAGTTGTACCTAAATCATGGCTCAAACTGTGTTATATCAGTCCAACCATAACTTACCCCACCAACCTATCACATGTCTGCCTAAACCTTTGTGCACTTGCTCTTACAGAAAATTATTAAACTATTCTCAACTTGACTCATTGTTAATAAATTGAATTATAGGTCCTCTCCAAGTTCCTTCTTTACATTATCCTTGGAATTTCAAAGAGGAATATGGGGTTTGAAACATTGGCCTCCTATCTTTTCTCCCTTCTCATTGCATATTTCTTTTTAAATCTCCCCTCCAAATTGACTGCACATTACATTCACCAATCTTCATCCACCAACCTTTATGAATACGGACCTCCTCCGCTGCCGCTGTCACCGCCACCTCCGATATGCAGACAAGGCGCACCACCACCAGCCAAGAAACAAAACAAATTGAAGCCGCTGCCATCGTTGTCGCCACCACCACCCAAGTTCAAATGGCCACGAAGATTTACCCCTAAATCACCTCCGCCTCCTTTCTAACACAGTACTAATGAGTTATGGATATTAGGAAAGTAAAATTAATTAGCTTTCTTCTTTTTCGTTTTATGAAATCAAAACTCATAATTTTATTTTCCCATCCTTTATTATATTGCCATTTGCCCAATATTCTTTATCCACTAAATTAGTTGATTGAGTTGAATGTCATTGCTCGAACATATCTTGGCCCGCCTGCTGCAGTTAAGACTTTATTGTATATTTGATAACAATTTTATTTTTTCTTTGTTGTTTTTAAAATGAAATCTACTTTTTTTTTTTTTAATTTTCTTAGCAGCCAAATTTAATTTTAAAAACGAAAAACACTCTTTAAAACTACTTTTAAATTTTCAAAGTTTTGCTTTTTTTTTTTTTTTTGGAAATATTGGTAAGAAACAAGGATCAAAATATAAATTTTGTTTAAGTTCCTCATTAAGTGGAAATGTTATTGATAGAAAATTTGAGAAATTTTGGTAGAAATGAATGAAAATGGTTATAATTAGTTAATTGGACTTCAATTTGTATCTTAATTAGATTATATTGACTATTTTTAATCTATCATTTCTATAAAATAAGATAACAATTAGATGTATATTATAAATATATGTGAGAATGTCGATGCGAGCATAAATTTAACGGAATGCAAAAATATAAAATATTATTGATAATTTAATATAGAATAAAAAGATTTAAATATTTGCATACAAATTAAAATAATTGTAAATTGTTTATTATCCAACGTATATATGTCTATATGTCTAGTACCAAAAAGATGACATTGGATCATTTAATTTGGAATATTGATAATTCTGATAGAAGCTAGAGATATGCTTCCAAAGTTACCATATTGAAAATGTTAAAGATAGTTAAATGAAAATGAAAGGACTCATACTAGCAACTTATAGACTTAATTGGTGGATACATCTTCATCTCATTAGTCATCTTCCTCCTTCAGATGAATAATAATTATTCGAAGGAAAATCATCTTTCTGATTTTGAATAAAGTTATTGATAAATATGGTAGTTTCTTGACAATGGAAAACGAAAAATGTTTTATGTAAAAGAAACATAACTCCTATAAATTTAATTTTGTGGTTAAACTATACAATCTGTAAGACGGAAAAAAAAAAACTTCCACTTAGCTATGGTTAGCCAATTGATAAAAAAAATTAAAATTAAAATTTCTTCAAAATTGAAAAATAATTCAAAATTCATCCAATCAAAATTTGTAAAAAATCTTGAGATTTCAAACTTTCAGCTTGTGGTAAAAGTTGATAACAAATCATAGAATTCAGAGATTGATAACAAATCATAAAATTTAAGGCGTTTAAAGTCTCAATTTAAAGAAAACCAAATTATTATCCAATGATAGTGTTAAATCTTGGGTTTAAGAAAAAATGTGTTTGTGTTACCGACAATTTCTTGACAACAATGAAAAATTCATATCTCCTACATAAATATATATTTTTTTTAAAAAAGATATAGGTCAGGTTAGGAAGTGCACTCAGACATTTCCATTACATGGTGCATAATGTGCAAAGCTGAGACAAAATCTGTTGATTATTTATTTTTACATTGTTCTACAGCCTAATACTTATGGAACAAGCTAGATATCATACGAGGATTGAATAATATCAAAATTCAGCCAAACAATCTCCCCAATAAACTTGCTTCCATCAATCCAAGGACAAAATCTGGTGTTATTCGCTTCAACTATATGGCTGCTGTCTTATGGACGATTTGGATTGAAAGGAACAAAAAAGAATATTCAAAGATTGCACTCAAAGCCCAATCAAGTTATGGGAAGATGCTTGCAACTACACAGGGCTCTGGACGTCAAAAGTGAAGTTTTTTACTAATTACTCACCTTTTGTAATATCCCTAAATATCAATACATTGATGTAACAACTAGACTTATCTCTAGCCCCACAACTTTTGTACCCCGTTGCTTAATGAATTTATATCGGATATGATGAGGGTGCTAAAGGGTGCCCACCTAATGGGATGCTTGGATGCACCTACTGACCCACATTGGTATCATTTTCTAAAAAAATTAGATGGGCATCGACCCCTTAGCACAATAATAACAAGTGATTTTGTATTAAATAGGTTTTTTAAATGTGAATAACAAACTAATCAATGCAACTAGACTCATTTGGGTCTAATTAAGAAGTTACAATAAAAATTAGGATTACAATGGAATGAAAGCAAATAAACAAAACAAGTTATTGAAAAAGTGGGAGTGAATATATCAGTTGTTTGCTTTGAGTTTCATAATAAAAATGATACTAAAATTTACTGAATAATTTTCACAATCTTAAGATGGTCGTGACACATTCATTTGATTACTAACAGTTGGAAACTTACAGCAACGATGGGGAGTTGTGACTAAAACAAGGAAATTGGGGGCGATGGTAGTGAACCCATTCAACAACCTCTTCACCAAGCACATGAGTCCGACGTCCTGCAAACAAAAAATTAGGCCGGATGAGAGGGATTTGGGAAAAAGAAAATGGGAAGAGGGAGGGTTTACTCACCGGCGATGACTGAAGAAAATGAAGGGATCCTCGCCGGTGTTTACCGACGAGTTGGTGTTCTGCCGCACGAGAAGAAAAGAAGATCGGGGTGGAGTTTGTGTTCTACCGCACGAGAAGAAAAGAAGATCGGAGTGAATCTTTGCCGTGCGAGAAGAAAAGAAGATCGGAGTGGGTGAGTCCCTACCGCGAGAGAAGAAAAGAAGATCGGAGTTGGGTTGCTTTGCCACGAGAGAAGGAAAGAAGACGGATGGGTCTCTATAGCGCGAGAAGAAAAGAAACGGGGGGGGGGGGGTGAGTGTGTTCTGCCGAAAAGAAAAGAGGAAGGGTAAAATTAGATTGTTTTATTATTGTGTAGAAATTTAAAATTTTATGGCCACGTTATTTGCGTGTCGCCGTAAATATGTATAAAATTGTTGGACTTTTCGTCATGTAAGTTACATCGGCAAATATTTAAAATATATGTCTCACACAATATGTGGCCATAAACTAAAATAAACGTCGGCAAAAATTCAAATTAAAAAATTTCCTTGTCACCATATAACTTTTTCCCCACGTATTTAATTTAGTCGGCAAAAACGATAATGTGCCCACACAATACACAACTTTTTACCCACGTATATATTTTTGTCGGCAAAAATGAAGATGTGCCAACGCAATGAATTTACGTCCGCACATCATATCTTTGCCTACATTTTTTTTATCATTGCCAGAAAAAAATGTCTGCAAAACCAAAAATTCTTGTAGTGACTGTCATCATTCCCACTTCGGAATATATTCTATAAAATGAGGGAAGTACAAGATGATGTTTAAAAAAGGGCAAGATATAAACCATTAAGAAGAATACAAAACCAACCAACCAAGAGAAAGCATTAATATGAGAGCTATGGTGGTCGGATTATATTGTAGATGGAGAAAAGGGGATGTGCGCAACAACCGGTTTGTTTACAAATGTCCTCCCATATATTAATGACACTAGCCTGATTGTTTTTGAAAATCCTATTGTTTCGTTCAAGCCAGATGGACCAAAGCAAAGCCATCGAAGTGTTGAAGATGAATCTCATTTTTGTTTTTTTGTTTAAGTGAGCATAAATCGTGCCAAAGAGAGCTCAAGGCGAGATTGTCGTTTTTCCAACCCGTCTGAGCTTAAAGCTTATTGATCTAGAGGATTTTTGTAGTGGGGCAGAAGAGAAATGAGTGTTTTGTATCATCATTGTGAGCACGACAGAGAGTACTAAAACCTCCATTGTATTGATGCATTTGTGAATCAAAGTCGAAATTAAAATTTTGAACTTTTTTCGAATTTTGGATTTACATAAGTTGTTGTAAATATTAGCCTCAAAGCTAGGTTCATCTCTTGTGGCAGATGCATGTAATGATCCTTTTGACTAATGAGATGGTGAAGGATTTGTTTCTATTGGTGATCTAAAGGCTGTTGAAAAATCTTTGGGCCTATGCATCTTTTTGTTCAGGTCTTTTCTTGTTTTCAACCATGTCAAAAAGAGAATGTTTGAAGGAAGATTTTCAGAAAAGATTTTTCCTTGTTTCTGGATATTATTTTATTCTGAATATTTCCTTCCTTTGATGTAAAGATTTGGTGCTGAAATTTTCTATAAAAGCCCGTTCCTTTCACCGAGTTTGTGTGCGTCCGAAAAACATTTTGTCTTAAGAAAAGAATGTTGTGTTGTCTTGATCATAGCTCTTTCGGTTAAGAATTTTCTGTTGTCTCTGCAACCTGTAAGTTATCTTTTGATAATGTATTTAGTAGTTGGTTGTTTTTAAAAGAAAAAGAAAAACCTTCATTAGCAGACAGATTACTGAAGTGTTATGTTGAATTTTGATGATGGTTAAAAGTTCAGGGGAAGACTCCTTTGATTAATTTTCTTGTTTGATGATAAGATTGTAGCTTGGTTAAGATAAAAAAAAATTGGTTGTCAAAATCTAACTTTGAATTATAGTGATAATGCGATTTGTATCACAATTAGTACTGAGTGAATAAGTTAGTGAGAATCTTTGTACTAAAATCATAATATGTTGATTGTGATTGAATATTATCAGAGTAATAAGATATCTGATCATGGTTCAAAGACTCCCTAGATGTAGATGCAAAGTCATCGAACTGGGTTAACAACGTTGTGTGTCTCTCTAATGTTCTTCCTATAGTTTCTTCTGTTGTTAATTAACTACTATCACTAAAGGTTGTTTACTTCCTTTATTCCCTGGTTATTTTTTCAATAAGGTCTGTCATCTCCTTTGTTAATGGAAGGATTAGAGAAAGTATTTTAATGGAGTTCCAAAGAGTAATTTTTGTGTCATTAAGCGATCTTTTAGGCTTTAAATCCCAATCTCCAATGGTGTCGTCCTAAGCCTCCTTTATAGTTTTGAAGATAGAAGGATTGGGCAGAAGGATTTGGCAGTCTCCTAAAGAAATATTTGAATTCATATCACTCAAAATTTCAAAAGAAAAATAAGTTGGTAAACCTATTAAGTTTTCAAGGTCAATTCCTAGATTTTAAACCATTATTAAAAACTAGATTAACTTAAGAAAAAAATATTATGTGAGATTAGTCAACATTCACGTTTAAATTGACCAAACTATAAACCGATATAAAAATAACTTATATATATTTCATCGTAAAGAAAACCTTATAAGTGGAAATAATAATATATTAATTATAAACTTCATTTTTCTTGATTAACGGTGATTCCATAAATTTTGTTTACAAAAATGCTATAGTTTGTAAATATTTTTAGTTTAATTTAAAACATTTACAAGGCAAGAAGGGAGGAGCTTGGGAGGTTTATATGAAGGAAAGAAAAAAAATGAAAAAATATATGCATAAAATAGAATTCGAACTTTGTTTGTAAAAGAGATCAAGATAGGCATGAAATTTACCACTTGGATAACTCTAATTATATAAAATATATTGGTTTCTTCTTTATATAGTATATAAGGAGAATAAAGTTTATGTTTACACTGTTGTTTAAATTGGTTGTAAAAAAATACTCTTTTTTTTTCTTTTCTTATTGAACTAATTCCTTTTTGTATTAATCAATGAATCCTGACATTATGGCGTGTTAATTGTATTACCTTTAGTGGTTAATTAGATTATTTTGCTTAATAAGGTGGGCACCATCCTTGGTGGAAATTTAAGAAGTTTAGTTTGTATTCAGGAGAGAATGACTGCTTAAGTTTTTCTTCTTCTTTGTGTGCTATATTCTGTTTATTGATCTTGGAGAGTTTGCAGTGTTGATCTGATCTTGTGAGACAGGTTGGTGATTGTCATGTGTTAAACAACATTTTATGAGAAGAGATCGTTGTAGTGTTTATGAGAGCCTAACTACACCTACAATATTGAAGTGAATAATTCAGGGTGAGCGTGATTATATTAAGTAGAGTCAATCAAGTTTCAAATACTTAGGGGTAGCCTAAGTGATCATTAGTCAAATCTTGTCATCTATCAAGATTATTGAAAAGATAATATTGTCAATGTGTAATCCTTTTCATTTACTCTAATGAATGTCCTTATTCGGACATAGCCCCATAGATATATGTGTTAAGCATCGAACTGGGTTATCAATTCTGATCTTGTGTTAGTTCTCTTTAATTCTTTCTTTGTTTGTTTTATTTTGTTAATGTCCTTGTTATAACTTTTGAACCAATATTGTATCTCTAGTTTATATCTGATGTTTTTTCATATATACTAAATCTATTGACGTTTATGAACCAAATTGAAAAACAGAATCATACCCTTAGAAAAAATTTCAACTTGATTTAAACGAAGTTGAACTCCACTTTATAATTTAGTAACATTTAAAGAATTTTACAATGAAAATACCAACTTTAGTTAAAGGGAATAAAATGCAATGTGTGGTATATAGTTGGGACCCTCCTTACACATGCATTAACAACTTTGTTTGAATATGAACCAATTGGATATATAAAACAAATAATGATTGTAAAGTCAAGAGATGTGGATGCAGAAAAATAGCCACCACTCACCACATGCATTGTTCTCTTATATTTATTTGAAAAAAAATCTTGAGGTTCAGAATTAATTCTTATTCAAACACCTTAAAGGAGACTATGAAATGATTCTAAATGCTTTGTGATTCGCTAAATAGAAACTAGTTGAATCGAACATATTTATGGGTAAGTTACTACAAGGTTTTTTGAGTCTCTGTTCAAATTAAACTAACAAAAATGGTTTGCCACGAGATCATATTTAAAATTATTATATGTTGACAATGGATTAGTGAACATGTTATTTTCTCAAGTTACTTGGTATAAAAGCTACTTCATTCTAACTTTAATTTTAAAATTCAATTTTTAAGTAGAAATTTAATTATATGACCCCTAGAACAACTCTTTGAAATGCAAATATTAACTATCTATAAAATTTAAAAACACAAAGATTACCGCGTACAAAATGTAATCACTTTTGCAAGTATGATATTTCTATCGTTGCTTCAAACGAGGTAACCTTTCTTTAATCTCATTAATATTTTGGTGATTTTGGGCTCTGTTCTTGTATGCTTCTTTGTTATTAATCCATCTACAATTGAATTTAAAGTATGATGTGAGAGTGTTTATACCAATGTGTCAATCTAATTGGGGATGTTCTGATGTGCTTATGGATTTCAATTTAGCCTTCGTTTCTCGTGCAAGAATAAAAAAAAATCTCATATTATGGACCGGTTTTTTAAAGAAAATCTCATGATTTTTACATGTAAGAAAGAATTCACACGAAACTGAAATGGATCACAAATTACATATCTGATATACATCCAATCCAAAACAGTGAAACTTAATGAATGATGTCAAGAAGAAATTGAAAACATACATAAAAGAGAAGAGAAATTGAAAGAAAAGAAAAAACTATAATTTATAACACAGCAGTAATGAAAATCATTAGTATAAATTAGAATAAGAAAAAAAAAAATGTCACCACCTGAGATATCTTCGTGTTTGTACACATATCAATCCCTCTTGCTTGTTTGTGTCTTGTTCTTTTTAACATAAACTTAGAAGTGAGGAGGCGGTGTTTGTTTAGGGAGGAACCTTCGTGGCCAAGGGTTCTTGGAAGGCCTGGGGAACTTGGACTGTAGATAGTTAAACGATGGGCCACTGGAGGTGGGAGTGGCGGTGGCAGCGGCCATAGACGGCAGCAGAAAAGTTAGAGAGACAAACAACACTAAGAAAGAAAGTAAAAGGGAGGTTCTTGTAATTGAACAGACCATTTTGATTTAGTGTTATTTTGTGTTTGAGTTTTTTAAGCAGAGCTTTGCTTGGCAAGTCCTATATATATATAGTTTGGTGCTGGGAAAGCAAAGATATTAGAGTCCACTACATAAAGCAGAAAACAACGAGTCAATATAATAAATCAAACTTCGTTTTTTGAATTTGCAAGTGTACAAATGGACAATATAAATAATATAATATATAGTACGAACATTGAATAAATTCATATGTCAGAAAATTTAAACTTCGTGGAACCTCGCTAGTTATTGCTAAAATAAATTAGATTATTATTATTTTTGGAACAGCGAAAATATATAAGATTTGATTTAATGAAAATGATTAAAAAAACAAGTTGAGGTAGACGTTAACGTATAGGTTGTAACTATTGTCGTCGTGATAATATTATAATTCGAATCTAACCATGATAAAATTCTAGTTTTGTGAATTTTTAATAATAAATTTATTTGGTTTTTGAGATTTAAAAATGTGCACCTTTAATTTAAAATTTGAAAATGGATTTAAAAGATTATTTTGGACAAAATATTGTCTCTTATTGTACTTTCCAGGAAGAGTGCTGAAAATAGATAGAATCAAAGGAAGGAAATATGTTAAATCTAATGTTACTCACGTAAACGCCAACAATGAAGATGAGAACAGTAGGGAATATGACATACAAATTTTTAACCAAGTTCAGTGTACATTCACCTACATTTTGGAAGACCGTTGCCCTCCTGAGTATGAAAAATCCACTAGAGTTTAAGAGGTTTACAAATACACATTTTATTTGATAGATAAACTATCATGTATTACATCAAACCTAGTAACTTATTTAAGCTCCCTCTAAATCAGTTGAAACTTGTTTCTTCGACATTCAAGCTCCCTGAACTTAACCTTTCTTTAATCTTGAAGTTAGGCTGCCATAAATTTTTCAATTTTTATACTCAAATAATGTCAAAAACAAAAATCAGAAGCATTAATCAAAACCCACCAAAAAAAATGATTCGTCTCTTTGTTTTTGAACTCATATCAACTTCATAAAAAACTTCATCACACATGCTTCCTCAATTTTTCTCCTTTTTCAGCAGAACAGCAAGCACTAAAAAGTGATATTATTTAATAAAAACAAAGATGTAAGACAAAAGAGTGGTATTATCAAAACATGGCCACCCACAATAAACAAGGGATGCCAGTCATGAACCCATCAATCACTAGGAAAAAGAAAATACTCCACTTAAACCAAAATGGAAAAAGAAATTCTTAAAATAAAGAATGCCAACTTACCCCACTTACACTAGTCACGAAAGAAAGAAAAGAAAAGGACAACAACCAAGAAAAGTAAAATTCATGCCAATAACACTAACAAGTGCAAAACTTTCATCTGGAACATATTGCATAAAGATCTTAATACTATGGAGATATGTCAAGTGCCCTTCCTCCCCTTAACCTCAACCCCAACAGGTGCCTTCTTTCAAAAAACTACGGGACCAACACCATATATTTCTTCAATGAACTTACTTTACTGGCATCTTGGGTGCTCGAAATATCACTTTTTTGTAATTATTGTGTACTTATTATGACTCTAATTCAAAGACATTCGTCAAGAAGAGTATAGTTGAGACAAAGAGTTCTTAGGTTCAAATTCTGCTATCGCCAAACTTGTACATAGAAAAACAAATTGAAAAACTTTCCTCTGATCTATCATTTCTCCTTTCTCCCTCTCTCACATGGGTTCAAGGTAGACTACACCAACTAATCCCTCTCTTTAGTTGTTGAGAAACAAATAGCTACATTTTCTTTAAATGAAAAGGTAGCAAGATTATTTCACAGCATCAGTCATTATTATTGTTATATATTTTTTGGGAGAAAAGATTTGAAAATATAAGCACGAGGATGTCGAAATTAGAATGTCAAGCAGTCATGAAAAAATCTCTATACTTCTTTCTCTAATTTTTCATGAGTTTATGTGTAAGTCTGTTTTATTAGAAAAAATAACTTTTTAAAATATTAAGAGTAACATCCAGATATACAATAAGATTCCAAAAGGCTGCAGATTCTTAGAAAAGTCATAAATAGAGAGTAGCAATAAAACAAACTACATACATAGCCAAAAATCAATGCATGAAAATCCTTACACATTATAATATTATAAATAGGAAATTTCTAGGAATGCTTCGAAATTGTAGAGTCCATATTGAGATAATCAAGTTGAATTTTTTGTTTGGTTGTAACCTCAAAATAATTGACTCCACACGGACTTGTGAAAGAGTCAGTCAAGCAGTCAGTCCTTGTAAACTACTTTTCATAGACATCAAGATGGATTACTTTTAAAAAATTCCACTATAGTGTAGAAAGAGAAATTACATAGATATCAAGATGGATTACCTTTTAACAAGTCCACTATAGCGTAGAAAGAGAAATTACATAGACATCGAGATGGATTACTTTTTAACAATTCCAATATAGTATAGAAAGACAAATTATATTTACTTGGTAGGATTAACTAGCTACATATTTCTTTTGTATGCAAAAAAATTGAGTTTACAAAAATAGAAAAAAAAAAATTTACGATAATAGAGTCCATGTCACTCACATTTTCAAAATTGTAAAAATAGCAAATTTAAAAGTAGATTATCGTCCGATCACTATCTGATGACTGTTGATTACAATCATATTTGTCAAATTTGCAATATGAAAAAAGAAGTGTTATGAACTGTTTTTTTATTAAACTTTTTTGTCATTTATTGCAATTTTTCAAAAATTGATTTACTATTGATTGTGTTGTGTGTGCATGTGCCTATGCACATATGCACATATATGGAAGAGTGCCTTACAATTATAGGGAAGGCCTTTTGATAAGAACTATTGTTTGTTTGTTTTTTTTAACAAAATATATACATAGATATACATAGATTTATATACATATATATAAAAAGATATGAACTATTTTGTAAATAAAAAAAGTAATTATAAAAATTATAAAACATGGAAACAAGTATAAGACGGTTAGTTTTCATAAATATAATTAAACACAAAATATTTATGGTACGTGTAACAAAAACGAGAAGTCATGAAGTCGATAAAATATTTTTATAAATTTCAAATTTTTCTTTGATATTTCAAACGATTCGTCAGTTCTCTTTCTTCTTCTTCTTCTGTTCGATTTATTCATTTTCTCTTTCAGATTTCTTCAACTCCACTTCCAAATTTTTTCTTTTATTTTTATTCATCTTCCTTTCCTTTCTTTCTTCATTTTCTCTTTCTTTCTTCTAGCTCCTCTTCCAGAATATCAATATCATTTAAATATCACTTTGATATAATCATCTAAACGTTCACTTACATAGTCAAAACAATCAACACGATCATTTAGCATTGTCAACATGTTCGTTTGGATTTGAAACTCTTTTGCATCGTTTAAAAAGAACTACACGGTAGTGTGGATATGATCTAAATACAATCACTTACCATATTCAACACAATCGTTTACCATGGTCAACACGATCGTTTATATTTGAAGTCTTTTTTCCATTGTTTAAAAAGAATTATATGATCGTGTGGATATGATCTAAACAATCACATACCATAGTCAACACGAACGTTTAGATTTGAAGCCCTTTTTCCATCGTTTAAAAAGAACTACACGATTGTGTAGATATGATCTAAATGATCGCTTACCAAAGTTAACATGATCATTTAGCATGGTTAACACGATCGTTTAGATCTAAAGAATTTTTCCCATTGTTAAAAAAACTACACGATCGTGTTTATACTAACTACATGATAATGTATCATTTCCTACACGATCAGGTATCATGATCGTTTAGAAGAAGAACTACGGGCGCACATGTGGTCGATTAATTGCATGTTGAATGAGACATTTTTTGTTTTTTTCATTGTGAGCTGGTGGGCTTTCTCCATTTTCAAAATTGTTCTATACAGTGTAAATATTTTATCGATTTGCCATATTTGGAAAAAAAACTCCATATAAAAAAAAGAAAAAATTTAAAATAAAAGTGTACAGAAGTGATAACCACCCTACCACTGCAACTGATCAATATGTGCAGGAATTGAATTTATGAAATATAACAAAATTAATATACATATTAAAAAATCAAAATTATATATCAAATTTAAATATGGGAGAATTTTAAAATTAAAAATAAAATAGAATATAAATATTGGATAATTATTTTTTTAAAATAAAAAAATAATAAACGAAAATTAAAAGAAAAAAGAAAAGAAAGAAAAGAAGTGCAGTGAAACCAAATTCTTAAAACAAGTTAAAAGAAATTTGAAAATGTCAAACAACAATCTCTTCTAGCAGGATTCAAACACATGACTTCAAATAGGAAGACAACAATTATGGGCGTCTGATACCAATACACAAAAAGCTCAAATTGAAAATAGAAACAGGGAGAAACTAATTTTTTGTTATTTCTTATTTTTTACTCACTTATTAGAAATGTTTCTCAAATTTTAGAAAACAAGCAAAGGTGAGAGGTTGACTAGAATAACAATGTTGGATGTAATGTTATAACACGACATTTAAGAAAGAAAGGTGAGAGTAAAGAGAAAATAACACAAAGCGCTTAGTAACCCATACTACAGGAAAACTGGGTATTTCAGACGCCATAAAATGTCGGCAAAAGTAAAAACTGCATCAGCGAAGGTATTATCGACATAAACACCATGCCGGCAAGAACGTCGATAAAAAACCGTCGGGGAAACTTTTACCGACGTGCAAAATGGACTACGTTGGCATGGGCATTTCCTCGACGCACACAATGCTGATGCGCTGAAAACTTACGTCGGTATAGGACTAAGGCCGACATCATTGCACTACGCCGGGGAACCAAAGTCGACGTTGCGTCGAGAAAACTTTTTCCAACGTATGGAAACGTCGTTGGGGAAAACATTTATCCCGACGTGTGTTGTGCGTCGACATAACTTTTATTTTATTTTGTTATTTATATTATTATTATTATTATTAAATTTTTGAATTTTTTTGTTGTTGTCATCGCTCAATATTGTTCTCGATTCCACTTCGTATGACAAAAAACAAAATTTTTAATAAATCAAGAAAATTAAGAAATTGCAATTAATTTATAATTAAAAAAAAGTACGAAATATATATAACAAAAAGTACAAATAATATGTTTAAAATGTTTAAAACAATTACATTAATTTTTTTTTAAAAAAAAATTACACCTATCTTCTATCAGGTAGTCACAAACGCCACATAAAAAATGCAAACCCTACAAATGACATAAAAGTGTAGTTAGAATATCATAGATGCACAATTAAATAAATTAATTGCTGAAAAGTACGTACCCCAAGAGTTCACGGCTCTCTCTATGCCCAACTCATATCTTCGATCAACTTCTTCATCTCTTCCATTTGCCGTGCATAGTTTTCTTCCATTCTTCTTATAGTTTCTTCCATTTTTCAATCACGATCTGCTATTAGTTGGTCTCACTCCTCCTCCCTTAGTCTTTGTTCTTCAATCAGGCGATTAGCGTTTTCAAGGCTGGCCCTTTAGTTCACTAACCTCTATCGTGTGTGTCTGGTGTTCGTAAGATGAGAAAGAAGCGGAAGCAGAACTTTTTCTAGGCCTGGGCTTGAGGCCCCAACCAAGACCTTTTGAGTAACCTCATCGTCTACCCCAAACAGTCTTGCATATCTCGTCCCCAGAGAGTGGTTGAGAACCCTCTTGGACGGGCTGGAACTGAAGTTCTAGCATTTGATTCTACACAATACAATAGTTGTTAGTTGGGAGATAATCAGAATTAAAATAGAAAGTAATGATCAAATGTTTTGATAAACTTACATGCACGTCCTCTGGTGCCAGTGAAATGAACTCACCAGTTTTACTGGCATGCATTTCTCGAAATAACACAACATGGTCTACCAGGCGATCATGTTCTTTAGCAAGCTCGGCCCGTCGTTGAAGGAACGTCTTGAATCTAGTCCTGTGGTTGTAAGGCTGCTTCCCTCTAGCAGCGTTACAAGCACTTGATTGCTCCTACATTCAAACAATGATCAAAACATTATATCCAAACAACAAATTAAATTAATTACTGTCAATTGATTTTAAGGTAGACGATATAAATCACCTGAAATTGTCGAGTCATGTAATGGTCATAAAGAAAGTGCCAATTTGACAGTCGATTAACCAATCTTAGCGGTGGGTTTGCAGGTACTTCTTGAGGGTTGTTGTACTTCTTGAAGTATCGGTGGTTGTCTCCCCTGAATTCCTTCCACACACTGAGCATTTAATGCTCAACAAATCGATTAAGTGTTGGATCTTCAAGATTGAGCACAAACATTGCTACAAAAGAAATAGGTTTGAAAATTAGTCTTCTACATATGTAGGTTTAACATATATTTATGCGTTAAAAAAATTACAAACTTACCGCTAGGCCGCCTTTGATGATCTCGATGCACTCTCGCAGTACATCAGCCCACTTAAGGGCTTGGATCTGAAATGTGTCTTGCATTAACACATCGATCGTGCAGCTGAAACGAGGAGCGTGTGGTGAGACAGGCCTATCCCCTCCTGAGGGATGGAAATATGTATTCTCCCATTTTGTTGTACATACCTCTCCAACTCAATGTTCCTAGAGTGTTGTTGTCTCCTAAGAGTGGGATAGGGTTGTGAGTGAGCTACTAACAAACACACTATTAGATCGGCCAATAACCATAACTACAAGTGTTTAGGGTAACGAGACTAACCTAAAGTGTCACCCACCAAAGAGGAACCTCCCACGTTATCTAACGCGTCCAAGCTCGTATACATCTGCCTCATGAACACCGTTCAAAAGTGTCATAATTCCTGCAGACATAAAATAACATATTGAAAACTAATTTTTACTTAAAACTAGGGGAGTTGCAAAAATAGCAAAATAAAATCATGATAATAGAGCCCTTGTCACTTATATTTTCAAAATTATAAAAATAGAAAATTTAAAAGCAGATTACCGCCAAATTGCAATATGCAAAAAAGAGGTGTTATGAGCTATTTTTTTCTAATTTTTTTTGTCATCTAATGCAATTTCCCTAAAAACTAGGCTATCATAACTACGAATAGCCATAAAATAAATCGAACATTTTTAATTAAATATCTTATATTTTCAAACATTCAAATTCGAATTGAAATTAAATAGAAATTCAAATTCAAATTCAAATTTAAGTTAAATATCAAATTCAATCTCAAATTCTAAAAACATACTTTACACATACATTACATAATATCAATTTACACATACAATCTCAAATTTACACATAAATTACACATACAAACTCATACAATTTCAAAATAAATTACACATACAATTTTCACATAAATTACACATACATACATTACACATACAATCTAAAATTCCAATAACACATAATATCAATATACACATTACACATACAATTTTGTGTAAATTTTTGTTTAATATTTTTATCAACCTCAAAACAAAATATAAAAAAAGTAAAAACAAAAACTTACCGGCGAGAGGCAAACGACGTTGATGGAAGAAGGGCAGCGGCGGACGGTGACGACAAGGAGAAAAGCACACAAAAGAAGGTCTTGACAATAAAAAAAAACATACCTATCTAGTTTTTTTTTTCTTAAACTCAAACCAAAACAAAGAAGAAAAAAAAACACAAACACTTACTGGTGAGGTGAGGACTGCCGCTCACAAGCGTCGACGACAACGCAAACAACAGACGGTGGACGGCAAGAAGTGGTGGGCCTTAAGGGAGAGAGATGTTCGAGAAAAATAGAGAAGAAAAGAAAGAAGGTTGAGATGTTTTACAGTCTTCAAGTTTTTAAAGGGGAACTTCTGATGCCATGCACTTCTCGATATATATCGCTAAACCAGTTTTAGTCATTTGGATACCGAAAGGAGACCAAGTGTAGTATTCAATGACTCTGAGAGGAGCACGTCTTAATCATGAGATAGCTTAGTGATTTATATTGCATTGAGGTGGTCGTATAACTTAATCGCCTGGTAGGCATATGACATTCCTTCAGCCCCCTTCTTCATGCAAGTTAGTGCACGCCCACCCTACACCTTTTTCATTCTTTCAACCACTTTCAGTCACCTTTACAACATTTGTAGGATAGTTAGGTAGTTTTGATTCATTTTATATTCTTTTAACTCATTTGTCATAACACCTAGTTGATAAGTAAACCTTAGAACTAAGTATAAAAACTCTGTGTTTTAGATTTCCTCCTATTTCCCCTCTTTCCTAAAAAAATCTTCCATTTTCTCTCATCTCTCCCTCTACTCCAATCTTTCTCACAAACCCTTGCTTGTTAAAAACCTGCTTCGATGTTTTTGTTTTGTTCATGCAAACATTGCTTTCATGAAACTTTTGCCCAAAATGTGAGAGTTGTGAATATGATTGTTTTGAAATTGGGATTGTGTTTCATGGGACTTAGTGTAGAATGGCTGTTTGTTTGGTAGTGTAATGACGAGTCATTGAATACCGATCATTGCATGTAAAATGCTCTCCAATATTCTCTTCATCATGAGAGTTGACATGATCACTACATGCAAAATGCTCCCAATGTCTCCACCACCTACTGCTAAGTCTGCAAGTACGTGCAAGTTTTTCTATTGCTTGTCCAAGTGTGTAAGTGAAACAATAGGTTTACATGGGTGATCTAGGGTCGAACACAGAGAATTGATATGAAAGCTCAGTTCTAAGGTTTACTTATCAACTAGGCGTTATGACAAATGAGTTAAAAGAATATAAAATGAATCAAAAGTACCTAACTATCCTACAAATATTGTAAAGGTGACTGAAAGTGGTTGAAAGAATTAAAAAGGTGTAGGATGGGCGTGCATTAACTTGCATAAAGAAAGGCGGTGAAGGAATGTCATAAAGTACCTGATGGAACCTAAGGCACAACTTCACAAAGACATAGAAGGAGCACCAATTGATGCTACGGAGTACAGAAGCATCGTTGGTTCATGTCTTAGATACTTGCTAAACACAAGCCCATATCTCTCATATGTTTTTGGGATGGCGGGCAGGTATATGGAAAGGCCTACAACCATGCACCACAAGGTGGTCAAACAAATACTTAGGTATTTGAGAGGGACAATTCACTTTGGGCTCACTTATGTGAAAGGTCCCAAAGAATTTGATATATTTCGTTACTCTGATAGTGATTTAGCCGGTGATCTCGATGGGAGAAAAAGCACAAGTGAAATGGCATTCTACTTAAACGAAAGCTTGGTTTCATGGAATTCACAAAAGCAAAAGACGGTTGCACTCTCATGTTGCGAAGCCAAGTTCATGGCGGCCACTACCACAGCTTCCCAAGCATTGAGGTTAAGATGCCTTGTTAGAGTTAGTCGGAATGGAGCCAAGACTGGTAACATTATTCGTGGACAACAAATCCGCGATAGCTCTCATGAAGAATCCCGTATTTCATGGCCACAACAATCACATAGATACACGTTTTCATTTCATTCGAGAGTGTGTCGAGAATAGACAAATTGTCGTTGAATTTGTCAACACTGGAGAACAACGAGCCGATGTACTGACTAAAGCATTGACGAGAGTAAAGTTAGTTACTATGTGTCAGCTACTTGGTATTCGTAATTTACAATCATGTCAGGATTAGGGGAAGTAGTGTGAGATCTTCTTAAATAGGTGGAAGAAGTAGTTCACACGTTGTTTTTATATATTTATTGCTTTGGCTATTTATTTATTTTTAATTCTCTCCAAAAATTCAGCATGCAGTAAGTTAGTAGGTTGCTATTTTTGTTGTTGTTTTTAGACTATAAATATTAGTCCATTAATTGAATAAAATAACAAGTTCCATTATTTTCTCTCCCTCTTCCTAATATATTTTTCAGAATATCTATTTTCTTTTGTTTGTTTTCTTCAAAAACAGAGTGAGTGAAATTTTTACCGATCCCTTGTTTTAAAACCAACAATATCACTGTATATAGTTTCATAAAGTGTAAATTCCTTCAATAAATCACTAATAAAAAAAAATTAAAGAGATCACAAGGTACTCTTCTTTCCCGTTCTTAGAGATTTATGAACTAAGCCAGTTATTTTTTTTTTATTTTTTTTGGAAGCTTCTGTTTCTCTTATAGTAGGAAAATTATAAATCTATCACAGTTACGTTATAAATATCGACATTTGATTGAACCTTATCAGTATCATGAGATTTATTGTTATATTTTTTATTTATTAAAACTCACACGATATCATTAGATTTAGGGATAGTTTGGGATTATTTCTGCAATCGTAAAAAGCGATTGGATATAACTTTTATATTTAAGTTTTTCTAAAACGGTGGATATCTCAAATTCATCCTTCCTTATTCATTTATTTTGGCATATTTATTTCAAATTTTAATTGGTTTAATTTCAGATATTAATTATTTTTAAAAAAATTAGAAAAAAATTAGATTAAACAAAATTAGTTGCCATTCGAGTAATATACATTTTTAAATAAATTATAGAGTAAACATGAAGGTAAAAAATAATTGAAATGATAATCTACTTAGTTTGGTTCATATAACTAAATTACTCAAATTTAATTAATATTAATTTACAAAAACATCATAACTACTTTAATCCGATTCAAAATTAAAATTTATCCAATACCTCTTGGATAAATTTATAGACAAAACTGTTTTTCAAATAACTCATTTTTATTTATAATTTTTGGTAAACTCTCTAAAACTAATACCTGAAGATCAATTATTTTTAATAGTTGGCAAACGGTCTAGTTTGGTCTAAAATGATTTATTTTTTCTAATTAAACGTTTAAAAATGTATTTCAACCACACAAATCTTCTCACTTTTTAATTATTTAAAGGCAACATCTACCGGTATTTATTTTAAAAGCTGATCATTATCCACTACTTTCTTAAATTTAAGTGCTTTTTTCTCTTTTTTACTTTTTTTTTATTTTTTATTATTGTTGGTTGTTAAACATACCATTATCTATTACTTGATCTGCAATTCCTTCGTGCTAATTATTTTATTAACGATATGTTGTGTGTGAGATATGAATAAGAAAAAGTCTCATATTCGATATATAATTGGAATAGGATAAACCCATGACGTATGATACCCAACATTGGAGTTTAAATGAAATTGAAACTAAAATTAGAGAACAAAAAATAAAGGAGAATAAACAATAGTTTATAACTAGAGAATTTACACAGCGAATCAAATACGTAGTAAGAGAAAATTTAATAAGGAGAAAATACAATTCCTAATATTTATTAATGAATACCAAACATAAAATAGATAGAGAATAAGAGAGATACAAAACTTAACTAAGGCACTGATGAGATGAGCGATAACAGAAGATATTACACCGCTATCAACTAGAACACAATATCTCAGAAAAGGTCAAGTAGAAAAATGACATTCGTGAAAATATTCACAATATAACAGACCTACTATTAGTGATATTTGTAAAAAGAACGAACGGTTCATTTTATTGCTAAGTAAAATGAAAATAAAAATCTAGAAGGGAGGAGGTGGCGCTTTTATGTTAGGGTCTGGTATCCATGGATGCTTGGGACCCTTAAACGGCGGTTTCGGATGCTTGGGATTCTTGGACGGCTTTCCAGGGCGACGTGATCGGTTGCTGGAGGTGGCCATAGATGACGGAAAATTTAGAGCGAGAAACAACACTAGAAAAGAAAGAAAAAGAAAAAGATAGGTTCTTATAAGTGAATAGGCCATTTTGATTTAGTGTTAATTGTGTGTGTTCAATCTATATATAGAGCATTTTGTTTGCTACTGTGGCAAAGGCTACCGCGTTGAAGTCCACTATAGAAAATACAATACAATACCAAATGCAATCACTTCCATTTGGTAATCTTTTTTCTTCATTTGATTCATTATTTTATTATAATTTCTTTTTCTTTTACTTTTAGTTATTTACTTGGTTATTTTATAGAATTTTGCTTTTCTTTTGCTGTTGAAATTTTTTTCACGTCTTTCTCTCTCTCTCTTTCTCTTTCACGTTGGTGTGGTGTCTTCATTTTTTTAATTTGATTTTATTATTTTTGTTCTACAATATATTGGTACATTATGTTTTTATTAATTAAACATTTAAATTTTATTATCATCTCTATTTTGGGTGTAAAATGGGCACAAAAAACGTGTGATATTTTCTTATTTGTCTAAAACATACATGTGACTTAAATATTAATATACATGAAATATGATTAAATATATCATAAAAAATGTTAAAATATATTGTAGTGTCTATTAAATACATATAATGACATGTAAATTACATATATCGAAAATAATGTAATAAATCGAATAAAACAAAGTATATAATAACACTTCAAGTAAATGAATAATATATGTTGCCATTGTAATATAGTGAATATTTTGTAATATATTAAATATATCCTAGTGTATATATTGAAGAGAAAAGGCATGAGAAGATGTTTTCCTATGATGTTACGGAGAAGAAGAAAGGAAAGGAGAATCTGTTTCCCTATGATGTTACCGAGAAGGAGTAAAGAAAGGAAAGGAAAGGAAGATGAAGATAAAAATGATGGTAATGACACTAGGAATAAAATAATGACAAAGTAGTACCCAACTGCTTTAAGGAAAGTGAGAAGAAGAGAAAGAAATAAAAATTGGGTAAATTGATGTCTACGTATAAAAATAACCTTCCAAAACTAGCGTAGTCTCAGTACACATAGGGGGTGACAAAAGAATGTTTCTTGAACGCATACATCTTTGTATTATGGTATCAGTAATAGATCCAATCGCTAGCTACTCCAAACCTCGCAGAAGAAATCTGATCACTATGGCACGAAGCATTTGTTGAAAACGTAATAAGTCATCATAATACAAATGACAAGGGAAGAATATTATTCTCTTACTCATACAAGTTAAAAGAAATAAGAACTTAAATATTAATATTTCTATAATTTTGCTTTTCTTTCTTTTGTTTTCTGAAATCTTACACATATTTATACCAGTAGAAAAATACATAAAAAAATATCAATAATATTAAATATCAATACATGTACTGACTCTTCACTCTATGAATTTAAAAGATATATAAGTCGTATTGACTCTTCGCTCTATGAATTTTAAAAATATATAAGTTGTACTGACTCTTTACTTTGTAAATTTAAAAAATATATAAGTCAAAAACATCAATGCCTTTGTAATAATATCTACGACTTAATCTAGAGTCTTGCATTATTTTACTATATATTACATCTCCTTTAACCAAATCTATGATAGAATGATACTTGATGTTAACATGCTTGCTTTTTTCACGAAAAACTAGATTCTTTATAATATAATGCTAAAGGGGTTGCCACGTGTATGGACACAAAGAGACCACTTATTTGCATGTAATAATTACAGATGATTAAAGAAAAGTTCTCTCCAACTTCCTTCTTCTTTCTTTCTTTTTCTCTATTTTTCTGGGTTTCTTCTTTTTTGTTTTCCTTTAGATGATGGTGAGATGAAGATAAGATGAAGAGAAGAAGGAACAGAAGATGGACACACAACGTTTTAAAGTGGTTCTGCAAATACCTACATCCACTGTGCTTTGGGAGCAAGGTTTTATTTATGTTCAATTTCGTTGTGTATGAAATATCAAATAATACAAGGTATTTATAGACTTCCCTATGTCTCTTAGTTAAAACTCAAGTTAGATCAGAAGTTAAAACTAACAAATTTAGCTATATGTCTTTTACAATAAGAGATAACTATTTTAGTAAGAGTTTTCCACAAATCTCCACCTTAAGAGATATAGTGTGAAAAATTTGTGCATGTCTTGACTCCCAAAGCATTTGATGCAGTCACTCCTTCTCGGGTTCCAAGAACCCGGTTGTTTGAAGACACTTGAGGAACTTCGTTCAAGTGACTACCTTCGTCAACATATCAGGTGCGTTTTCACTGGTATGAACTTTGAGCACTTCCACTACCTGTTTTTCGATTTGTTCTCTGATGAAGTGGAATTTAATATCTATGTGCTTTGTTCTACTGTGATACTGTTGGTTCTTGGACAGATGAATGGTGCTTTGATTGTCACAGTAGATCTACTTGCTAATTGTTCGACAGTTTAATTAACAGGTTTTGTTTTTTTTTCTTTTATGAGTTACCTTCGCTTTATATGATTCTATGATTGTTGTGATTTCATCAATCCAAAAAACCTTTTATCTCCATTTTCAACACTTTGAAATGGGTTTCACCCAATTTTTGTCCTTAATTTCTTTTGTCTCTTTGAACCGTGGTTGATTTGTTCATAGTAATGAATTTGAGTATTTTGTTGCTCAAACCTCTGGTTTTCATTTTTTTAAATTGTAATTTTGAAATGTTAACAACAAGAATCAACAAAGAAAATAGTCAATGTTAGTGATGGTAATGGTAAGTTTCAGTGCCTTTAAATATTATCGCTCTTTGGATATTTATTTGAAGTCGGGGTTAGCTATGTCGTGAATCAAGGTTATGATTGTGAGGATTAGTAGTATACTTGGTGTATTTCTTTTGATATTCAATCGTCAGCTAGCTCTAAATTTATATGGTTGTTTTCATTTTCACTTCAGATTATTTTATCTCAGATAAACACAAATATCAGTCTCTCTATGTTTATCTCAAATAAACTTGAATACTTGTTTATACTGATTATCTCTCTTTTATTTACATTTGGTTGATCTCATTAGCAACATTGAAGACAAGATAAGGGGTTAAAATGAACAGTTGATAGTGAAGCTAGACTTGGGATGTCTTGTAGTTGTCAAGTGTGTGATATCTTGAAGAAATTTCATGTGCACATGCTCTTGCTATTCTATGAATGCTTAATTCAAATACCTATTCTTATATATCTGAGTTTTATTATAGAGAAACATAGTCAACAACTTACAACGGTTGTGTTCAACCTGTTGGAGTTCATTTTGATAGTAGAGATGAAGATGATGTCATGAAAACATTACCTCTTATTGTTAAAGGTCAAGCTGGAAGACCTAGAAATCAAAGAATTGCATCTGTAGGTGAATTTATAAATTCATCAGGATGTTCTAATTGTAATCATAAAGGTCACAATAGTAGGACTTGCAAAGTTAAACCAATTAATCAAAAGATGTAATCATTATTTTTTCATTTTAATACATGTATGGACAAATTGATTAACATCAGAGTTTATGAATGATAATTTATGATTTATTCTGGTCTAGAGTTGTAAATATTTTTAATGGTACGATCAATTTTTAACAAAACTGAAAGAGGCACAAAAAATTAGACAATGATAGAGTACTGTCAGTCTCTATCTCTGTCTATCTTAGTAGACTGAAATGAAAACATCAATCAAGAACTAGAACCAAACCATCAAAACCCATTTATTAAAGTTTATCTCAAATATACAATAATGATAATGGTCTCTCTCTTTCTATTTCAAATAGACAATGATAGTGATCTATCTCTATCTATATGGGATAGAAAATAAGATAGATCTTTATCATTGTCTCCCATCCATGAAAAATTAGCATAATAAACAAATGGATTGATCTTAGAGTTTATAAATTATATTAATTTTCTGATTTATTATATTTTCTTGAGTTGTAAATATTTTTAATGGTACCATCAATTTCAAGCACACGAACTATTAAGTATTCTATTATTATCTATCTCGATTAGACTCCTTATAGTATCCTATCTCTAGTTACTTGCATATAGATAATGGTAGAACTATACCTTTGTCCTAGAGAGACAATGATAATTGTGTATGTGTGTTTATATAGGATAGATAGATATACTATCTCTGTTTAATCTTTGTTTCAGATAGACTCCGATAATATCCTATTTCTATTTATCTAAGATAGATAGATAGTGATAGTGGCATATCTTTATCTATCTTAGATAGAAAATGATAGAACACTATGATTGTCCAAGACCCATTGAGTTGCATGTGGTGGCCGATAATTGTGGGTTGAAAATAGCAAATATTTTTTGCGTTGGGATATTTTTGACATTTCGCACTGTGGGTATAGACTTTTTGGTAGACTTTTTTCTTTTTTAAAATTGTTTTATATTATATAAATAAATATATATATATATATAACGATCCATTTTTGTTATCTGCGCAAGAATTTTCTACCCAAAACAAAATCTCTCATAACTTTTTTTAAATGAAGTTTGGATCAAACGACAAACAAAATAATTTATATTCGGTGGGTATGAGTATAAACTTAAATTACTAAACAATAAAAGATAAAAATTTTTGTCCTATTTCTTGTTTGTGGAATGGTAAAAGTTAAATTACTAAAAAGAGTTTACAACAAACTAATCATTAATAAGGTAAAATGAAAAGGTAAACTTTTATTGAGAAGTCTAAAATTGGATGAAAAAAGAAAAGTTAACAAAACAAAGTCAACAAAAAAAAAAAAAAAAAAAAAAAAAACAAAAAGTGGGCACGATTATCTTTTCTTCAAACAGCAATAATTAAAACTTTAAATTTTAATTGCTTTTGGGAAGCTAAACTTCAATCTCTGTGGGCATAAGATAGCATCTCTTAAACCTTTTGAAAACAAAGTTTTGGTCAAAGAAAAACAAATGATTTGCTTTATAACTAATATTTTAGTCACATATGTAATTGTGTAGTTCATATACCTTATCAAACATATACTCAAGTTTATGTTTACAAAAATCAAATATACAGTACTGTGTATATCAAATATACTTTATTTTCCACGTCAACTCTTCTTGATGATTTCTTGCTTTCATTTATGAAGATAATATTTTTAAAAATTTTGGATAAAAATTTCTTACCTGCGTAGGTTTTGAAATGAAAAGATAACTTTTTTGGATAATTAACCTCAATAAACTTTTCGTACATATATTTTTTTTGGTATTTATAATACATTTTTAAGATAAAAAATGAATGATAAGAAGGGATTAAAAAGTAAAATATGTTAGGGTAATCTTTTATGTAAAGTAATATTTTAAAAAAAAAATGCAACAAATCAGTATGTGCATTCGAGCATTTTTAGATGGATATTTTCGTAGCACCCACATCATACCTCTTTCAATAAGTTTGTTTGAAAATAATAGTTGTTGGGGGCACTCACTAAAGAAGATAAGAAAACTTGAGTATGTTATTGTGTTTGAGAAAAGTTAACATCGAAAAAATAAAAATAAAAATCAAAAGTATGAGAAGAAAAAGATAAAAGGTTAAAGGAAAAAATTAAACCTTTAATCCTTAAAAAAAAATTGAACTTTTGTAATGTTAGTAAATTTGTTGAAAAAGTCTAAATTTTGAGAGAAAGAATTGTAAATAGCAAAAAGGTGCCAATACCACACTTATAACAATAATGATTGTACCTTAAATTGGGGGCGGAATAAAAAAAATTGATTATTAAACATAAAAAGCATAAAAAATAGGGTTTAATTGAAAACTACATAAACAAAATGCGTTTTAAATAATAATTTTTATTACATTAGTTACATTTCATTCTAATGCAATTATGGGAGTCCAAAAACAACCAATAAAGTTGATCTAATTTAACCAATGAAAATGTTAAATGTATATTTTGATTTAAGAAAAAAAATTAGTTAGTATTGTGCTAATTAAAAAGTTTAATCAAAGTTGCCTTTTTTTGACAAAGGAATTTGAAGTCAGGGATTGGACAAGTGGATTGTGGACAATGTGAAAGCATGATATCTTGGACCCGTAAGTGATAGACACAATAGATAAATAATATAATCAAATAAATTCCTAAAAGGGAAATGTACGTGGCAAAATTTAAGTTAAACTTCGTGGAAGCTAATCTCTCATTGTTCTTTTGTTTCCCCAAATTTATCACTCTCATCATTTTACATGGCATAAAACTTTGTGGAAGAGAAGACATAATCATAGCCATTTTGTCAATTACATGAAAATATATTATTTTGGTAACAGGCCTTGTTAATTCTCATGCTAATTAATTACTTTACTTAACAATGTGTGTGCGAAAAAATTAAGTAGTTGTTACGGAACTGCTGTTGGCTAATTTTTTGAAAGGCAAAATTGAGAAATAGGTTGGTAAACATGTCAACGACATTGTAAAGAACATTGGAATTACTGCTTCAACAAAATATATTTTCAATATAGGACAGATTGTTTTGTAGATTTCATGGATCCCTTTCTCTAGTTGTTTCTGCCTTCCTTTTCTTTCATGTAAGGAAAATTTATATCCTCTAGGCTACCATATATATATATTACTCTTTTCGTTTTTAGGGTAAGTCACCTTATTAGAAAACTTTGACATTGAATGATTTGAATTTAGGTTTTCTCTAAGCATCAACCTTCACGTATTAATATTGAAAACTGTTGAACTTGTTGTTGAGACTTTTGGTTTGGTAGCAATTATAGAGCTTGAGAGAAGTTCGATATTGATATTGTATTTAGGGGGAACCTAAATAGTGAATAAGATTAGATCTCACTCTTAGAAGGAGTCTAAACATATTGTATTGAGGGGATCCCATACAGAGCTTGAAGAAACATTTTTGTTGAAGTGAGGGCAGCTCAAACTTAGGGGTTGCTTAAGTTGAAATGTTGAAGAGCAAGCTATACGAAAGTCACTGAAAAAATAGTCTATCAAATAAGTACTTTCGTTGTAATTTATACTCTTTATATACTGAGCTGTAGGCACGCTGCCCTCGAGACATAGGTGATTTTGCACCGAATTGAGTTATTAATCTCTGTGTCATTACTTTTTCTGCTTTCTAATCATAATACTCCTTTTGTTGAATATGTTGTATGTGACATCATGTTTGACATTGTGTCCTCTATTAGATCTATCTACTTGTTTTTTTTAGTAGTGATCAAGTCCTTACAACATAGTTGGTAGCTATTTCACATTTGAATACCTCGAATTTAATTACATCTAATGACTATTAAAGATGTAGATAATAGTTAGAAAAAAATTATAAAAGACGATAGTTACATTGTAGTAGTTTTGTCAAATACTAATTGATTGTGAGAGTTTTTAGAACCTAGGTGAGATGTCATCTAAACTCTATAATATATATTTGGAAAGTACAAAAACAACACTTGAACTATGGCCTTAAACTTTTAAAATTAAAAACTAGTTGTCAAATTTATTCTAATTTTAAATTGGATTTTGAAACTTAAAAATGTTAAAAAATTTATTAGTAATATAAGATTATGATTCAATATTTTTTTCATTTGCGAGTTCAATTATTTTAGGTACAATTTTAACAGTTTTAAAAGTATTTCTATTTTAAAAAAAGAGATGAAGTTTCTGAAAAAGAGATAAAAGTATCTGGCAAAACTTTTAGGAAACCCGCTTGGGTAACCTAAACCGCTAATCAGACACTATAATTTATTGATAGGTTGATAAAGTGATTACATAAACCCTCTGTAAATCGTTATATTCATTTAAATTATCATTTTTGTAAGTTTCTAGGAATAACTCTAAATTATAAAGTGGAATCCAAGTTGGTATAACCAAGTTGAAAAGTTTTGTTTGGTAGTGGCCTCAAAATAATTCTAATGAGAGAGAAAAAAAGTTAAAGGTTTACAAATTTGGAAGTATATAATATTAATCCTCCCATAATGGGCATGACAGAAGGGTCAAAATTAAGCAGCCAGAATAGTGTTTGGTGCATGTGGCATTATAAAAGCATAACACATCAATGAAGTGAACAACAAACCAAAGAAAAAGAAAGTGAAAAATGAAGTCTCCAGTGATGGCCTTTGTTTTAGTTTCATTCACCTTCTTTTTTCTTAGCTTCCCAATTCTCTCTACATCTGCCGCCCAGCTTCACCCATTTCCTTCTCTTTATCACACAAGAATTGTTCCTCTTCCGCAACCATCACCGTCGTCACTTTTGCCATCGTATGAATACGAACTGCAAGTAAGGAGAAGGAGAAGGCGGTTACGTTCTCCGCCGCCACCACCACCGCCGCCCAGGTTCCAGTGGCCAAGAAGGCAAACCCGTAGATCTCCTCCACCTCCTTTCTAACACACACTACGTACGACACTGTTTGCAAGCATATATATCACAAAGGTAAAACTCGTTGGCTTTGTTATCTTTTGTAACAATTTAGTTGGAGGGGTTTGGAATAAAATGGCTGCGCATAATTAATTATACTACATTTCATTTAGTTAGTTTATCACGTTTAAGTTTATTTTTTAGTAAAATATGTTGGATAATTATGTATTGAAATTTGATAAAATATTTTATGTATATCTGTATTATGTAAAAGCCCAATAAGCTCTTAAGTTTTGTAGTGTGTTTATAGGATCTTTTCAACGTTATTGTAACGTTAAGCAAAACTTTAATCAATTAAGAGCCTCCGTTCTTTTTCTTTTTTTCTTTTTTTAATTTTATTATCTTTTTATCGATTTAAAACTTATGATTACCTTGAAATACGTCATTGTTTTATTTAATATGAAATAAAGATCAAGAGACATAATTGGATTCAAGAAAATAAAAATTAAATTTCAGACCCAATGGTTGAATTTTGGAACGCTGACCATGCCAGATGATTGTGGGGATAATAGTATACTAATCTAACTTAATCAACCAAATTCAGACAATATATATTATCCAACAATTCCAGATCAAGTTCGAGTTTCAAATTATGCGGAATAAACAATGTGTAACTCATTTGCTTAAAAGAAATAGATAAACCAACCTAAGCTTTCAATCAAACCTAAGCTTTCAATCAAACAAGAACGATACTAAAACAAGTTTAAGGGAAGTGAGAGATGAAACTCGGTTTATATTGGTTCACCCAATGTCGGCTACATTCAGTTGTCTGCTATTGATAAGGTTCGACTAAGATAATCAGGTAGAATAGTACAAGAGTTTACAATGCTCTGAAATGATTTCTATCAGTTTAGTACAAGAGTTTACAGTGTTCTGAAATGATTTCTATCCGTTTTCTTTCTAAAAAAAAATGCTCCTGTTACAAAGCTCACAGAACTCTCCATGAAAGGAAAATAGTCACAATAAACAAAACAAAAAAACCTCACTTGACAGCAAATTTTTTAGTGAATACACAGAATGAATTAGAAAAGCTTCAGAATATACATTCTTTAGACCAATTATGTCAATTTAAAGAGAAATTTAGCCAATGACAAGTTAGCTTATTGGTTATCATGCTTGACATGGGCTTTTGATCCTCAACATAAATGGGACTGAATTTTGTCTCCTTATTTCTTAACAATGATAAGTTACTTCTTCCCTCAATGGATTTTAAAATCTCTGTAAAATCATTCTAACTTCTACAGAAATTGGGCTGCTTGCCATTTCTGCAATGTCAAGTAATCAAATACTTGACATTTTAAAAAACGTCAAGTATTCGACTGTACGTCAATTGTCACGCCTCATCCTGAAATGCGCCCTGATCCTTACGTTGCGAGACGCGAACAAGAATTGAGCAGCCCTAGCCCCTCTGAGCGACACGGTTGAACGCTCAACTTAAACCTTAGCCTTTAAATGCTTAGCTTGAACTTGAATCTTAAATTACTCACGATAAACTTTCACCACGCAAGCTAAATACACAAACTTCTTTTATTAATATTTGATCACACGCATTCAGTACAATTTGCAAACTTTCTAAAACAAAGACAAAACAAAGCTTGAGGCCTCCAACGCCTAGAGTTGCATTCTTAGAATTCAAAACTATAAAACGTTTGGCTTAACAACTTAACGCCCAGCAACACCTCTTCACCTTCTCAGAAAGGAAAACTTAAAACATAATCACATAGTGAGTGAGGTTTTAGAAATTTTTCTTCAGCATACAATCAAGTAAATTCATTTTCCATAAACTTGTTCCACGACATCTCATTCAAAACATAAAACACACATTAACCTTTTCTTATTCCTTTTGTCAAGATCAGCATGAACCATTCCCATGCATAGACTAATGTGATGACCATATCATCAACAACATTCATTGGAGAATTTTCTGGATCATTTTCTGTTGCTCAGGTTATTAACACACAAATACGCTCCTTTTAATGCATTGGTCAACTTCTTACCACCACGTGGTCCGTATACTCAATGGTTGCATTTAACTCATTATGTGCACATAATAGCTAACTTATGATAGAAATAACGCTAATGGTTTACTCACATACATGAAATTCGTACAAACATAAAACTTTAACTTGAAAACATAACTTAGAAACTTCCTTTCAACCAATCATGCTTTCTCATAAACAATAACAAAATTAAACATGCGTTACACAACATAACAATATGCAAGACTTAGAAAGAATGCTTCAAAACTTCGTCCATCCTTTTGGAAAAGTCACTCACGAAAACTAAGTTTCCTTCTTCTATACGCCTAACTCGAAGTCTCATTCTGCTCGCCTAGCAACTCCTTAGCAGCACAACACTATGTAATTTCAAAATAACATCTCTTCCATCAAACTCTTAAGTCCTAATATTTATACTAATTCTAAATCATATTAGTCACTTCTTAAATTATTTTTAGCTTGCCAAGTCCTACTTGGTACTTTACACGTGTAGGATTAATATCTTTCCATACTATGTTTAACTTAATCCCCACATGTAGTCCACTATCTAATTATTATTAGGAAATTTTCTCAAATTTTCCTAACTCTCTTCTCCTACCTTTCTTGCGTTGCTAGACCAAAAATGCCTACTTCCTTCATCGCTTCAACTAGCCTTAACGCGTCCTAACCTTCAAAACGCCTACTTCTTCAAAACGTGTTCTTTGAAAAACTCTTCTAAATAGAACGCAGGTCTTACGTTAAGTATACACTAATTATTTGACACATAAAATTAAAATAAAATTAGGTTATATATATTCTGACATATTTTCCTTATCAAGTAAGATAGTATACTTGACTTTCTTTACATGTCAAGTTGGTGGATTCTTGACATTGATTTCATATATCATATTTTGGTTACACATTTTATTTAAGATAAATTGGCAGATAGATTTTTCCGCCCAAATCCGTGCCAATTAATTACCGAAATACACATCAAGCACTAGTCTTAGTGGTAAGTCCGAGTTGAACTCAGGAAGCACACTAATTCATCTAACAAAATAATATCCAATCTAAGATAGCCGAATGAGGGGTTTGAGTTGAAGGTTATTGCAAGGAAGAAAATTACAAAGGAATAGTAAATAAGAGAAATTATATGTCAAAAGGTCTAGCTTCGTTTATATCGATCTCTCACTATCCAAAGAATTTATTTATTCATCAAACTAGCTATCACCATTTATCTATATGCAACTTTCACCTAAACAATTTAATTAGTACTTTAGATAACTAAATTGAGCAAAGGTTCTAATTGTTCTAATCCTATATGATTATGCATGCATAATTGAATTTCCCAATAGCATTAAGATTAAGAGATACTTAGGTGGAATGCCTAATTTCCATCTGTATAATAGACATTCATTAGCATCAATTCTAGATTGGTTAGAACAATGCTCATCTAAATAGATTAACAAGCTAACCTAACTTATTGCTTCTAACGAAATCTTATTCAATTGTCTGAGTGAAAATTATTTGATGTAAAGTAGAAGTTATACATTCCCCATGGTTACAAATATATAATTAACATAATATATCAGTCAAGTTTCAAATTGAAACCAAAAGTTAAAACATACAAGTTCAAGTTCTTATAAATTCAAAGGAAACAAAGGGAGATTTCTAAAAACCCAACCTAGAATGTGTTACTTTAGTCTCTCATTCAGATGTCGGATGATGAGGAAGTGTCCAGGGAAAAAAAGGAACCAAAAGAGCTCAAAAATAGAAATAAAATAGGAGAGAAACGGTGGGTATTTGAGTTAGGTAATGGCGGGCGACGGAATGAATGTTTTATAAAAGTGGGACGGCACCGTTCATGGTGCAGGCAAACATATACACGCGATAAGAGTTTGTAACAATGCGGTGCTTAAGGCATGCAGAAGCCAAAAAGGCTTCTTTTCTTTATCTGGATAACTCTGTTGATGATACTTTGCCTCCGTATTTTCAAATTAAGCTCTAAAATGGTCTTAGCACCAAATTCTACCTTTGTATTGTTCATAGCTTATAAGACAACAGAATAAGATCATAAAATCAAGGAACGAGCTTGAATTAAGTAAAAATAGATAGTGTCTTTCATACACTATCACCACCTCGTGTAATCATTCCATTGGTTTCACCCAAACCCCGCCATCGCCGTCGGGATTCACCATCGTCGTCATCGCTTACTTCATCTACATCCTGATCTTCTTCCTGTATCTGACTCATTTTTTCATCTAGTGGCGTCTCATCGCTTCCAACTTGAAAAACAAGTGAGATGAGGTTAAATGCCCTTTAGCTATATCACATGTATTTAACTATAGGAATAACTAGAGTACACGGAAGACAAATAACACAGTGCACTTTGGTAATCCAGTTCGACAAATACAACCTACACATGGGGAGCTTCTTTGCTCAGATAAGAAATGTTATTGAGATTCAAAAGTTTGTAACTTAACCCTAAAGTTACATTAACAAGTTATCACCATAACTTAACTGTATAAACTCAGGCTCTCCCTGAAGGTAAACTTGAATCTCCTCGAAGACGAATTCAAGCTCCCCTTGAATTCATTGACCACAGTACAATTATCTCAGCCTTCATTCATATTTCTTATCAATTGATAATTTGTCAAATCCCTTGACGATCTTCAATAATCCGTCATAATGCAGAAGGTAACCGGTTTACCTTGGTACAGATTCTTCACCAAAAATATAAACTGTTGAACTCCGTTGTGAAGAATAATTTTACGTTCATAAATGTTGGAAGCTACCTCGCTAAGGTGAAGTTTGTCATCAAACTCCTTGTGCGCATTAGCCTTATCCTTGTTACTTGCCTTCTCGGGTAGTTGGCAATTGAGACTGGCCAAGTGATGAAAATAACTCAACTAATGCAATAAGAATTATAAGTTGAACTCCTTATCAAGAACTTATCACAACTCTTCTCTTTTACTAACACGAAGATAAATGGGATATTAAGAGACGGTGAATTGAAAAGGTATAAACATGCACTTTATGTATAAAGAATATAGGCCTTTGACCACTGTATAATATGAACAATACACACACCACAATTAAATAACAAAATGGAAAGATAGAAGAATGGAAAATGTTACTACAAGTTCGAAGATCGACAACAAATATTTTTTTTCTTTTATCATAGTTGTATACTTTAGTATTTTGTTTAAGCTCTCTCTTTCTCTATGTTTTTCTCTGGTCATTTGAGTCTTTCTTTTTCTTTGGCTTATTCAGGCTCTGGGCTTATTCGGGTCCCTCTCCCCCTTTTCTCTCTGTGGGGATGAAGTGCTTGTATAGGCTGTTTTTTGGCAGGAAAACTTTGCTCCTCTAGTGTGTCAACGTAGTGTGTCAACGCTGTCATCTACCCCTGTGAAGTCACATTAGTCCAACTACCATTCTTGTCTTTTTGTGAGCTTTCCTCGCGTGATGTTTAGGTTCATCGTCTGGAATTGTTAGTCGCCAGGCGCGGTTCATCGCTTTGTCTTTGCGCGAGATGTCGTGTGTGAATTGCTCCTTTTTGCTTTCATTTGTCCTACATTTAAAACATGTTAAACACGTATAACAAGAACGACATTTATGTAATCCATATTTCTAAGTATTTATGTCTTTACAACATAACCTATGCGTTATGAGCATCCCTTAAGCGTTTTAACCCCATTATTCTAACAAAAAAGGGCTATAATAATGGTCATTTCCACATGTTATCACCTAGCGTAGTGGAGCGCTGCAAGACTGAGGTTTCAACAGGTCAACTCTCAATATTTTGATCCATATCACCTTAGTTAGCTTTGGTTGACGTCGTTTAACTCCGTAATGTCCCGAAATTAGCTTCGAAATTACATAATCACTACATTCTACCTTCAAATTGCTAAAGAACTATAAAAATATTCAATCAAGATTGTAAAATTATGAAATGAGCTGGAATTAAGAAGAATTAGATAGCATATTTCATAATGATTTAGCCGAATCACACACTAAGAACATGTCTTAGTAGCAAGTTTGGGTTGAACACAAGGACATGAATTTTTCAAACATATTATGGTTTTCAACCTGAGGTAGTCGGAAGGGGGGTTGTAGTTGGTTTCAATTACGAAAAAAGTAAATTACATAAAACAAAAAAAATTGGAGATGTGAATCAATGATAGAAAGCCTAGCTTAGGTTATGTGAATCTCTCTTCATTCGAAAAGCATGCAAGATTCAATTTGGAGTAATTGCATTAAGAACGACCTATGTTAGGTCCATAGCTTAATTTTCAAGTGCCTTATTAAACTATCATTTTGGTTCATGACCGAACGATTTCGTCGTCCAACCCTATATCAAATAAATTACTGAAATACTCATCAAATACTAGTCTTAGCGGTAAGTACGAGTCAAACTAAAGAAGCACACTAATCTCTCAAACAAAACAATTTCCAATTACCACAATAACTGAGGGGAGTTTTAAAGTTAGTTTCAAATTGTCAGAAAGTTAAATTGCATGAAAAAAAAAGAAGGATCTTAAAGATTCAATAAAAAGAGGCCTACCTTGGGTCAAAATTATCTCTCCTTCATTTCTAAAGAATTTATTCACTGAGCTATCACCGGTTATCTATAATCCTACCTTCACATAACCAATTTAATTACTTTAGATAACTAAACTGTCTCAAGGTTTCTTATTGTTCTAATCCAATACAATTAAGCATGCATAATTTAATTTTCCAACAGCATTGAGATCAAGAGATTCCTTAGGTGGAATGCCTAATTTTCATGCATCTAATTGACATTTATTCAGTTCAATTCTAGATTGATTAGAACAATGCTCATCAAGATACATTAACAAGCTGACCTAACCTAGTTTCTTCTAATCAAATTGTCAATACGAGTCAAAGATTCAATGCAAAACAAAAGTTATACATTCCCCATAAGTTCAACCATATAACAAAAAATCATTTAAATACCAGATTGAAATCAAAGATTACATCAAACAAGTTCAATCTTTCATAAATTCATAGGAACAAATTAAGGTAGATAGAACAAGTACCTTAGCCTTGATACATCGTCAAAGAGCATGAAAAATAATCAAAGAAAGTCTTTAATAACAATGAAACAAAGTACTGCTAAAAAATCCTCTCATAAGTGCCTAAAATTATGTGTATGAATGTCTCTTCCAAGGCTGGCAGCTAAGCTATAAAGTGCAAAAAAAAACATAACAGCGCTGCGGCGCCCAACGTTGCAAACGTGTCCTTCCCTATCTTTCGCTGTGAAACTTTCTTATAGTGCTTTCGCTTTGAAAGTTCGGAGCTCTGCGACACGCGCAGTAGCATATATGTAGGACACAAGTGGCCTTTCTGTCCTTTGGGGCCGCGTCTAGCGTCGTGGAGCTTTGTGGCACCAAGCCTCAATCATGTCAATCTTTGAAAGATCGCTCTATTAGCGTTTTAAACCTTCAATTATGTCTGATTAGTCCCAATAATGACCTTAGTTAAGCTCAATATCTACAAAATCACATAATAGAGACGTAAAATATCGAGACTCATGAAAAAAATGAGGTGATCATAATGTTTTAACATATGCAATGAACACTAAAAGTGTGTGTTGTAAGACAAATGGATAACGTGACACATGGAGTAATTAGGTGAAGATCGCTTGTTCAAGTAGACTATGCATTAGCATCTAATATCATCACTAATATTTATAATAAGCTTTTATGTTTAAAAACTTATTAAAAATAATCTTTAATTATATAAGATTCAGGCATATATAATTTTAAGAAAAATGTGGAGAAATAATGTAATAATGAAGACACATGACCAGGTTTAAGTTGAGTTGGTCTTCTGTTTGGAAAATAGAATTTAAATATTTTTATATTTTGCAGATTCATTAAAGTTTTTTTCCTCCATAATTGAAGTCTATATATAATTGGATATTTGATTGCATTGCATCAGCCACCACATCATTATTTTGTTAAAATTGCCAGGAAAACACATTTTGCTACATCGCATATAAAATCAACGGTTGGACATAAATTTAAAACTGATCCATCTCTGATCATCGTTTTAGAGGAGGGTAACAGATCATGTTTATCAATTTCTAATGAAAATTGGTGTAATCGTAAACAGATTGCATTGATAGATTGATTATGGTCTCTACCACAAATATAATTAAATTATTTTTTTATCACATTTATTTAGATTTATGAATCTTTCGTATTTTAACTCTAATGATGTAATGATAATGGGTAAAGGTAAATGTGATAAATTCATTGTCACGCCCGCCCCACACACGTCCTTAATCTCACTATGCTGATGCGACGTGACTTGAGCAGTTTGACCCCTCAAGTGAAACTTGAGAACGTCCAGTTTAAAGACTTAGCTTGATCGCCTCAACTCAAGTAACTTCACACCAACTTAACTTAAACATTAGGTGAAGCAAAAATATACAAATCCATAACGCAACATAGAGAACAGCAACTTCACTTTATTATTTAATTAAGAGATCCAAGTACATATAGTACACACTTTCTTAAGCACATAAATTTCTAAGTTTAAACTTAAAACCCCTTGTGCAGCTTCCCAACTTCACACCTAGCTAACTCGCTTTACTACTCTCACCTTGATCTTTAATGCCTGATAACATGAGAAAGGAAAACTAAACATGTAGGTCAAATACTTAGTGAGTGATAGGAAAAACTTTTAAACTAGTCTTTAAAACATTTTGAAAAAATTACTCACAAACTTCAAGTTTCCTTCTATTCATAATGCATAGCTTCAAGTCTATTCTCCTCTTCTTCATCCATGGACAAAAACAATATAAAGAAAAGGCCACAAAAAAAACCTAGAAAATTTTACGACCTTACATTCTCTCTTCTGATTTAAACCTCTAACCTCTTTAGCCCCTACTTCTCTTAACCGTCATCTCTACTTTAAAAAAAAAAAAAAAAGATCTACAACATTTATTTTATTTTCTCTTCTAGCAATTCTCTAAATCTTCATCTTTCTTACAAAAACTCCCTACAATGGCAAGAATCCAACACACAAAAAAAACTCTAACTTACTTAAAGGTGTATAGTAGAGCTTTGGTCCTAGGGATCCACACTTCAAACAACAAGTGAGTTTAGTGTGTTAGAATTTTAATCTTTCTTTCTTTTCTTAATTCTTTCTTTTTCTTCTTCTTATTTTGTTTATTTTCCTTCAAAGTTCTTTATTTTTTTTTATTCTTACTATTCTTATTGTTTTATTTAACTTTCTTCGAGCTTCCAAAAAAAAAAAAAAAAAAAAAAAAGAAAGACTAAATGATTAAATATTTGTTTATTTTTCTTATTCTTATTTCTCTACTTTTCTTTTTCTTATAATTATTTATTTATTATCTTGTGAGGTTCTATTTATATATATACTTTTTATTTATTACATATTTCTTCTTATCTCTCGTTGTTTATCTCTTTTTCTATTTATTATTATGTCTTTCATTTGTTAATATTTATTTTTAAGCTTTATTCTCTATATACTGTATCTTTACTTTTTTTATATATATAATTAGCATTTCTATTTATTTAATTCTTTTTTCTTTTTATAACATTGATTATTGCTTTTTTAAATATTTTCTCATCTTGATAATTGCTTCTTTAATATTTTCTCATCTTCATTATTGTTTCTTTAATATGTTTTCATCTTTTATATGTTATTTAATATGTTATTTTCCCCCTTCTTTAGTGGTTAATTTAATATATTATTGCTAATAGTTGTTTCAATTTTTTAACATTTTAAATTATTATTCTTTTAAAAAAATATTCGACGACGAATTCTAGGAAATTTGGAAGTCCAATTTTCTAGAATTCTTGACCTTAGGAAATCGATTCTTTGAAAGTCCGAGATCGATCTCTAATATGTTTTTATTAAAATCTCAACATGCTAGAACTCTTGAGTTAAGGAAATCGATTCTTTGGGAGTTCGAGATCGATCTCCAATATATTTATATTAAAATCTCAACATGCTATTTTATATTTACTTCATTTGTTACGAGGCTTCTTTACTCTTGGTTTTACTTATTTAATTTTCCTATTAAGTCTCATTTTGATTTCTATTTAAACTTTAAAAATCTTTCTAATTAAAATTTTCTATATTTTAAAATAAAATTTTAAAATCATTCTAATTTAAATTTTTATAAGTTTCATAATCTTTCAAAATAACTCTTTCTTAAAATCATTTAGAACTTTTTTTTTATAAGAAAAATATAAGTTTTTTATGTTTTTCAAATGTTCCAAATTTAATGCATGATTTCATAAGATTTTCTAATCAATCATTTCTGATAACTTATCATGTTTTCTTTAAACAAAATCCTACAACAAAATCTAGAAAATTTGAGAGTTTGATTTCCTAGAATTCTTGAGGTGAGGGGTCACATCTTTTGAGAGTTTAAGATTTGATCCCAAGAAAAAGTTATTCTAATTAATGTTTTTAAAAAACATCTCTTTATTAAAGAAGACTATTCCTATGACGAATTTTGAGAAATTGTACTAATTTCTCACTTTCTTGAGGTGAGAAAATTTTCCTGGAATGTTGTCACTGATTTTATGAGATCATTGCTTCAAATATTGGACTAATGAGGGGTAAAATAAGACATTAGTGTGACGACCTAGACTTTTCTCATCTAATCTAAGTCGTTACTTTAACACAAAACCGTTTGTTGACAAAAGACATAGCAAGATTCAGTTGAAACCGTAAGAAAACGAAGGGAAATTTTAATCGGGCCCTATTTCAAAAATACAAAATTTCAAATGCTGTTTACAAAAAATTGAACTATTTGTAGACTTAGTTAAATCAAAATATTTTCAAACCGTCAGTGGAAGCAGTTTAAAGACAGTCCCCTATGGCAATTCACGAGTCCTTCTTGTCCCTTGTCGGTCTGCCCCTCGTGTTACCTTTGCCTGAAAAGTTAAACATAAAAAGGGTGAGTATTAATATACTCAGTAAGAGACCCACTACTGGTCCCGTTAGGGGAAAATAAATTATTAGCATCCTATGGTGTACCCTGCACAATCACAGTCTTGTGATCCCGTAGGATGCACATATCAGTCTAGTGCTCCCGAAGGATGCACATATCAGTCTAGTGCTCCCGAATGATGCACATATCAGTCTAGTGCTTCCGAAGGATGCACATATCAGTCTAGTGCTCCCGAAGGATGCACATAAAGGGGATGATCCCGAAGGACACCCGCAGGGTAACTATCCACTGGGAAACTAATAATTTATCCCCTCAGTCCATTCTAAACCTCTTTAAAATCATCCTCAATACAGTCAAATTTCCTTATCACATAAGCTCCCCCTTTAACCTCAAACAACCATATTATCCTAATTTCACCCAAGGACAGTCAAAACATATCACTACATCAGTCAGCAACATAAATAGCCCAGCAGTCACAACATACGCTAGACAACAAGTCCACGTCAATCCATACATACATATATAAATTTCATTCAGTCAAGCACAATATACATTAAACTTTCAGTCCACACCCAAACACACAGCATAACCGTCATCCCGACTCAGTCCAGACATAACATTTCAGTTCATATAATCAATACGCCTTAATTCTTGTTATTGAGTCCAGTAGAAAGTCCCTTACCTCGACGTTAGGTAAGCTCCTTAATCGAACCGAATCCCACGAAACAAACCTAAACACCACAACAAAACTCAACATTTTCTCCAACAACATCATTCACTTAAAAATCAGTCCAATGCGAAATTCACAACTTACCCAAATTGAATGAAACCACACTTCCAATGAGGCTTGCTCCGAAACTTAGAAATTCGAGCACCACCTTAATCAAACAACAACCGAATAATTAATCAACCTTATAACTTATGCTAGCTAGGACAACACTACAAAACCCCAATTTTTTTCTCCCAAAAATCACCTTAAATCAAACAATACTCAATGAATTGGCCAACCTTGAAGCTTAGGCTAACTAAGAGCAATACCATTAAACCCAAAATTCTCCTTACCAATGAAGTTACAACATGGACGTCGGATCCGCGGCTGGATGGAGAAGGACGCGCGGCTGGGTTTCGTCGGACGGTCGGAACAGAGGGGGATGCGCGGCGGCTAGGCTTCACGGATGGAACCCGGCGGCTTGGGGTGGTCTCACGGCGTGCGGCAGACGCTGCTCGGTTCCAGGGCGGCTGCAGACGGAGATACAAGAAGACAGATCTGAGGAGGGGGAGGGTTTCGGCTGGCGGACGGAGCTTCACGGCGGCGTCGCGGACGGCTGCGAATGGAGAGGCGATGCGGCTGGGCGACGGTGCGGCTGGGCTGGACGGCGGTGCGGCTGGGCGACGGTGCGGCTGGGCTGGACGGCGGTGCGGCTGGGCAGGGCGGCGGTGGTGGTCGGCGGCTAGGGCAATGGGAGAAGAAGAAGAGAAGAAGAAAGAAAAAGATGAGGGGGGGG
>CM046885.1:7423036-7456061 GCA_025688845.1 Cucumis hystrix | reverse complement strand
TCGGGAGCACTAGACTGATATGTGCATCCTTCGGGAGCACTAGACTGTGACTGTGCAGGGTACACCATAGGATACTAATAATTTATTTTTCTCCGAACGGGACCAGTAGAGGGTCCCTTACTGAGTATATTAATACTCACCCTTTTTATGTTTAACTTTTCAGGCAAAGGTAAGATGAGGGGCAGACCGACGAGGGACAAGAAGGACTCGTGAATTTTGCCATAGGGGACTGTCTTTAAACTGCTTCCGCTGACGGTTTGAAAAATATTTTGATTTAACTAAGTCTAAAATAGTTAAATTTTTTGTAAACAGCACATTGTAAATTTTGTATTTTGGAAATAGGGCCCGATTAAATTTTCCTTCGTTTTCTTACGGTTTAAATTGAAATTTTTTATGTCTTTTGTCGACAAACGGTTTTGGGTCAAATTGACGACTTAGACGGTCAGTCCGAAAAGTCTGGGTCGTCACACATGCTTTGTTTAGGTTTACACTAATGGAAGACCTACCATATTAGCACATGGAAGAAAGGCAACTGTCAAAGATTTTTATGGTACATTTTTGTCTACCAAGAGTCTGTTTTGTAGGCTGGTTTATCAAATTAGTTCTCTAGTGCCATATGGAAAAACTGCCATGGTCTTAGTGCAGTTAAAAAACTTTACATATATCCATGATTATAGGAAGAAGAACATGAGTTGTGCTATTAATACAACTAACAATAGGAAGTTAAGTAATTGTATGGTTATTTGAAGAGGTCTTCACTGAATCTTTATTATGAAAACAGTTGAGACTTTTTTTAAAATTCCAACCCATCCTTATGCCTCTTATATTAAATCATTCGCTTTGGTTTCTTGTGGTATTTGTTAAAGTCTAGATGTAATTTTACAGTATTAATATTTGCATGATTTTTATGTTTAAATCTGGTGAAGGGGGTTAAATTGAGTTCCTACTTTTCTTGAGTTCTTAGAATAAATTAATTAAGCTTACATTTCTGTAGTGGAAAAAATAGTATGTTGGACTTATCTCTTTCATCATTTTAGTTAGTTGTCTATACCATATCTCAAAGAGAAAAACTTAAATGTGAACTTCAAACGGTTTTTTTTTTTCTTTTCTTTTAAGTTTTATATGCTTTTCCTGAGCTTATTCCTGTAGTGATTTTGAATAACTTGTTCCTTGAAAGACTTCTTTCTTTATATGGTTTGCTTAATTAGTTTTAGTGAATAAACACGGATGCAACTGATAATGAGGATAGTCTTTCATATATTCCCTTCACTTGAATAAGGTACTGAATGAGTAGTTTCCCTGTGAAATGATTTTGAAGATGAAAACTATTAACAAGCACCTAAGACTAGCTCGGTGTGGTGTTCAAATCCTCGAGTTGTTCACCGATTTTCTTCCAAAGAAATGAATTATTTTCTTCCTAAGATGAAAACTTAATGCAATTTGCTTTTATGTAGCCCATATTTTTGAGTCAGCAGATACTGATCATTTCTTCATTTGGTGCCATTTCATTCTAGCTCTTTGGTGTAAATTTTTTCTAACTTTTAACTTGACAAGATGGATGCGTGTTTCTATGCGGATATTTGCTATAAAAAAAAATAAATTCTTTATATTGGAAGGCTTATGATGAAATGACTTTTATTTATTATTATTATTTTGCATTTATGACTATAGCTGCACATTATAGCTCGCATACGTATTTTCTTAATAAAAAGATAATATGCTTGAAGAACTAACTTCATAAATTGAAACTTAATTCTTGATTTCTTGTGCAGTCTAATGTTTAAACTCTTGCTATTTTCTACATGCAAGAAAATAACTTATCAAGGACATGCTATGAAAGAATCCAGAGCTTTGACCAAATGTTAGTTTCTTTTTCTCATATTTACATTTTACAGACTTTAAGATTTTTCATGTTAGACATAGAGCTAGGTAGAACAATATCTTCATATGGTAGAAGTTTGGACTATTGTAATTAAGTATGTAATGACTAACTAATATGTATGGTTCAATTATATATGCAATTTGTTAAAGTATTAGTTCTTTGATGGAAAGTTTGGGTTGATTCAATTGTTTAATTAATATGCGTAGTTTAGCAACTTTGTGTAATCTCAAAGGCTCTACTTATATGTGTGTGAATGGACTTCAAAATAGGTGCAATATAATTTTATGAATATTTCAAATTGTACAATTTTTCATTTGAATGAAAAAAAAGTCTTGACATACAAAACGTGTCAAGAATATACAAATTCTTGACGTTTATAAACTGTCAAACAAAAAACCTCCTTATTCGTGATACTAAATTACTTGACGTGTAAAAAACTTCAAGTAATCTTATATACCTAACGATTTTTACCTGTCAAGTATAATTGTACTTGACGCTTAAAAACTGTCAAGTAAACTTCCCTTATTATTGACACTAGATTACTTGACGCATTGAAAAGCATTATTAAGTAAACAAATATTAGACAGGTAAAAAGCGACAAGTATTGCCAGTTTTGTAGTAGTGTCCCTATCACATGTGAGTAGGGGATGTTTGCCATGTACTTAACATGGTTTGGATCTTTTGGGTTTGGACAGTTAGCAGCTGATAGTTTGAAGTATTGTGCAAGAGGAATTATTACTTGCTTAGAATCTAACAAACTAAACCCTTTAAGTACCTTATAGCAGTAGTTACTTTGGTCTATTGTCAGAATTCTCTTATTTCTCTTGTGATGTATATGTCTAGAATTCTCTTAGATTCTTCAAGTTCCTTCATATCAAATTCTTCCTTCATGGCTGTCTTTACTCTTTTAATATCAAATTTAGATTTTCCAGCAAGTAACATATCATCTACATATAAGATTAAATGAACCTTAGAAGAATAGGAATTTGAATTTATAAATGCACAATATCATAGGAACTTTTATTAAAACCAAGTTTAGAGATGAAATCATCAAACCTTTTGTACCAAGACCTTGGTGATTGTTTTAGACCTGAAATAATTTAAAGATGGTGTTTGTGAGGGTCCGCATAGGTCAGAATGAATGCAATCTAGGATATCATTGGAGTTGCGATCAGCCTCATGAAGGCTTTGTCTTGTGAACTTTCCAACTACACAATGCTCACATAAAGAGATCTTTTCAGCCATTCCTTTAGGAAGAATTCCCTATTCTGACAATATTTTCAATCCCTTTCCACTTATATGGGAAAGTCTTCGATGCCACAAATCCTCTTCAGTTAACTTATCATTAGAAACAATTAAGGCAACATGGTTCATGAACACTTCTTTGATAAGAAAGAGTCCATTGATTTTTATACCAATAAAAACGATCTTTGATTCTTTCAATATTTCAAATCTTCCTACAGAACCTTTGTATTCACAGCTTATGGAGTCTAGCATACCAAGGAAAATTAGATTTCTTTCCAAGGATGGAACATGCCTAACAGATCAAATACCTACAGTCTTGCAAGCATTTGTCATTTTCCATGTATACTAGGCCTCCATCCCAAACTAATTTGTATGTTGCAAACCATCCCTTTAATGGTGTCATATGTAAATAACACCCTGGATCAAGAACCCAATCATGAGTTTATTTATTACCTTCTATTTGAAATAAATTTTCTGAGATAGTTAAGGTATTTGAATACACAAATGGAGCTTGATCTACTACTGATGCTTCTGCCTTAGGTTCTTTTTCTTTTTGCTTCTTTTGATTTTTCTTTCTTTAGAAAGAAACAATCTTGTCTGAGGTGTCCCTTTTTGTGGCAAAATGTGCATTCAAGTTTTTATTTATTCTTCTGATTCTTGGATTCTTTTGAGTTGCTTTTGCTTTTCCCTTTTGAGAACAGTCCTTCACCATTTGTTTGATCTCTTCTTTGTGAATTTAACTCTAGTTCTCTGGTTTTTATTGTTGAATGACATCATATGTGGTGTTTTTTTGCCTTCTATATTTGAGAGCCATCTTGACTTCTTTATATGCTTTTGGAAGTGAGTTGAGAGTAAAATGAATGATTCATTTTCATCACCAATCTTGTTTCCCAATTCCTTGATATCTGAAGACAACTTCTTGAATTCTCCAAGATTCTCTGTCAGTGATTTGTTGTCATCCATCTAGAAAGTAAAGAACCTCTCCTTCACGTATGCACGGTAAGATAGATCTTTTAACTGATAGATTTTATCCACTTTTGTCCACATTCCATAAGTTGTTTCTTCACCAATGATTTCTCTCAGAACATTGTCACTTAGGTTTAGAACTATGGCACCATAGGCTACATTTTCCATAGTTTCTTTGTCTTCTTGAGTCATTGTTTTAGATAACTTTTCTAGATCAGTGAGAGCTTTCAATGTCTTTTGCTGGCCAACTAAGACTTTGATCTTTGCTTTCCATAAGGTAATCAAAATCTCCCTTACCATCAAACTTCTCAGCCATCTTGAGTTTCTTGAAATCAAGAATCTGATTCTTGGAGCTTTCTTGAGTTTCTCTGCAAGCTCTAATACCAATTTGTTGCAGCTACCACGTGTAAGGTTAAGAAAACGTCGTACTTTGCATATAATAGTAGAGTTTTCTCGTTCCTTTTTGCCTTTACCTTTCACTTCTTGTTTTACTTTCCACATAATGGTGTTAGAGAAATAAGAGAAATCTTCAAGCTTTTCTTCTTTGATTTTTTCTTGATGTTCTGTGTTTCTTTATGGGTTTTTATTTGTTGGTTTCTTTTTTGTTGAAGGTGAGATGATGAAGATGAAGAGAGGAAGAAGGAGAGAAGATACACAAAGGATTTTAAAGTGGTTCGGTAAAATACCTACGTCCACTATGATTTGGTAGCAAGATTGTTATTCAGTCTATTTTCTTCAATAAAAGATATAAGGTATTTATATCTTCTATCCTTCGACACCAGGTAAGTCTCTAGTTAAAGAAGCTAAAAGAAGTTATAACTAACAAATTTCAGCTAGATTTCTTTTACAAAAAGGATAAACTATTTTAGTTAACATTTCCACGGTAAAGCATTAAACAAAAGCATTCAAATTCATGTTTATGGTGCTTGGACTGTAATAAAAAAAAAGCTTTGAGCGGATAAACCGTAATCCACCAAAAGTGCATATGTCTTCCCAAATAATATTGAAAAGTGTTGCTTGTTTGTCTCCGAAGGTTCTGTTGCTTCTCTCCAACCATATATATGGGCCACAGAGTTGCTGTAACAACATTGAAGATCATAGTGCCTTTAATTACTTTTTGGTTGATGGAGCATAGATCTTTATTGAGAGTTGTAACATCTTGATGATTGTCATTCAGCCTAACTGACAAGCCAACTTTGTTATAAATTAATAAGCTAGATACATTATGGATAACACATTAATAGATATATTTCTAATTTCAAGATACATGCATTTCTAGATATATGTAATTATTCAAGTACATTAATGGTAGGTATACATGTACTTCATTTATTTTGTGTCTTTTAGGAAGTGTCTCTTGAGTACTATATAGATAGAGAGATTATTTCCTTCATTTGTATGCAAGAAAAAAAAATTAAATCAATGGAAGCAAATTGAAGTTTAGAAAGCAAGTGAGTTTCAAGAGAACAAGTTTGTTCTCTTAAAATTTTGTAAGATTTAGAGCAAATATAGAGTGGGCTCGTCAATGCTTTCAACAAGTGGTATCAGAGCAAGGATTGAAAGATGTCATCTAACATGTTGCAGCCTCAACTTCCTCGCTTTGAGGAAAAAAACTATAGGCGGTGGAGCCAACAAATGAAGCTTCTTTATGGATCTCAAGATCTTTGGGATATTGTTGACAACGAATATTCAGAGCCAGAAAGTGAGAATGGTCTTTCAGCACAACAACTCAACGAGTTGAGAGATGCTAGAAAAAATGATAAGAAGGCATTATTTTTCATCTACCAAGCTGTGGATGAAAATATTTTTGAAAGAATATCAGGAGTCTCTACTGCTAAAGCAGCATGGGATGCATTGCAAAATTTGTACGAAGGAGAAGAAAAGGTAAAATTGGTCCGATTGCAAACACTTCGAGCTGAATTTGATATAATTTGAATGAAGGATGCTAAAACTATTGAAGAATTTTTCAATTGTGTTCTCTTAATTGTTAATCAATTGAGATCAAATGAAGAAACAATTGAAGATCAAAGGGTAGTTGAGAAGATCCTTAGAAGCATGACTAGAAAATATGAGTATATTGTTGTAGCAATTGAAGAATCCAAAGATTTGTCAACTCTCTCCATAAATATCTTAATGGGACCTCTTCAATCTCATGAGCTCAGATTGAAGATGTTTGATTCTACTCCTTTAGAAGAAGCTTTTAATATGCAATCCTCCTATAGAGATCGATCCAATGGAAGAAAAGGTGGACGTGGTGGTAGAGGCAATAGACGATCCAATGTTGTAACAAATACAGAGTTGGAGAGCAGAGACAATCAATCTTCTTCAAATAGAGGAAAGGGAAGAAGTTCAAATAAAGGAAGAGGCAAAAGTGGTGGTCGTGGAGATTTTTCTCACATACAATGTTTCAATTATATAGACGTTATGGACATTTAATTTCAAGCAGACTATTGGTCTAAGAAGGCTAATTATAATCAAGCAGAAACCACTTTAATGCATGAGCAACCAGATAATGATCAAGGTCTTCTCTTCCTCACACTCAACGTTCAAGAATCAAGCACTGAAGAAATATGGTATCTTGATAGTGGTTGTAGTAACCACATGACAAGAAGAAAGGATATTTTTATATCTTTACATGAATCTCATCAAAATGTAGTGAAGACTGGTGACAACAAGAAGCTTGAAGTCAAAGGAAAAGGAGATATTCTTGTCAAGACAAAAAAGGGAGCAAAAAGAATTACTGATGTATATTAAGTTTCAGATCTCAAACACAGTCTTTTAAGTGTTGGGCAACTTCTCCTAAGAGGACATGATGTTATCTTTAAAGATAGCATATGTGAGATTAGAATCAAGAATGGAGATCTCATAACGAAGGTTCGTATGGCTCACAACAAAACGTTTCCAATTAAAATATGCTATGAGAAGCTTGTTTATTTTCATACTTTAGTAAATGACACCTCATGGTTATGGCATTGTCGATTTGGGCACCTGAGTTTTGACACTTTGTCTCACATATGGTGAGAGGAATGCCAAATATTAAAAAGGAAGATAAACTTTGTGAAGCATGTGTTTTCAGAAAGCATCATCGAAATTCATTTCCGACGGGAGGTTCTTGGAGAGCATCAAAACCTCTTGAGCTTGTTCATACAGACTTATGTGGACCCATGAGAACTACTACACATGGAGGCAACCGTTACTTTCTCACATTTATTGATGACTACAGTCGAAAAACATGGATTTTATCTACTAAAAGAAAAGAGTGCTACTTTCAAATGTTTCAAGACATTCAAAGCAATGGTGGAAAATGAAAGTAACATGAAATTGAAATCATTGCGTTCGGATCGTGGAGGAGAATATATTGTTTTTTTAGATTTCTTGAAGGAAAGTGGAATCAAGCATCAGAAGACTGTTCGAAGAAGTCCTCAATAAAATGAAGTTGTAGAGAGAAAAAACAGAATAATAATGGAACTTGCAAGAAGTATGTTGAAGGCAAAGAAGCTTCCTGATTAATTTTAGGGAGATGCAGTAATTTGTGTTGTTTATCTCCTAAATCGAGCTTCAACGAAAAATGTGCAAGGTATTACTCCTCAAGAACCATAGAGCGGATTGAAACCAACTGTTAGTCACCTAAGGGTGTTTGGGTGCATTGCTTACTCGCATATTTCATATGAGAAAAGAGGTAAGCTAGATGATAAATTAGAAAAATGCATTTTTGTTTGGTACAGTGAGAACTCCAAGGCTTACAGATTATACAACCATGTAAGTAAGAAAGTTATTATTAGTCGAGATGTCAAGTTCGAAGAAGCAAAATTGTGGCAATGGGATGCACCAAATGAAGGCCAAAATCCATTACTTGTTGACATGGACGGCAAGGAAGATGCTCGAGACTTGGAGCTTGAAGAGACTCAACCAGTGACTTCACCTTCTTCATCACACTCCACAAGAGATGAAGAAACTACTCCAAGAAAGACAAGAAATATTCAAGAGATCTATAATACTTCAAGAAGGATACTAGATGATGAACATGCTGACTTTGTTTTATTTGCAGATGTTGAACCTGTATACTTTGAAGAAGCAATTCAAGATGAAAAATGGCAAGATACAATGAATCAAGAGGTTGATGTAAAATAAGAAGAAACGAGACATGGGAGTTAGTCAAATTACCAGAAAATAAAAAGGCTCTTGGAGTCAAATGGATCTATAGAACAAAGCTAAAGCAAAATGGAGAAGTGCAGAAGTACAAGCCTAGACTCGTTGTAAAAGATTACAAACAAAAGTTTGGTGTGGATTATGAAGAAGTTTTTGCACAAGTAACTTGCTTGGAGACTGTTTGTTTGTTGTTAGCCCTTGCAGCAAAAAATGGAAAGTTCATCAGATGGATGTAAAGTCAACATTCCTAAATAGGTATCTAGAGGATGAAATATATGTTGACCAGCCTCCCAGTTATGCAAAGATTGGAGAAGAAAATAAGGTGTGTCGATTAAAAAAAGCCTTGTAGGCTAAAGCAAGCACCAAGGGCTTGGTTCAGTCTAATCGACAATTTTTTCTTAAATGATGGTTTCAGAAGATGTCCATATGAGCATGCTCTCTACACCAAATAAGACAAAAATGGTAATTTCTTGATAATTTGTCTATATGTTGATGATTTAATCTTTATTGGAAACTCAAACATGATGATTGAAGAATTCAAAGAGAGAATGAAAAAAGAATTTGAGATGACTGATATGGTTTACTTCATTACTTTCTTGGTATTAAAATTAAACAAGGTGATAATGATCGCAATATCCCAAAAGAAGTATGTCAAAGATTTGTTAAAAAAGTTCAAAATGGAGAATGCTTATCCTGCCAGTACTCCTATGGAATTGGGTTTAAAGTTAAGCAAGCATGATGTTAATGAAGATTTTGATGCCACCATTTATAAAAATCTTGTTGGAAGTTTAATGTATTTAACTACAACTAGCTAGACCTGATATTATGTTCTCAGTCAGTTTATTGACTAGATATATGGCCACCAAAGAGAAGTCATTGGGAAGCTAGAAAGAGAATTCTTAGATATATTCTTGAAACTGTTGATCATGGAATCCACTATAAAAAATGTTGATAATGTTCTTGTTGGCTACAGTGATAGTGATTGGGGAGGAAATATTGTTGATTTCAAAAGTACTTCGGGGTATGTATTTAATATTGGTTCTGAAGCAGTTTCATGGGCATTAAAGAAGCAGGATGTTGTAGCATTGTCAACAACAGAAGCTGAATACATTTCTTTGTCTGTAGCTAGTTATCAAGCACTTTGGCTAAGAAATGTACTACATGAATTGGAGTGTCCTCAAGAGAAAGGGACCATCATGTTCTGTGACAATCAATCATTTATTTCACTTTCGAAGAATCCAGTTTTTCATGGAAGAAGCAAACACATAAAGATCAAGTATCATTTCATCAGATAATTGATCAAAAGATGGAGAAGTATATATCAAGTATTACAAGACTCAAGATCAAGTTGCAGACATATATATTCACAAAAGCATTAAAAACAGATTCATTCTTGAAAATGAAAGAGAAGCTTGGGACCTAGGAAGTCTAGCTTAAGGGGCATGTTAGAAATTAATAAGCTAGATACATTATGAATAATACATTAATAGATACATTTCTAATTTCAAGATACATGCATTTCTAGTTACATGTAATTATTCAAGTACATGAATGGTATGTATACATATACTTCATTTATTTTGTGTCTCTTAGGAAGTGTCTCTTGAGTACTTTATATAGAGATCATTTCCTTCATTTGTATGCAAGAGAAGAATTAAATCAAATTGAAGTTTAGAAAGTAAGTGAGTTTCAATTGAACAATATTCTTCTCTTGTGTGTTCTTGAGTTTTCTAAGAGAACAAGTTTCTTGTCTTAAAAGTTTATGAGATTTAGAGTAAATTTAGAGTGGATTCGTCAACGCTTCCAACAAACTTTTCCCATATTAGTGGGGCAATATATGAACAAGTGATCAATTACCTTCCCCATGTTCTTTGCATAAGGAGCACCAATTTAGGCTAAGGTGAGCTTTCGGCATCTTTTTCTGAAGGGTATATCAAAGGTGTTAATACATCGATGAATGAGAGATCTTGTGGGGCATTTGTTTGGGCACTTTGGATTTCCGCATGTTCTGATATAGTTTGGGCTCAAAGAGGGGATCATCTCTATCATCTGACGTGTGAATGTGGGACTTTATTGAAGAAACGCTAAAAATTCTGTCGTTTTTCAGCTTCCAGAAGGGTTGATCCGGCCCTCTGTTTTCGCTTGGGACAGCGAGATGTTGCTTCGGGTATTCCAAAGCAAGATTTCTCTATCACGCAGTGGTTTTCTAGACTGAAAATCCCAATCACAGCAATGTTCTAATTCTAGGTGTCTTTGATAGATCCATTTGTGATTTTTGAGAAAGCAAAAATTCTTGCCATATGTGTGGAAAGCGGGTTGTTTTCATTCCAATTGCTCTTCCAAAAAGATAATTGTTCTCCATTGTAATTAACCTTCCACCTGACTTGAGCAATAAAACCAATCAAGGCCCTTTGTGATGGATCTCCAAGGGACTTTCATGCTACTATATTTTCCAGCAGTTCGAATTTCACTGATAAAAGATTGGTTGTATTTGGCCGAAATCATCTTTTTTTCCAAAGGGCATTTGACTCGGCACATAAACGCCAAAGCCTGGAGAAATTTGTATCTGCCAATTTTGTAATACCCAGGCCACCTTTGTATTTAACCCTAATTAACCCTTTAAATATTTACAAAAGTAGAAATTAAAAAACTAAAATTGAACATTTAAATGTACAAAGACTAAAATGGAACCAGAGTAAATTAATATTTTAACTTCATTTGAATCTCTGATTGGAGTGGGTTGTATTGTACCAAAGATAACTCTTGGGACATTCACGAAATTATTACTAGCTAAAATTTCTATGCGAAATTCTGCAGTTTATTATATATAATTTGGGTCACCATCTTCTTAGTTTAAACTCTTAACCCTATTTGACCAAAGTTTTGAGTATATTATAAAAAGAGGAGTCGGCTAGATGGATCTTCACGATCTCAAACTTTGTCTAATATAATGAAGTTGTCTTCTTCATTAGTGGCTAAGATTTGTGTGTTTGCTTCCTTACTATTAATGATTCTCTATCTAAGTCTTATGGCACTGAAAGAAGCGAAAATAAACTCAATTACTAAGCCTCCTTCAGTTGAGAAGTATAGGGCTAGCTTCTTCTCCACCAAAATGAAACGAGAAGAAGAAGCTGCATCAATTTGGGGGCCAAAATTTCAGTGGCCACCGGGATTCGAACCTGGTCGCCCACCACCTCCTTTCTAGTTTCTTCTAACTTGCCAAATCAGATTATCACTTTGGAACTGATCACACGTTACCAAGAGGCAAAAGTACGGTTGGTTGCTGGTTGGATATACGTACGCTTTGAAACACAAAGCTGTAGGCTCTATCAAGAGGGTCATTCTGTCAGTGGTTGCAGCTAGCAGATCTTCGCCGCTACATCAACTAGATGTTAATATACATACATACATGTGTGTGGTTGTGGATCCATGTTGATATTCACTTAGCAAATTATCCTTTTGTTTAATTTTCCTTTCGATGCTTCTAATTTAGTTTTCCGGGATTTGAAACGATTTAGTCACTCTTATTACTTTAAAGACTATTTTCATACAGTTATGTTCCAATATGGCTATAAAAGGCAATGAATTTAGTTCTTACACTACAATAAAATGGAAATAGTTGCAAATTTAACAATTAGATTTAAAATAATTAAATATATAGCAACATTTAAAAAATTTGCAAATATAACAAAATTTGTCAAATTCTATCAATGATAGGAATCACCGATAGACCATGTTGCAAATATTAGTCTATCACTAATAGATCCATACGAGTCTACCAGCAATAAAGTCTATCAGTGATAGTTTTACTATATTTGCAAATTTTTGTAAATATTGCTATATTCTTAATTATTATTGCTAAAATGACCATCAATTACAATTAACCTTATTTAAGGAGGGATTTTTACATAAAGTTTGATTTTAGATCAAAACATTTTTTATATATACGTTTACGGGTAATTGTAGAAAATTACATAAATCACTTCCTGGGTCCATTATCATTTTATTCCATTTTTGGTCAATCACTTTCAAGGTGTGATTAATTTGAAAATGATTGTTATTTTAAACCAAAACGTCTCCCTTATTTCACTTAAATCATTCATAAAATTATACGTAAAATTTGATTTTTTTTTTCCTCTCCATCTTTATTAGCTCTCTTTTTATCCTCTATTTTTCCTCTCTTAGCTAGGTTTCTACTGTATCTATTCTCTAAAGCAAAGCCATCAAGATTTTGTTAAAATTAGACTATCTATTTCAGATTTTCTCACACTATTTTTAGCTTGAGTTTAGTTTCATTAATTGTTCATTGTGTCGTAAGAATACAAGCATTAGTAGGTTCAACGAAAATTGAATTATATAAGTCTACACGGACTAAGATGACTTGATTAATAAGTTGCAACATTCATTAATATATAAGTGTGGTATCAAGATAGAAGGTCATGCCTAATGTCATTTTCGTTCCAATTAATAATGTTTTTCAATTGTTCTACAGCTAATTCAATATTTTTTTATAAAAAAAACGGATACGTTGGATGATCAAAGATGCACCCGAACATTCATACTAGATGAAAACCTTTCAAACACCCTCCTCATCATCCGAACATTTCTACTAGATGAAAACCTTTCTAACACCCTCCTCATCTCCCAATAAAGATATATCATTAAGTACAAAGGAAGTACAAGTGTACAACCTGGAGATACTTAGTCCGATAAGCGTAAATAGAAATTTAAATTGATTGATACAGAAAGCCCTAATATTGATGGCATGTGCTTAACTGTAATTCTTCAAGAGCTTTATAAATATCTAAGAACTGTAAACCCTAATCTTCTGTAAACATGTAAGCTCATAAACTTTAAAATATTGATATATAACTAATAACGTAACTAATCAACTTAGTTTTTTTTTTTATTATAGGGTGATTCAACATAATTTTTTAGCTAGATGAAGATAGAAAAAAGAAGTTAGAAAACTTTTTTAAAAAACAATCAACATCAATATGGCGGAGATTTGACTTGTTCCTAAGTCTTCTTCTCAAATATTTCATTTCAATTTTCAATTTTTTCCTATTTCTAAGCCAACTTGTCTTTCAATCATATATCATCAAGAGGGCTTAAGTGAAAAAAGTCGTTCTTACGACTGAATGATTTTATTTAAATAATGCTTTTGGAAAAGGATTGAATCATAAATTAGAAATCAATATTTACAAGCCAGAAAATTTCTCTTTCTGTTTCTTTCATAAAAGCAATTAAACCAAATCAAAGAAGACGAGCCAACGCCAAAAATTTAATGTTAATTTTTCTAAACAACTTTTCTTTTTACATTCTAAAGGCATGTGAGATGAATAAGTGTACTGCGATATAACCCTAAGCCAAACACGAAGCAATACAAGAACCTCAACAAGAATATACTAGAGAAAAACACTTTCAATTATACATAATAATAGGAAACATCTTGACTTAAAAAAACATTATTTTGATATTCTTTTCATGTTGTTTATTAAGTGTTTTTTGAAATGTGACTTAATAACTCGTTAATTTTATTTACTTTAAAAGGCAAACGAGATTTCCAAAGAAATTTAATTCATGCTTATGTTGATTTTGATTATGATGAGATGTGGTTAGCTTGGGTTAGAATAAATACTTTAAATCTATATAATAGATTAACCCAAGATCATTCATGCAAAATTGTCAAGAATAAGTTACATCCAAGAATTTTATTGATGATGGTTATAAAATGGCTATTGTTTTCCTCAACCAAAACCAATAAATTTTCCTTAGTGAGATTTTCTCTTGATGGATACAAGAAAGACTGAGTTTGCTTATTGTTTTGGTATGTTGGGGACCATAGTCCTAAGTCCCTTTATGTACTAGTTCAATTAGGATCCTCATTAAATCCTAATCAATCTAGGAATAGACTTCTATACTCATTTAGTCCAACTCAATTTGGAATCTTGAGCCTTAATTAAATATACAACATAATAGTCCAAATTTAATAAAATCCAATGTGATAAAATATTAATTCACTTACATAACTCATACTTTAATTATACGTATTATTTGAATACGTCTAACAATCTCCCACTTGGGCTATGTTTGCTGTATTCTCGATATAATTAAATCACATAAACCTTAAGCGCATAAACAAGTTATTTTAATAATTGAATTCCTCTTCATTAAAGACCAGATTTCTTCTAGTGAAAGCCGCCTTGGTTCCATGCTGATGCATGAGATGAACCAGATTGAACTAAAGTAAAACCGACATTAAAGGCCTTTAATGTCCGTTGGCAACTGACATCGTTGCTAGCGTTATTAAAGGCCTTTAATGTCGATCTGACTTTAATGTCAGTTTAGAAATGACATTAAAGGTCTCTTTAGTGTCGGTTTAAAACCGACATTAAAGGACTTTAATGTCGTTTTTATACCGACAACTTTGATGGTGTTATTGAAGGTCTTTAATGTCGGTTGACCTTTGTTGTCGGTTTTAAACCAATACTAAAGAACCTAATAATGTTGGTTTAAGTCTTGTTTTTGGGTCCATTTTTACACATTTATTTTTATTAAATTGTTGCATTATTGTCCACTTTTTTATTTCCCCAAATAGTTAAAAACCAACATTATGGATCCGTATAGATAAATATTTTTTCTTACGCCAACAAACAAATAAAATTAATATTATTTTATAAACTATGATATTTCTCTTGTACATATGTATATACAAAATGAAATCTGAATATTATGTTTATATATACATTCTACAACAATGCATGATACAAGATCCTAATACAAGACTTAAATAATAAATCCTAAACGCATTCGCAGTCTTCAACCTTCAACGATTGCTTGACTATCTACACAATCGCTTAACTTTCAACCTGATACGACTTCAATCATTCTACAAATAATATCTAAATCAACCATTTAATCTTTAGAATTTTAACAAGGCAACTTTGAAAAAAAATGTGAAATAAAAACGTTACTAAACACTATCATATGATTCAAGTAAAAGATGAAAACGTTTGAAACTAAATCGATTAGCCAAAGTATATGTAACATAAGGTTGTAAGTATTGGTAAAATTAAGTGTAAATTTGAAGCAAAATCAAACAAATTGAAACATGGTAAGGAATAAGCATATTGATGCTGTTAAAATTAAGGAAGTTCTAGGAAATTCTAGGGTGCTGGAACGTTGAAATAAAGGAATACGATGGAGTTTGGAGGAGGGAGTTAGACATGGAACTCTGTTTCTTTTTTCACCATTACTATTTTGCGACCCCGAGCTAGACAAAGAAAAAACATAAACAAAACCATCAAAGAGAAACTTCTGAAAAAATGGGTTTTCAATTCCTGACCTTGAGAGCTCAAGATCAATACCTAAACCTATATCTTCTAATCTCTTAAAAAACAAATTTTCAATACCTCAACCCAATAATCTTACCTTTCATGGAAACCCCACATGAGAAAATCACCTCATTCAAATAAAGAAATCCATTTGTGAGGATTAAACTAGCAAATCAATCATCCTCAAAATAAAAACTAGAAAATAAGGTGAATATAAGGTAGAAATACCTTTTTGGAGCTAAAGAAGTCGTCCTTATCGTCTTCGAGATTGCCAAAACCTCTCTTACTCCGTACATTTTTCATAAACATAGCATTAAATCAGTAAACACAGGCCAATCTGACACAAATGATTCATTTCAAATAATGCAAAATTTCACCTGACTGCCTATTGTTATGCATTCCATTAAAATCGCCTCCAAAATCATCAGATTTAGAACAAAATTAAACAAATTAAGGGAGGAAAAACAATAAAGACGAAGTGAGACTTCATAAGGGCAGAATCAATATCCAACATCATCATCAAGTAATAAATCACTACTCATTATTGATGCGACAACAATCCTAAAACTAAACGTAAAGAGAACACATACTTTTTTTTTTTTTTTCGTCCCCTCCAAGTCTTTAGAGAGAGAGAGTCCTTCTTGTTGTATACCTAAAAAGAGAGAAGTGGTTAATTGTTTTTAGTTTGAGTGTTCACATTTGATAGAGTGAGAAGAAGTGTTCACATTTCATTTTTTCCTATATATTTAAAACACTTTTCCTTGGTTTAGAAAAGAAAAAGAACAACACTACACTAATTCCAATACCAATTTTCCTTCATCTTTTCCTATAGATTAAGATGGATTTTTTTTCCTTACTAGCTGCTGCAAATATGGTACTTAAATAGAACAACACTGCATTAATTCCAGTAAACAGTCCACGAAAGGCATAATGTGGTTGTTACTGATGTACATATCCTAAAATTTGATTTTGCATTAAATGAAAGTTTAAACTTTTAAAAGATAGCTATTTCTTGAAGATTAACATTATAACAATTTCAGTTTATGCAATGTAGTTGAGAGAAGGAAACCGACAAGATGAGACGATCTATAACAATGCACCCAGCCACAAAGTAACACACAACAGAAACCACAAATGTGAAACTTACAATTAGAGCTAGCTATGTAAAGAACCAAGTGATGACAACCATTGTCTTTCTAAGACCAAAATATACTTTCCAACCTGAGGAAGATTAAATCCAGAGAATCTGCAAAATTCTGTTACAGAGGCCAACATTTGCTCCATAGACAATATAGCATCCCAATAATTATGTACTTCTAACCATTTCTTAATAAACAAAACAGAAATTGCATGTAAGGCGAAGAGAAAATCAATTTTTTTAACTGCAACAGTTTTCATTAAGAAAAAAAATAAAAATATAAGTGCATCCAAAAACTAAGATAAACAAAAATTCTCACCACTTTCAGCCAAGTATATCTGTAAAGAATAGTTCAAGTGCATTTTCTTTCAAGATGCCCAAACTAACTTGTCTCTTTAACTTATTATAAATTTATAAAAGTAGTGTGCTTAACCAATTGTTGGCTCAACATTTAATTTATAAATAGTTGAAAAAACTTATGACAACAACCAAGATAAACAAGCAACTAGCCTTGTCAACACAAATAAAGTTCCATTACAAAATTTATATTGTTGAACACACTTCTTTGAATTGCTCATCCTTTGCATCTCCATCTTTTCATGTCTACATTTTCAAATACAAAGTTAATTAAATTCTAGCTCATCAAACCAAGCTTTAGTTCATAACTAAAAGCTAGTAGATCAAAATCAAACCTAACAAATGAAAAGATGATCAAGAACATAGCAATCAAGGAACATTATATAACTCAATAGCTTCCAAGGAACACTACAAAACTCTTATTACCGATATGGTCTATTACTAACAGATTTCAAGAGCTAAATTTAAATTTTGTTATATTTGCAAATTCTTTTGCATTGGATTTATTACTATATTTGCAATAAAAAATAGATTCATCCAACCAATTGCAATAAAATAAAATAGCAAATAAACTTAACTTGAACAAGATAGCAAAATTTTCACTTTATTACTGTTGGGTAAAGAAGTTTCTAGTATCAAGATCAATGGAAGTTCTGCTTGATTATAGATCCAAAATAAAACTTGTTAAACTGCTACAATGCATTCACCATCACCCTTTAATTGCGCTATAACTTGCAAAAGTGAAATTTTAATTTTTCCAAACCGGGAGCCACCGCTGATGACGTCAGTGCATAAATTACTGTAAGAACAACTACTATGAACCTAATCCAATATCATATCATTCCCAGAAAGTTGCATCTTGTTAAGCCCATGAATATTTAGAGTTACAAAAAAAAAAAAACGTTAGATTCTTATCAATATAACATGATTTTGTTTTTTTTTTTTAAATAGTGTGCGATCTATATTCAAGAGTCTACAAATTAAACCCACACAATTATTATTTGTAACGTCCCAAAAAAAAAAAAAAAGGAATATATATAATAATAATAATAATAATTAAATTTTTTTTCTTTTCTTTTTCTTTCTTTTTCTTTTCTTTTTCTTTTTTCCTTTCCCTTTCTTCTTCCCCCGTGCGTTCAACCCCCCACCCCCTCCATTTTTCTTTCCTTTTCTTCTCTTCTCCTCTCCCTACGTTCTAGCCGCCGACCACCCAAATCAGTCCGCCCCGCCACGACGCAACGCCTCCGGTAGCCCACGCCGTCGTCTGCTCAAGGAATCGAAACGCCACCCCTCAGATCTATTTTACTCGCCCCGCCGCAACGTTTTGTCAACCGCTCGAGCCGCAGCCTTCATCCGCCGCCGTGAAGCAACCGTCGTCAGGTGCCTGCCGTGAACCCGAGCCGAACCCCCTGTCCTCCTTCCCGTCCGTCCGGTGAAGCCCGGGTAGCCGCAGCAGCCGCGCCGCGAAACCCAGCCGCATACAGCCGTCCGTCGCAGCCGCGAAGTCCGGCCGCCGCCCAGATCTGCCCCTCCCTTCTTCTTCCCTTTCCGTTTCTCCTTCCGTCCGGTGAAGCCGCCGCGTCCCACTCCTCCGTCCGCACCGACCGTAGTTCGCGGAACGCCCAGCCGCGCCGCCAGATCTTCACGTTCTGCCGCCGCTGCCGTCTGCACGCCGCCGTCCCAGCCGCCGCCGCCTGCCTCCGTCTCAGATCTGTCCGCGCGTCCTTCTCCATCCAGCCGCGGATCCAACGTCCATGTTGGAAACTTCATTGGTAAGGATGAAATTGATGAATTTGGGGATTTCCATTGAAAAATTCGATTTGTGGATGTTGTTAAATTGACTGCTTGGATGTTCAATCTTAGGTTGAGGGTAACGCTTGAAGTCTTTGGGTTCACAACGAACAATTGTTAATTGGGACTCGTTTCGTGACATTGAGTAAGTTGTGAGACGTCACTTTTGGGTGGATTTTAAATGAATGATACGTTAAAGAAAGGTAATGAGTGATTGTCTTAATGTTTAGGTTGTTGGCAAACGTGGGATTCAGTCAAGGGACTAGAGTAACGCCAAGGTAAGGGACTTTCTACTGGACTCAATAAATATTATTTGGATGTATTGGCTGTATGATTTGTACTGATATACTGAGGAGGAATAACGATCATGAGGTGTATGTTTGAATGTGGACTGGAAGTTAATGTATATTGTGCTGACTGAATTTGGATGATGTTTATGTTACGTGTTTGGGTGTGGACTGAAGGTTAATGTATATTGTGTTGACTGAATACAATTTTATATAAATGTTTGGATTGATGCGAACTTGTTGTCTAACGTATGTCGTGATTGCTGGGCTATTTATGTGGCTGACTGATGTAGCGATATGTGTCGACTGTCCTTGGGTTAAATTGGAATAAAAATGGTTGTTTGAGGTTAAGGGGAAAGTTCACGTGATGAGGACGTTTGACTGGGTTGTAAATGACTGTTAAGATGTATAGAATGGACTGAGGGGATAAATTATTAGTTTTCCTAGTGGATAGTTACCCTGCGAGTGTCCTTCGGGATCATCCCCTATATGTGCATCCTTCGGGAGCACTAGACTGATATGTGCATCCTTCGGGAGCACTAGACTGTGACTGTGCAGGGTACACCATAGGATGCTAATAATTTATTTTTCCCCTAACGGGACCAGTAGCGGGTCCCTTACTGAGTATATTAATACTCACCCTTTTTATGTTTAACTTTTCAGGCAAAGGAAACACAAGAGGCAGACCGACGAGGGACAAGAAGGACTCGTGAATTTTGCCATAGGGGACTGTCTTTAAACTGCTTCCGCTGACGGTTTGAAAAATATTTTGATTTAACTAAGTCTAAAATAGTTAAATTTTTGTAAACAGCACATTGTAAATTTTGTATTTTGGAAATAGGGCCCGATTAAATTTTCCTTCTTTTTCTTACGGTTTCAACTGAAAATTTTTATGTCTTTTGTCAACAAACGGTTTTGGGTCAAACTGACGACTTAGACGGTCAGTCCGAAAAGTCTGGGTCGTCACATTATTAGTTTTGAGTACATTCACGATAATAAAAAAGCTATTAAACAAATCTTCCAAACGAATAATGTGGATTCATATACTTTAAAGAACAATTTTAAAACATATGGAAGTGTGTTGAACTTACATTTCAATGTTTACTTAATCATCCTTTAACAACTTATAAATTCAGTCTGTAAAATAAATTTGAGAACGTACCTTTCTAATGATCTTGTACTTCTTTTTTTGAAATAGAAACTAGTGACATAGTAAAGTCTGCAACAAATTTATTCAAGAGCGGTGTTACATAGAATGTTACATTGGCTTGAGAAAAGCCATGTGATAAATTAATCTAACAATGCTTCGAAATTTAAAGAGATAGTTGTTGGATTGTAGTCTTTGAACCTCTTATCCCTGCTAGACCACGATCCTATAAGGCTAGACCACAATCCTATAAGGTTACTGATATCCTCCCAAATGTGTGTCACTTCTCTTTGTGAATTATAAAAATTTTTGTTCTTTCTTTCTTTTCAAAGCGACCATAGCCGAGCCACTCCAGCAGAGAGAGAGAGATTATATTTCTTCTGCTTGTCTACTTCAGACTACTTAGAGAAAGGCTTAGAGATTGGATGTTGTCAGTGTTGAAAACTAGCCCAATTTGATTTGTTAATCTGTTCCAAAGTTGTTTTACAAAATGACAACTAAGAAAGACGTGATTTATGTCTTCACTTGCTGACTTGCAAAGGTAGCAGATGTTAGGACTGAGGCATTTCATAGGTACTCTTTTTTGTAGAACATCAAAGGTGTTTATGCATTCATGCTTTATGGACCATAAGAAAAACTTGCATTTTTTTTTGTAACCTCGTTTTTCAAATCTATTTGTAGAAATTGGAGTCACTTTGCTGTGTAGTCACCTGTTGTTCACTGTTGAGAGTGTGTTTTGCGTCTGCCACAGAGTACATCTTGTTCCTGTTTGGCGCCCATTTCAGTTTGTTCACTCCTTTTGTTGGTGAGGGGGTTGGAAGATCCCCCTTTATCAATTCCCAAGTACTGATTTCTCTGTCGTTGTGAGGCCTTCTTGGTTTTATGTTCCAAACACCCGAGTTCCAATCCCAGAGTTGTTTTATCGTTGCCTCTTGAGCCTGTGATATTGCAAAAAGTCTTGAGAATTTTTTTGAGAGTGGGCTGTTTTGTTCCATAACCCATGCCAAAATGACAAATTTTCACCATTATTTATTTTCCAAGGAGCTTTCATGCTGCTGAATTTGTCTTTCGTTGGGATATCACCTCTGAAATTTCCTACATATTTTGCAGAAATAATTCTTCTCCAAAGGGCGTTTGGCTCATTTTGATATCGCCACAGCCATTTTCATAGTAGAGCATGATTCGTGTATTTGATCTTTGATATGCACAGTCCTCCATTTTCTTTTATGGACGTAACTAGGGACCACTTAACCAAGTGATCGGTATGATTAGATTCAGAGTTATTTTTCTACAAGTAGTCCCTCCAATATTGTTCCAATTTTTTGTAGACCCTTTCTGGTGATTTGAAGACTGACATTTGGTATGTTGGCAGACTTGTTAGTGAAGCTTGGATCAAAGTTAACTTCCTGCCCTTTGATAGCTGGGAGTATTTCCAACTGCTTAGTTTTTTTTTTTTTTTAATTTTCACTTCTATTGCTTTCCCAAAAACTTTTTGATTTTGGATTTCCTTCCAAAGGGACTCCCAGATAAATAATTGGGAACGTTATGTTGAAATATGTACGGGGAAATCGATGATTTGGAGCGGTTAATAGTTAAACCTGATGCTGCTTCAAGGAGGAAAATTGTATATTTTAAGTTTCTTATAGCAGAATCATCATCTTCAACAATCTGCAAACATGATGTGGTTCAACCCACATTTCTTTCCGAAGTTCACTCCAATTATTGCTTGACTTCTTTGTAGCTTGTTTAGGAGACTGCTAAGATAGTCCCTGGCGATTACAAAAATAAAAATGAAAGGAGATATTGGGTCTCCTTGTCCAAGCCCCCTGTTTGGGTAGATTCTACCATGAGGTTTTCCATTAACAATGATGGATAGATTCACATTGCTTATGTAGGCACGTATCCAGCTTCTCCATTTAGGAGGATAGTTCTTCTTTTGGAGCATGTATTCTATGAAATTCCAATTGAAAAATGTCAAGCTTGAAAACAATTTCTTTTTTCTTTTTCATGGTCCAGTAATCGACAACTTCATTAGCCATGAGTATAGCGTCTGTGATTTCTCTGTGATTGACAAATGCAAGATGATTTGGAGATATGGTGTGTGGTAGAGTTTTCTTCAACCTATTTGCAATCACCTTGGCAATTATTTTATACAATGAGGTGGTCAAGCTTATTGGTCTGAAAGCTGCTGGTTTGATACACTCAGCTTTTTTTAGCAATCAAGGAGATGAATGTGTTGTTTAAATTCTTGTTGATGATACTTGTTCTGTGGAAGTCATTTGAAACGTTGATGACATCTTCTTTAAGGACCTGCCAGAAAGTTTTATAAAACTCAATAGTGAATCCATACGGGCCTGGTGCCTTGTTTTTCCTGAAGGAGAAGACTGCATTTTTAATTTCCAATTAATTCATCAAAGGGTTTGCATAGAAAGGTGCGGAGTGAGTTTTCAATTCTATTCCAATCTAGATTTTCTAACATGGAATTTTCCACCTTGCCCACATATATGTTTTTGTAATAAGAGATGCAAGAGTCCGCTATTGTTGAACTTGTGCTTGTAGGGACCCATTTCATCTTCAATTTCTTGTACTTCTTGCTTTAAACTAACCCTCTTAGCTTTTACTCTCTACAAGAAACAAAACATTTTAGAGAAGAAAACTAAGTGTGCCCCAGATGCTGCAAAAAACAAAAGAATTGTGTTGACTTCTAAAATTATAAATAGAACCCACTTACATTTGCTCCTCTTCACCATCTTTAAGTTTCAAAAGACTGGGCTTTGTGCAGATCCAAGGATCCATCTCCAAAAGGCACCGCCAAGGAATTTTCTTTTATTTGACCTTCACTGTCAATACAAGTGAACGACTCAAAAAATATATTCTTCCAAACAATACGTGAGGCAGTACCACAAGCAAAAGACATCGAAAATCCAGCATGAAAATTTCGAATATACACACAATCAATGATTAAAAAAAATCATCTGCATTCATTTTTTTCTAATATAAATTCAAGCAAACTCAACACCACTCAAACAAATTCACACTCAATGATAACTTTCAATTTTTCTTGTCTTTGTGCTGATTGTGTTTTTAACTGATTACAATGATCTCGATATTTTCAAATACAATATTTCAAATTTTTAATAGCTGAACAAAATACATGTGAGTTTTCTTTATCTTTTGTTCATCTTAAACTTCTTTTTCTTTATGGATTAAAATAAGAGTCATATGTTTTTCTTCATTTTTATATATGGATTCAATCTTTCTTTTTCCTAGTTTGTGATGCATACGTTATTATCTTCATGTTTAATTTAGACTGGTTGAGGAGGAAATTATAAAAGATATATATATTCTTGATTTCTCTACATGGGTGGAGAAAATCAAGTAATAAGCCAACATAAACCAACTAACAAGAAAAACCCAAAAATCAAAACCGATCTTAAAATGAGCGGCATCGGCTAGGGGCTGAACTACTGCGTTTTTTGGAAAAAAAAACAGAGATAAGGAACTAACTAGTGTATCTCCAAAATAGGACAAATTTGACAGGACTTTAGATTAACTTTGACCCTATATAAAAATTGATATATATAATTGTAGAAAGAAAATGAACAAGGAAATCAAATTAATCCCAGCAAACTCAGCAACGAGCAACTGATAGAGGGAGGGATTGCAGAAGATAAAGTGTGCACCTTGAAGACGAGTAGAGGAAGTTTGCACAATAGTGGGTGTCGACGAGGTTGCAGCAGAGAGGGTGAGAGGCAGAGAAGGAAGAAATGGGCATTTGTCAATGAGAGAGGCAGCGTGCGACTGCTACGAAGATAATTTTCTGGCGTAGGGTGTAACGGAGAAAAAAGGAATTGAGGGGTTCTTGCACGACAGTTGTTTGGAAGAATAGAGCTAGGGTTGAGATTAGATTGAGAAGAGAAAGAGAAAGAAATTGAAAATCGAGTTTGGAGAGAAAGGGGTAAAGTATGAGAGAGAAACTATTAACTATTTACAAAATTAAAAAATATTAAAAATGCGCTTTAATGTCATTTTTCAAAAGGCAGACCGACATTAAACATTCGTTTTTTGAAAAACGACATTAAAGCCCATTTTTCATTATTTCCACCTGACATTAAAGATCAAATTTTCTTCTAGTAATTCGTCATTATCCTTGTGACTATTACTACAAGAATAATGACAAATGTCTTGATCACCAATTTCAATACATTAAATGACATAGATCAAGTATGGATGAATAGAATGGAAACTACATGCAAAGTTATCTAGATCATGTCTGTTTCCAACTGATCCAAATTCTTTACTGAGATCATTCTTAAAAAACTTTATGCTAAACCGCATTTGCAAAACTGCATGCATGATAAATAAGTTCAAATAATAAAGCATAAATCATCAACTTTATTCTGTATAGAAAACAAACAAATTAAGGTCAAAGAATATCCTTAATAACAAACTCCACAATGAATTAAATAAGAAAATTGACTAACACCAATATATGAGCAGCATGGTCATGGAAAACTTCAGTGGTGTACTTTTAGTTAATGGATCTGTCACCATTGAGTTTGTTCTTTATGTGTTCTATCAAAATTTGACCACTTTAAACTCTTTCTTTCATAACTAGAAGCTTTACGTCTACATGCCCTTTGGGGACGAGGGACGTGCCCTTATATAGATAAACAAATCTCTCGCCTAAATATCATTTATCCATATAGGTTAATACACGTGTCGTCAATAATTGTACATTGGAGAAAGATAAAGAGAGTGGCCGACAGGACAGGACCCCTGATTGGCATCTTATCTCTTCAGAATCTTTCTTTTTGTAAAGTGAAGATTACGATAAGATTTGGGTGGGACAGGACCCCCACTTATCCTTATCTTTTCGTAATGGTTACAAAACGACAAAAACAAAAAGTAAAGTAAACATAATAATTACAAACTGACAAAAACTTAAAGTAAAGCTGATAAGATATGTCTGCAGCTGTCCTCGAGTCTTCTTTGGTAACTTCTTCTCTCGTGGTGGTGATGTCACCCGATTTTGTCTGAATGGCCATGATTGAGCTTACCATGCGACTACTGTTGATTCGTTAAGAAAAGAATACATCCAGGGACTTACTCTCGGCTACCCCGCCATTCACTACCCAAGCATCCTCATCTCTTTGGATCGGTCGGTCGCGGTAAGCATTCCTAACAGGAATCAATCTCTGCTGAAAAGCACTGGCCTGCGGTTGGTCATTCCACTTCAGTCACCTACCATCTACATCACCTCCCTTTCAATCGGAGATCACAAAAGCGACGATTACATGTTGCTGACTGGATATACTGGACTTTATATACATGACACAATTTTTTTTTTTTTATCATTAAAACCTAAAACTAAAATCTAAAATTAAAACTAAAATTAAAATTAAAATTAAAATCTATTGTTCATCCCTGTTGGGAATCCAAATAGGGATCTAATACATCGTAACCTGAATACTGATCATAGTCAAGTTCGATATCATTGACAGATGAATTTGAGGAGATGCCGTCATCTTTTTCAATTTTATCTTGTTTGTCGTCATCCGAGATGGTGTGGATGACTGTTTCCATGACCGTCCGAAGATCTGCTTCTGATCTTGCACCAACAAGAGAGGTCATCATTGAATTCTTTGCAAGAAGAAATTGGTCTTCTTCTTCTCGGGAAAGATGAGTGTTAGTCTTGAACCAATTCGCTATTTGATCCTTGTTGAGATGGGAATGGTCATATTTATCCCACCATTTGACTCGCAAGATCTTCCCTAAGATCTTGAACTTTGCTCTGGTTGAAAGCTGATGGCTCCAGCAGAAAATCCAGGGCACCTGAAAGTAAAGCGAGAATCTATACGTCGGAGAGAGAGCGGACGAATAGATGCTATTTGAAAACTAGTGATAAGCTTGTTGAACTTGTACCGGGAAAATTTCCGGAGTAAGCCCAAAATAACTCCACCATCTTTGGAACCAGTTAGGGAAATTACCTTTGTAGGATTTCCTACAGAATACAATAAACCAGGAATGGTTATTGGAATCGTACCAGAATACTTTATACCATGCTTCCATGTAGTCACGGTATGTGTATGCCGACGGATTGAAAGGCTTAGAAAACTTTCGGGGGACTAGCATCCCTTGTAGCCAGTGGGACGGAGTAAGCACCCTGAAAATTTTTAGCTTTGAATAGACAACTTTTTCCGGGTTGTTCCGATCCGGAATATGGGTGATCTCAGCAGAAGCCGTATCTACCAAGATAAACTCATAAAATTGTCTTGTCTTCTTGATATCTTCAGGCAAGAAATTGGACCCTTTAGAATAGACTTGGGAACCAATTTCTTGGACAGAAGGTCCATCGAATTCTGGTTCAATGACATTTTCTTCCAGAATTGTTTTCGTAAGATATCCTGTGATCGGAGGTCTTGGCATGAAGATTGCCGGTTTAACCGTCCGGGCATAGGATTGAGGTTTTGAAGGTGTTTTTGTTAACGTGGGGTTTGGACGTAACAAAGTCATTGAAGGATCGGAGGGTGATCCGATGGAAAAATCCATGAAGAGGAACATTGACGACGCCTGGAGACTGTTTGAAAGCCAAGGTCCATGGCGTAATTGTCTGCACTCATAGGTGATGGAGCAGACGATTGGGTTATATGGCGTTTGCCCTTAGAAGAGCTAGCTCTGGAGGAGCTTGCTGTTTGGAAGGAAGTCGGGTTAGGCTGATTGGGTTGTTTGGAGGCGGAGGCCTCTCGGGTGGCCGAGGTCTCCCGGAATTGGTAAGCATTTGGGAGGCTTGGAAATGTCTTCAAGAGAGAGGATTTAGAGAGATGCTCTCTTGAGAGGTAATCAGCAAGGCAATTCTCACTGCCTTTTATAGGCTCGATTGTGAAATCAAAGCAAGATAAGATTGCTTGCCACCTTGCAAAGATTTGCTTGGAAACAATATTCTTCACATCTTTTTCGAAGATGTATTTACTGGCCTTGGAATCTGTTCTGACAAGAAAATCCTAGTTGATAAGATCTCCTTGGAACTTTTGAACAGAAAGGACTATTGCGAGAACTTCCTTCTTGATGGTGGAATAGTTTCTTTGAGCACTATTCCAGACACCAGAGTGGAAACGAACAAGAGATTCCGCCGTTAATTCCCTGTTTGAGACAATCGCCGTAACCTTTATCTGAGGCATCAGTTTCAACAATCATTTTTCCTTTATTATCCACTAAAGAAAGGCAAGAGATTCCTTTTGCTAGGGATTTGATTGATTGGACTGCTCAGGTATGCTCAGTCGTCCATGGATTGGGTTTCTTCTTCAGTCTGTCATAAAGTGGCAGACAAATTGCCCTAAGATCTTTGATGAAGTCGCCGATGTAGTTGACGCATCCAAGAAAGCGCTGTAGCTAGGTCTTATCCTGGATTTCATCTGGAAACTTATCCACAAAATCAAGAGATCTTTGGATAGGCTTAACTATTCCTTGGTCGATATCAAATCCTAAAAATCTGATACTAGTTTGGAATAATTTAACCTTTGGTTCAGAAACCAGAAGGCCATTTGTTTTGACAATATTGATAAACAAATTAATGTGCTTAAAATGTTGATCAATATTTTCCGAGAATATCAAGACATCATCAATATAGACGATCGTGAAATCTTGATACTTATTGAAAATGTCATTCATGATCTTTTGAAACTCGGAAGGAGCATTCTTAAGACCAAATGGCATTACATTCCATTCGTATTGTCCGAAAGGAACGTTGAAGGCAGTCTTGTACCTGTCCTTTGGATTGATTTAAATCTGCCAGAAACCAAACGTCATAGCAAACTTTGAAAAGACCTTTGCATTGGCGATTTGCTTAAGCAAGTCTTGACGATTAGGAATCAGATACCTAATCCACTTGAGAACCTTGTTTAGGGGCTTGTAATTGATGACTAGACGAGGAACACCTCTTTCCTTTTCTGCCTGATTATTGACGTAAAAGGCCGTGCAAGACCATGGGCTCTTTGATGGGCTTGTGAAACCTTTCGTTTGGAGATCTGATATCTCTTTGAAGCAGGTATTAACTAAGTCCTTGCTCATTTGAATGGGCCTGGCCTTTGTAGGAATTTGGGCCTCTTTGAAGTTGTCCACATAGGGTAGGTCTACCGTATGTTTCTTCCTGGCCAAGAAGGCATTGGGCAGACTTGAACAAATCTCGGATCCTATCCTCCTTTGGATAGACTGGATTTTTAATTGAACAGAAGGCTTCTTGATTTCTTCGTTGATTTTTCTTCCTTTGATGTCGTCGTGAAGAAATTCAATCTGTTTTTCCTTCCTTGAAATAAGATTGAGACTTTGAATGATCTCGCTCTCAATTGTCGAAAGATATCTTTGAATCACAGGTTTGCAAAATTCAAAGATGATTTCCTTGTCGAATTTCTGAGAAGTTAACCCCTTATCAGAAACTGGGAATGGGTAAATTTGGGTAAGGAATGGTGTGCCCAAAATTACTTCCTCTGTAAGTCCCTTTACGAGGAGAAATGAGTTTACAAGGCATACGTCATCTTTGCAAATATGCACCTTGGAAACTTTGTACTTGATTAGCAGGGCATTGTTGCTGGCTCCCTTTGGCGATTCCCTGATAATCTCGAAGTACTGGATGGAATTATCCCTTCCTGGATAACATTTTGATTAGCTCCTGAATCGACTAGAGCTGTTGCTTCAAATTTGTAGTCTATGATCTTTAAGATGACCTTCGTCAGCCACTTCTGATTAAAGACCTTGTTGATAACATTGATGCCGCCCGAATAAGGTATTGGCTCTTCGTTGTCCGACTCGTCGTTGGATAGTAAAGATGCATCAAAAGATTCTTCAATGATGGCATTGAGCAAATCTTCTTCTTGGTCTGAACTTGAAAAATCTTTGTCTGAAGAGAGTTGTTCAGCTTTGATGATACTCAATAGGGATTGCTTCTCCTTTTCGTCAATCTCCATCTTGTTGATCCTTTTGAAGATAGGGCATCTATTCGCGTAGTGACCCTTCTTATTGCATTTGAAACAAGTGGGGCTATCCTTGGAGAACTTTCGCTTGTTTCTTCCTTTGCCATGGTATTTTCGTTTTCTATTACCATGTTTGCTTGATTCATCCAGGTATTGCTTTCGTAAGAATTTCTTTGAAAGAGACTTTTTCCTGAATGGAGGAGTACTGTCTATTCCGTACTGCTTGCAGAAAGATCCTAATTCTTTGCGGTAATCAGAATCTTTGACGATCTTTGTAGCATGCCTTGCTGTTGGCAGATTTCAAGGCATACCTTTTGAATTGTAGAATTAATATCCCCATAAGAGATATTTTCCCAATCAATCTCTGACCCTCCATTGATGATGACCATGGTTGAGTAGAATTTTTCACGAACATACCTTGGTAATCCTTCGACGTACTTATGCTTCCAGATTACGTCTTTGCATGTCGTTAGGTTATAAAGACGTGACATAAACGTGTCTTTATACCACTTGAAGTCACTCATCTTAGGGCACTTCATTCCTAATAGAGCTTCCGTTGATTGGTCACTGTATAGGGTAGTTCGTCCTACAAAGTGCTTGATAGCCGTGTAGATCAGGGTGTTGACTGAATTTGGCTGGATTGTAACAGTGTCGCCATTGGGTCCTTGTTCTGTTTTCTCAATAACAGCTTCTTTAATGGCTTCCCTGTTCTCGTTGGTTAGGTGATTGTGCCACCAACTCTGGAGGTTTCCTGTGAATCCTGCGGTTAGAGCGTCTACAATTTCCTTTTGACTCATTCTTCGAAGGTAGCTCGTCGCTGCAACAAACATTTCTTGGAAGATGATCATCATCTGGCCCTTGGAACATCCGTCTATGTTCCAAGTTTCAATGTTATTTCCGTCAAAGGATTGAAAATCTAGCCGCTGGTCATCCCATCCTAGGTCTGGAGGAGATGGTCTCTTGTAGTGGTTCTTCATATCTGTGTTGTAGACCCTGATAGGAAGAAGTTTGGGAGATTCAGAACGAATCGTATTAACATTTCCTACTCCAAAGTTACTGGGCGATCTCTTGAGATAAAAGTTACTAAAAGCTTTTGGGTTATTTCCATTTGGGGACGAGGGACGTGCCCTTATATAGATAAACAAATCTCTCGCCGAGATATCATTTATCCATACAGGTTAATACACGTGTCGTCAATAATTGTACATTGGAGAAAGATAAAGAGAGTGGCCGACAGGACAGAACCCTTGACTGGCATCTTATCTCTTCAGAATATTTCTTTTTGTAAAGTGAAGATTACGATAAGATTTGGGTGGGACAAGACCCCCACTTATCCTTATCTTTTCGTAATGGTTACAAAACGACAAAAACAAAAAGTAAAGTAAACATAATAATTACAAACTGACAAAAACTTAAAGTAAATCTGATAAGATATGTCTGCAGCTGTCCTCGAGTCTTCTTTGGTAACTTCTTCTCTCGTGGTGGTGATGTCACCCGGTTTTGTTTGAATGGCCATGTTGAGCTTACCATGCGACTACTGTTGATTCGTTAAGAAAAGAATACATCCAGGGACTTACTCTCGGCTATCCCGCCATTCACTGCCCAAGCATCCTCATCTCTCTGGATCGGTCGGTCGCGGTAAGCATTCCTAACCGGAATCAATCTCGGCGAGAGATTTGCTTCTATTGTTATTGGAATACATTACTATTGAGTTATTATCATAAAATAATTTTATTGGTCTTTGCCAACTATACTATATATTTGCGACCTAGTGACAAAATTTCTGTAACACCCAAACAATTAAGGTAATATGGAATTTAATTATCTTAATGAGACATTTTAAAAGTGCCAAAATAGATTAAAACATTTACAAGCTATAACAAAATTTTGGATCCATCAATGATAGAAACTTATAGACTTCTATCCCTGTATAGCTAATTTTGGATTCTATCATTGGTAGAAACTGGTTAACTTCTATCATTATCTATGAATGTCACTCATAGAAGGATATCAATGTTTATCATTGTTTATTACTGATAGAATATGAAAATTTTGCTATATTTTGTAAATATTTTGACCAATATGCTATTTTTGACAATTCTCCTATCTTAATTTTATTTAATTATGTTGGAACTATTGGGCGTTAATTTGAAATTTAATTAATTAGTAAAGTTGAATTTTTTGTTGAATATTTAATTAATTAGTAAAGTTGAATTTTTTACGTTGTTGAGATTGAATTTAATTAAATAATTTGAATATTTATTTAATTAAATTCAAAAGTGGAAACTTTTGTCAGAGATTTGATATTATATGTATATGTGGTTATATATATATATAATTATTATGGAAAAGAGTAAAGATAATTTATTTATAGAAAATTTATTTTTGTGGATGATAATTAATTATTTTGGAGAAAGATAAATATTGATTGTGGAGAAAAGTTGATACGAATGGGCAAAGTGAACAGTCATCTAACGGGACTAGTAGTGAGTCCTTTACTGAGTTTATGTTTATACTCATCCTTTTCTATCTTTAATATTTCAAGCAAAGGTAGAGGTAGAGGAAAGCTGGAGAGTGACAGAAAAGGTCCGTGACGTGCCATATGAGGACTTAGTTTTGCTTTCACTTTTCATTGTTCGTTTTTAATGTTTTAATCTTAAACATTTTTATTTATTTTAATTATCTTTAAAATTTGTAAAATCAACTGAAACATGTTCCAATGGTATTTTTAATGAAAAATTAGTTTTCCTCTTTTCAAGAAACTGTCAAAATTGTTATTTATTTTTAAGGTAATGACCTCAACTTAGTATATAAAAAGTTGGGTCGTTACAATTTCGCCACCATATTCCATGACTGGATGTCTCATAACATACTATGAACCTTACATCCACTACAAGAAATCGGAGTTTTTTCGCTGCACAAAAATGCGTCGGGCAGAGGAACGTTGGTATAAGAGGTTTCTTCCAACGTAAAACTGATGACGTCGGAAGTGGGGCTTTCTTCCGACACACCCTAATGCATGCAGAGAAAATGTGGCCAAGTCCCGACATGTATAATGAGCAAGTCAGGACTGCCTTCGGTATTGTCAATGTCTACAGTGTCGCATCGGGAGAGGCCGAATAATTAATTGTATAGTTGGTTTTCCTCCAACGTGACGTTAGAGACATTGGGGAAAAGGATCCCCATGCCTTACGCCATTAGTTATACGTCGAGAATGAAGTGGATTTCTCGACGTTTTTGGGATACATCGGGAGTTCCTCTTTTAATAAACTCACTCCATTATGTAAATTACAGAATCGAAAGAGAAAAAGGAAAACGAGAGAGAAAGAGAGAGAAAGAGAGAGGCTGAGAAGAAGAAGAGATTTATTGCCGCCAGTTCTCGCTGCTCGCCGTCGTTTCGTTGTTGTCGTGTTCTACCATCGATTCTACTCATTTCGCTAAGTACTTTTGCTTTATATAAGTATAGATGTAGTTTATTTTTATTTAGATTAGAAATTATGTTTCAAGAATAAGATTTTGAATTTGGTTTTGGATTTAGTTTTTGAATTAGTTTTTGGTATTCAATTTGAATTTTAATTGTTTTTTAGATTCATAAATTACTGTAAATTTAAGGGGGGTTGAATTGAAATTTTGAAAGAGGGAGGGGGTTGAATCCATTCAAATTGTAAGGGGGGTTGAATTCAAATTGTAAGGGAGGTGTTGAATTGAAAATTAGAGGGGGGGGGGGGGGCGCAGCGTGAGATCGGAAGAGCGTCGT